>CM060420.1:23285366-24485366 GCA_030545235.1 Helianthus tuberosus | reverse complement strand
GATGTAATATAAAGCAATAACTGTCATTGTTGTACAATTTAAGAGTTTTGTTCGTTTCATACATTGTTTTGTTTGTTCATCATTTGATGCGTTTTACTGAACGTATTGTGTTTTATGCTTTTAACCATATTAGTTCATATACAAACTTTAAAGGTCTGTATTTTTAAATTTTTATTAACATATTTTGAGATTTAACACTAAAAACATTATTATATATGAGGTATTGCGTTTTATAGTTATTTGTTAATTGTTTCAGATCACATTTCCAAGTGGGAGGAACGTGTATGCTTAAACAGTGGAAGAAAGTTTTACAAACCTAAAGTCAGTGGATCCATTAGACCTTCTGTTGGAATGTTTTTTAAATCATTTGATGAGGCTTTTGCGTTTTATCAGAGATATGCACTTGCTGCAGGTTTTTCTGCAAGAAAAAAATACTTCTTGGAAAAGTGGTGATTTAGTAAAAATAAGATATATTGTTTGCTCAAAAGAAGGATTTCATGTTAGCAAAGCAATAGATTCTGGTTCAGTTGATAAAAATAATAAAAAGATTGTTAGACGTAATAGAGGTTCAAAAAGAGTTGGATGCAATGCTCATGTGAAATTAATATTAGAGAACAATAATATGTTTAAAATCTACTACTTTGAAGAAGAACATAATCATATCTTTGTTGAAGATGAAGATATTCATTTCTTGCCTGCTGCCAGAAGTATTGATTATGTTAAAGAAAGTTTTATATCTGGATTGTCTGCAATCAATATTGGACCTGTTAAAGCATTCAATATTATGAAAATGGTGGTTTTGGTGAAGTTGGTGCTAGTAAAGTTGATTGTAAGAACTATAGAAGGGATTTGAATCTTTACATAGGAGAGTATGATGCAGAAATGCTAGTTAGGCGTCTTATTAGGAAGAAAGAATGTTTTCCTGGTTTCACATGTAATTATGTTATTGGTGAAGATAGAAGATTGAAAGGACTTTTCTGGGCTGATGAGCAATCAAAAACAAATTATACAGTGTTTGGTGACATAGTATGTTTTGATGCTACTTATAAATCAAACAAGTAAGTTTTTTTTTTCTTTTATTGCGTTATATATCCTATTGTGTCACACCCCGATATTTCCACGTATTACCGGTGGGCCCGGTGGGGAGTATCGTGACGTAGTTGATATCATCATAGTCAAATAATCACAGTTCAATGCACAGCGGAAGTCTACAGTAATAATAATACAAACCGATTTGAAAGTATAATAAAGTATTACGCAACGGTTGTATATGGATCCACAGGCGGATCTTAAAACAGAAAAATAAACACTGTTCAACAGACTTTACATGTTTAGAACTTGCAAAATTCCTTATTAACGCCCTGAGCTCCCAGCCAATTACGTACAGTACCTGTCACTTAATCTTTTTGGAAAATACGTCAGTTTACACTGGTAAATACAATTAACTGACTCTTTTGAAAACATTTATGAAAATTGATTTAAATACACAAGGCACAAATATCCTTTTATAACTTGGGATAGTTATATAAAAATAATCTTGTATACAGATTTATATGTTTGTTATACATTCAGGGCCCAATATAGAAACTGAGTCAAGATTAACAGACACACCACAAGTATAGGCCCACAAGAGAGTGAGATACCGTTTTTCCTACGCAACCGTCAGGTGTATGCCTACACCCCGTGCTTAAGACGTGGCCATTTCTTAATAAATGATGCCAAGAATATTGATCGGAGTGTCGCGCTCCGGTCAAAGATAATATTTATAAGCCCAAATTACCCTTAACTATGTGTTAGTGGTAGTAAGGGGTCGAACCACAAAGAGTATGTGGTTTGCGAATGGATTCGATTGAACTAAAATGAAAATCACAAATTATGAAGCTTGCTATAATGTTTTTGTATTTTTATTTAGTTGAAAAAGATGTGAATTGGTTTATTTGATTAAAGACTAATGATTAACGATTGTAAGAAAATTTGATTACTAAACAATAATGATAAAAAGGGTTCACACCCGGCTTCGGTAATTGCCAACCTAGGGTTTCTACAAGTTTTAGATCCAACTCAATTGTATATGATTAGCGGATTTAGTGTACTGTGACTTAGGTGCCAATAACTATCAGCGTTTCGAAAAACGGATAAGAATGCACTTTGTAATCAACACAAGTAAAACCTAACCATGACAACGCATAACTACACATAACCATTTCGCAAAGTCATAACTTTATAATCGTCGACAATTTATGAATACGAAACAAATGTAAACTATTGTCAATGGTTTCAAAAATCAACACAATTTGTCACAAAGTTGAAGCAAGAAACAATTCAAAACCCTAAATTAAACAACTACCTACACCGGGGTGAAACCAAGGTGATTAGCCGCTCATGGTTGATGAAACTTGATCACCGGATGCTTGAAACTTGAATGAACTCATCTCGAAGCTTGAAGGATGGAATGATGAGGTGTAGGGTTTGTAATGGTGAAGGTTCAATGG
Organism: Helianthus tuberosus; assembly: GCA_030545235.1. Lineage (NCBI taxonomy): Eukaryota > Viridiplantae > Streptophyta > Magnoliopsida > Asterales > Asteraceae > Helianthus > Helianthus tuberosus. The sequence continues at coordinate 24,482,874 of CM060420.1, read as the reverse complement.
ATGAATGGATATTAGGGCTAATGGATGGATTGATGGTTGTGAATGATGATGATGATGTTCTTGATGATTCGGGTCCTCTGTGTGATTAGAGATGGAATAGAGATGAATGGTAGGTGGTAATGGCTCCAAGGATGATGATTCAAACATTAATAATCATGTAACCCCCGAGTTAATGCTCTAAGAACCAATAATAATTGTTCTCACACCAAGAAAACCCAAAATTCGCGTTTTGAGGAACTGAAGGGCCGTCGCCGACGGGCCTGACCCCGTCGCTGACGGGCTCTGAATCACCAAAATGCACCCGGCGGCTTATACTTCTGGATACGGACAACTCTGGCCGACGGGCAATTTTAGAGGGCGTCGCCGACGGCCTGGGACCCGTCGGCGACGGGCTCTCCGTCTCTGTTTCTCCAATTTTTCCGTCTCGCACTCTCATTTGATCCGTAACGTGTCCCGGTTGTCCGTTTTCCGCTCCGGTGACCCCTAAAGCTCCCGAAAAACTCCTTAAACTTCATTAAACCTGCAAAACACAAATCTAATTAAAAGTGGGCTATTCAAGATTAAAACTCCTATAAAAACATCAAGTTACACGATTACGAACACCGATTTTCAATCACGTATCACATCCCCACACTTGTCTTTTGCTTGCACTCAAGCAAATCTGTTTTTCACTTTCACGTGGGTCGAACAATGAATACACTTCCCATTCCCGAGACGAAGGTTAAGGTTAATTGTCATGCCCAAGTTCAAACATTTTTACAGTTTTCAACATATTTACCGGTCAAGTGAATAATCACATATAATAATGGTTATCCAAGATTATCCCGCCCGTAAAACTAACAAGTCATGCACATCCCTCACAATGTTCTCTCCACTCGGCTTATAAATTGGCTAATGTGTATAATGTATTAGCACTTCAATCAATTAATCGCTCAAAACCGATTAGAACACGTACCCGCATAGGCTTGCAACTCAATCATTCTCCACCACCGATCACGAATACTAAGCACAAGTCATAAGGTCTTTGTAAGGGTTGTAACGGGGCTAGGCTAAGGGTAGCAAATAGGATATTTTAAAGTGGCTAAGGTGATGAAAATTCGATTTTTATTACGAAAGACTACTCTAAACAAAAGTAAATTATAAACATCAACTACAAGGCAACAACTTTAGCCTTTTATTTCTCAACTAAGAACATATATTTTTGTTCTTTTCTCAACAATTTTCTATCTTTTTCATAACATTTTCTGATTTTTCTTTTCTTTTTTTTTTTTTGCAAACAAATAAATCACAACTGTACAATTTGACTCCTATAATCGAATTTTCATCACACGGGTTTAAAAGAAAAGGTTTAACGGTTATGGGCTAAAGGGTGGTCAAACGAAAGGATTAGGCTCAAAATTGGCTACTAGGGGATAATTTTTGGGTAAGGATATAAAAATGGTGTAAAAGGAAAAGGTTTACCTAATGCCTTAATCATTCTCGTGCTTGTATACGGTTTATGGTCTCGAACGTATCGAAAGTTGCAAGTTCTACAATACGCGACTAATGGTCCACTCAAACAAAGAAACATGTATATGTAAATCTATGATATAAAAGTGGCTCAAAACCTCACGTATAAGAGTATGGTATGTGATATGCATAAAATGCTAGTTCCTTAGGCGAATTACTCCCAAATAACCACCCGCTAAATACCCGTCATGCTATTAATTTGAACTTGACCATGACAAAAGACCAAATGGGTTGTGCCATCCCTCGTTGACTTAGTTACTTGTGCTTTTAAGATCGCTTTTGAAACAAGAAATTTCTGAAAATTTTTTGAAATTTTCCCCCATCCCCACACTTAAGGTAAACATTGTCCTCAATGTGTAGTGTTTAAATGAACGGGTCAAAATCGAAAACTTTTACTACTCCCCCATGCACACACTTGAGGTAAACATTGTCCTCAATGTGTAAGAACTAGAGTTTTAAAACGCACAAGGGATGCGACACGGCTAACTTCCCAAAAATTCTACCCCGGAAAAATAACATACAATTACAATCCACTTATTACTAATTAATAATCAAGGTAAAAAGGAAACACATGCACCTGATTTTTGTCGCTTGATGCCCATATCTTCTTCCTCTCTTCATAAAAACGGTTGTCCCACGAACATGTTGTACCTACAAATCTTAACCCTTGTGTAGAAGCATGCTTCTCACAACCATTGAAATTTGTTAGGTGATTAGTTCTACCATTTTTATGAAAGTGTTAGAAATCATGCGTTAAATTACCTTGATTTTTGTGGAAAAATAATCTACAACAATAACAATCCTAACTCACTTTCGTAGGAATCACGGTTGCGTTTAGCTTATGCAACAAGCCCTTTTAAACCCCCCAATAGCTTGGGAGGACGAGAGGTCTCATGAGGGTTATATAGGGAACACACCCACAACGTTCATTTAACTAGGCAAAAAGAAATAATAACAAAATAGAAATAAAGAAAACTAAAATATACAACAACAACAAAAAGCATACCTCGCCTTCACCGCTGGTATCTCTCGTTCGGGTCAACTGGCGGGTTTGGCTGGTATGGATAACCAGTGAGGGCCTCAAACATCTCCCTGTAGTTATCGAGAGGACCCGGCTCTCCTTGAGGTGGTGGCTGATAGGGTATCGGAATGAAGCTGGACCCAACTGCCTCGGCCTAGTGAGGGGTTGGATCGGATGGGCCTCGTGGAACGGGGAGGTTGGGGTAGTCGGTCCACCCCGAGTATTCAACATAAGGAAGGCCGGCTTCATAATCTCTTTGATGTCTCTCCTGATCGTGGAGGATTTTGGCGTTATTAATAGCCATTTGGTTAGAGACATATAAGGCACTCCATCGGCGTCGATCCAATTAATTGCGCTCGTTTTGACGCCTCTCCGCGTCTGCCTCCCATGCCCGTCTTTGGGCTGTCTCATCCTCCTGCATCTTTATAAAATGCTCCATTTGGGATCTTTGGAGCGCTTGTTGTAGCTATTGCTCTTCCATATGCTTCTCCATCCTCTCACGATAGGCTGTCTGAAAGGCCCATTGCTCCTGCATCTGGGATCCATGTGTTTCCTCCCAGTTCTGTCTCATCTTATTATACTCTCTGCCCTCGCCTATACACGCAGAGACATTGTTAAACGTTTCTTGTTGGCCCCGGTTGAACTCCTTGTACGAAGGTACCTGTCGGAAGTTCACAAAACTTGCCACATCGGCATTCAATTCCCTGTGTGGCCTCATATACCTCTGTTTTGGTCCCCCGTGGACCAGGAGGCTCAGTTTCGTCTTCTTCATCAACCATTTCCTCATCTCCCCCAGATCCTTGCTGTGCTTCTGGATTAACAAACTCATACCTGTGACCCAATTTGTCGGTCACCACATATTTGTTTCCCGAAAGCTTCACCTCTATCTTCCAATTTTTCTTCATTGCCGGTTGGTTGATTTCTTCCAAAGGCTTAGATACCCACAACGATTCTGGGGGAAGACAATTCTGCTGGAGGATCATGGCACTGATGAGGCATACATATGGAATAAAACGCCTCTGAGATGACTCCCGGGTGAACCATGTGTTCATCATGATGATATGCCTCCATGACAAAGTAGGTGTCCCGTACAACAAGGAATGAACAACCCTACAATCACTTGCTCTCACTCCTCCTCTATCGCCAAATCTCATCAAAACATTCTCTAGGGAAATTCCTTGAAGAATCCTTCCCTCAATCGCCATTTGAGTTCTTTGTGCCGCTCCCTCGTCATTATATGGTAAGATAGCCGCTGTTATTTGTTCCGGATCATCACCATTCATATGATTATCCAAAAATTGTTCAATGGTTGGATAATCATATGCTTGCATCCCCAAAGAGTCAAAACGCGCAATGCAATTAATCATTTCGAAGGACATTGTCATATTCCCTCGGCTTGTCTTACCAACCAATCTCCACTGAGCGGGAGGATCATCCTTATTCATGAACCTCAATGTCGCCAACCATTTGCACACCTCCGCCAAATACACTGAGAGGTGTTGTCTTCACACCAATCAAGAACTCTCTCCCATCCTTGACGGTCAAACATTTGAACGATCCCAATTTGTCTAAACTCTTCCACATTCACAACCCTTTCACAAACCACCCTTTCCGGCACTGAATTTTTCTCCTCATACCATACTTGAGCGCTTCTACTATCCCTGAATTTTTCCCACGCCCAATCCTGCCTATAAAGTCTTGCATCGCCCTCTTCTACGGAGCTTAGTTGCTCCCACTTCTTCGGTATTAAACCGGAAGAAGATCCAACTCCCGATGATGAGCCTTGCCCTGTAGTTTTCTGCCTTTTTCTACCTCCGACCATAACTACAATCACACAACAAACAAAGCATCAATATAAACCCCAACCTTCAATAAATTCTCAAACTTTGAACATGATGTATGATGTTGAAGTTTTAATTAACAAGTAAATGCAAAATCGCCTTTTTAAACTTCCAAAGTCGCTCATTTTATCATATACCTATCAATTTTACTTGTTAACTCGCAATTTCTTATAAGTTCAACAAAGTTCAACATCACCTTCATGTTCAATCATGTAAATAATGGGTGTAATCACTTCACTATGGTTATAACATGTTCAAATTCCATCCAAAACAAACAATCATACTTAAACTCATGCTAGAACAACGTACATTGTTTAAACAACCTACTCTTAAACTAACAAGTTTAAAATTTCGGAAGAAAAACAACTAACATATGATAATCAAGCTTAAATTTAAGTAAAATCCATACCTTTGATGTTGTAGACAAGAAGAACTAAGAAAAAGATGTAAAGCAAGTAACTTGATGAACACCCTTTAAATAACCCAAAATTTCACGCTAAAAAATCTTGCAAACTAGCAAGAATTGATGAAAACCGTGATAGGGGTTTTGTTCCTCTCGAAAAATTATGCAAGATGGACTAAAAAATCAGAAGATTTGGTGGAGATTTGATGAAGTTATGAAAGCTTGAAGGTTCTAGGGTTCTTGGAGTGAAAGAGGAAGAAGATGAAGTAAGAGAAGTAGGTTGAACGATAAGAGAGAGATGAAAGGGTATTTCAGTGTTTTGAAAGGTCAAAAATTGATGTAAGGTGAATATGGGTCGATTATGTGGTATGGAATTACTTTAAAATTGAGTTTATTTGGAAAAGAATGAGTTGGGTTCGGTTTTTTATGCTAGAAAACGAGTCAGACCCGATGAGCAAACCAGAGCCCGTCGGCGACGGCCTGGGACCCCGTCGCCGACGGCCCTTCGTTATGATGACTGGAGCCGACACCTTATTCGGCTGTTTACGGGATCATGGGGCTGACTGCACTTTTGGGAGCCCGTCCCGGACGGGTCATACCCCGTCGCCAACAGGTAGTAGATTTTCCATTTTTTATTTTTCCATTTTTTTTATTTTTTTTTAGAAAATAGGAGGAAAAATATGGACTTTTTGTAAAGGGACTATATACATTAAAAATTCCTAAAAATTATTAAAAATCTTTTTGTAAATTTTTATAAGTTAAAATTTAAAAACGCTAAAACCGTTAACGGCCCTACCACCCCCCGAAAAGTTGTGTATTGTCCTCAATGCACATAACAAAGTCTAAAAACATACCTTACGTCCTCATGACTCGTTCGGAATGTCCGGACTTCACACAATCAAAAAGGGGTTAGTATGCAAACGAAAACAATTATATCCAAAGCATTCAAACAATTAAAATAAGGTACATAACTCTACACAACATGTTACCGGTCCTTTTTAGTCGACCTCATAAATCGGAATGCTTACCATGAAGCTTACCGATTTCTTGTTTTCATCTACCTTTTCGTTACCATCGAGAAACGGTTTTAGCCGATGGCCATTGACCGTTTGCCGTGACCCATCCTTCGGGTCCTCGATTGTAACATCACCCAATTGTCCGACCCGGGTGATCACATAGGGTCCCATCCATTTGCTTCGGAGCTTTTCGGGAAAAAAATTGAGCTTCGAATTGTAGAGCCACACCTTTTGGCCAATCTCGAACTTTTTCTTCCTCAACTTAGCATCATGCACCTTCTTCATCCCATCTTTGTACTTGGATGCGCATTCATATGCCATTTCCCTTAGCTCCTCCAACTTGCATAACTTAAGTTTCCGTTCCTTACCTGCATCATCATATTGAACATTAACTTCTTTAATAGCCCATAATGATTTATGGACAAGTTCAACCGGTAAATGACAATTTTTACTGTAAACCAACCGGTAAGGTGTAGTGCCAATGGGTGTCTTATGTGCCGTACGGTAGGCCCATAAAGCATCGTTCAACTTGATTGACCAATCCTTACGGTTCGCCCTCATGGTCTTTTGCAAAATCTCTTTGATTTGCCGATTTGACACCTCTACTTGCCCGCTTGTTTGCGGGTGATAGGGGGTAGCAATTCTATGGTCAACACCAAACCGTTTTAAAAGTTTTCCAAACCAAAAGTTTTTAAAATGAGATCCTCCGTCACTTATGATGACACGAGGAATCCGAAACCTTGAGAAAATATTGGTTTGAACAAAATTACAAACTACGGAGTGGTCGCTCGTCATGGTGGCTATTGCTTCGACCCACTTTGACACGTAGTCAACGGCCACTAAGATGTACAAATTGCCATAAGAATTGGGGAATGGGCCCATGAAATCAATACGCCACACATCGAAAATGTCGACTACGAGGATTGGTTGCATGGGCATCCCATCCCTTTTTGAAATACCCCCTAATTTCTGGCACTAAAATGGCCACCACATGCGAACGAATGTAGATGCTTCAACACGCTTGGAATTTCCTCATCGTCTATGCATCTTCTAATTACTTGATCCGCACACTCTTTCCACAAGTGCGGTTCCTCTAACCGGTACTTGATTTGAGACATGAAATGCTGTCTCCTCCGTCTATCCCAATGTGGCGGTAAGTCACCTGTAACAAGGTAATTTACAATGTTAGCATACCATGGTAACTTATCTAATTTCATAATATGCTCATCGGGAAACGACTCATTGATCTCTAAAGCTTTAGGATCTTCATCAACCATCAAGCGGGATAAATGGTCCGCTACCACATTCTCGGTACCCTTTTTTTCCCGGATCTCTAAATCAAACTCTTGGAGTAATAACACCCATCAAATCAATCTCGGTTTAGCATCCTTTTTATCCATAAGGTACCTGACAGCAGTGTGATCAGAATAAATAATCACTTTACTACCCCATATACATGACCGAAATTTATCCAATGCATATACCACCGCGAGTAGCTCTTTTTCGGTGGTGGTGTAATTCAATTGTGCATCCGAAAGAGTCTTACTCGCGTAGTATATGGCAATGGGTTTCTTGTCAACCTGTTGTCCCAACACGGCCCCCACCGCATAATCACTTGCATCGCACATAATTTCAAAGGGTAAAGACCAATTGGGCGATTGCAAGATTGGGGCCTCAACTAACTTTTCTTTTAACTTGTTAAATGCATTTTGACAATTTTCATTAAAATCAAACGGTTGATCTTTTAACAACAAGTTACACAAAGGCTTGGTTATGTCACTAAAACCCTTAATAAACCGTCGATAAAAACCCGCATGACCTAAGAATGACCTAACGCCTTTAACACTCGTGGGATATGGCAAAGTGGATATAACTTGTACCTTTGCACGATCGACCTCTATCCCATGACTCAACACCACGTGTCCCAACACGATTCCCTCTTGAACCATAAAGTGGCTCTTTTCCCAACTCAAGACCAAACTAGTTTCAACACACCTTTTTAGTAATTTGTCCAATTGGTCCAAACAAGTCTCGAATGACGACCCAAAAATTGAGAAATCATCCATGAAGATTTCCAAAGACTTCCCCACCATATCTGAGAAGATACCCATCATGCACCTTTAGAAGGTGGTGGGGGCGTTACATAGTCCAAACGGCATTCGCCTAAATGCGAAGGTGCCGTAGGGACAAGTAAACGTTGCCTTTGCTTGATCTTCTGGATGGATGGCAATTTGATTATAACCAGAATAGCCATCTAAAAAGCAATAAAATTGTTGCCCCGATAATTTCTCAACAATTTGATCAATAAATGGTAAAGGAAAATGATCTTTGGAAGTTGTGGTATTCAACTTCCTATAATCAATACAAATTCACCACTCGGTTACCGGCCGAGTGGCTACCTCTTCACCTGCGTCATTTTTTACGACTTGTATACCCGCTTTCTTTGGAACCGTCTGCGTTGGGCTCACCCATTGGCTATCCGAGATCGGATAAATAATACCCGCATCAAGCCATTTCAAAACTTCCTTCTTCACTACCTCCCGCATATTCGGATTCAATCTCCGTTGTGCATCTCGAACGGGAGTCACACTTTCTTCCGTGATGATTTTATGCATTACCACCGAGGGACTAATTCCCTTCAAATCAGCAATGGTCCATCCAATCGCCGCCCGATTGGTGACCAAAACACCCATCAATTTTTCCTCTTACTCCTCGGTTAAGTTTGATGCAATGATAACCAGGAGTGTGTTGCCTTCACCAACATAAGCATACTTGAGATGCTTCGGCAACTCCTTCAATTCGACCTCCGGAGGTTTGACCAATGACGGCTTCAATTTGGTGTCAATGCTCTCCGGTAAACTCTCCACTTGGTGCGTCCATATCGGTTTTCCCTCTCTAACCGCAAGCACCTCCAAACTTTTCACCTCCTCGTCTATGCTCTTATTCATCTCCACCTGTGACCTGTCAAACATATAACAATCCTCCATTGTGTTTTCCCCATCCACGACTGTGTCTTAAAGAGGTATACACGTGTCAACAATGTCCGCCATATAGCATTCATCATCAACTGGAGGGTTCATAAGTCCGGAAAAAACATGCAACCTCAACCTTTGGTTTCCAAATGTCATGTCAACCGTTCCTGTTTTGCAATCAATTTGAGAATTTGTGGTTGCTAAGAACGGTCGACCCAAAATCACCGTAGGTTGCTTGGTTGGGTCCTTGGCCACATAATCAAGTACCAAAAAGTCCACCGGATAGTAAAAATCCTCAATTTTTACTATCACATCCGAGACAATTCCACGGGGTAGTTTGGGTGTCAAATCGGCTAACACCACGGTGGTGTTTGACGACTGAAGTGGACCAAACTCGTATTGGTCATACAAACTACCCGGTAGAATGCTCACGCTAGCACCAAGATCTAGAAGTGCCCGGTTGATTTTAAAGTCGTCTACTTGAATTGAAATGATAGGCGCACCCGGATCTTGGAGCTTAGGTGGAAGTGCACCCGATAGAATCGAACTCACATTCTTGGTTAAATCTAACTTTTTAGGAAATTTATGAGTTCGTTTCTGGGTTCACAATTCTTTCAAGTACTTTGCATATGACGGTACTTGTTTGATTGCATCCGAAAGAGGTAAGTTAATTTTTACTTGTTTGAAAATCTCCAACAACTCTTCTTGTTGTGGGCCTCTTTTGTTTACAATCTTCTTCACGGGTCCCTTCAATGCTTCGGGATAAGGGGCGGTATTAGCCTCCACACCCTTTTCCTTAGCCTTAGGGATGGGTATGGTCACAACGGGAGTGTTATTATTCTTTTTTAAATCATTTTTGTTTTGGCATGTTTGACCATCCTCATGTTCATCCTCACTAGCATCTTCCACCACCCCTTCAACAAACTGGGGTGGTGGTGTTTTGACACCATTATCCATAACTCGACCACTACGTAAAGTTATTTGATTAATTGGTACCTCACGTATGTTCCTTGAGCTTGAGCCTTGATGCTTAGGGTTCACCGTTGTGTCACTTGGAAGCTTTCCCGTACTTCCTCTCATTTGAGCCATTTCCTCCGCGAGTTGGCCTACTTGTTTTGCTAATGCCTCATGTGCTTTGTCCCGAATCTCATTCTCTTTCTTGGACTCTTGCATCATTGAAAGCATCGCATCCATCTTTGCATTCAAATCATTACCACCCCCATGGTTGTTTGACCCACTTCCATTACCGCCTTAGTTGTTGTAATTCCTTTGATACCCACCTTGATAATTATTATCTCGACCTTGGTACCCTTGGTTGTAATTACGTTGGTAACCCCCTTGATTACCACCTTGATGATTTTGATACGATGACCCGCTCTGATTACCCGGTTGAAAATTCGGGTTCATTTGATTCGCAGCATTCCCATATCGGAAGTTGGGATGGTTTCTCAATCCGGGATGATAAGTGTTCGAGTTCATATCATTGTTCTTTCTATCCCTGAACACTTGATTTACCACCTCGGTGTAATCACTCGGCCCCGTTGGACATTGATCGGTCCTATGGCTGATATCCCCACAATCTTCACACACCGCGAATTGAACCGCATTCACCTCCTTCTTCTTCATACGAGCCAACTCCCGTTCTAGAGTAGAAATTCGATCCTTAGAATCAAGATCGGGAAGTGACCGGGAAACGGGATGTTTCTTAGCTCTATCGGCCGATTCCTTTTCCTTTGACCGCTTGCTCATCCCCTCGAGAAATTCCCAATCATTATCTTCATGGTTGCTCAATAGGGTTCCGTTGCTCGTTGACTCGAGGCGATTCCAAGTTTCATCATCCAAACCCCGTACAAAACACTTAACCAATTCCCACTTCTCTATTTGGTGATGTGGGCATTTCCGAATCAATTCTTTGTATCTTGTGAACGCTTCATGCAACGATTCGCTTGATAATTGGCGAAAAGATCTAATTTCATCTCTAGCATCATCGGTCTTCGCCATCGAATAGTACTCATCAAGAAAAACTTGTTGCATCTCAACCCATGTCCGAATACTATTCGCCGGAAGTGTAAGAAACCATTGCTTCACTTTGTCTTTTAGCGAAAACTGGAATAATCGAAGTCTGACCTCCTCCAATGCAAAGTTGTGCCCCCCGATAGTGCTACATATAGACGAAAACTCCGCCAAATGAGTGTACGGTTCATCATTAGACCTCCCATTGAAGTGGGGAAGTATATTGATGTAATGAGGCTTGCAATCGAACATTCTCCTTCCACAAACTATTGGAGAGTCATTATTCGTAACTACCGGTCTAAAACAGTCATTTACTCCCCGTGGAGGTTGTTGACGACGATGTGGACCGTTAGAAATCTTACCACGACTCTTCCATCGTTTGTTGGAAGTGCCTCGGCCTCAGCCCATTTAGACAAGTAATCTACTGCCACAAGTATATATTTATTTCCTTTTGACGGTGGGAAAGGTCCCATAAAGTCGAGTCCCCACACATAAAAAATTTCACAAACAAGAATGCCATTTTGTGGCATTTCGTTCTTGGAAGAAATATTACCTGTTCTTTGGAAAGCATCACATGTCTTGACAAGACTTTGGGTGTCTTTGTAAATGGTTGGCCAATAAAATCCTGAATCAAATACCTTTCGTGCGGTACTAGCGGCACCATGATGTCCTCCGTATGGACCTTCATGACAATGGCGGAGAATTCTTCGTGCTTCGCTACCATGTACGCATCGTGGGATGAGTTGGTCGGCACACATTTTGAAAAGATAAGGATCTTCCCAAAAATAGTGTTTTACATCAGCAAAGAATTTCTTCCTTTGATGATGTGGCCAACCTTTTGCGACTATACCGCTAGCTAGGTAGTTAGCATAGTCGGCGTACCATGGTTCTTGTCTGTATTCCACCATTTCTAGGGACTCCGTTGGAAATTTTTCGTTGATTTGCTCGTCCCTGGTTTCCTCCAAAGCTGGATCTTCTAAGCGTGAAAGATGATCTGCTGCGGTGTTTTCAGCTCCTCTTTTATCTTTGATTTCAATATCAAATTCTTGGAGGAGTAAAATCCACCGAATCAAACGTGGTTTTGCGTCCTGCTTTTTGAAGAGATATCGAATGGCTGCATCATCTGTATAGACTATGGTTTAAGAAAGAACAAGATAAGAACGAAATTTATCAAAAGCAAATACCACAGTTAGTAACTCTTTTTCAGTTGTTGTGTATTTTTCTTGTGCATCGTTAAGTGTTTTACTAGCATAATAAATTGGGTGAAAATGCTTTTCTTTTCTTTGTCCCAAGATAGCTCCAACTGCAAAGTCACTTGCATCACACATGATTTCGAAAGGAAATTTCCAATCAGGCGCTATCATGATAGGTGCATTGACTAGCATTTCCTTTAAGGTTAGAAATGCTTGATTGCAATCCTTGTCAAAGATCAAAGCGGCATCTTTTTCAAGTAATTTTGTTAGAGGCCTTGAGATTTTAGAAAAGTCTTTAATAAACCGCCTATAAAATCCGGCATGCCCTAGGAAACTTCTGATAGCTCGAACGGAGGATAGGGGCGGTAGTCGAGAAATAATGTCTATTTTGGCTCGATTAACCTCCATTCCTTCGCTTGAGATTTTATGACCGAGTACTATTCCCTCCGTTACCATGAAATGGCATTTTTCCCAGTTAAGGGCGAGGTTAGTTTCCTCGCATCGGGATAGCATTCGTTGAAGGTTATCGAGGCATTGGTCGTATGAATCCCCAAAGATAGAAAAGTCGTCCATGAAGGCTTCCATTGTCTTTTCTATCATGTAATGGAAGATGGCTACCATGCAACGTTGGAATGTTGCGGGGGCATTACATAGACCAAATGGCATGCGTCGATAGGCAAAAGTTCCATAGGGACATGTGAAGGTTGTCTTTTCTTGGTCCTCGGGTGCTATCGGGATTTGAAAGTAACCTGAAAAACCATCCAAGAAACAGTAAAATTTATGACCGGATAATCTTTCTAACATTTGATCAACGAAGGGCAAATGAAAGTGATCTTTCCTCATTGCTTCATTTAATCGTCTATAATCTATACATACTCTCCATCCTGTGATGGTTCTCGTTGGTATTAATTCATTCTTTTCATTAGTTACTACCGTCATACCTCCTTTCTTTGGAACTACTTGAACGGGACTTACCCAAGGACTATCGGAGATAGGATAAATAAGTCTGGCGTCAAGTAATTTGAGGACTTCTTTTTTAACCACTTCTTGAACATTTGGATTTACTCGACGTTGTGGTTGTATTACCGATTTGTAGTCATCATTCATTAAAATTTTGTGCGTGCACATGGAAGGACTTATTCCTTTAATGTCTACAAGCTTCCAAGCAATCGCATTTTTGTGTTTTTTCAAAAGTTTAATTAATTTTTCTTTTTCTAAACTACCTAATTTAGACGAAATAATTACAGGTGATTTACCATCTTTGTCTAGAAAAGCATATTCCAAACCTTTCGGAAGTTCTTTGAGCTCAAAGGTGGGTCTTTAGGAGACTGCTTATTTGGTTGCTCATTTTGATCAAGAACTTTAAAAGTTTGTTCTATGGCGACCTCTTCTTCAACAAAGTGGTCAATCTTTTCACTTGTATCGGGTGGCTCATCTTCATCTTCAATTAGTGGGTCATTATTGCCGAATGGATATTTCATTGACACCTCAAGATCAACACTTTTTTTAAATGCCCCTAATTGAATTGATAGAATGTTGTACTTTCGGTTTTTCAAAGCTTCGTGGGTTTTTACAAAGGGTCATCCCAACACTAGAGGAGCGTCATCGAGGATGACAAAGTCGGTTGGGATTACCATTTGATTTGTTTGAACCAAGACATCCTCAACTACACCGATTGATTTTATTACTTTCCGATTAGATAGAAAAATGGGTATTTGAAGTGGAGAAAAATCACTAATACTTAATTTTTCGAAAATGTAGTTGGGCATTATGTTAACACAAAGATCTTTATCAATTGTGACATTACTAATAAAGGAATTTTGAAAAAAATATGGAACCGGTGTAATGTTGATTTCAAATGGATCTTCTTTTATTAGCGAAGTTTGATCGTTAGTTAACTTAATACTTACCGTTTCGTCAATTTTAGTGTTAGTGTTTAACTCTTTTAAAAACTTAGCACGAGTGGGTACTAAACAATGATTTTCAAAAGAAGGTGACAAGAGATTAATTTCTTCAAAATTAGACTCTTCTTGAATTTTAACGTTAACGGACACACCTTTTTCGTTGTTTAACTCATGTGTCGGTTTTTCACTTATTTGTTCTTCCATTTTTACCTCTTCCACTATCTCTTCTTTATTACAAGTTAATTCTTCTCTTGCGCGGGACTCCTCTTCCCTTGCGCGAGATTCTTTTATATAGCGCTCGATAGTTTTAAGGTGTTCTAATATCCTATCGGTCACTTCGGTGATAGAGTAAGGATCGGGATTTTCAAAGCTTGAATCCGGTTGTTCGATCCTTTGTTCCTCATAATACTCATAGGAAGTAGATGGTTCACACCATTGTTCTTCATTATAAGTATATGATGGATAAGGGTCGTAATTTTGTTCTTCATAATACTCATATGAGGTGGGTTGTTCACGCCATGGTTCCTCATAATAAGTATACGAAGGTGGTGGCTCATATCTTGGTTCCTTAAAGTATGAGTATGAAGGCTCATACCTTGGTTCTTCAAAATATGAGTATGAGGTAGAAGGTTTACCTTTGGTCTTCATAGGATGTGTATGAAGTTGATGGCTCGTACCTGGGCTCCTAATAGTATGTGTATGAAGTGGACGGTTGATATAAGTTACAATATTGAACCGAGTGTGGGTTGCAACAATTAGTGCAATAGTCTTCCCTATAATCATCCTCCCCATAGGTGTAGTTGTAACCTCCTGAGTATTGATCCATAAGAATCACTCAACAGACCACAACAACGTCTCGAGACCAGAAAACAAAAATAAAAAGAAAAACAGAGGTTGGACACGGCCCCGTGTTCAGTGGACGCGACCCCGTGTACAGAATCTGTATCTGGGCGTTTTAATTAAAGTTACTGATTTCGTTGAGCACGGGGGCGTGTTCAGTGAGCACGGCCCCGTGTTTAGGCTCTGTATCTGGGTGTTTTTATGAAAATATGCAGCACGGCCCGTGTTCAGTGAGCACGGCCCCGTGTTCAACCTAATGTAAATGCAAAACTAAACTAAAATGCAAAAAAATGTGCGGCCGTTTTAAAAAGGTTTTGAAAAACTGATTAGGCCGTCGATTTTAAGCTTTCTTAAAATCCTTGTGTCCCCGGCAACGGCGCTAAAAACTTGATGTGTGCGAGTGTGTATATAAGTTTAAGTATATTTTAACCCCTTTTTACACGTTAGTCAAGTTTTAAATTTATAAAACACGATATTTCACTAACACTAAACACACATATGGGCAAGTGCACCCATCGTGAGCGTAGTATAGTGTTGGCAAGATACCAAGGTCGTCCTAGGACACAAGAGCTTTTAGTACCGGTTTATCCTCAACGTCTAATCAAATCAAAAGTTAGAAAAAGGTTTTTAAACTAGAAAAATAAAACTAGCTAAAATGCTGAAAAATAAAATAAAAAATAAAAACAGATAGACAAGATGAATCACTTGGCTCCGACTCGTGTTTAGTGTAACCTTTAATTATTTCTGCATTTTTGCACTCTTTAAGAGATTATCTTAGTTACTGTAGTAGGCCCATCTTTTGAAGGTGACGTTACCCTCAACCCAGTAGTTTGAGTCAGCAAGGATACAATCCTAAAGGGTCGGATTATTGAAAGATAACTAATTAAGTTATTAATGCATATTATGGTAGGCCCCTCTTTTGGAGGTGACGTTACCCTCGGCTAAGTTGTCTGAGTCAGCAGGGATACAGTCCTAAGTAGCCGGATTAAAGTATTAATAGTAGCTTACATATGAGGGGATCAAAGAGTTTGGACCCCCGCCATCCAATACCGGTGGGTATTGAAGGAGGTCCTACTAAATTTGACCCAGGTCCATGCAGGATCTATACACCGAACAAGGCAAGACTCATAACAAACCGTTCCCTTAACCCCCGACCAGGTAGCCAACATATCTCCATATAGACTGTGGAAATATGAATGGTGAAAATCTTTTATTTTATATAGACAGTAAAATAATGCCAAGACACCACGGACAAACGATAAGGAAGAATCACCTTCAACATAAGAAACTAGTTATTAATGTCATTAATACATAACCAAGTAAAAAGTGCGAAAAGATTAAAAATAAAATGTATTACACTAGACACTTGTCTTCACCAAGTGATGTACGAGACTTAGGCAAACATGGCCTTTGATTGTCAAGAACTCTTACGATCAATCTTGGATCCCAAGATGACTCACACACTCTATGATGGACAATGGATGATGGTGGTAGATGATGGTGTTATGATGGTGGTGGGTGGTGGGTGAAGTGTGAGAGAGGTGGTGTGCCAAGGGATGGTTTGTAAATGAGCCAAGCACCCCTATTTATAGCCTGAACATTAGCCCAGGCACGGCCCCGTGTCCATTGGGAACGGCCCCGTGTCCATCCTCCTTCTCTGTCTTCATTAATTGTAGTTTGTCTGCATTAGTTGACCACGCCCCCGTGTCCGCTGGGCACGACCCTGTGTGTAGAAGCGTATCTGTACTATCAAGATTTGCCTGGATTCTGCGAATCTTATAGTTGACCACGGCCCCGTGTCCGCTGAGTACGGCCCCGTGGTGGGCAATAGAAGCTTCTACAGCTTTGTCTTTTCTGCGGACTCTTGGGCACGCCCCCGTGCTCATTGAGCACGGGGCGTGTTCAGCTTTCTGTTCTCTTATTTTGCTTGGGAAGATGCTGTCGGGGTGGTCGGGCATGTCACGTTTGTTCCTTTTCTTGTATTTATGTTAGATTTAGCTGCCTTTTTGCTTCTTTTGTTCATTTGAGCTCATTTAATCCTGAAAATACAAAGGAAGGCAAAAACACACTTTTTCCAACATTAGTACTAAAAAGGGTTAGTTTTATGCCACAATTGATGTAATTTATATGTTGCATTTTGTGCACATCAAATACCCCCACACTTGAATCTTTGCTTGTCCTCAAGCAAAACTCTTTATAATGTGGCTTTACACTCCCAAATGGAATGGGTAGAAGAGAAGGTTTTTGGGCTTGTCGTAGAGTGTCGGGATTTCCAAGATTCTTTATTAAGTTTTATTTTTATTTATTTACAATCTTATTCGTCATGATTTATTAAAAACATTACATAAGATAAATTACTTATTAGGGAATAACATGCCTTTTTTTTTAAATTCCACTTATATACAAGTTCACATACCTCACGGGGGAATCACTCAACACTCGGCCGAAGATGTATTTTAGTGAATCACTCGAGAGCGGCATGGAACTTACTCCTACCATAAGCTTGCCAAGCAATCAATCCTCCTCCTTTTTAACTATATACCTTTGTAAATATCAAGAGGACTTTTGGGTGAAGGGTTAGGCTTGGGTTAAAGGTAGGTGGTTGGGTTAGTGGTTAGTAAAAGGGCGAAAGGCGTAAAAGGCGTCTGTTTTCGTAAGACTTTTTATTTTTGAAGTTTTTATTTTGATGAAGCCATTATTCAAACAAATTTATTTTTGATAAACTTGTTTGTTTATTTCTCTTTTGCTTCATCATCATCAAAATTTATTTATTTATTTATTATTATTTTTTTTTAAAGTCATAAGAAAAACTGAGCTTTTCACTAAAAAAAGGGTTAAAAATAAAAAAGGTTTTGGTGGGTGAAATGGTGTTTGTTTTGGGTTATGAAATGAAAATGTTTAGGCTCAAAGGGGTTAACTAGGGGGATTTTGGGTAGGTGGTAAAAAAAGAAAAAAAATAGTGTAGAAATAAAAAGGGTTAGTCCTAATGCCTCATTCATTTACTTACTTGGGTTTAAGTTGGTAAGGACCGGGAATGTATCGCCGTGGCAAGTTCTAGAGTTGTAAGAACCAAGCGGCTATTCACACAAGAAACGAAAAATGAGCATTTAGTTTAAAGATATATATTTGTATGCTCAATAAAGGCTCAAAACTCACTTTTTGTGGGAATGGGTTTTTATGTGATCAATATATAATCAAATTTTAATTAAGCTTGTCATGCCGTTTCATAATTTTCTTATGTTGGTTCTTTTTATCACGACGCTATCGGTTGTAAATTTGTAAAAATATAACCTTTTTAGAACTTGAAATTCCCAAATTAAACCTAGACAAGTAAAGGAAAAAAATAAAAAATTTTTGAAAAAAATTGGGATGATTAGCGGTTCCAATAGAGTTTTGTGTAAGGCTTGTGATTAGGACTTGCAAGATTCAAGGTTTTAGCATCCCCCACACTTAAATTACACATTGTCCTCAATGTGTCCCAAAAATAAGTTTTTCGGTTGATTAAAATGTGTAAAAGTGGGTTAAAAACAAGATTTTATGGTACTGGGTAGCTGAACACGGGGTGGTGTTCCAAAAATAAGTTTTTAGGTTGATTGAATGTGTAAAAAGGTGTGAAAAAGCAAAAATTAATGTTACTGGGCGTCTGGACACGACCCCTTGTCGGATGGACACGACCCTGTGGTCAGAGTGCCAGTAACAATTACTTACAGAAGTTGGACATGGGGGCATGTTGGCTGGGCACGACCCCGTGTCTGGCAAAAGTCTGCAGATTTAAACAAACAGCAGGTCTGGGGCAATGGGCACGGGGGCGTGTCGGCTGGACACAACCCCGTGTGGACAATCTGCAAAGGTGAAAAACAGGTTTTTGTCTTCGTTTTTCCTGCTCCGGCTTTAGTAGTACTAATATTTAGTACTCTAATCCTCGTATGTACCTGTTTTATCAATAAACACTACACCAAACCATAACAAACATCCTAAATTACCACCGTTCAACATCTACATCACAAAGTTAGAAAGAAAAACAAATGCAGAAAATAAAAAGAGTTAAAGGAAAGTAAATTGTTTAACACACGGCACGCAGGCCAGAAATTGTTCAAGATAAGAAAGGGTTAACCTGTGGGACCACCAACCAGCTGCTCCTAACTCCGCTCCTCCCGCCTAGTCCATGTCCTCGTCCTCATCATCATCACCTCCTCCTCCGTGCCCCGCCATGTACTCCAGGATATTCCCAATATCATCTTGGATATCGGATATGTTTCTCTCGATTGCTCCAACCCGGGTGTACGTGTTGCTCGCCATGTTATAGGTGTTCCTAGGGCACATGAGGTTTTCATGCAATAAGTCATGCAAACTTTGGAAGTTAGGAAAGCCGCCTCCTTGTGAGGAGGATTGGCCTGGATCACCGTGGGGGTGGTACTGGTACTGATGATGTTGTGGAGCGTGAAGGACAAGTGCCTCTTGCGGGTTCCATGCATGCCCTTGGACTCTTTGGAAGCTAACCGACCCATCTTCGGCTTCATAGATCAAGTTCATGGAGCGGCAGATGTGTATGTCTACTCTTCTCGACCATGGAATTCTTTGGAAAGATCGAGGCATGTTCACGAAGCGCTTAAAGAGACGGTAAATCCACCCCCGAAGAAGATAGGGGTTGGCGGAGTAGCAAGCCGGTTCCAATGCATGTTGCGGAGCAGGAGGTACGGAACATTGAGGTGTCTGCGGTTATGAATGCAATGAAGGACCACCAAATCTCTCAACCCAACCACGCCACCGCTATCATGCCTTTGGCTAAGAGAGTAAGTGAGGACCCTATGGATGTAACGGTAAAGCGGGTCCCTTAGCTTAGTGCTCTTAGTGCTGCTCGGGTTGTAGTGCCCTTCTCCAATTTGAGCCCAAGCGGCTTGGCGCTCGTTTTCATCCAACTCTCGCACCCCTCCGGTGTTCTCTTCATTACCCGCATCTTCCTCAGAATACAACCCAACTATCGACCCAAACTGAGCCATCGATATCGAGTACTTAGTCCCCCCACATCGGAATTCCACCCCATCATTGTCAAATGGGTCGCACCTTAAATTGAACACGAATGTGCTATAGAACTCCAGATTGTACTCGTGGACCGAGCGAAGTCGAGTGGTTAGGGCGACTCTTAGTGGGCCGGTAACGAGGTTGTTAAACTGGTCAAGTTGGTTCACCAATGTCAAAAGATCCGTGCACACTTGTCTTGGGTATTCCTCCGGTCGGGTTTGAAGCACGTCGTATCTTGCTTTAGAGTCTTGCTCAGTTGCATTGAACCTTGTGAATTTCTTCGACATCTGAAAGAATACACCAAAAGTTAGCACGAAACAGTGAAATTTTCGGAGAAAACTGAAAACAGTTAGCTGGACACGGCCCCGTGTTCAGCGGACACGACCCCATGTCCAGGCGTCTGTTAGTGCATTTATGTCTATAGCCTTCGTCAATCCGAGTCGTAGCAAGAAACAGAAGAAAACGAGTCGTTATGATGAGATAGCTAGTCAAAAAGGCAAGGTGGCATAATTGTAATTAATGAGAAATCTCATTAATAGTCAAGGCCTATAAATAGGAGATTATGTCATAGATTAAGGACTTTTGCCATTTTAGAGATTTGAAGAGCTCTAGTTCTAGAGAGAGAAAGTCTCTAAGTGATTCAAGTGATTGTACAATTTCAGATCTTATAAAGAATCACACTTATATTACGTCATGTGTGTTTAGGTCGCGTTCGTGTACGGATTCCGCACGTTTCACGTTCGTTTCGCAATCGTTTCGGAGTCAAAACCGGTCCTACAAGTTGTATCAGAGCAGGAGCTCGATTGCACTGATCCAACACACATTTTCGCTCGTGATTTCATCGAATTCAGATCCGAATTTCATCTACTTCTTCATATTTTTCATATTTTTCACGTTTTTCACTGATTTTCGTCAAATTGAACAGGTGTTTACGGTCCGAATCAGTTGATTTTTTGATATGTGGTGCGAAAACATCTGATCTAAAACCCTACCAAGTTTCAGATCGAAATTCCAAGCCGTTTAGGAGATATTCGAGTTTTTCAGTCCGCAGTTCATATGAATCAGCGTCTGGCCGTTTGAAACAGCACTAGTCCGTTTGAAAAAGCCCGTTCCGTTTGAAAATTGAACAATCGTTTGAACTGATCGTTTGAGTTTATCGTTTGAAATTGTTATCGTTTGAAAAACAGTCTGACCGTTTGAACTGACCATTTGAAAGTATCATAATGATGACATGACCGTTTGAAATCCTGTCTGTTTGAAAGTTGGTTCAGTTAATCACGTGATTAAATCAGTTGTTCAATAACAAGTTGCATGTGAAGTCAGATTGTATGTGTTGGTGAATGTGAATATCTCGGATTAAATCATTATATGTGATCAGACTTTAATAATGGCTCAATAGTTCATGTGATACTTGGTTTGATTTGATCAAGTGTGTCAGGACCCATGTGATAATTGTTCGGTCAAATCATATTATTTGGATACTTGATTTTGTCGGCTGCTTGTGATAAACAAAGTTGAACGGTCCAATAGATATTAAGGGAATTGTTGGGTTTTGCGATTAGATAATAATAATATGATGTGATACATAGTTGTTTTCACGTGAATATAAAAGTTTTGGTCCAATCATATTGGGTTGTCTATTGATATTGTCGGCTCATTTATAAATTGATTGAAGAGCAGCCCATGTGATCACAATTGTTTTTGTCGACTTAGTGGATATTGAGGCCCAATCACAGTTTTGGTATCTTAAAGTGATGTTGACTTAGTCTTGGTGCAGATCCGAAAAAAAAAAACATTGAAGTTGAGGTTGTCAGGAAGTTTGAATCTGGGAACAAGTCATCACGTGAACTTTCAATAAGTGTCAGCCATATTGTTATCATTAGTCCAATATTATATTTTAGATATTTGAAATTGTCGGGTACCATTCAGATTATATGTAATCCAAAGTGTGCAAGTTGATCATTAAATAGTGTTGGTTGGCTTAGTGGATTTAAAGGTAAAGACAGATTAAAGAGGCCTATTAGTCAAAGTATTGTGCACGGCCCAAATCACTCGAGAGGCCCATCTAAAGTTGAAGTACAAAGTTGTGTCCATTCAAAGCCCATGTTACTTAGTTCATCTTGATCATTCATTTGACACGAATTTTTGTTCCATTTGGTTCCGATCAAGTCTTGTCATTCAGTGATTTCACTTCGACGACATTGAAATAAGTCTACGAATCTTCGACACGAGTCCTAGATCGATTCAATCGTCACTCACTTTTACGTATTCCGTTTGTTTAAACTGATCGTTTGTTTGTTTGTTTGCAGGCTATTCAAGAATTTTTAAATCATGGCTAAAATGTTTGATGAACAGGAAAACGAGAATCTTAAAGATTTAAACGATTGGATTTCTGATTCTTGGTTTGATCAGAAGAAAAGGAAGGACGTTTGGATTAAAAGATCCGAAAATTTCTTATGCATGAAACATGAATCTTTGGAAAAGTTGGAGAGACGTTTTGATGAATTGATTGATAAGATAGAAAGATATGAGATAAAGTTTTCAACTACTGAAAAAATCTTAAAATTTGCTAATGCATTACCTCTAGAATGGGATGAATTTTTGAGTAAACTAAAAAGGAATGAAAAATTCTCACAGTTTTCATTTAGAGAATTCATCAATAAGCTTAGATCACATATGTTTGATAAAGAAAAAAGAAAAGAAGAGTTGATGTATGAGATGAAGAAGGATTTAGAAAAGATAAATTTGGAAGTGATCATCGAAATGAGAAAAAGATTTTCTGTATGTCTTGCTGCAAAAAATGTCATGAAATATGATATTAAGAGAGGTTGTTTTATTGATGAATATGCAAACCCTCTTGATTTTGTTAAAATTTTTTGTGCAGGAACATACAGGATGGAAACAAAGAAAGAAGCTGATACTGAAAAGATAAATGAAAAGTGCTCAAAATGTGATAAACTTGGAGCAGACAATGCAAAATTCTTGAGTGATGCGGAGAATTTGACATTGGAAAACAAAGCTTTGAAAGATGGGAAGAAAACTGATGATGAACAGATTCTGGAGTTGCGCTTGAACTGCGAAAAATTGAAATCTGAAAATGACAAACTTTTGAAGAATGTTGAGAGTTTGTCATTAGAAAATGAAAATTTTAAAAAATTAGAAAATGATTTCAAAAGTCAAATAAAGATTTTA
Organism: Helianthus tuberosus; assembly: GCA_030545235.1. NCBI lineage: Eukaryota > Viridiplantae > Streptophyta > Magnoliopsida > Asterales > Asteraceae > Helianthus > Helianthus tuberosus. Next base: position 24,459,948 of record CM060420.1, on the reverse strand, counting down.
GAAGATGAGCGCGATATTTTTGGTAAAGATAATCTTGAAAAACAAATTGAAATCAATTCTCATCTTGCTAAAATCATTCAGCTTGAAAAAGAAGCTGAAAAAGCTCGGATGAAAATCAAAGAGCTTGAGAATAAATTGAAAAGTTTTGTGAACTCTGCACCATATGAGTGTCCAAAACCGATCAATTCTGTTCCAATAAGTGACAATGTCACAAATTTTGACAAAGTCAAAATTGAAGATTGTGATGAAATATCTGATGATGAAAAAGAAAAGAAAAATATTTTTAGATTTACAAGAAAAATTTCAAAATACTGTTTTGCAATCTACTGAAACAGGTGAATGTTCTAAACAAAAACCTGTTAAGAAGAATGCAGAACAGAAACAAAAAAATAAAAATTTGAAAAATTCTAAAATTAAAAATAAAAGCTCATCAGATAAATCATCCAATCATTATCAAAAATCACAAAAATTTAAAAATGAAAACTCACAAAATGTTGGTAATAAGTGGTGCAGGTTTGACCACAGTGCTCAAAAGCCAAATCCAGCATTGAGGAGGAGAAATGACTATAACCAAGCCAAACAATGTTATGATCTTATGGTTTGGACAGATAGAAGTGGATGGCACGATAACAGAGTGTGTTACACATGTGGTGTGAGAGGAAATATTGCTGTTAATTGCCAGAATTGGAATTTTGAGACAAGAAGATGCTTTGAATGTAATATCAGAGGACACATTGCCAGAGATTGCCCAAGGAGATCGATGGGAAGATCAAGGGTTGAATCTCAGAGAACGGTAAAGAAACCAGTCACTGTCAAGCCCAAAGAACAGAAAGTGGAAAATAAGAAAGTAAAGCTTTCACAAGGGCAGAGAGACAGACTGAGGAAAAAGAGGAAAAAGGCGAGAGAATACTTGGAGAAGATTTTGTCTTCAGGTTCACCAGTTGGTTCGAATAAAAGTTCTGATGAATCAATTTACTCGACTGCAAAGTCAAGCAAATCGAATTCTTCAGATACAAATCTGAGGACAGAAAAGGAGAAAAAGAAGAAAGTTATTGGCGATGAATCTGGCTCATCCAAGTCAGACAAGCCAAGTTCGGGCAATGAATCTGATTCCATAAAATCAGAGGAGCTACAAGTTGAGGTAAAAAAGGAAGAGACAGTTCTGTTAATGAATGATGAGAATTTTCCACCATTACGAGCCGCAAACCTAAAATCAAAAGGTGTTGATGCTGGAAAAATGTTTAATAGCAATGTTAAACATATTTTTAGCAAGATGGTTGATGGTAAGGAAAAAGGAGTGAAAGAGTTTTATGAAGAAAAGAGAAAAGCTCAAAATGCGCCTAAGGCTGGTCAGGCTTGGGTGTCAAAATCTGTTGGTTTAATTCCTGACTTGCCGGAGCTTCCAGGTTGGTAAGTGTGAAGCAGGTATCGGCATCATTCTTGAGAAATTCACAGGATGGTAACTGTGATATTTCGTCTTACTAAGTGGTTAATCAAGGACATTAAGTTGTACTTGATTTTCTACAAGTGACAGTGGTGTTTGAGCTAATAATGTTAAATTTTCAAAATGGTTAAAAGAGAACAAGGTGATGAGATGACCCCGAACCCACAAGTGATGGGTAAATAAACTAATTTTTCCGGAAAAACCATTCTGATTAAAACAAACTTAAGTGTTTTGAAATCATTATGGGAAAATAGTTTGTTGTAAGGGGAGTTTTGATTGAATACGCCGAAACCCTCACGGCTGAACAAACATGATTACTTTCATCAGATTGAAAAACGGTTTTCAAACTGTTAAGATCAGTGGGTTGTAAATCATGGGGGTATGTATCTTTTCTGCAAATCAGAACACGATAAGCAGAAAATGGATGGCGAGATAATGCTATCAGTGTTGGTTGTCAAATTTTCTTTATATGATTTTGCATTTTAGGGGGAGAAATATTGTCAGAAAATACAAAAACATTTGAAAATTTTGAAAAAGTCAAAAACATGATAAAATTCAAAAATTTGAGTTTTTGCGTAAAAAGAGGAAATGATAGTACATCAGTAGACAGTTACAGTACGCTAAAGAATTGGAAAGTTTAAATGTGTTAAACGATTTCACTGTGGATGTGTCGGTAGATTTTTATACATTTAGTAAACTTTTTCGGGATATAAACCTAAATTCAAACTTGCTTATTTCGTGGGGAACACTACTTGGATATATAGGTAACCCCTGAAATTTCGTTTGAAAGGTCTCATAATCTGATATACTAGGTCTTTATACTCAATGATGTCTGGGGTATTATTCCGGGACTTCTGCTGAACGGTAGTTCTGACCTAGTCCTTGAATAATACTTGCTGCAATGCTTGAAACACAGCATTAAACCCTCAGCATGCTGAAACAATAAAATTGATAAATGCTGCTGTTGTAAGCAAAAAGATCCTCTAAAGGGGACATACCGTAAAGTCGAAGCTGATATCTCTCTGCGTATACGGAAGTATCGATATGAGATCCCTCGGCCCTCGCATACCTAATTTATGTACAGATATCATTGTAGTATACTCACCTGTAAGACTGATTATTGGGATCTGGATAGGGGAGTATATTCAAGAGGTGGGACACATGAATGAGGTTAAGTTCTTAACACATCTAATTCGTATCCTGAATCAGTTGAAATTTGTGTGAAAATTTAAGTGGATCAGTATATCGACAATCTAAGTGAATTGTTTAATGCATAATGTGATTTTAAGCTCAACGGTACTTGTGACTTGTCGGAAACTGATATGATCCTCTGACGCATACTCAAAACAAAACTATTGTCTGTAAATATGTTTGTACATATTTCTTTACTGCTTTATATTTTCAGAAAATACAAAAAGATTTTTGATTCTGCTTTATTTTCGACAATCGATGTCTGAGTGCTGAGTTTCAAAATCTAAGTAAGCTGATTGTGTTTCTGAAAATAAAACAAGTTCATTAAATTGAAACTTGAATTAAAAATTAAAAATCAAAAACAGTTTGTGATATCTCCAAGGTCATTAGTTTGGACTTGGTTGATTAACTGTGAGGGATTTGGATGCCTATACTGTTATAGAGCTAGTTTCCGATTCGATTCGATGAAACTGCCAAATTCATGGAAATTGTTTGTTTAGAATGTTGAGTAAGCCAGGTTACAATTCCTGGATAGCTGAAATTTGAAATGTTGTTACTTATAAATGTTTGAGTGATTGCAGATGAGATTCCAGACTACGATCCCAGAAGCTGAGTCTAAGGGGGAGTCTGAAGACGAGCTCAAAGCAAGGGGGAGCTTGTATACGGAAAGCAAGGTGTCGATCCCAAAGCACGGAAGCTTGACGAAAGGGGGAGCCTGATGAAGAAAAGAGGAAAAGCTGAAGCTGAAGACAGATCCACCGGGATTCTGGTCAAGAAGATTCAAAGAGAAAGAGAAAAAGAAGACGCTACGAGTTTGACTAAATGATCGAGATTGACTGCGGCAATATCCAAGGGGGAGTCTGTTAGTGCATTTATGTCTATAGCCTTCGTCAATCCGAGTCGTAGCAAGAAACAGAAGAAAACGAGTCGTTATGATGAGATAGCTAGTCAAAAAGGCAAGGTGGCATAATTGTAATTAATGAGAAATCTCATTAATAGTCAAGGCCTATAAATAGGAGATTATGTCATAGATTAAGGACTTTTGCCATTTTAGAGATTTGAAGAGCTCTAGTTCTAGAGAGAGAAACTAGAGAGAGAAAGTCTCTAAGTGATTCAAGTGATTGTACAATTTCAGATCTTATAAAGAATCACACTTATATTACGTCATGTGTGTTTAGGTCGCGTTCGTGTACGGATTCCGCACGTTTCACGTTCGTTTCGCAATCGTTTCGGAGTCAAAACCGGTCCTACACGTCTGTTACTCAAAAACTTCATTTTTCGACCCGGTCTCGGAAACTTGAAAATTTTTTGTCCAACAGGTGCGGTTTCCCCCGAAAATGAAACCCCAAGTGCCGTTTTCCCAAAACAAATCGTTACCCCTTCGATTTTATCTTTTTCGGTTAAAAAACAAGGGTTTGAGATTTTTGTGAGAAATCGGGCAAATCTATGAACAATACAAGTGGATATACTTCCTATAACACTAATCTAAAGTAATGCTAACAGATTTATGCAAAAATTTGAGGTTCGATCCGGATGAAGTTCAAGAACCCTAGATTTTTCCCCAAAATTTTGATGTTTTAACTACATGCAAGTACCTAATCTAACTACTAATGGTGATAGAATCATACCTTGATGTTGTTAGAGGTAGAGGAGACGTCGAAATTCTGCAGAAAATCGCCTGAACTAGAGAGTTTTTGGGGAAACGGGGCGTGTGGAAATGAAGAAACTGTTTGGAAAAGGGGTTTTATCCCGACAGTCGCGCGGACACGGCCTCGTGCCGAGCAAATTTTTTTTTAGTGCTCGTGTGAGTGCCCTGTTTTCCCAAAACTCGGTTAGAAGACTTACCGATTAAGATGTCATCCTGCTTGTTCGTAACTTACCAGGTATGATGTTGACGCTTTTACTCTTCGACCGTTTGAAGCGAGATTTCTTCCTCTTCATCCTGAATGAATCCTTGATAGAGTTTCAGCCGTTGGCCATTGACTTTGAATGGAGGTCCATTCCGAGATTTAATTTCTACTGCACCGTGTGGGAAAATATGGGTGATGGAAAAAGGTCCTGACCACCTAGACTTTAATTTACCAGGAAATAATCAAAGTCGTGAATTAAACAATAGAACTTGATCTCCTACTCTAAATTCATTAGGTTTAATGTGTTTGTCATGAAAATTTTTCATTCTTTCCTTATAAATTTTAGAGTTAGAGTATGCATAATTCCTCAATTCGTCTAATTCATTTAATTGACAAAATCGATTTCTACCAGCAAATTCTAAATCTAAGTTTACATTTTTAATTGCCCAGTAGGCCTTGTGAGCTATTTCTACTGGCAAATGACAGCTTTTTTCGTAGACGAGCTTATATGGGGTCGTACCTATTGTTGTTTTATAAGCAGTTCGAAAAGCCCATAAAGCATCATCTAATTTATCGGCCCATTCCTTTTTATATAACCCTACGGTTTTTTCAAGTATTCATTTTAAACTTATATTAGTCACTTCGGCTTGTCCGTTTGTTTGAGGGTGATATGCTGTTGAGACCCGATGATAGACCCCATATCTTGTTAAGATTTTTTCAAGTTGATGGTTACAAAAATGGGTACCTCTATCACTTATTAATGCTTTAGGTGTACCAAAACGAGAGAATAATTTTTTTTAGAAATCTTACCATGACTCTTCCATCGTTTGTTGGAAGTGCTTCGGCCTCGGCCCGTTTAGACAAGTAATCTACTGCCACAAGTATATATTTGTTTCCTTTTGACGGTGGGAAAGGTCCCTTAAAGTCGAGTCCCCACACATCAAAAATTTCATAAACAAGAATGCCATTTTGTGGCATTTCGTTCTTGGAAGAAATATTACCTGTTCTTTGGCAAGCATCACATGTCTTGACAAGACTTTGGGCGTCTTTGTAAATGGTTGGCCAATAAAATCCTGAATCAAATACCTTTCGTGCGGTACTAGCGGCACCATGATGTCCTCCGTATGGACCTTCATGACAATGGCGGAGAATTCTTCGTGCTTCACTACCATGTACGCATCGTCGGATGAGTTGGTCAGCACACATTTTGAAAAGATAAGGATCTTCCCAAAAATAGTGTTTTACATCAGCAAAGAATTTCTTCCTTTGATGATGTGGCCAACCTTTTGCGACTATACCGCTAGCTAGGTAGTTAGCATAGTCGGCGTACCATGGTTCTTGTCTGTATTCCAGCATTTCTAGGGACTCCGTTGGAAATTTTTCGTTGATTTGCTCATCCCTGGTTGCCTCCAAAGCTGGATCTTCTAAGCATGAAAGATGATCTGCTACGGTGTTTTCAGCTCCTCTTTTGTCTTTGATTTCCATATCAAATTTTTGGACGAGTAAAATCTACCGAATCAAACGTGGTTTTGCGTCCTGCTTTTTGAAGAGATATCGAATGGCTGCATGATCTGTATAGACTATGGTTTTAGAAAGAACAAGATAAGAACGAAATTTATCAAAAGCAAATATCACAGCTAGTAACTCTTTTTCAGTTGTTGTGTAATTTTCTTGTGCATCGTTAAATGTTTTACTAGCATAATAAATTGGGTGAAAATGCTTTCCTTTTCTTTGTCCCAAGACAGCTCCAACTGCAAAGTCACTTGCATCACACATGATTTCGAAAGGAAATTTCTAATCAGGCGCTATCATGATAGGTGCATTGACTAGCATTTCCTTTAAGGTTAGAAATGCTTGATTGCAATCCTTGTCAAAGATGAAAGGGGCATCCTTTTCAAGTAATTTTGTTAGAGGCCTTGAGATTTTAGAAAAGTCTTTGATAAACCGCCTATAAAATCCGGCATGCCCTAGGAAACTTCTGATAGCTCGAACGGAGGATGGGGGCGGTAGTCGAGAAATAGTGTCTATTTTGGCTCGATCAACCTCCATTCCTTCGCTTTAGATTTTATGACCGAGTACTATTCCCTTCGTTACCATGAAATGGCATTTTTCCCAGTTAAGGGCGAGGTTAGTTTCCTCGCATCGGGATAGCATTCGTTCAAGGTTATCGAGGCATTGGTCGTATGAATCCCCAAAGATAGAAAAGTCGTCCATGAAGACTTCCATTGTCTTTTCTATCATGTCATGGAAGATGGCTACCATGCAACGTTGGAATGTTGCAGGGGCATTACATAGACCAAATGGCATGCGTCGATAGGCAAAATTTCCATAGGGACATGTGAAGGTTGTCTTTTCTTGGTCCTCGGGTGCTATAGGGATTTGAAAGTAACCTGAAAAACCATCCAGGAAACAGTAAAATTTATGACCGGATAATCTTTCTAACATTTGATCAATGAAGGGCAAAGGAAAGTGATCTTTCCTCGTTGCTTCATTTAATCGTCTATAATCTATACATACTCTTCATCGTATGACGGTTCTCGTTGGTATTAATTCATTATTTTCGTTAGTTACTACCGTCATACCTCCTTTCTTTGGAACTACTTGAACGGGACTTAACCAAGGACTATCGGAGATAGGATAAATAGGTATGGCGTCAAGTAATTTGATGACTTCGTTTTTAACCACTTCTTGAACATTTGGATTTACTCGATGTTGTGGTTGTATTACCGATTTGTAGTCATCATTCATTAAAATTTTGTGCGTGCACATGGAAGGACTTATTCCTTTAATGTCTACAAGCTTCCAAGTAATCACATTTTTTTGTTTTTTCAAAAGTTTAATTAATTTTTCTTTTTCTAAACTACCTAATTTAGACGAAATAATTACGGGTGATTTACCATCTTTGTCTAGAAAAGCATATTCCAAACCTTTCGGAAGTTCTTTGAGCTCAAGAGGTGGGTCTTTAGGAGACTCCTTACTTGGTTTCTCATTTTGATCAAGAACTTTAAAAGTTTGTTCTATGGCGACCTCTTCTTCAACAAAGTGGTCAATCATTTCACTTGTATCGGGTGGCTCATCTTCATCTTCAATTAGGGGGTCATTATTGCCGAATGGATATTTCATTGACCGCTCAAGATCGACACTTTTTTTAAATGCCCCTAATTGAATTGATAGATTGTTGTACTTCCAGTTTTTCCAAGCTTCGTGGGTTTTTTCAAACGGTCGTCCCAACACTAGAGGATCGTCATCGAGGATGACAAAGTCGGTTGGGATTACCATTTGATTTGTTTGAACTAAGACATCCTCAATTACACCGATTGATTTTATTACTTTCCGATAAGATAGAAAAATGGGTATTTGAAGTGGAGAAAAATCACTAATACTTAATTTTTCGAAAATTTAGTTGGGCATTATGTTAACACAAAGATCTTTATCAATTGTGACATTACTAATAAAGGAATTTTGAAAAAAACATGGAACCGGTGTAATGTTGATTTCAAATGGATCTTCTTTTATTAGCGAAGTTTGATCGTTAGTTAACTTAATACTTACCGTTTCGTCAATTTTAGTGTTAGTGTTTTAACTCTTTTAAAAACTTAGCATGAGTGGGTACTAAACAATGATTTTCAAAAGAAGGTGACAAGAGATTAATTTCTTCAAAATTAGACTCTTCTTGAATTTTAACGTTAACGGACTCACCTTTTTCGTTGTTTAACTCATGTGTCGGTTTTTCACTTATTTGTTCTTCCATTTTTACCTCTTCCACTATCTCTTCTTTATTACAAGTTAATTCTTCTCTTGCGCAGGACTCCTCTTCCCTTGCGCGAGATTCTTTTATATAGCTCTCGATAGTTTTAAGGTGTTCTAATATCCTATCGGTTACTTCGGTGATAGAGTAAGGATCGGGATTTTCAAAGCTAGAATCCGGTTGTTCGATCCTTTGTTCCTCATAATACTCATAAGAAGTAGATGGTTCACACCATTGTTCTTCATTATAAGTATGTGATGGATAAGGGTCGTAATTTTGTTCTTCATAATACTCATATGAGGTGGGTTGTTCACGCCATGGTTCCTCATAATAAGTATACGAAGGTGGTGGCTCATATCTTGGTTTCTCAAAGTATGAGTACGAAGGCTCATACCTTGGTTCTTCAAAATATGAGTATGAGGGAGAAGGTTCATACCTTTGGTCTTCATAGGATGTGTATGAAGTTGATGGCTCGTACCTGGGCTCCTCATAGTAGGTGTATGAAGTGGACGGTTGATATAATTTACAATATTGAACCGAGTGTGGGTTGCCACAATTAGTGCAATAGTCTTCCCTATAATCATCCTCCCCATAGGTGTAGTTGTAACCTCCTGAGTATTGATCCATAAGAATCACTCAGCAGACCACAACAACGTCTCGAGACAAGAAAACAAAAATAAAAACAAAAACAGAGGCTGGACACGGCCCCGTGTTCAGTGGACGCGGCCCCATGTACAGAATCTGTATCTGGGCGTTTTAATTAAAGTTATTGATTTCGTTGAGCACGGGGGCGTGTTCAGTGAGCACGGCCCCGTTTTCAGGCTCTGTATCTGGTTTTTTTTTATGAAAAATATGCAGCACGGCCCGTGTTCAGTGAGCACGGCCCCGTGTCCAACCTACTGTAAATGCAAAACTAAACTAAAATGCAGAAAAATGTGCGCGCGTTTTAAAAAGGTTTTGAAAAACTGCCGTCGATTTTAAGCTTTCTTAAAATCCTTGGGCAAGTGCGAGTGTGTATATAAGTTTAAGGATATTTTAACCCCTTTTTACACGTTAGTCAAGTTTTAAATTTATAAAACACGATATTTCACTAACACTAAACACACATATGGGCAAGTGCACCCATCGTGAGCGTATTATAGTGTTGGCAAGATACCGAGGTCGTCCAAGGACACAAGAGCTTTTAGTACCGGTTTATCCTCAACGTCTAATCAAATAAAATGTTAGAAAAAGGTTTTTAAACTAGAAAAATAAAACTAACTAAAATGCTGAAAAATAAAATAAAAAATAAAAACCGATAGACAAGATGAATCACTTGGCTCCGACTCATGTTTAGTGTAACCTATGATTATTTCCGCACTTTTGCACTTTTTAAGAGATTATTTTAGTTATTGTAGTAGTCCCCTCTTTTGAAGGTGACGTTACCCTCAACCCAGTAGTTTGAGTCAGCAAGGATACAATCCTAAAGGGTCGGATTATTGAAAGATAATTAATTAAGTTATTAATGCATATTATGGTAGGCCCCTCTTTTGGAGGTGACGTTACCCTCGGCTAAGTAGTCTGAGTCAGCAGGGATACAGTCCTAAGTAGCCGGATTAAAGTATTAATAGTAGCTTACATATGAGGGGATCAAAGAGTTTGGACCCCCGCCATCCAATACCGGTGGGTATTGAAGGAGGTCCTACTAAATTTGACCCAGGTCCTTGCAGGATCTATAAACTGAACAAGGCAAGACTCTTACCAAACCGTTCCCTTAACCCCCGACCAGGTAGCCAACATATCTCCATATAGACCGTGGAGATATGAATGGTGAAAATCTTTTATTTTATATAGACAGTAAAATAATGCCAAGACACCACGGACAAACGATAAGGAAGAATCACCTTCAACATAAGAAACTAGTTATTAAAGTCATTAATACATAACCAAGTAAAAAGTGCGAAAAGATTAAAAATAAAAAGTATTACACTAGACACTTGTCTTCACCAAGTGTTGTAAGAGACTTAGGCAAACATGGCCTTTGATTGTCAAGAACTCTTACGATCAATCTTGGATCCCGAGACGACTCACACACTCTATGATGGACAATGGATGATGGTGGTGGATGATGGTGTTGTGATGGTGGTGGGTGGTGGGTGAAGTGTGAGAGAGGTGGTGTGCCAAGGGATAGTTTGCAAATGAGGCAAGCACCCCTATTTATAGCCTGAACAGTAGCCCGAGCACGGCCTCGTGTCCATTGGGAACGGCCCCGTGTCCATCCTTCTTCTCTGTCTTCATTAATTACAGTTTATCTGCATTAGTTGACCACGCCCCCGTGTCTGCTGGGCACGACCCCGTGTGCAGAAGCGTATCTGTACTATCAAGATTTGCCTGGATTCTGCGAATCTTATAGTTGACCACGACCCCGTGTCCGCTGAGCACGGCCCCGTGGTGGGCAATAGAAGCTTATACAGCTTTGTCTTTTCTGCGGACTCTTGGGCACGCCCCCGTGCTCATTGAGCACGGGGCCTGTTCAGCCTTCTGTTCTCTTATTTTGCTTGGGAAGATGCTGTCGGGGAGGTCGGGCATGCCACGTTTGTTCCTTTTCTTGTATTTATGTTAGATTTAGCTGCCTTTTTGCTTCTTTTGTTCATTTGAGCTCATTTAATCCTGAAAATACAAAAGGAAGACAAAAACACACTTTTTCCAACATTAGTACTAAAAAAGGGTTAGTTTTATGCCACAATTGATGTAATTTATATGTTGCATTTTGTGCACATAAGTTTCAATGGTCGGTGTGAATTGTGGTGTTTGATTGGTTTGATTAGAAGCAAGAGTTGCTTCTAACCGGCTTGCTAAGTTTCTTCTTGCTACTGTTTCGATTTCTGGTTTGTAAACCAACGGTGAAGTCCTCCCGGAGTTCCGCGTATGCATACACTACCTATAACCTGCACAAGTAACACACCCCGCGTAACAAGGAAAAAGACAAAGTACAAGAAAAGAACATATGCAAATTAAACAGTTAATCATGCAAATTCAAACAGTATCCAAACACAAAGCGCACGCACTCCCCGGCAACGGCGCCAAAATTTGATTGGAGTGTCGCGCTCTGGTCAAAGATAATATTTATAAGCCCAAATTACCCTTAACTATGTGTTAGTGTAGTAAGGGGTCGAACCACGAAGAGTATGTGGTTTGCGAATGGATTCGATTGAACTAAAATGAAAATCACAAATTATGAAGCTTGATATAATGTTTTTGTATTTTTATTTAGTTGAAAAAGATGTGAATTGGTTTATTTGATTAAAGACAAATGATTAACGATTGCAAGAAAATTTGATTACTAAACAGTAATGATAAAAAGGGTTCACACCCGGCTTCGGTAATTGCCAACCTACGGTTTCTACAAGTTTTAGATCCAACTCAATTGTATATGATTAGCGGATTTAGTGTACCGTGACTTAGGTGCCAATAACTATTAACGTTTCGAAAAACGGACAAGAATGCACTTTGTAATCAACACAAGTAAAACCTAACCATGACAACGCATAACTACACAAAACCATTTCGCAAAGTCATAACTTTATAATCGTCGACAATTTACGAATACGAAACAAATGTAAACTATTGTCAATGGTTTCAAAAATCAACATAATTTGTCACAAAGTTGAAGCAAGAAACAATTCAAAACCTTAAATTAAACAACTACCTACACCGGGGTGAAACCAAGGTGATTAGCCGCTCATGGTTGATGAAACTTGATCACCGGATGCTTGAAACTTGAATGAACTCATCTCGAAGCTTGAAGGATGGAATGATGAGGTGTAGGGTTTGTAATGGTGAAGGTTCAATGGATGAATGGATATTAGGGCTAATGGATGGATTGATGGTTGTGAATGATGATGATGATGTTCTTGATGATTCGGGTCCTCTGTGTGATTAGAGATGTAATAGAGATGAATGGTAGGTGGTAATGGCTCCAAGGATGATGATTCGAACCTCAATAATCGTAACCCCCGAGTTAATGCTCTAAGAACCAATAATAATTGTTCTCACACCAAAATACCCAAAATTCGCGTTTTGAGGAACTGAGGGCTGTCGCCGACGGGCTCTGAATCACCAAAATGCACCCGACGGCTTATACTCCTGGATACGGACAACTCTGGCCGACGGGCAATTTTAGAGGGCGTCGCCGATGGCCTAGGACCCGTCGGCGACGGGCTCTCCGTCTCTGTTTCTCCAATTTTTCCGACTCGCACTCCAGTTTGATCCGTAACGTGTCCCGGTTGTCCGTTTTCCGCTCCGGTGACCCGTAAAGCTCCCGAAAAACTCCTTAAACTTCATTAAACCTGCAAAACACAAATCTAATTAAAAGTGGGCTATTCAAGATTAAAACTCCTGTAAAAACATCAAGTTACACGATTACGAACACCGGTTTTCAATCACGTATCAGATATCCGAGACATGGTCATTAACCCCCAAGGCTTTGTTTCAAACAAGACAGATTAAAACGGGTTACCTCAATAATTTAACCACTAATCGATTAAACATTCAATACCCGACCAAGCGGTATTATTATAATACCGTATCCCAAGCCCGTATAGGGAAAATAAGTTAAAAGTATTTACCTGAGCTAAAATGTAATTTTATTCTCAGCCGTATATTCAAATCAGCAAGCACAAGTACCTCTACTGGGGCTCTCAATCTGGAACGAAGGTTTTATTAACCTATTAGATTCCTAACGGGTCTTATTTAAGTTGTAACTTAGACCGGTTAGTTTCAAGGAAAGGTTTACGGTTCAAAACGCAAGATTAAGCGAAGACCGGATTAGAATGTGATCTAGACCCGACAAGTATGAAGACTTGTATAATATGGGTAAACTAAACACATTCTGGATTTTTGAAGTAAAAATGTTAAGGTTTGACCCGTTTCGGTTAATTTATGCAAACTAATTACATAAACCGTACCGAACGCGAAAAATGCATAACGGGTAACCAAATGAGTCATGAACATGTTTCACAAGTTAATATGCCTTAAATATGTTGTGATATCAGTAGAATACCTTCCATTATGCCCAAAACGGATTTAAAATCAATTTAAGCCTCGTAGGGGTATTTTGGTCATTTTAAAGGTTATAAAAGAGGTTAAATAGTAATCTGAGGTTCTGGTCTAAAGTTGTCACACCCCGACCACGTAAAACATCAAATCATGCCGGAAACGTCGGGGAGTGTTGTAACAGAATTATTGTTCCACAACCATGGTAATTAAAAGTTATGTTTTATTCATCAAACAAAGAGTTACATTGTCTTAAAATAACTGAAACGAAGAGTTCATCACATAATTAAACTAGTTCCATGTTTATTTTAAGTCTCTAAGGCACAGGTCCGCCCTAGTGTGTCACGAACATCCTAAGCAACAGCTCCTGAAAACACATGTGAAAAATAGGTACGTCAGCATAAAAATGCCTGTGAGATACATTGGTTTTATGAAAATAGGATTAATGACTTGAGTTTAAAGAAATGTTTAATAAAAGTTAGTCATGAACCTTGTAAATTGTTTTGTTTTATAAGTTATTTGAAAAGTAATAAAATCAGATGATATGTATAAATAAAAGTATAATATAAGGTTAAATGAATAACCAAGTAAAATGAGTTGTATAAAATAATATGTTTTGTAAACCAAAGTCTTGTGAAAAATATGTTGTTTGGGTAAAATGTATAAGTCCAAATTGAATGATTTAAATAATGCTACGACATGTAGTACAATACAAGCACTTATATATAGGAAGTACCAGCGGCGTATCCACCATGCTTGTATCATACTACACACATCTCGTTTACTTAAGTCACTTAAACAAACCACCAATGTATAAAGTCCATGTTTAAACCAATTGTCAAAAAGTCCTTGTATAAACCATGTCAAATGTTAAAAGTCCAAATGTAGTCAAGTAATGTGTAACAAATGTTATGTATGGTAAGTAAAGTGTAGTCACATAAACCAAATGTAACGAAATGTACAAAACAAGGTATTTTGAATATATCAAAAAGTTATGTTTTGCAAAGTAAATGCATGTTTTACTGATACAAACACTTATGTGGTAAGTTAACGCATACATTCAAGCCTTGAGACAGACGGATAACCCTAAGTCAAGGTTATCAAAAGAAATGTTATCGGATTCAGTCATTCCTTACACCCAAACAAACCTAGGATGTCAGGGACGGGATTTGTCAAGTCCTATGGTACCATTACTTACTACCGAGCGGCGTAGCTAATGTTAATGAATGTGTTTTAGTCCCGTTGTACAAAACAAATGTCATATCAAATGTAAACATGTTATGAGAAAGCAATGTACTAAGTATGCTAAGTTAACATACAAAGCAGAAAAGTCATGTAAATCAATGCGCTAGCATGTCAAGTAAACATACATAGCAAAAGAAGATGAAATTATGTATTAATAGTGTACTAATGAACATAGCAAGTATATATTATGAAAACATGGAAAGCACGAAAATAACAAGTAGGCACATGTGTTTCACCCCAAAATGTTAAAAAAAAAAAACGGTAAAAGAGGGGACTATGTACTCACCTTTGGGTGCGTTTTTATTTGTTAACACAATCCCACAATTTGTTTATTCGTCCTAAATTAAATAAGAATGATTAAATAATCAAAACTCACAAAAATACATGAGTTTCTCCGATACTTGGAATTTTCACCTAACTTTGAGATTTCTCGAAAAGTTATTATTATTTTTTTTTGATTATTTTGGCGTATTTGTATATATGTACTCGAGCGTAACACACATAATATCGTCAACACTAACACATAATCATAAACATATTGCAAAACACATAGCACATTGTAACACATAAAATAACCCATGAACAACCCATTCTAGTGTATGTCGAAAAACACTTATTTTAGCGATTCGGTGACATTTTTGGGCGTCGGAAGTCACGTATGACTAACCAATCACCAAGTAAACTTAATATAAGTTAAAATAATTATTTTTATACCAAATATATCAGTTTGGTTACTGATTTAAAACAGTTTTATAAAAGTCCTCCGAAAAGGCGATTTTTAACCGTTTTACCGCATAGTTTTGCATCAAACGTTACCCGAACCATCCCAAATCGAAACGACTTGAAATTTTGACATAACCCATGTTATTTACTGAATAAAATAATGGTTATACTCATGATAGTGCAGGTCTTAAATAAAGCACATAAATCATGCAAATTTCACATAATTTACCACTTTTTAAGCTATATGTACAACATGCAAAGCTATCAAACCTATGTCAAGGTTTCATGCCATTATAATACATCAAATAATGTTATTTTTAGTGTTTGTAACCTGATCTAAAACAGTTTTGTCATATAGCCATTTTTCATCATCTCTCGAGCTTTAAATCAACATATTTTCATATGTACAAGTGCCTAAAGCATACTTATCATAACATCATCATATTATGTTAATCTAAATGCATCAAATATGTGATATATTCAGATGTATTTGCTGATGTAATTTATATTTAACATATCATACATAAATCACCAAATACTTGCATTTTTACCACCATTCAAGAACATGTAACAACATAAACAAGTACTTAACAAGATATCAAACTTCAAGACTCATACACACATATATATACCTATCATTTTTATTTTGTAACAAGACCCTTTTCATTTTAGATTTTAAGTTTAGTGAAAATCCCAAGATTCAAGAGAAACTTCAAATCATCAAGAACAACCAAGAATCAAAGTATGATTTAAACATAAGTGTTATACCTTCAAGATTCAAGTAGGTTGTTGGATGAGATTTTGATGATAGGAAGCTTGAAATCACTTGACAACACCTTGGAATCACCTTTAGATCTTCATACTAACTTGAAGGCTGCAAGGAAAGGGACTTGTATGTGAAGAACAAGACTTGAAGATTTGAAGGTAGAGAGAGAGAGATGGGTGGACGGTTCAAGGGGGAGAGAGAAGGAGGAGTTTGGGTGATGAAATGATCTTGCTTGATATGAAGAAGATATAAAGAGGATTTTATGAGAGCATGCAAGGACAAGTGTTAAACAAGATCTTGAAACAAATATTTTGGTGATCTTGAAAAATATATGGTGGGGCCACACATGATATAACCGAAATTTAGATGGGGGAGGGGGTCCATGTGCAACTTTTTATATAAATATGCTATATGTAGGCTAAAATGGGTGTTTAACTGGATACCGGGTATTTTATCTAGCGTTTAAATCCCGGTTTATGGCGTTCTAAATTATTTTTATTATTCTATAAAATAAACTTGCCAAAATATTACTGAAATAAATTTCAGTTGCCAAGACTGGCTGTGTTGTCCGTGTTTTGCAGTAGAAGCACTGTGTCGCGCAGAAACACGCGGTACGCGCTTAAACTTGAAAAATAACGTTTTTAGGCGTTTTAAATTTATTTTTCATCACGAACCTGGTTAAAATAAAATTTTAATCATAACAGAATATTTTTGGGATTTAAATATTATCCGGGCGGTCACCAGCGTTAGTTTCGCAGTTTTGTCGTAAATAGTTCTTTAGTTCAAATAAACATGTTTTTGCCATACCGAATCCTTCGAAACTTATTTCTAAGTTATGTAAAGGATATTTGGGGTATGTTTGGCTTATGTCACAGTTCCGGGGTATATGTCGCGTTAAACTGATTGCGTTTATGCACCAGTTTGCGTATAACCTTCCAGAAAGTGATTTAAAACTTAAAATCGGAATCGAATCAAATTGTAAAATCATCAAACATAAATACACACATAATAACACCAAAGCACATTGTTTTATTGATAATCCACATTGTTTTACATTATACGATGCTTACAGAACACAGTTGTCACAGTCTCCCCTACTTTAGGAAATTTCGTCCCGAAATTTTATTTAGAGGAAACTTGTGAAAACAAATGCGGATATTTCGCCTTCATCTGGTCCTTACATTCCCAAGTAAACTCGGGGCCACGTTTGGATTCCCAGCGAACTTTGACCAAATGAATCCGTTTGTTCTTCATCTGTTTGAATGTACGGTCCACTATCTCCACAGGTTTCTCGATAAAGTGCAGTGTTTTATCAACACGAATTTCGTCAAGCGGTTTGTGGAGGTTCTTGTCAGCTAAGCACTTTTTGAGATTGGATACGTGGAAGGTTGGATGAACATTCCCAAGTTTAGGAGGTAACTCGAGTCTGTAGGCTACCTTACCGATTCTTTCGACGATCTTGAATGGTCCAACGTATCTAGGTGCAAGTTTTCCTTTCTTTCCAAATCTCATCACACCTTTCCAAGGTGAGACCTTAAGTAATACACGATCACCGACTTGAAATTCCAAGGGCTTGCGTCGTTGGTCCGCGTAACTCTTTTGATGGCTTCGAGCTGTCTGAAGGTTATCACGAACTTTCTTAACCTTATCAGTTGTCTCTAGAATGAGGTCAGGTCAAGTAAGTTGAGCCTCACCTATCTCATTCCAGCAGACTGGTGAACGAAATTTTCGACCATAGAGAGCCTCGAAAGGAGCCATGTTGATGCTGGAGTGATAACTGTTGTTGTAGGAGAATTCAATCAGTGGAAGATGTGAATCCCAACTGCCACCAAAATCGATCACACAAGCTCTAAGCATATCCTCCAAGGTCTGGATTGTTCTTTCAGTTTGGCCATCTGTTTGTGGATGATAAGCTGTGCTCAGATTAAGTTGGGTCCCCATAGCAGATTGCATGGTTCTCCAAAAATGAGAAGAGAAGCGAGCATCTCTGTCTGAAATAATGTTCAAAGGAACACCATGTCGAGATACGATTTCATCCACATAGATTTTAGCCAGCCTTTCAGCAGAAAAATCCTCACGTATTGGCAAGAAATGTGCTGACTTAGTAAGACGATCAACAACTACCCAGATGGCATCATGACCCTTTTTAGTGCGCGGAAGTTTGGTAATAAGATCCATAGCAATGTTTTCCCATTTCCAAACTGGAATCTCTGGTTGCTCCAAAAGACCAGAAGGATGTTGGTGTTCAGCCTTGACCTTAAGACAAGTAAGGCATTTTGAAACATACAAGGCAATGTCTTTCTTCATACCGGGCCACCAATACTGAGTACGAAGATCCTTATACATCTTATCTGAGCCAGGATGAATAGAATAACGAGACTTATAAGCTTCATCCATAAGCAAAGTGCGGAGATCATCTAGGCTTGGGACCCACAAACGGTCCAGGAAATAATACGATCCATCGTCCTTCAGTTCAAGATCAGGCTTAATGTGATAGGGTAATTCCTTACCCATCAAGTCTTGTGAAACATAAGCATGTTGAGCCTGAGAAATGCGTGCTTGGATATCGGATCGAGCTTGAATATCAGATTGAACATGAACACAATGAAGCTTAGTACGTTCCTTACGACTCAAAGCATCGGCTACGACATTCGCCTTACCAGGATGGTAGCGAATTTTGCAGTCATAGTCGTTTAGAAGCTCAACCCAACGTCGTTGCCTCATGTTGAGTTCTTTCTGATTGAAGATATGCTGAAGACTTTTGTGGTCCGTGAAAACCACACATTTTGTACCATACAAATAGTGTCTCCAGATCTTAAGAGCGAAGACAACTGCACCCAACTCAGATCATGAGTGGTGTAGTTCTTCTCATGCACCTTCAATTGTCTTGATGCGTAGGCTATGACTTTGTTCCTTTGCATCAGAACACAGCCAAGACCCAATTTAGATGCATCGCAATAAACGACGAAATCATCATTGCCCTCAGGCAAAGTCAGAATAGGTGCGTCATAAAGTTTCTGCTTCAAGGTCTGAAACGCTTCTTCTTGTTTAGAACCCCATTCAAAGGGTCTATTCTTCTGAGTTAGAGCAGTTAGAGGAACTGCAATCTTTGAGAAGTTCTCTATGAAGCGGCGGTAATAACCCGCAAGACCAAGAAAAGAACGAACCTCAGTAGGAGTAGTAGGCGTATCTCAATCCTTAATCGCACTGATCTTGGAGGGATCTACATGAATACCTTGTTCGTTGACGATATGACCCAAAAATTGAACTTCCTTAAGCCAAAATTCACACTTGGAGAACTTGGCGAAAAGTTGCTCTTTCTTTAGGAGTTCCAGAGTAAGAGGAAGATGTTGCTCATGATCAGCTTGCGTCTTAGAATATATCAAGATGTCATCAATAAAAAACGATGATGAACTTATCTAAATAAGGCTTACAAACCCTATTCATCAAGTCCATGAAAACAGCAGGCGCATTAGTCAAACCGAACGGCATGACTGTGAACTCATAATGCCCATAACGAGTGCAGAAGGCAGTCTTGGGAATATCTTCTTCATGCACACGAAGTTGATGATACCCAGAACGAAGATCAATCTTTGAAAAATAAGAAACACCCTGTAACTGGTCAAAGAGATCATCGATGCGAGGTAGGGGATATTGATTCTTGATGGTAAGCTTGTTCAGCTCACGATAATCGATGCACATCCTGAAGGATCCATCCTTCTTCTTGACAAAGAGAACTGGAGCACCCCAAGGTGAAAAACTAGGACGAATAAAACCTTTGTCAGATAGCTCCTGAAGCTGCTTAGACAACTCCTGCATCTCGGACGGTGCAAGACGATATGGAGCTCTGGCAATGGGATTTGCACCAGGTACGAGATCAATACGGAACTCGACTTGGCGTGCTGGGGGTAGACCAGGTAACTCTTCAGGAAACAACTCCAGAAAATCCCGAACAACAGGAATATCTTGGATAGACTTACCTTTGCCTTTATCTGCTGTAACATGTGCCAAGAAGGCCACATAATTCTTTCGCAGATACATCCGAGCTTGAGTACAAGACATGAGCTTGAGACTACTAGCAGGTTTCTCACCACGAACCTGTAGGATCTCACCTGACGAAAGCGGCATCCGAACAATCTTCTCAAAACAAACTACCTCCACATGATGCTTGGCTAACCAATCCATACCCACAATAATGTCGAAGCTTCCAAGTTGCATGGGTGTGAGGTCAATAGGAAAAAGATGGTCGTTAAGGTTCAATTGGCAATTGCAAAGAACAGAATCAAGAACAACGGGATTACCACTCGTAACTTCTACTGTCAAAGGCTTACCTAGTTTCGTTCTAGACACGCGAAGCAATGGCTCAAAAGATAACGACACAAAACTCTTATCGGCACCAGAATCAAAAAGAACAGATGCGGGTTGATTATTAACAAAGAACATACCGTTAACCACTTCATTGTCTGCTTGCGCCTCTTGTGCATTCATGTTGAAGACTCGACCTCGAGCCTGAGCCTTAGCTGGATTCGCGTTCACCAATCTTGGACATTGATTACGGTAGTGGGTCAGATCCCCACAGTTATAATAAGAACCTGGTGGGTAGTAAGGTCGTGCAGCTTGAACTTGTTGTTGAGCAAGAGGCTGAGCAACTTGTTGAGCCGGGTTCTGAGCTGCCCGATTCTAATTAGCAGGAATGCGGCATGTAGCAGCAAGATGACCAGGTCTTCCACAGTTGGTACATTGACGACACTAGAGGTGAGGCTGATGATGACCGTTACACCTGTTGCACAAAGGTGCATTGCCTAGATAAGGTTTCTTGGTAAGTGGTTGCGCAGGCTGATTTGGTGCAGCTTGAGCCTGTGTAGTAACGGGGTAGTTTTGGGAAGCCTTTCGCTTCCTAGAACCCTTCGAGGAACCAGAATCCTTACCCTTCTTGTTTTTACCTTTCTTGCTATCCTCTTTGTCAGACGCCTGCTTCTTACCTTTCTCGCCCTTTCTGTGCAACTTACCCTTCCGAATCTGTGACTCAGTCAATGTCGCTGCTAACTCGATCGCCTGACGGACTGTGGTAGGGTTACTACCAGTAACGATGTCTTGCACTGAGTCAGGTAGACCATCGATGTACCTTTCGATAGCCTTATCGAGTGGGGTAACCATTATTGGGCATAGCAAACTCAGCTCCTCATATCTATCAGTATACGCCCGGTGCTCGCCACTATCTTGCTTCAAGTCATCAAACTCCTTTTCCAAAGCTCGCAGTTCATGACGAGGGCAAAACTCCCTCATCATAAGAGTTCTAAGTTCAGCCCAGGTTTGTGCTAGAGCTACTTCTGCACCACGGTCTCTCATAACCCCGTTCCACCATGTAAGCGCCCTCTTCTGAAACACACTGGAAGCAAACTCGACTTTGCGATTATCTGGACACTAAACGTGACGGGAAGTATTCTCAATGCTCTCGAACCATTGAAGAAGCCCAGTTGCTCCCTCAGAACCACTAAACTTGAGCGGTTTAGCCGAGTTAAAACTCTTGAAATTGCATGGAGCATTATTGTTGTTGTTGGCTTGGTTCCATTGAGCAATAAGATTTGGGAACACAGCAGCCATTTACTGCGCGATGATTTTTGCTCGTTTGGCATTTGGTAGCGGATTTTCGCGTCGAGGAGGCATTCTAAAAAAGGAAACATGAAAGGAACGAGTGAGATGATTAGATTAAAAGAATGAGATGAAACAAAAATTGACAAAAGCAAAGATGGTGGTCAATTGTCCGCATCACAAAGCAAATAAACGACACACAGTGACTAATCAAAGTAAATGGGTTAAAAATAATGCATCACGAAGACATGCTCGCCTATAAGTGAACACTCACCCCAAGAGTTCCCATGTAAGAGTGACTGGTCCGATTATGTTGATTTGTACGAACACTCTAGCCTTAGACAGAAAACCCAGGGTACAGGCATTCACTCTTCTAGTTTGCACGTGTTCACACTATTTAGAACCCAGAACTTTGACGAGATTTTGAAAACTTGGAAGGTTTAAGAGATTGATGATTCACTTTGGCTTTGTGCCTTCCATGATGTTTTGTTTTTGGTAATCACCTAAGGATAGCTGAAGTGCATGTTTTAAAAATCTAAACACAAGACAACTTGTGTTGGGGTCCTAGAAAGGTTATAGTCTAGGTCAAAGTATTACTAATAACCTAATTCCCTATAACCATTGGCTCTGATACCAACTCTTCTGTCACACCCCGACCACGTAAAACATCAAATTGTGGCGGAAACGTCGGGGAGTGTTGTAACAGAATTATTGTTCCACAACCATGGTAATTAAAAGTTATGTTTTATTCATCAAACAAAGAGTTACATTGTATTAAAATAACTGAAAAGAAGAGTTCATCACATAATTAAACTAGTTCCATCTTTATTTTAAGTCTCTAAGGCACAGGTCCGCCCTAGTACGTCACGAACATCCTAAGCAACAACTCCTGAAAACACATGTGAAAAATAGGTACGTCAGCATAAAACTGCCTGTGAGATACATAGGTTTTATGAAAATAGAATTCATGACTTGAGTTTAAAGAAATGTTTAATAAAAGTTAGTAATGAACCTTGTAAATTGTTTTGTTTTATAAGTTATTTGAAAAGTAATAAAATCAGATGATATGTATAAATAAAAGTATAATATAAGGTTAAATGAATAACCAAGTAAAATGAGTTGTATAAAATAATCTGTTTTGTAAACCAAAGTCTTGTGAAAAATATGTTGTTTGGGTAAAATGTATAAGTCCAAATTGAATGATTTAAATAACGCTACGACATGTAGTACAATACAAGCACTTATATTTAGGAAGTACCAGCGGCGTATCCACCATGCTTGTATCATACTACACACATCTCGTTTACTTAAGTCACTTAAACAAACCACCAATGTATAAAGTCCATGTTTAAACCAATTGTCAAAAAGTCCTTGTATAAACCATGTAAAATGTTAAAAGTCCAAATGTAGTCAAGTAATGTGTAACAAATGTTATGTATGGTAAGTAAAGTGTAGTCACATAAACCAAATGCAAAGAAATGTACAAAACAATGTATTTTGAATATATCAAAAAGTTATGTTTTGCAAAGTAAATGCATGTTTTACTGATACAAACACTTATGTGGTAAGTTAACGCATACATTCAAGCCTTGAGATAGACGGATAACCCTAAGTCAAGGTTATCAAAAGAAATGTTATCCGATTCAGTCATTCCTTACACCCAAACAAACCTAGGATGTCAGGGACGGGATTTGTTAAGTCCTATGGTACCATTACTTACTACCGAGCGGCGTAGCTAATGTTAATGAATGTGTTTTAGTCCCGTTGTACAAACCAAATTTCATATCTGTCACACCCCCAAAATCCACCATGCGGAGTACCGCCGCTTGGAGGCGTGACGTGACCAGGATCGAGCCAACAATCATATTGAACAACACAATTAAGTAAATGAAACCAACTACAATACGATTGGTGACCTAAAGAAGGTGACCAATTTTAAGATAACAGCGGAAGCATAAAACGTAAGTTCAAAACATAAGTTCACAGTTCATAAGTTTAAAGTCTCAAACATAAGTTCCATAGGTTTATAAAGTTCAATTATTAAGTATGGGATATAACAACCCATATTCCACAACAACCTTCTCCTCATGCAAGCTCCAAAAGCACCTAGCGACCTGTAAGGCATGTAACAACTAGTCAACAACAAAGTTGAGTGAGTTCACGTTTGGTTGTTTAGTTTTTAAGTTGTTTCTGAAAAACGTGGTTTGACTTTCATTGGCTTAATTGCCATGGGGGTTACCCCATAGTTGAATGTATGTTTAACCAGTTCCTTTTTCATTACCCAAACCATAACCATAATCAGTGGGGGCTTTCCCCGTGTGAACTACTAGACGGTATGATATCGACTACTACGAACAATAGTTGTGCCCTACATCAGTGTCTATCATCACTGACAGTTTTCCATAGTCCATTAGTACACGCCCGTCCGACTGGCACGGTGTGAGGTTTGTTAAACCTAATAGCGCTATTAATTAATGACCCGCTCGCCATTGGCCTCGGCGATTAAGTCGATATAAATTGAGGGACTTCATGATAGAGTTTTGTCTAGCTAGTTTTAAGGTTGTTGTCCTGCACCAGGAGGACGAACGTACGTATTCTGCACCAGGAGAATTCGTAGGATTAATAATGGCATCCTATCTATGGAGGATGGCCGTACATATCTTCCCAAGGGGATATGTAGATTTAGTTTTAAATTCTTTAACCCATTCCCAAACCACCGGGAATCCCATGCCTTGTAGAAAGTGTGAACTCACCTCGGTTTGCTCGGTTAGATTCTCAAATATAGCTAACACTCAAGGTCGGTCAATCACGTCCTAGTATGATTTACCAGTTAGTCATTTAGTGATTTTCAAATAGAGCACAAAGTTTCTACACGTATCTATCACATAGCATGCATTACTTTAACTGTTTATGCCCATATATACTTCCCATCCATTCCCCACTCATAAGCAAACATACGATAGTGCACGTAACACATATAACATGTTAGATCATTCACAGATAGCATACTCGACATTTAGGCACGCAAATCACAACTTATGTCATTTCCGCATTAATATTCAAAACCGGCCTGTTTTCGGACATTTTAATAAAATAGTTAAATTATTCCAAAAATTCCCAAATTTTTACAGAATGTCTTAAACATTCCAAATTTTATTGTGTAAAAATATCGGGGTCCGGTTCATTACCAATATTTTATAAAAATTCATTTTCTAGACTGAACTCAGATTTATATTTTTCTGACCATAGTCCACGGGATAATTTATTTAAAATTCATCGAGCGTCCGATTTATGAAATTCCAGTGGGGTAATTACAAATACAACGGTGGTCATCTACAGTACAAGTTTCATGATCCAACTCTACACCGAACCCAAGTTATGACAGAAAACAAAACACATATTTTCAGCAGAAAAATGCAGCTCTAGCTGCTGTTACGAAATGACGCTTTAAAAATAGTAAACGAAGTCCAAAAATTACGATTCCGGTGCCATTAGAACCGTATTTCATAATAACACGTTTTAGACTCAAAATATCAGTTTTTTTGTAGAGTTTATGACCTGTTTACAGCCAACTGAAGTTGGCTGTAAAACTTGGACAGATTCTGTTTTCATTCTTTAATCCTCTAAGACGCGTTCGATTGATTCCGTTAGCATGATTAGTGATCGTAACAACATCAAACATCAATATTAACCAGCAACACATCAGATAATCAACCAAGAATCATAACAAAACAAGATCCAAGAGTTTTACACTAATATTTGCTCATTAACCACCATGTTCATCATTTTTACTAGACTTTAAGTTTTGTTCTCTAGTGTTTATGATTTTTATCCGACAAATCTCTTATTAACCACTTCAAACATGAACAAGAAGGTGATTAGAAGCACTTACAACTAGCTCCAGGCTAGGGAAGAATCTAAGCGAAAAATGGGTGGTTAATAGCGTCGTAGAGAGGTCCTTGTGATTTCGTGAACACCGAGCTTCCTTGTATGTGATCCTTCACCTTTGTGTGTGTGTGGAATTACAAGATTGAAAATGGAAAGTGGTGGTGGGTGTGTGGATGCTTACGGCCGATCCAAAGAGAGGAGGGAAGATGAGATTTTTTTTTTGAAGTGTTGTGGTGAACTCTTGGTATTACTTATAATCCACTTACTCTAATTACCCAAGGGATATTTTGTCATCAGAAAAAGAAAAACAATGTTATTGTCAATATTTTTATGTCCCGGGTTAAGTCCGTTTGTTCGGTTCGATACTGTTTCGTTAAACTGCTTAATTAATCCGTAGAGCGTCCTATATATATATATATATATATATATATATATATATTTGTAACGTTTTTTTTTTTTTACTTTTCAATACTCAGGAAAGCACACAGGACTTTTTAGTAACTTTTCTGTATACTACTAGTACGTTAACATGCATTTGTAAGTATAACACAGATATCAGAAAGCAGTTAAGTACTTCCACACAGTCGTCAAGCACTTTAATTATCATTAATAAATTGTACGGAATACATGGAATTTTTTAGGGTTGTCACATTCTCCCCCTGTTAAGAGAATTTCGTCCCGAAATTTAGCGCGTGGTTACTGAGGAAGCTAGTTAAGTTGCGTTGTTTTCCTGATTTTCCTGGGGTGTCACATCATCCCCCCGTTGATTTGGAATTTCGTCCCGAAATTCTGCAGTAGCTTCAGCCTCAGTAGTGGTTGCGTTTTTCTTAAACAGTTGGGGGTACTTGAGTTTCATTTGGTCTTCTCGTTCCCAGGTATACTCTGGGCCACGACGGGCATTCCAACGAACTCGGACCAGAGGTATCCTGGTACGCTTGAGGATCTTAACATCTCGATCCGTAATCTCTACTGGTTCCTCGACGAATCGCAGTTGGTCGTCGATTGTGAGTTCCTTGAGAGGAACTATGAGGGTCCCATCTGACAGACACTTCTTCATATTCGACACATGGAAAACATTGTGAACTCCGCTGAGTTCTTCAGGTAGGTTCAACCTGTAGGCGACTTTGCCAATTTTCTCGGTGACTTCGAAGGGTCCGACATAACGCGGATTGAGCTTGCCTCATTTGCCAAAACGGACTACACCTTTCCAAGGTGAGACTTTGAGTAACACTCGATCCCCAACCTGGAACTCGAGTGGTTTTCTTCCCTTATCAGCATAGCTTTTCTGACGGTCACGAGCTGCCGCCATTCGCTGTCGTATCTGAGCAATTCTCTCGGTGGTATCTACCACAAGTTCTGGGCAAGTGAGTTGGCTGTCACCAACTTATGCCCAATCAGAGAGGTGATCGGCATTTGCGTCCGTACAATGCCTCGAATGGAGCGGCCTGAATGCTGGTGTGGTAGCTGTTGTTATACGAAAACTCCACTAGCGGGAGGTGCTTTTCCCAGCCATTACCAAAATCGATTACACATGCTCTAAGCATGTCTTGAAGGGTTTGGATGGTGCGTTCAGATTGCCCATCCGTCTGTGGGTGATAAGCGGTGCTCATATCTAATCGTGAGCCAAAAGACTTGTGCATTGCTTGCCACAGTTCAGAAGTAAAACGCGCGTCACGATCAGAAATGATAGAGGTTGGCACTCCGTGCCTTGACACTACTTCCTTTAGATAAATGTCTGCAAGAGTAGAAAACTTATCCGTTTCTTTAATAGCCAGAAAATGTGCAGACTTGGTCAGTTGATCTACGATCACCCAAATGGTATCGTTTCCGCGTTGAGATCTAGGTAGGCCGGTAACGAAATCCATGGAAATTTGCACCCATTTCCATTTCGGGATCTCTGGTTGTTGTAGTAGGCCTGATGTTTCTGATATTCAGTCTTGACTCTCGCACAAGTCAGGCACTTACTGACATAGGTTGCTATGTGAGCTTTCATGCCAGGCCACCAATACGTAGTCTTGAGGTCGTGGTACATTTTATCCGAACCAGGATGTACCGAATAACGAGACTTGTGCGCTTCGTCCATCACAAGCTCGCGTAAGTTTCCATAAAGTGGAACCCAGATGCGCCCTGTTACATAGTAAGCGCCGTCTTCCTTTTGTTCTAGCCGCTGCCTCGATCCTCGTAGGGATTCAGCCCTGATGTTCTCCGCTTTCAATGCTTCAACCTGAGCATCACGAATCTGAGCGGGAAGGTTAGATTGGATGGTAAGCTGTAAAGCACGTACACGCTTAGGTATAGTATCCTTTCGACTGAGGGCGTCGGCCACAACATTGGCCTTGCCCGGATGATATTCGATAGCGCATTCATAATCGTTCAAGAGCTCAACCCATCGGCGTTGACGCATGTTTAACTCCTTTTGCTTGAAGATATGCTCGAGACTCCTGTGATCGGTGTAAATGGTGCACTTGGTACCGTACAGGTAATGTCTCCATATCTTAAGCGCGAAAACAACTGCTCCCAGCTCCAGATCGTGAGTAGTGTAATTTCTTTCGTGAACTTTGAGTTGGCGTGATGCGTAGGCAATGACCTTGTCACGTTGCATCAATACGAAACCAAGTCCTTGGATGGAAGCGTCGCAGTAAACCACAAAATCATGGCATAACCAGAAACTCGTAATGGCCGTAACGAGTTTTGAATGCTGTTTTGGAGACGTCCTCATCTCGGACCCTCAGCTGATGGTATCCCGATCTCAAATCAATCTTGGAGTAATAGCTCGACCTTTGCAGCTGGTTGAACAAGTCGTCAATACGTGGAAGAGGATAACGATTCTTCACAGTCACCTTGTTAAGTTCGCGATAGTCAATACACATTCTGAAAGTACCATCTTTCTTCTTTACGAACAAGACTGGAGCTCCCCAGGGCGAAGAGCTAGGACGTATGAAACCCTTTTCCAAGAGTTCTTGTAATTGTGTGGATAGTTCTTCAAGTTCTGATGGAGCTAGACGATAAGGCGCTCGAGCTACTGGTGCTGCCCCAGGAGCTAGCTCGATTTGAAACTCGACTTGGCGATGAGGCGGAAGACCAGGTAATTCCTCAGGAAATACCTCGGGAAAGTCGCGTACAATAGGGATGTCTTCAATTCTCTTCTCTTCCGTTGATGTGTCAGTAACGAGTGCTAGAATGGCAGTGTGGCCCTTTCGCAAACACTTCTGGGCCTTAAGGAAAGAGATAATGCCTACAACAGCACCACTCTTATCTCCCTGAATCACCAGAGGTTCTTCACCAGGACGAGGAATGCGGACGATTTTCTCCTTGCAAACAATCTCCGCTTGATGATGAGATAGCCAATCCATCCCAATAACGACGTCGAAACTACCCAGTGTGATAGGAATAAGATCGATAGAGAAAGTCTGACCAGCTAAGATAAGGTTACAACCTTTAACTACGTGTGTGGCTTCAAGACTTTTACCGTTTGCTAGTTCTACCATGTGTTTGGTGTTCAGAAGTGTTGGAGTGCGCTTAAGCATTTGGCTAACTTTTAAGGACACATAACTAGTATCGGCACCCGAATCGAATAAAACAGTAACAAAGAAGTCGTCCAGAAGAAACTTACCCATCACAACGTTGGGATCGTTCCTTGCTTCTCCCTGACCAATCACGAACACCCGACCTTGGGCGCCATTGCCATTATTGTTACCTCCATTGTTACCTCCGTTGTTGTTTCCATTGTGGTTCCCATTTCTTTGGTTGTTGTTCTGGTTTTGGTTCAGCTGGGGGCAGTTCCTCTTAAAGTGGCCTTCAGCGCCACACTGAAAGCATCCTTTATTTCCCTGCTGATGCTGCTGCTGGTGGTTCTGTGGGGCTTGTTGTTGTTGTTGACGATTTTGATTTGCTGGTCGGGCGCTCCTGCAATCCTTTGCTTCATGACCAAACTTGTTACACCTCAGGCAACGGCCCTTGTTGCACTACCCGCTGTGATGCTTGTTGCACCGGTTGAACTTGGGGTGGTTCCCTCGGTATCCACCCTGTCCTTGGTTACCAGAAGATTGCTGACCAGGACTCTGGTAGTCATCAGTCTTTCGCTGCTGAGACTGAACTGAAGTAGACCCCTTTCCGGAGTTCCCATCCCATTTTCGCTTGTTGTCGGTAGGTGCATCAGAAGTAGCTGTGGCACTGATACGTTTGGGTAGCCTATTTTGCTCCACCGCCTGGTTGGTGAGACGATGAGCCAACTTGATAATTTGCTGAATGGTACCCAGGTTGGCTGAAGTTACGTGACTTTGAATCTCTGGTACAAGGCCCTTGAGGTACAGCTCAATACGTTTGATGGGAGGGTCCACCATGGTAGGACACAGGATGGCCAGTTCGTTTGACCTCTTAGTATACGCCTCAATCTCAGACCCCATCATTTTCAGATTGTAAAATTCCACCTCTAGCTTGTGGATGTCATCCCGACTACAGTACTCCTCCTTGATCAGATCTTTAAAACCATTCCAGGGGGTGGCATTAGCAACTGCCAGTCCTAGTAGTTGAACCTGTGCCTTCCACCAGGTTAACGCAGCTCCTTCAAGTGTTCCGGTAGCATATTTCACCCTACGGTCTTCGGGGCATTCGCACATCTCGAAAACTGACTCAAGCTTTTCAAACCAGTGAAGAAGGCCAACTGCTCCTTCGGTGCCACTGAAAGTGGTAGGTCGGCAGTCCATGAACGTCTTGAACATGCACACAGGAGGTTGAGTATGTTGACCTGTTGCGCGAGAATAAAAGACAAGGTTAAGCACGAGGGTTGGTTTACGAAGGTAGGATCTAAACGTCCTAAGATGAGTTGGTATGGCAGGTTATACCTCCTGCAGGGTTAGCTGCGAGTGCCTCAGCGACTCGTTCATTGATCAAAGCCGTCAACTGGGCTTGAGTGAGGTTGATACGTCCTCCGCGTCCACTCATGATCTTCATAATGAAGCAACGTAAGTGAGAAAAGTGTCGCGAAAGTGCGTAAGTGTGGGACGACAATAGAGAGTAAGCACACAAGGTTCAAATAGCAATTATCACATTATCTAATGCATGGTGAGAACTATCTAACCGACAATATAACATAAATCATACCACTTATGGTGTCGAGTCTTGCACATGGAGCGAAGCGTCGTTGTGGATCGTTGAGCACTGTACTGGTTATAGTGTGGTTTTATCAAAAACTTTTCCCTTTTAAAAACCAAGTTCACTATAACCAATGGCTCTGATACCAATCTGTCACACCCCCAAAATCCACCATGCGGAGTACCACCGCTTGGAGGCGTGACGTGACCAGGATCGAGCCATCAATCATATTGAACAACACAATTAAGTAAATGAAACCAACTACAATACGATTGGTGACCTAAAGAAGGTGACCGATTTTAAGATAACAGCGGAAGCATAAAACGTAAGTTCAAAACATAAGTTCACAGTTCATAAGTTTAAAGTCTCAAACATAAGTTCCATAGGTTTATAAAGTTCAATTATTAAGTATGGGATATAACAACCCATATTCCACAACAACCTTCTCCACATGCAAGCTCCAAAAGCACCTAGCGACCTGTAAGGCATGTAACAACTAGTCAACAACAAAGTTGAGTGAGTTCACGTTTGGTTGTTTAGTTTTTAAGTTGTTTCTGAAAAATGTGGTTTGACTTTCGTTGGCTTAATTGCCGTGTGGGTTACCCCGTAGTTGAAAGTATGTTTAACCAGTTCCTTTTTCATTACCCAAACCATAACCATAATCAGTGGGGGCTTTCCCCGTGTGAACTACTAGACGGTATGATATCGACTACTACGAACAATAGTTGTGCCCTACATCAGTGTCTATCATCATTGACAGTTTGCCATAGTCCATTAGTACACGCCCGTCCGACTGGCACGGTGTGAGGTTTGTTAAACTTAATAGCGCTATTAACTAATGACCCGCTCGCCATTGGCCTCGGCGATTAAGTCGATATAAATTGAGGGACTTCATGATAGAGTTTTGTCTAGCTAGTTTTAAGGTTGTTGTCCTGCACCAGGAGGACGAACGTACGTATTCTACACCAGGAGAATTCGTAGGATTAATAATGGCATCCTATCTATAGAGGATGGCCGTACATATCTTCCCAAGGGGATATGTAGATTTAGTTTTAAATTCTTTAACCCATTCCCAAACCACCGGGAATCCCATGCCTTGTAGAAAGTATTAACTCACCTCGGTTTGCTCGGTTAGATTCTCAAACATAGCTAACAGCCAAGGTCGGTCAATCACGTCCTAGTATGATTTACCAGTTAGTCATTTAGTGATTTTCAAATAGAGCACAAAGTTTCTACACGTATCTATCACATAGCATGCATTACTTTAACTGTTTATACCCATATATACTTCCCATCCATTCCCCACTCATAAGAAAACATACGATAGTGCACGTAACACATATAACATGTTAGATCATTCACAGATAGCATACTCGACATTTAGGCACGCAAATCACAACTTATGTCATTTCCGCATTAATATTCAAAACCGGGCTGTTTTCGGACATTTTAATAAAATAGTTAAGTTATTCCAAAAATTCCCAAATTTTTACAGAATGTCTTAAACATTCCAAATTTTATTGTGTAAAAATATCGGGGTCCGGTTCATTACCAATATTTTATAAAAATTCATTTTCCGGACTTAACTCAGATTTATATTTCTCTGACCACAGTCCACGGGATAATTTATTTAAAATCCATCAAGCGTCCGATTTACGAAATTCCAGTGGGGTAATTACAAATACATCAGTGGTCATCTACAGTACAAGTTTCATGATCCAACTCTACACCAAACCCAAGTTATGACAGAAAACAAAACACAAATTTTCTGCAGAAAAATGCAGCTCTAGCTGCTGTTACGAAATGACGCTATAAAAATAGTAAACGAAGTCCAAAAATTACGATTCCGGTGCCATTAGAACCGTATTTTATAATAACACGTTTTAGACTCAAAATATCAGTTTTTCGTAGAGTTTATGACCTATTTACAGCCAACTAAAATTGGCTGTAAAACTTGGACAGATTCTGTTTTCATTCTTTAATCTTCTAAGACGCGTTCGATTGATTCCGTTAGCATGATTAGTGATCGTAACAACATCAAACATCAATATTAACCAGCAACACATCAGATAATCAACCAAGAATCATAACAAAACAACATCCAAGAGTTTTACACTAATATTTGCTCATTAACCACCATGTTCATCATTTTTACTAGACTTTAAGTTTTGTTCTCTAGTGTTTATGATTTTTATCCGACAAATCTCTTATTAACCACTTCAAACATGAACAAGAAGGTGATTAGAAGCACTTACAACTAGCTCAAGGCTAAGGAAGAATCTAAGCGAAAAATGGGTGGTTAATAGCATCGTAGAGAGGTCCTTGTGATTCCGTGAACACCGAGCTTCCTTGTATGTGATCCTTCACCTTTGTGTGTGTGTGGAATTACAAGATTGAAAATGGAAAGTGGTGGTGGGTGTGTGGATGCTTACGGCCGATCCAAAGTGAGGAGGGAAGATGAGATTTTTTTTGAAGTGTTGTGGTGAACTCTTGGTATTACTTATAATCCACTTACTCTAATTACCCAAGGGATATTTTGTCATCTAGATATAGGACATCAACAAATAAAATATTCAAAGTGTAAGGGTTTGTCCCACATGGGGAAAACCGATCGGTTGTAATGGGGGGGGGGGGGTATTTGGTTTGGGTTTAACTAGTTAGTTAAAGTTTAGTTGGTAACTAGTTAGGTGATTAATTTAATTATTAGTGTGTAGTAATTTATAACGGGTGTTAGGGAATTCGGGGACCCTAACTGGCTCAGAAAAAGAAAAACAATGTTATTGTCAATATTTTTATGTCCCGGGTTAAGTCCGGTTGTTCGGTTCGATACTGTTTCGTTAAACTGCTTAATTAATCTGTAGAGCGTCCTATATATATATATATTTGTAACGTTTTTTTTTTATTACTTTTCAATACTCAGGAAAGTACACAGGACTTTTTAGTAACTTTTCTGTATACTACTAGTACGTTAACATACAGATATCAGAAAGCAGTTAAGTACTTCCACACAGTCGTCAAGCACTTTAATTATCATTAATAAATTGTACGGAATACATGGAATTTTTGAGGGTTGTCACAATATCAAATGTAAACATGTTATGAGAAAGCAATGTACTAAGTATGCTAAGTTAACATACAAAGCAGAAAAGTCATGTAAATCAACGCGCTAGCATGTCAAGTAAACATACATAGCAAAAGAAGATGAAATTATGTATTAATAGTGTACTAATGAACATAGCAAGTATATATTATGAAAACATGGAAAGCACGAAAATAACAAGTAGGCACATGTGTTTCACCCCAAAATGTTTAAAAAAACGGTAAAAGAGGGGACTATGTACTCACCTTTGGGTGCGTTTTTATATGTTAACACAATCCCACAATTTGTTTATTCGCCCTAAATTAAATAAGAATGATTAAATAATCAAAACTCACAAAAATACATGAGTTTCTCCGATACTTGGAATTTTCACCTAACTTTGAGATTTCTCGAAAAGTTATTATTTTTTTTTTTGATTATTTTGGCGTATTTGTATATATGT
Organism: Helianthus tuberosus; assembly: GCA_030545235.1. Taxonomy (NCBI): domain Eukaryota; kingdom Viridiplantae; phylum Streptophyta; class Magnoliopsida; order Asterales; family Asteraceae; genus Helianthus; species Helianthus tuberosus. The sequence continues at coordinate 24,425,831 of CM060420.1, read as the reverse complement.
ACTCGAGCGTAACACACATAATCTCGTCAACACTAACACATGATCATACACATATTGCAAAACACATAGCACATTGTAACATATAAAATAACCCATGAACAACCCATTCTAGTGTATGTCGAAAAACACTTATTTTAGCGATTCGGTGACATTTTTGGGCGTCGGAAGTCATGTATGACTAACCAATCACCAAGTAAACTTAATATAAGTTAAAATACTTATTTTTATACCAAATATATCAGTTTGGTTACTGATTTAAAACAGTTTTATAAAAGTCCTCCGAAAAGGCGATTTTTAACCGTTTTACCGCATAGTTTTGCATCAAACGTTACCCGAAGCATCCCAAATCGAAACGACTTGAAATTTTGACATAACCCATGTTATTTACTGAATAAAATAATGGTTATACTCATGATAGTGCAGGTCTTAAATAAAGCACATAAATCATGCAAATTTCACATAATTTACCACTTTTTAAGCTATATGTACAACATGCAAAGCTATCAAACCTATGTCAAGGTTTCATGCCATTATAATACATCAAATAATGTTATTTTTAGTGTTTGTAACCTGATCTAAAACAGTTTTGTCATATAGCCATTTTTCATCATCTCTTGAGCTTTAAATCAACATATTTTCATATGTACAAGTGCCTAAAGCATACTTATCATAACATCATCATTTTATGTTAATCTAAATGCATCAAATATGTGATATATTCAGATGTATTTGCTGATGTAATTTATATTTAACATATCATACATAAATCACCAAATACTTGCATTTTTACCACCATTCAAGAACATGTAACAACATAAACAAGTACTTAACAAGATATCAAACTTCAAGACTCATACACACATATATATGTACGGTCACACACATATATATATACCTATCATTTTTATTTTGTAACAAGACCCTTTTCATTTTAGATTTCAAGTTTAGTGAAAATCCCAAGATTCAAGAGAAACTTCAAATCATCAAGAACAACCAAGAATCAAAGTATGATTTAAATATAAGTGTTATACCTTCAAGATTCAAGTAGGTTGTAGGATGAGATTTTGATGATAGGAAGCTTGAAATCACTTGACAACACCTTGGAATCACCTTTAGATCTTCATACTAACTTGAAGGTTGCTAGGAAAGGGACTTGTATGTGAAGAACAAGACTTGAAGATTTGAAGGTAGAGAGAGAGAGAGATGGGTGGCCGGTTCAAGGGGGAGAGAGAAGGAGGATTTTGGGTGATGAAATGATCTTGCTTGATATGAAGAAGATATAAAGAGGATTTTATGAGAGCATGCAAGCACAAGTGTTAAACAAGATCTTGAAACAAATATTTTGGTGATCTTGAAAAATATATGGTGGGGCCACACATGATATAACCGAAAATTAGATGGGGGAGGGGGTCCATGTGCAACTTTTTATATAAATATGCTATATGTAGGCTAAAACGGGTGTTTAACTGGATACCGGGTATTTTATCTAGCGTTTAAATCCCGGTTTATGGCGTTCTAAATTATTTTTATTATTCTATAAAAATAAACTTGCCAAAATATTACTGAAATAAATTTCAGTTGCCAAGACTGGCTGTGTCGTCCGTGTTTTGCAGTAGAAGCACTGTGTCGCCCAGAAACACGCGGTACGCGCTTAAACTTGAAAAATAACGTTTTTAGGCGTTTTAAATTTATTTTTCATCACGAACCTTATTAAAATAAAATTTTAATCATAACAGAATATTTTTGGGATTTAAATATTATCCGGGCGGTCACCAGCGTTAGTTTCGCAGTTTTGTCGTAAATAGTTCTTTAGTTCAAATAAACATGTTTTTGCCATACCGAATCCTTCGAAACTTAATTCTAAGTTACATAAAGGATATTTGGGGTATGTTTGGCTTATGTCACAGTTTCGGGATATATGTCGCGTTAAAATGATTGCGTTTATGCACCAGTTTGCGTATAACCTTCCAGAAAGTGATTTAAAGCTTGAAATCGGAATCGAATCAAATTGTAAAATCATCAAACATAAATACACACATAATAACACCAAAGCACATTGTTTTATTGATAATCCACATTGTTTTACATTATACGATGCTTACAGAACACAGTTGTCACAAAAGTGATCAGTAAAATATTTATTTTAGTAAGTTATATCAGTAAGATGTCATACATATGTGAAATTTATCAATTATGGCCAAATTATATGCCGTAGGGGCGTTATGGTCATTTTACATATGTAATAAAAGTCAAATTTGGAAATCTGAGTTCAAAACTTTTACTTACTGTTAAAGTATAAAAATTTATTTATAAAATCAGTAGGTAACAAGCCTTAGGTGCCAAATATGGATTTAAACCATACTATGCGCCTAAATCGCATAAAAGTCGGTATTCGACGATACTCGGGTTGATTAAGGAAATCTGAGATTTTGTTCAGCCTTTACTGTTTAAAATAACCTATTTAATATATAAAATAGTAGAAAAAGGTTTGGTATGTAAAGGATGTGTAAAACTCATTTTTATTAGCGAAAAGGACATTATCGTCAATTATCGAGTCTATGCAAGAACTCTATGTTATGATCAGTTTAAAATTTAATAAAATTTTCCAAAAATCCCTAAATATTATATTATATCAGTGGGTAGAAAGTTTGGTGTCAAAATTTGGGTTGAAATAGGTTTTATGTCGAAAATGCCGTTTAATTAATAAAAAGAGTTCATTTTACGATATCGAGGGTTGAAATAGGTTAGAAAGTTTGGTGTCAAAATTTGGGTTGAAATAGGTTAGAAAGTTTGGTGTCAAAATTTGGGTTGAAATAGGTTTGATGTCAAACTTTTAGGACATACTTAAATATCGGTAATAAAGGTTTTTGTCCTCTCACATTTTCAAAAGTCTCGTTTTAATATCAAAAGGGCATAATGGTCAACTTTTAAGCATTTAACGGAAACATGCAATGAACTAGGATTTCTATGGAACCAAGTTGTATAACCTCAGAGGGTTATACTAACCTATAATATGGTCCAAAAGGAATCCTAAGGCATAACTAAACTAAGCTAAATCAGGTCAGAACTGAAAGTCAAAGCAAAAGTCAACTTTTGAGACTTTCGGTTGCGAACCGAGCCTAAACTCAGAATTGTCGAGTTGAACATGCCTAGACATGTTCAATTAATATTTACCAAGTTATTATAGTGACAAAACTGATTTTATTGCTTTTATATCATTAGTTATGAATTTTAATTAAAAACCGACTCGTTTGACTTTTATTTTAATTACTTTGACCCGACAATTATCTAAGCAAACGTGGTAATTAGGAGGTGCCCTTTTTAGGGTTTAATACCTACCTAATTATGATCACGTAGCCATGTTCGTTGCGGACAATGGCTTGACCATTTAAAAGTCAAAGCGTTTATCGCAAATGCTTGACTTTTCGGCTTTAAGAGCCAAACAAAATAACGAAGCACGAAAGGAACACTTACGAGTGGTCCTTAGGATTGAAAAGAACTCAAAAGGAGGCTCCAAATGATCAGGATCCTCAGATTTGAGATAGAGAGCAAGAACCCAAGAAAAAGGTGTGAATTTCAAATGAATTCAAGGCCCCTTTATATAGTTTTTGGGATTGCATAGGATCATGTCAAGTGTTGGAAAGGATAACCAGATCATAACAAGTGTATTTCGGTTTTAGAAAACAATGGACAAGCCCCTAGATTGCGTTTGATGGTTTAGAGGTTCAAAAGATGAAAACAAACAGCAAAACAGGTTGATGTTTGCTACTGTTAAGTGGACCGCAACCCGCATAGGTGGCCCAGGTGGGCTTACGCGGCCCGCCTAAACATCAGGCCCAGCCACAAGTTTGGCAGAAATGCAGAATCAGTCCCTGTCTTCGTGTATATATATATATATTAACAGCTTTTTAAACTCATATATCTTATAAAAAAAGACATATTTAGTCCCTCTGACTTCTGAATCAGATGGATACAGGTTTAAAACAACTTTTGAAAGTTGTCAAGATCAGAAACAAGTTTGCTGAATTACAGATTCAGCCCCTGCACATGTTAAATGCCATTTCTGACACATTTAAGGCCCATTAAGCCATTTTCAAGGCTCTACAATGATGCCTAAGAATAAGGGATATGAAATATGCTTAAAAATATGTCGGATCTCGGTTCGTTTGGTCGTACGATCACGTTATTCGGTTAATTACGACGAAACACGAACGGACGCGAAAAACGATCCAAATTACGCGACGAATGGAATTTTATCATGCCAATCACTAAAATAAAATATTTTAATGATTACATAAATTTTTGGATGTCCGGGTATATTCAAAACGTAAGATATGCGCGAAAATGCAAACTTATGCATTTTTTGACGCTTTTAGTCCCTGTTTGACTTAAAATTTTATTTTTGCACACTGGACCCCTCAAAGCCTATTTCTAAGCTATGTAAAGGATATTTATGGTATGTTTAACTTATGGTCAAGTTCTGTAATGTTCGCTACCATTCGATTCGGTATACTTTTGCAGTTTGACGCAAATAGTCCTTTAATCGCACAAAGTAGCGCGAAATGTCGTTTAAGGCTATCCAAGCCTTCCGTGTCCCATAATGGGTATTCCCAAGAATGTGTTTAAATATTACTACGCTCCCGTTTGCTTAAATGGTCACCAAAAGGCGTAGATTCAAAATTTGACGCTTTTGGTCCCTCTAATGCGCAAACTTGCGCATATCATCGTTTAATAGCATCGAAGCCTTATCTAATCCATATTAGGCATTCTCGAGAGTGTTATTAAACAACATGATGCTTCGGGTTCGTTAAAAGGTCATTCAGAGGTATAATTAAACATATTGACGCTTTTAACCCCTTAAACTTGCAAAGTTGCGCGTAACGTCACTTATAGGCATAAAAGCCTTAGATGGCCAATATTTGGCATTCCTGTGAGCATAATCAAACATCATGAAGCTCCCGGTTTGTTAAAAGGTCACTCAGAGGTAAGAATTAACATGTTGACACTTTTAACCCTTCATCGCGCAAACTTTCAATTAATTATGCAAACGGCTACTCTCGATCAACAAGTGGCTCTTATGTGAATAGGAACACTGTGTAACGTCATTCTGAGGCTTATATTAAGCACGTTGACACTTTTAGTCCTTTCGCATTCAAATTTTTTTATTTTTCGCAAAAATACTCCTTCATAGTCAACGTTTGACTTTATTAGGGTTTTATACATGTGTCAACACATCATTGGACGTGATTTTTACAAGGTGTTACATCCTCACCCCCTTAAAAGAAATCTCGACCTCGAGATTTGCTCAAAAGATGGAAGTACTTTATGTCTTATAATGGACTTAATATTCCACAGCATATCTGGGGCCTCTCCAGGCACCCAAGATGTCCTTTATAATAAGTACATGTATCCTTTGGAGCTTCTAATCTTGTCGATCCTCAATTGATGCTGATTTCACCATAAACTATAAGTTTTTATTAATACGCCTATCATTATGCGACAATGCTCTTGTCTATTGTCTAGCCATATCTTTAAATCACATGTGTGGAACACATTGCGAGCTCCACCAAGCTCCTTAAATAGGTTTTAGCTTATAAGCTACTTGATCTTGATATATTTGATTTCCTCGAATGATTCTATATATTCAGAGCTTAACTAGCCCGATAAATTAAAATTCAGCACACCCTTCTTAGGGTGATACCTTCAATTGAACCTTGTTCGTTATTAAGGACTTAAGAGGGTTGCGACTTTCATCAATCCTTGATTTTCCGCTGATTACTGGCAACTTTCAAACGATTACGAATTCGTGTAATCTTATTCGTTGTTTCCAAGGTAATTTCAGGTCTTGCTAATTCGGACTTACCAAACTTCTGTCCAACAACAGATGTTTAACATCTCATCTATACAAGGTCTCCAAAGGAGCAGCCTTGATACTTATATAACAACTATTATAGAAAAGCTTATTTAAGGTGAGATGGTTATTCCAACTACTGCTTAAAACCAATCTTAAGGAATAGCTAATCCTTACAGTTAGTCGAACAAATCGACGATCCTGGACAGCTGATGGCGATTCTTAATTGTTGCCTAAGTAGGGTTGCGGTAATTAATGCATAAGCATAATGAACCGTCTTTCTTAATCAATAATATCGGAGCTCTCAGAATTATGAATTAGGCTTTATGAACCTTTATCTTAAAACTCACTTAATTAGAGTTTCGATTCCTCCAATAATGATGGTACTAATCGTCAAGGAGATTTCACAATAATGCCGCCCTATGAGGGATGTATATCTTAACTCTACTTGCATTTCAGGAGGTAAACAGGGTAGTCTTTGGAGAAGATAATCAAGACACAAGGAGATTACAGAGATTTCCCAAATCTCAAGCCCCGGTTCCACTATCTTTGCCTGTGTAAGATAAATGACACATTTTCTTTACGAGTCCACAGATTCCTTAATCAGAGACACTTACTTGGACAATTCCATTCTGGATATCTTCTTTGAATACCATTATCTGACTTTAGTACAACATGATCATTGGGATATCTCAGTGGTTCCATGCATTAAACCTCCATACTGATCAGGCATGGAAGCAATCTATGGAACATATCAAGATACACCAACCCTCATATGGCACTTTCATCATACAGTCTGGTATTCGCATTTGATAGAAATCAAAGAGATATCAAACTAACAAATACTGGCGTACTCCATCTGGAGAGAGTACTATAGGATTTTACGACTGAAGATTCCAGTCTGGTATTATGGAAGATTTTAAAAGGTTGCTATACTTACAATTTATGAAGGATTTATTGGTATCCGAATCAAAACAGAACTCTTAGCATTTATTTTACTGATAAATGATAAGGAATGTACCTGATGCCTTTATTGATATGAACTATCTCTGGCATCCATCAGGAGAGTTTAAGCGCTTTCGTTCTTAGGCTTTCTATCCTTAGTCGTACTTCCATTGACAGATTTAGGGCATGTAGTATTGATGTGGCCTTTCTCGTTACAGCCGAAGCAGACTGCATCCTTTATGTCCTTGCAATCCAATGTTTTATGCTCACTTGATTTGCAGATTCCACAAGCCCTAGGCTGCGATTGGGATTTTGATTCGAACCTGCACTTCCCTAGATAGCGCTTCTTGCAGGTCTTGCATACAGGTTTCTTGTTGGACTTTTGTTTGTTATCCTTAAGCTCAAGCTTACCCTTTTTCTTAGAAGTATGGAAGTTATCTTTCTCCCTTTTCCTTTTTAGTTCATTCTTTGCATCTGAGGCATGAACCAGATCCTTCTCGTGAGTAAGGAAGTGTGGTTTTAAATGGGATTTGGAGCAAGTAGCATTGGGCTCTTTGAACTTTTTCACGACCTTTCTCACAGCCTTTCCAACAGCTGCGTCAATCATAGCTTGGAGAACATCTTTGTTAATTTTGAGGTTCACAATTGTAGCATCATTAGTGTCACGGCCCCAGCCCCGGTTTTACCCGGTCTAGAGCCGCGGGACAGGAACCCATGGTATTTAATTGATGTGACAGCGGAAGATTTTAACAGGATCTTTTTACAAACTTGAAATGCCCGATTATTTTATTTCAAAATTCGGGATAAACCCCGGTAGTTTACAATAAAGTGATTTCACTGGGAAATCCTTATTTTTACAAAACATGTTTCTTTATTTATATTGAGCCACTTGCTTAAGCTTTTAGTGCTTCGCGACACTTTTCTTGGATCACAACAGATCACCTGAAACATGTTTGAAAAAGGTTTTATCAGCGGGGAAATACTGGTGAATCATTCTTTTTACTAAAAACGACGCATTGTTATAATTTACAGTATTAAGAGCGATTACAATGTTTATATATATCAACCATCTACCCACGGTATTTGTCACTCAACCACCTATTGGCTATCTCGTAGTCCAATGATGTCTGTGACTATGGTCATATCACCCCTTGGCTAACTCGTTGTCCAATGGTGACGGTTATCAAGTATTGTATACAAAACCCCACATACCGGCAGTAATTGAAGATTACAAAGACTTAATCCCTGTAATTATAACTTTGAAAACACATATGATTTTAAAAGCAATTTGGTAAAAAGAGAATGACTCACATTGCAGATTTATATGGGCAGAGTTTAGCCTACTGATAAGCCTGATAACCTAATTTAAACAACAATGCACACGAACTAGGTCAGTAACTAATACAGCATTTATGATAACTCACGAGATTAAACCCTCACGACGAATGACAAAGTGCAATACTTAAACATCCATTGAATTCATGACGAATGACAAAGTATAAACCCAATTTGAGCAGCACTTAAACATTCACCGGATAGTTTCAATCGATCGGACATTGAATCGTATTAGCGATCGAGTTATTACCCTGTTACTGCGGCAGCGTTTCGTGATTGTGTGTGTTTTGGTAGTAAATAGATAATAACTCAGCATACGAATTGAGTATTTGCGTCGAACCGATGCCAGGAATCAAGTGCCAAACTCCCTTATTTATATCTGAAAAACCGACTCCCTCGCGTGGTACGAGGGGTCGTCGCGTGGCGCGAGGGATACTACCCTACCATAGGGTAGCCCCGTGTCTTGGTAGGCTTGCTGAGTTGGTCGTTCGTTAAATTTCGAGTTACATGTAAAACTGTCTAGATAATATCAACTAGGATTTACCCCCCCCCCCCCCCAGAGTTTTAGGGGCCCTGATCCTAATTCCGATTGTTCTGAAAATTTTAGGGGCCATGCAGGATTACTTGGGGGTCTCAATTAGGGTTTTCTATTGGGAAAATAAAATAATAAATAGGACTTTTGATGAGAGGTGTTAGATCCTCCCCACCTTAATAAAAATCTCGTCCTCGAGATTCACTGGAATAATTGAGGATTTTTTTGCTTTATTTCCGATTCCAGCTCCCAAGTGTATTCGGGTCCTCTTTTCGAATCCCACTTGACTTTGACTAGTACTAATCGCTTGTGCTTGAGAAACTTGATCTTTCGGTCTCCTATTTGAAGTGGTTTCTCTACGAATTTTAACTTTCCGTTTACCTCTATGTCCTGAAGAGGTACTACCAGTGATTCGTCTGATAGACATTTCTTGAGATTGGATACATGAAATACGTCATGTACCCCAGCTAATTCTTCTGGTATTTGTAAGCGATAGGCAACTGGTCCTATACGTTGGGTTACTGAAAATGGTCCTACGTATCGTGGACTTAGCTTTCCTTTCTTACCGAACCTTACTACTCCTTTCCAAGGAGAAACTTTCAAAAGTACCTTATCTCCGACTTGAAATTCCAGTGGCTTGCGTCGATTATCGGCATAACTCTTCTGGCGATCTCGAGCAGTCTTCAGTCGTTCCTTGATCTGAGTGATCTTGTCGGTAGTTTCTTGTACAATTTCAGGACCTGATAATTGACTTTCTCCTATTTCTGCCCAGCAAACTGGAGTTCTGCACTTTCGTCCAAACAGTGCTTCAAATGGGGCAGCTTCAATGCTTGTATGATAACTATAGTTATAGGAGAATTCGATCAAAGGTAAGTGATCGTCCCAGTTTCCACCAAAATCTATCACACATGCTCGGAGCATGTCTTCCAGGGTCTGTATCGTCCTTTCACTTTGCCCGTCTGTTTGAGGATGATATGCTGTACTTAAATTTAGTCGGGTTCCCATTGCTTCCTGGAAACTTGTTGTCACACCCCGACCGCGTTAAAACAACAAAACCGCGGCGGAAACGTCGGGGAGTGTCGTGGCAGAATTATCGTTTCATAACCATGGATACAAAAAGTGTTTCGTTTTATTGAAAATATTAAACATTAACATTGTCTTAACACAAAACAAACAAGTTACATATCGACTAATATTGTTATTATGTCACTAAGGCCTCGTCCAGATCCTATGTGACTCATGCATCCTAGTAATCATCATCAAGCATCAACACCTGAAACATATGTAAAAACAAAGTCAGCAAAGAAATGCTGGCGAGTACATAGGTTTTATAGGAGTGTCGGATTCATGGCTAGTTTAAATGTTGCAATACTTTATTAAAAAACCTAGTTTTGAAAATAGTATAATATTGCAACTTAATTAACCAACTCAAATCAAGCGGGCTATAGTTTATAAAACCTCGTAGCCATGATTCTTAACCCAAAACATTTGTTTTAGTAAAGCAATTTGTAAAACATCTCGTATTAAATCGTTAATAAAACTCGTTAATAAAACTCGTATGGTTTACATCATTTTGAAAACCTCGTTTGTGTGACATCATTTCAAAATCGTTTACCCAAGTGAACTAAATAACGCCACGGTATGTAATACGATGAAAACACTTATATATAAGAAGTACCAGCGGCGTATCTACCAGGTTTTCACCACATTACCCCCGTCCCGTTATCTAAACACTTAACCAAGAACCAATCATTTATCCAACTCGTTTAATCTTGTATGAATCGTTCCCAAATCATTAATTCGTTTAATCATCCTCGTTTTAAGTGTGAAAACTATTTGTGGTCGCCTCGCTAATAACATTCAAACCTTCGTGACTCGACTATCTCTCTCTCTCATAAATAAACCACCAAAGGGTAAATTAACATTCAGATTCAGTCATTACCCACCTAACCCACATATAACCATGGGTGCAGTACGATAATGGGATTTGTCAGATCCTATGGTACCATAACCTAATACTGGTCGGCTTGATCAATGCTAATGAATGCCATTCGTTATATAATTACAACCAACTAGTTTATTCACTTTATTGAAATCGTTATTAGTTTAGTATAAACCATCTTAATCGTTTTTTAAATCATCGTTTAAACCTTGAAATCATTTTGTACATATGAATCACCCGAAAACAATTGAAAACAGTAAAATAGGGGAACTATGTACTCACTTGGAGTGCAAAGTATCCTCAATCAATAGAACTTCAACAAACTCGAGCAAACCAGAGAAATCAAACAGCACCTAGTAATCGAATCACTAGTCAAACAATAGACACCTAAATCGGAAGATCGGATAGAATGAGGTCTTGTAAACCAAATGAGTGTTGGAACTCATGTGATATGGTTTAACAAAGCCTACATCCTAAATCGGAACCTAACCTAAGTGCTTTCGACCCGTTGGGACCCATTAAGAGAGCTTACGCTACTTTAACGCGTCGTGCGCGCAAAAGCGCATTCGAGACGTCTAACTAGCCCTATGACAAGTGTTATATGCCTAAACATGTTTAAATATGTTGCATAATCAGTTACATGACAAAAGTTTATGTTACATATACTTAATTACCAATTATGCATGAAAAGGGCATTTTGGTCATTTACCTAAGGCATATAGACTACTTATCATACAACTACATTAAACTAGGTGACCATAAGGTATAACCTCGGAAGGTTATTCCCTATGTAACTATGGTCACTAAACATGTTTGGTCGGATCCTAATGATCGACCAAACGGGTCGAGTTCGAAAGTCTAAGCGGGTGTTTAGTCCGCTTGACTTACGACTCTACACAAGCACTAAACTAAAAGTGACGAGCTAAACATGCTAGAACATGTTTAGTTAAGTTAGAAAGCGGGTTTTGATATCAAAACAAATGGTTTTGATACCCAAGAGTAGTTTGGTTACAAAATACGCATAAATACGCATTTTGGCCGAAACTACGACTCGTCACTACGCCTAGTCAACGTGGTAATCAGTAGGTCTAGTCACAAGGGACTATAACCATCGTGATTACGCTAACGTTGCAAAGTTCAACGGAACTTTGTGTTGACCATTGACTGGTCAAAGCTGAAAGTCAAACTTGTTTGACTTTCATGCTTGAAACTCAAGAACAAGCAAGAAGAGGACTTACAAAGGGTCCAAGAAGGATGTTTGATCTAAAATAGCTCAGGTATGAAGTGCAAACACCCCAACTTAGAGCTGATTTCAGAGCAAGTGTAAGAATGAAGTGAAGTGGGGGTTGCTATTTATAGTAAGTTAGGATCAATAGGATGATTCCAAGTGGTTTGAGGGAGTGATCTTGGCCATACATTTGGGTTAATGGTATTAGAATTCAATGGGGGCCGAAAACCAGCTCCAGGTATTGCAAATATTACATTAAAACCCCTTAATTTAGCCCAGATTGATGTTTCTGAACATTCTGTCTGACAAGGCCACGCGGCCCGCGTAGATATACATGAAACCTTACGCGGCCCGTGTAAGGATGTTTCACAGATTTTCAAAACAGGTCCCTACACTTCAGAATCTTGCATTTCGGCTCATTTTTGACACGTTTAAGCCCCGTTAACCTCATTTCAAGGCTCTAAAATGGAGTTAAAGTATAGGGAACTTAGAACATGCTCAAAAATATCTCGGATGTCGGCTCGTTTGGTCGTACGGTTGCGTTGTTTGGTTAATTATGACGGAAGTCGTAACGAACGCAAAAACGATCCAAATTAAGTGACGAATGGAATTTTATCATGCCAATCACTAAAATAAAATATTTTAATGATTACATAAATTTTTGGATGTCCGGATATATTCAGAAAGAAAGATATGCGTGAAAATTCAAACTTGTGCACTTTTTGAAGCTTTTAGTCCCTGAATGACCAATAAAGTTTGTTTTAGCATACCGAACCCCTCAAAGCCTATTTCTAAGCTATATAAAGGATATTTAGGGTATGTTTAACTTATGATCAAGTTCCGGAGTGTTCATTACTGTACAAATCAGTATAGTTTTGCAGTTTTGACACAAATAGTCCCTGCGATCGAACAAAGTTGATTTCAACACACCAAACCATTCAAAACTTATTTCAAAGTTATGTGGAGGTTATTTAAGGTATCTTAAGCCTATGTCACTATTCTAGAGTGTTTGTCGCATTATACTGACTGCGTTTAGGCACCAGTTTGCGTATAACCTTCCAGAAAGCGATTTAAAGCTTGAAATTGGAGTCGAATCTAATTGAAAATTCACCAAACACAAATGCACACATAATAATATCAAAACACATATAGTAACACCAAATCACATTGTTTTATTAATAATCATCATTGTTTTACATCGTACATCGATTACAGAGTATAGTTGTCACAGTCTCCCCTACTTCAGGAAATTTCGTCCCGAAATTTTATTTAGAGGAAGCTTGTGAAAACAAATGCGGATATTTTTCCTTCATTTGGTCCTCACGTTCCCAAGTAAACTCTGGGCCACGTTTGGACTCCCAATGAATTTTAACCAAATGAATCTGTTTGTTCTTCAACTGTTTGAAAGTACGGTCCACGATCTCCACTGGTTTCTCGACAAAGTGCATCGTTTCATCGATTCGTATCTCGTCGAGAGGAATGTGAAGATCAGCGTCAGCTAAACACTTTCGTAAATTGGACACGTGAAAAGTCGGGTGAATATTTCCAAGCTCTGGAGGTAGCTCTAGTCGATAGGTAACCTTCCCAATTCTTTCCACAATCTTAAATGGTCCCACATATTGAGGTGCAAGTTTTCCTTTCCTTCCAAATCTCACCACTCCCTTCCAAGGTGACACCTTGAGTAGGACACGGTCTCCGACTTGAAATTCTTAGGGCTTGCGTCGTAAATCCGCATAACTCTTTTGACGGCATCTAGCTGTCACAAGATTATCGCGAATTTTCTTGATTTTGTCTGTTGTTTCCAGAACGAGCTCAGGTCCAGTAAGCTGAGCTTCACCGGTCTCCTTCCAACAGACAGGTGAACGACATTTTCGACCGTAGAGAGCTTCGAATGGTGCCATTTTAATGCTAGCATGATAACTATTGTTGTAAGAGAACTCGATCAATGGCAGATGAGAATCCCAATTACCACCAAAGTCTATCACGCATGCTCTAAGCATATCCTCCAAAGTTTGAATCGTCCTTTCAGATTGACCATCTGTTTGGGGATGATAAGCAGTGCTTAGATCCAGTTGGGTTCCCAAAGCAGATTGCATGGTCTTCCAGAAATGAGATGAAAATCGAGCATCACGATCAAAAATGATATCCAAAGGAACACCATGTTGAGATACTATCTCGTCAACATAAATCTTTGCAAGTTTATCAGCAGATAGATCCTCGCGAATCGGAATAAAATGAGCTGATTTCGTTAATCGATCGATAACAACCCAAATAGCATCATGACCTTTAGACGTACGCGGTAACTTAGTGATGAGATCCATCGCAATGTTCTCCCACTTCCAAACCGGTATCTCTGGTTGTACAAGCAAACCAGAAGGTCGTTGATGTTCAGCCTTGACTTTAGACAAGTTAGGCATTTTGATACATACAAGGAAACATCCTTCTTCATACCAGGCCACCAGTACTGAGTACGAAGATCCTTGTACATTTTATCAGCACCAGGATGGATAGAATATCGAGACTTGTGAGATTCGTCCATCACTAGGGTGTGAAGATCGTCTTGTTTCGGAATCCACAAACAATCCTTGAAGTAGAGTAAACCATCGTCTTTCCTTTCGAGCTTAAGCTCAAGTTGAAGCGGTAGCTCATCTTTCAATAAACCTTTGATCACACAAGATCGTTGAGCTTGAAGGACACGAGATTGGATGTCGGATAGAGCTTGGACAGAGTGAAGCTTGACTCGCTCTTTTCGACTAAGCGCATCAGCTACGACATTCGCCTTACCAGGATGGTAGCGAATCTCGCAATCGTAATCGTTCAAGAGTTCAACCCAACGTCGTTGCCTCGTGTTCAGCTCCTTATTAAGAATATGCTGGAGACTTTTGTGGTCTGTGAAAACCACACACTTCGTTCCATAGAGGTAGTGTCTCCAGATTTTAAGCGCGAAAACCACCGCTCCTAACTCAAGATCATGAGTCGTATAGTTCTTCTCGTGAACTTTCAATTGTCTAGATGCATATGCTATAACCTCACCTCGTTTCATGAGGACACAACCAAGGCCTAAGTTGGACGCATCGCAATAGACAACGAAATCATCGCTTCCCTCGGGCAGAGATAGAACAGGAGCATTACATAACTTCTGCTTCAGCGTTTGGAATGCTTCTTCTTGCTTGGGTCCCCACTCAAAAGTCTTATTCTTCTGAGTCAAAGCAGTGAGTGGAACCGCAATCTTCGAGAAATTAGAAATGAATCGACGATAATAACCAGCAAGACCAAGAAAAGATCGAATCTCTGTAGGTGTCGTCGGCGTACTCCAATCCTTAATAGCAACAATCTTGGATGGATCCACATGAATACCCTGCTCATTGACTATATGACCCAGAAACTGAACTTCTTTAAGCCAGAATTCACACTTGGAGAATTTATCGAAAAGTTGTTCCTTCTTAAGGAGTTCCAACGTTAAGCGAAGGTGTTGCTCGTGATCGGCTCGAGTCTTCGAATAAATGAGAATATAGTTGATGAACACAATAATGAACTTGTCCAAAAAAGGTTTACAGACCCTATTCATTAAGTCCATAAAGATAGCTGGGGCATTCGTCAAACCAAAAGGCATGACAGTGAACTCGTAATTCCCATATCTCGTGCGGAAAGCAGTTTTGGGAATATCTTCTTCGAGAACACGAAGTTGATGATACCCAGAACGCAGATCGATCTTAGAAAAACACGAAGCACCTTGCAGCTGGTCAAAGAGATCATCAATTCAAGGTAGGGGATATCGATTCTTGATGGTAAGCTTATTAAGCTCACGATAATCGATACACATTCGAAAAGACCCATCTTTCTTTTTCACGAAGAGGACAGGAGCTCCCCAAGGTGAATAACTCGGACGGATGAATCCTTTATCACATAACTCTTGAAGTTGTTTCGATAACTCTTGCATCTCTGACGGTGCAAGACGATAAGGTGCTTTCGCGATCGGGTTGGCATTGGGTACAAGGTCAATATGAAATTCGACTTGACGAACTGGAGGCAAACCAGACAGTTCATCAGGAAACACCTCTGGATAATCCTAAACAATCAGAATATCCTGAATACTCTTGCTCTTGCCTTTCTCCTCGGTGACATGTGCTAGAAAAGCAACATATCCTTTTCTCAAATACCTCTGAGCTTCCATACACGACATAAGCTTCAGTCCACTTGAAGGTTTCTCGCCACGAACTTCTAGAATTTCGCCAGAAGACAAAGGGATACGAACAATCTTATCGAAGCAAACCACCTCAGCATGGTGTTTGGTTAACCAATCCATTCCAATGATAACGTCGAAGCTCCCAAGTTGCATCGGCGTGAGGTCAATAGGAAAAAGATGGTTATCAAGGTTTAACTGACAACCACGAATAACAGAATCGAGAACAAGAGGTTTACCAGTAGCAACTTCGACAGATAAGGGTTTCCTCAATTTAGTTCTAGGTATCGCAAGCAAAGGTTCAAAAGATAACGAAACAAAACTTCTATCGGCACCAGAATCAAAGAGAATAGATGCAGGTCGATTATTAACAAGAAACGTACCATTCACCACCTCGTTGTCAGCCCTCGCTTCGTTTGCATTCAAATTGTATGCTCGACCTCGAGCAGGATTCACGTTGGCGTTGACGTTCGCATTCGGGTTCGCATTAGCATTCGCGTTTGCATTCACCAGCCTCGGACAGTTGTTGCGGAAGTGACCAAACTCTCCACAATTAAAACATGAACCTGGTAGGAATCTAGCAGCATTCCCTTGTACCGGAGCTTGAACCTGGGTAACCTGATTTTGCCCTAAACAACAAACATTGGCCAAATACCCAAGTTTACCACACGTCGTGCACTGCTTACAAGCTTGTTGTGCAACATGATGGCCGTTGCAGCGAGCACAATGAGGTGCGGTACCAGCATACGCCTTCTTCGCAGGAGGTTGAGCCGGTGGGTTCTGATCAGTCTGTGCCGTAACAGCAAAATTCTGGGCACCCTTTCGCTTCCTCGATTTCTTCGACGACTCACCTTCTTTACCCTTACCCTTTTTCTTGTCCTTCCCAGAATCAGTCGCCTTCTTTTTATCACCCTTGTGGGTGAGTTTACCCTTCCTGACTTGAGTCTCAGTCAGGGTAGCAGACAACTCGATCGCTTGACGAAGGGTAGTAGGATTAACACCGGTCACAATATCCAGTATAGAATCGGGTAAACCATCGATATATCTCTCGATTTCTTTCTCTGGTGGGGTAACCATGGTGGGACACAATAGACTGAGTTCCTCAAAACGATCCGTGTACGCACGGTGCTCAGCCCCATCTTTCTTTAAATCGTCAAACTCTTGTTCCAAAGCTCGAACCTCGTGACGGGGACAAAACTCTTTCATCATGAGAGCTCGAAGCTCTTCCCATGTTTGTGCCAACGCCACTTCGGCACCCCTATCGTGCATAATACCATTCCACCAGGTAAGAGCTCGCTTCTCAAACACACTCGAAGCAAATTCAACCTTACGCGCATTCGGACACTGCACATGTCTGAATGTGCTCTCGATACTCTCGAACCACTGCAGGAGCGCAGTTGCTCCTTGCGACCCAGAAAACTTTAGAGGCTTAGCAGAATTGAAATTCTTGAAATTACACGGTGCATTATTGTTGTTATTATTATTGTTGTTGTATATCTCGTGGACTTGGGTCACAACACCAGGAAGCACAGCAGCCACTTGCTGAGAGACTAGGGCTGCGATTTCTTCAATAGTAAAAGATTTTGCTTCACGTCGAACAGGAATGGTCTAACAAGGAGATATGAGAAATGAGTGAGGTTGATAATTAGGAAAAGCAAAAGAGGTATCGACAAAACACAAGGAAGGCGATCATTTGTTCGTTACCTCGAACAAACAAACGACACGCAGTGACTAATCAAAGTAAATGGGTCAATATAATGTATCGCCGAAGACATGCTCGCCTATAAGTGAACACTCACCCCAAGAGTTCCCAGGTAAGAGTGACTGGTCCGATTATGTGGATTTGTACGAACACTCTAGCCTTAGACAGAAAACTCAGGGTACAGGCATTCACTCTTCCAGTTTGCACGTGTTCACATTATTTAGACCCAAACTTTGATGAGATTTTGAAAACTTAAAGGGTTCAAAACCTAGTAATCAATCATCCTAGAACAGATGATTAGTTTTCAAAGCGGATTCGAAAATTGTGTTCTCGTTGTGGTTATCACCTAAGGGTAGGTGACAGTTTTGTTTTAAAAATCTAAACGCAAATTTCTTCGCGTTAGGGTCCTAAGAGTTATAGTCTAGGTCAAAGCATTACTAATAACCTAATTCCCTATAACCATTGGCTCTGATACCAACTCTTCTGTCACACCCCGACCGCGTTAAAACAACAAAACCGCGGCGGAAACGTCGGGGAGTGTCATGGCAGAATTATCGTTTCATAACCATGGATACAAAAAGTGTTTCATTTTATTGTGACTCATGCATCCTAGTAATCATCGTCAAGCATCAACACCTGAAACATATGTAAAAACAAAGTCAGCAAAGAAATGTTGGCGAGTACATAGGTTTTATAGGAGTGTCGGATTCATGGCTAGTTTAAATGTTGCAATACTTTATTAAAAACCTTGTTTTGAAAAGAGTATAATATTGCAACTTAATTAACCAACTCAAATCAAGTGGGCTGTAGTTTATAAAACCTCGTAGCCATGATTCTTAACCCAAAACATTTGTTTTAGTAAAGCAATTTGTAAAACATCTCGTATTAAATCGTTAATAAAACTCATTAATAAATCTCGTTAATAAAACTCGTATGGTTTACATCATTTAGAAAACCTCGTTTGTGTGACATCGTTTCAAAATCCTTTACCCAAGTGAACTAAATAACGCCACGGTATATAATACGATGAAAACACTTATATATAAGAAGTACCAGCGGCGTATCTACCATGTTTTCACCACATTACCCCTGTCCCGTTATCTAAAAACTTAACCAAGAACCAATCGTTTATCCAACACGTTTAATCTTGTATGAATCGTTCCCAAATCGTTAATTCGTTTAAATCGTTTAAATCATCCTCGTTTTAAGTGTGAAAACTATTTGTGGTTGCCTCGCTAATAACATTCAAACCTTCGTGACTCGACTATCTCACTCTCGCATAAATAAACCACCAAAGGGTAGATTAACATTCAGATTCAGTCATTACCCACCTAACCCACACATAGCCATGGGTGCAGTACGATAATGGGATTTGTCAGATCCTATGGTACCATAACCTAATACTGGTCGGCTTGATCAATGCTAATGAATCCCATTCGTTATGTAATTACAACCAACTAGTTTATTCACTTTATTGAAATCGTTATTAGTTTAGTATAAACCATCTTAATCGTTTTTGAAATCATCGTTTAAACATTGAAATCATTTTGTACATATGAATCACCCCAAAACAATTGAAAACAGTAAAATAGGGGAACTATGTACTCACTTGGAGTGCAAAGTATCCTCAATCAATAGAACTTCAACAAACTCGAGCAAACCAGAGAAATCAAACAGCACCTAGTAATCGAATCACTAGTCAAACAATAGACACCTAAATCGGAAGATCGGAAAGAATGAGGTCTTGTAAACCAAATGAGTGTTGGAACTCATGTGATATGGTTTAACAAAGCCTACATCCTAAATCGGAACCTAACCTAAGTGCTTTCGACCCGTTGCGACCCATTAAGATAGCTTACGCTACTTTAACGCGTCGTGCGTGCAAAAGCGCATTCGAGACGTCTAACTAGCCCTATGACAAGTGTTATATGCCTAAACATGTTTAAATATGTTGCATAATCAGTTACGTGACAAAATTTTATGTTACATATACTTAATTACCAATTATGCATGAAAAGGGCATTTTGGTCATTTACCTAAGGCATATGGACTACTTATCATACAACTACATTAAACTAGGTGACCATAAGGTATAACCTCGGAAGGTTATTCCCTATGCAACTATGGTCACTAAACATGTTTGGTCAGATCCTAATGATCGACCAAACGGGTCGAGTTCGAAAGTCTAAGCGGGTGTTTAGTCCGCTTGACTTACGACTCTACACAAGCACTAAACTAAAAGTGATGAGCTAAACATGCTAGAACATGTTTAGTTAAGTTAGAAAGTAGGTTTTGATATCAAAACAAACGATTTTGATACCCAAGAGTAGTTTGGTTACAAAATACGCATAAATACGCATTTTGGCCGAAACTACGACTCGTCACTACGCCTAGTCAACGTGGTAATCAGTAGGTATAGTCACAAGGGACTATAACCATCGTGATTACGCTCACGTTGCAAAGTTCAACGGAACTTCGTGTTGACCATTGACTGGTCAAAGCTGAAAGTCAAACTTGTTTGACTTTCATGCTTGAAACTCAAGAACAAGCAAGAAGAGGACTTACAAAGGGTCCAAGAAGGATGTTTGACCTAAAATAGGTCAGGTATGAAGTGCAAACACCCCAACTTAGAGTTGATTTCAGATCAAGTGTGAGAATGAAGTGAAGTGGGGGTTGCTATTTATAGTAAGTTAGGATCTATAGGATGATTCCAAGTGGTTTGAGGGAGTGATCTTCGCCATACATTTGGGTTAATGGTATTAGAATACAATGGGGGCCGAAAACCAGCTCCAGGTATTGCAAATATTACATTAAAACCACTGAATTTAGCCTAGATTGTTATTTCTGAACATTCTGTCTGACAAGGCCACGCGGCCCACATAGATATACATGAAACCTTACGCGTCCCGTGTAAGGATGTTTCACAGATTGTCAAAACAGGTCCCTGCACTTCAGAATCTTGCATTTCGGCTCATTTTTGACACGTTTAAGCCCCGTTACCCTTATTTCAAGGCTCTAAAATGAATTTAAAGTATAGGGAACTTAGAACATGCTCAAAAATATCTCGGATGTCGGCTCGTTTGGTTGTACGGTTGCGTTGTTCGGTTAATTACGACGGAAGTCGTAACGAACGCAAAAACGATCCAAATTAAGCGACGAATGGAATTTTATCATTCCAATCACTAAAATAAAATATTTTGATGATTACATAAATTTTTGGATGTCCGGATATATTCAGAACGTAAGATATGCGCGAAAATGCAAACTTGTGCACTTTTTGACGCTTTTAGTCCCTGAATGACCAATAAAGTTTGTTTTGGCTTACTGAACCCCTCAAAGCCTATTTATAAGCTATATAAAGAATATTTAGGGTATGTTTAACTTATGATCAAGTTCCGGAGTGTTCGTTACTATACAAATCAGTATAGTTTTGCAGTTTTGACACAAATAGTCCCTGCGATCGAACAAATGTGATTTCAACACACCAAACCATTCAAAACTTATTTCTAAGTTATGTGGAGGTTATTTAAGGTATGTTAAGCCTATTTCACTATTCCGGAGTGTTTGTCGCGTTATACTGACTGCGTTTACACACCAGTTTGCGTATAACCTTCCAGAAAGCGATTTAAAGCTTGAAATTGGAGTCGAATCTAATTGAAAATTCACCAAACACAAATACACCCATAATAACTTCAAAACACATATAGTAACACCAAATCACATTGTTTTATTAATAATCATCATTGTTTTACATCGTACATCGATTACAGAGTACAGTTGTCACACTTGTCCAGAAATGGGAAGTGAAACGACTATCCCTATCCGATACAATGGAGAGTGGAACTCCATGTAAGGATACTACTTGGTCTACATACAAATTGGCTAACCTTTCCATGCTAAAGGTTTCCTTCATGGGTAGAAAATTAGCTGATTTAGTTAATCGATCCCCAATTACCCAAATCGCATCATTCCCTTTTCTGGTTTTGGGTAGCTTAGTAACAAAGTCCATTGTTATGAGCTCCCATTTCCATACAGGAATTTCTAATTGTTGAAGTAGACCCGAAGGTTTCTGGTGTTCTGCCTTAAATTGTGAACAAGTAAGACACTTAGAAACATATCTAGCTATGTCCTTTTTCATTCCTATCCACCAGAAATTATTCTTTAAATCTTGGTACATTTTATTGTTTCCTGGATGCATGGTATACCTAGATTTATGGGCTTCCTCTAAAATCTTATTTCTTAAATCTCCTTGCTTAGGTACCCAAATCCTTCTTTTGTGGAATCTCCAAATTCCATCCACTCCTCGCTTTAATTCCTTTATTCGCCCTTTCATTCCTTCAGTATCATCATTGATTGCTGTTTCCTGAATGTTCTTTAATTGTTTCATTAAATCTAACTGTAGATTTAATCTAAGAGCACGAATTCGTCGTTGTTTCTCATGATACTTACGACTTAAGGCATCTGCAACTACGTTTGCCTTTCCTTCATGATATTGGATATCACAGTCGTAGTCACTTAGGATTTCCATCCATCTTCTTTGTCTCATGTTTAATTCTTTTTGCCCAAATATGTACCTTAAACTTTTATGATCCGTATAGACAGTAAACTTACTTCCATACAGATAATGTCTCCAAATCTTAAGGGCAAAAATTATGGCTCCTAACTCTAAGTCATGAGTCGTATAGTTTTCCTCGTGCTTTTTCAATTGCCTTGAGGCATATGCAATTACCTTTTTGCGTTGCATTAGCACACATCCTAATCCTAGTTTTGAAGCATCACAGTATACTTCAAAATCTTCAATCCCTTCTGGCAAGGCTAGGATTGGGGCATTTGTTAACTTTTGCTTTAAAATTTTAAACGCCTCTTCTTGCCTAGGTCCCCATTCAAACTTAACTACTTTACAGGTTAGCTTAGTTAATGGTACAGCTATCTTGGAAAAATCCTTAATAAAGCGCCTATAGTATCCAGCTAATCCTAAAAAGCTTCTAATTTCCATAGCTGATTGTGGAACCTTCCATTTGGTGATTGCTTCTATTTTAGAGGGATCTACGTGAATACCTTCGTGGTTCACCATGTGTCCTAAAAATTGCACTTCCTGTAGCCAAAATTCACACTTCGAGAATTTGGCGTAAAGCTTTTCTTTTCTTAACAAAGTTAGGAGTATATGCAATTGCTCACAATGTTCCTCCTGACTTTTGGAATAAATAAGTATATCGTCGATGAAGACAATTACGAATTTATCCAAATACGGTTTACAGATTCTATTCATCATGTCCATGAATGCCGCAGGTGCATTTGTTAGTCCGAAGGGCATGACTGTAAACTCGTAATGACCATACCTAGTTCTGGAAGCTGTTTTAGGTATGTCCTCTTCTTGTACTTTCAATTGATGGTATCCGGAGCGTAAGTCGATCTTAGAAAAGTATCTAGCTCCTTGAAGTTGATCAAAGAGGTCATCAATCCTAGGTAATGGGTATTGATTCTTAATTGTAACCTTATTCAATTCTCTATAATCAATACACATTCTCATTGACCCATCTTTCTTTTTCACAAACAACACTGGTGCTCCCCATGGGGATGAACTAGGTTGTATAAAACCTTTACTTAGTAATTCATCTAATTGCTTTTTCAGTTCTAGCATTTCTGTGGGTGCTAACCGATAAGGTGCCTTGGCTATTGGTGTAATTCCAGGAATTAGATGAATCCTAAATTCTACTTCCCTATTTGGTGGTAATCCCGGTAGTTCTTCGGGGAATACATCTGGGTATTCTGCTACTACAGGAATTTCCTTAAGTTCCGTTCTCTTTGTTTTAATGATTACTGAAATCATATGCACCGTTGCCTGTTTTAGTTAATAACTGGCCAACTTTATTACTGAAATAAATTTCAGTGGCTTTCGTGGCTTATCTCCTGTAATTGAAATTATCTCTCCTGTGGGGTTACGAATTTCTACGGAATTTTTGTCACAAAGGATTCGAGCATGGTTGGCTACTAACCAATCCATTCCTAACACGATATCGAATCCGGCTAAATTCATAGGTAACAAGTTTGCAGAAAATTTATGACCTAAGAGTTCGATCGTTCCTTCTCGCAAAACCTTATCTATGTTAACAGAATTTCCATCTGCCGTTTCGATTGTAAAAATCTGCCTAAGGTTGGTCAAAGGTAAATTAAGAGCTTGGCAGAATGAAGTATTGATAAAACTTTGGTTTGCACCAGAGTCAAATAATACTTTTGCATACACGTTGTTAACTAGGAACGTACCAGCTATCACATCTGGAATGAGTTCTGCTTCTTGAGTGGTCAGCTGGAATGCTCTTGCATTCTTCTTAGTAGCTCCGTCGGCCATCTTGGCTTTGTTGTCCGCTGGTTTGCCCAATTTGGGGCATTCCGGTCAGAAATGCCCAGCTTCTCCACAGTTATAGCAGATCCTGGTCTTCTTTCTACAATCTTCCTCACGATGTCCTACAACCTTGCAAAAGTTGCAGGTTTCATTGTATTTTCCAAAATGTTTCTTTCTGCAATTCTTGCAGAAAGGCGGAGTGGAAGATTGCCCGGTTCCTCTCTTCTAGAATTTGCTATTATTACCCACACGAAATCCTTGGGTAATTTTCTGAGCCAATTCCTTCTTCCGGTTTTCATGTCTTGTGCGTACCAGCTCGTCAGTTAGGGTATTTGCTAATTCTACCGCATCGGCAATAGTGCGAGGTCTCGCAGCTTTAACGATATTACGGATTTTGCCAATCAATCCCCAAATATAGCGAGAAATGAGTACCGGTTCTGGCGAAGCCAGCGTTGGTACCACTCTTGCATACTCGAAGAATGTCGAAGTATACCCTCGACAATCTATACCCATCATCCGATGGTTCAGGAACTTATTTGACATTTGTTCCTTTTCATATTCGGGACAGAATTTTCTTTCCATTAGCTGCTTAAATTCTTCCCAACTCATGGCATAGGCCATATTTCTTCCTTTGGCTTGAAGTACCGTATTCCACCATTCTAGCGCTCCTTCTTTAAAAAGATGTGACACGTACATAACCTTATCTTCCTCAGCGTATTTACTTATCATAATTACTGCCTCGGTTTTCTCCAACCAACGTAGTGCTGCAGTTGCCCCTTCATTGCCTGCAAATTCCGCTGGTTTACAGGCAAGAAATTCCTTGTAAGTGCAACCAGACGTTGCAGCTTTCATTTTCTTAGGGAGTGGGGCCTGCCGTAGATCATTATCGTCGTTAATATGATTGCCGCCTCCGTTTACGCTATTACTGAAATTATCTTCTTGAGTACGTTTGCTAGGAATAATTTGTTGAGGTTCAACAGGTTTCTGGGCAGCAGCAAGGATTGCTGGAATAGCATTGGCTATTCCTTGAGCAACGATATTCTCGATATCTTGCCTAGTCATAAATTGATCTTCCTGATTTTGCTCAGATTGATTAACTTCGTTAACTGGTTCATTATTAGCAGGTTCCATCTGGTAATTAATATATATAAATTAGTAGCATAAAATAAATAATAGCTATATGCAAATAATCACACAATACAACACACGTATAGCCAAAATTGTCAATTTCTTGACGTCCATTTCTTTTATATTATATTAGGCATCCGTACACACTGTTATTTTACACAAGTTTTATTTTTAGTTATTTTACATAGTCATATTTTATTATTATACAATCACAGTTTCAAAACCACATTATTTCTCGTCAGCTGGCCTTCAGAAACGACGTTCCCTCTCTTCGTATTTCCAGGAGATCTGTTCTCCTACCTCCCGAATCCTATTCCCTGCATTCACCAGTTCCTCGCCAAAGTGGCGGAGTTTAGCTAAATTTTCGTTACTCATTGGTGGGTTTGGTATAGGTTCTGGGTTAAACTGAGGGAAAAAGGTATAAGGGTTATTAAGGAGCTTTTGAAACTGCCAGTCGTTAGTCCACCACTCGTCCATTTCTCCTAAAGGTTGGGTATGGATCAAAGGTTCTGGGGTAGCTGGTTCCAAATTTATTAGAAGTTGGGTTTCGGCAGGATAAGGGAAGAGGTTATTATTGATAGGCATGAGAATATCACAACTTGCCAATACGCGATCGAATTCCTCCTGTAATGGCAACTCCTCGACTTGCTTAGAACTTTCCCCAATTTCTATTTCTACTTGCCTAGTATTATCCTCAATCTCGATTCCTTTTCCTTTATCAATGGGATTTTCTATTTTGGGAACTTTTCTAGTCGCTGGTTTCCTCCTACGTACACGTCTCCAGCCTACAAATCTTCTCCTTTTCCATTGGTTCCTCCACATCAGGTAAGTAACCAGTAAAGTCTCTGGAAACTTCCACTTTCACAGGATAGAGATTGAGATTCTGAAGGGCTTCAGATAACTCATTCATGCTGTTTAGCATATATGCAAAAATGCACACAAAATGCTAAGTTGGAAAAACAGTATTCAGGATACGGCTCAGGATATTGAGCGGTATCTACGATCAAACAATGAGCAAAAAGTAAAGGGGGTGACACGAGATATACGAGGAAAGCCCTTGATCAATCTAGATCGCCGGCATAAAACCTCGGGAGCTGACAATCGCAGCTGCCTTGTTCTTCTTATTGCTTTAAACGTCAGGATACAGTGCAGGATATTGACCAGATTGCTAAGTGTTACAACGCTTTTGTGCGAAAGTGAAAATTGCTAGAGAACAAGTGTAAGAGTGTAGTGAGTGTTGATGTGATGTCCTATTCGATCTGATATACCCACCTATTTATAGTAACAAATTACAAACGAAAATTCCTATAAATATGGGATGCTCCGAATATTCCATTGTTAACGTTGTAGACCGAGTAATGCGGCTTCAACGTCTTTATTTGAACGACTTGGACCGAGTCTTCCGCGGAATGAGTCCTTGTGAACATTGCTAGCTTCTAACCCGCGTACCTGCACATAATCCGTTAGTGATCCTGAGGATACCATTCAGGATGTTACCAATATCCTAAATCAGCATCCCGGATGTAAACAGATATCATATAACCAAGATATAACCCAAGATATTTCTCAGGATATGGGCTCAGAATTTCACCCATAACAATTGTCCCCAAAAATGTTACCGTTTAGTATCCTGCCACTAACGGTTACATTTTTCACGGAGATCGAGGCAATTAAGAGATAAGACCCATGATGTGATCGTTTGCAACTACTCAGCCTATATTTACTCATTGCACCCTATATCTTCTCATCCCCATCTCTTTTTTAATCACTACCGATAAGGAAAAAGGTAAACATTCTCTCTCTAATCTTCATCTTCATCCTCCTTTTCCGGTCAAAAAATCAGGCGATCAAATGCCGAGACAGACAAGATCCAGTTCTGGTGATTCGGCTCCCACATTTATCCAGCAGAATCTTCTCCAAGAACCAGAGAAAGAGATATGCTCTTTTGATAGTGCCCACTTGTCGGCTCTCAAATCCTCCGGTATCTTTCCGAAAGGAACGGTATTCCGGCCGTTCGACCGGGAAATCCGGTCGGATATGGTCTCCAATGAGTGGTTGTGCTTTAGTGCCTTTCCCTTCACCTTAGGGTTACAGTTCCCCTTTCCAGACCTTATCACCGAATTCTTCAACATTACAAAAATCTCTTTTAGCCAAACAATGCCGATGCTTTGGCGTGTTCTGTCCGTTCTTGACCAGATCAAGAAAAACCACATCCCTGATCTTTCTGTTCATGATCTCCCCCTAGCTTACCGGCTTAGATGCCACAGATCATGTATATTTTTGTTTTATTCCACCTCTGGCGACCCGCTGATACTTGGTGCCACCAGGAACGAGGATAATTGGCAATCTAAGTTCTTCTTTGTAAAAAGAGACTCAATCCCTGGTGGAACGGAATATCCAATGAAATGGTTGAAAAGGGGTAGGATTTAGGGTTTAAGGATAATCCTGCCACTTATCCTGTTCCATATCCTGAACTGATCAACTTTCTTTTTTCTGTTGTGCACACAGTTGATTTTAGGAAGATTTCACCTCCCCTTGTTAATTCACAAAAAAGGATTGACGCCATCAGACTCCTTCCAGAGGCTGAAAGAAGTTTCAACCCGTCTCCACCATCTCCAAGTCCTCTTTCTAGTGCAAACATGTCTAGTAAGGATCCTGCAAAATATCCTGTACATACATGTCTTTATTTGATATACTTAGGAGAAATTTTACTCCCTGTATGCAGACTCCAGCAAGGTTCCAGTCTACCTAGACCTTGATGAACTTGACAGCTACCCTACTCCAGTCACGGTCAAGAAAGAGACCCCTGCTGCCACCAGCTCCAAGTCGCTCCCGGGGACTCGTGCTTCCACAGCAAAAAAGAGGAAAGGTCCTGAAGTCAGTGCTCCTGGTCCAGAAGGGTTCTCCTACGATGAACTCAGCTTCTCTGACTCCTTAGAGCCAATGACATCCTTCCTCAACAAGGTAATATCCTACTACATATCCTGCACATATATCCTGATAGGATATCCTGGTTAATATATTCTGACTCATACCTGAATTTGATGTGCAGGGCCTCCAGCATTTGCTCCACCTGTACAACGATGCCTGTGGTACTGCTGTGCTCCACGAAGCCAGGATTAAACAGCTCGAAAGTACCGTTGCCGACCAAGGTGCCATTGCTGAAGCAAAGACCCGGCACTACGAGGGCATGCTGAAGAAGGTCACCCAAGATGCTGAGCTCAAACTTGCCACTGTCCAAATGGATCACGAATAGGCCATGGTTTCTTTCCGAGAAGGAATCAAAGCCTCTGCTATCGTCTCCCTGCTACAAGCTCGCATCAAGATGGCCTACGAGGCCAAGGAGACAGGCCTTGTATGCCCATCCTGGCCGGTTGAATCCTGGGTGGCCAAGCTGAAGGAGCTTGGAGGCAAAGCTGTGCCACTTCCTGCAGAATCCGGAGAATCCTCTAAGTCAGCAGAGGTGGTAGACAAGGCTGGAGATAAGAAGGATGCTGGAGAGGATGCTGGTGAGGATGCTGCTCAGGATGCTGAAGCTGAAAAGGCAGAGAAGGTTGGAGAAGATGCCGCTGTGTGAGGGCATTCAGGTGGGCAATGATGGATATATGTGCCAAGGCCGGAGCCCACCTTTTTAAATTTGATTGTTGGCTTGTAACCTCAAACAATTTACTTTTCCTGCATTTTACTTTTCTACACTTAAACAATGTGATGGCCATTGGTGGAGGGTTCCTGAGTTTCAGGACGAAGCCCTTGGCCATCATCGTTAGTACATTTTGCTTTTGAACAATATGACAGTTGGAGGTGGATGGGTCTCAGTTTGAGACAAAACCTTCAACTGTTAAGTACATAGGGTAAGAAACTATTTCTGCTCTTGGTGGATGGACCTTGGTTTAAGGTGAAACCAAGAGCACATCTTTTGATATGTTAATATAACTTTCCTTTAACTTTATTCTTGTTATTACACCTTTATTACATGAATTTTACTTATAAAAATAGTTTTGTTTGATCATATTTGGGAACCCATTGTAAGTGTATCCTGAAAGATATCCTGCTCAGGATAATGAAATACAATCTATAAATTATCCAAATAAAAAGGAAAGATCATACCAGAGATTCTTAAAGAATCAATTTCAATCTTCCATCATAAGTATGTCCCCAGTGCACACTTACAAACTTGGATCCATCCTTTGAATAGTATAATGTATGTCCCCTGTGTTCGACACAGAAATGCAAATGTATTCACACTTTGGCTTGAATAAATTCCGAACACCCCGAGGCAAAACCCTTGATATCCTGAAATGAATCCTTAGCATACTGGGGATAAACCCTTAATATCCTGGGGATAAACCCTGATATCCTGGGGATAAACCCTGATATCCTGGGGATAAACCCTGAGTTTCATGCGCTATAGGCGAGAGTGTATAAACTCCAAATCTTAGAAAGGTGAAAACCTTTAAACCTTAGAGAGTATGAAAATACCCTTTCGTGAGAGAGGGTGATCAATCCTCATATACCTTCAGGATCCAGGATATAGCCAACAGTAACGAAATTGTCAGCCACTTTTACATGAACTGGTCCCGCTACCTTGAACTATACCTAGATAACTTGCGCTCCAGGCGAGGTGTTTAAACCCAATTCGAAAGAAAGGTGAATACCTTTAAACCTTTGAAGGGATCAGGATCCCAGAAACGTGAGAGAGGGGGCCAATCCTCTAATCTTTCGAGTTATCCTGAGTGCATATCCTGGAGCTATATCCTGAAACATATGCTGCAAAACAACTGTAAACTAAGGTGGGTGTTAGCTTGGCTAACACCCCTCCGATGCTTAAGTCAGTATTGGGTTCAAGATAATAAACAAATATATTTAAAAGAGATAGAATACATACCATTCTGAGATAGAAATTAAATTCTATTCTTGAAATAGAGCTTTAAGTGTATTGCATTCCAGGATCTCGGTAGCTAACACCCCTCCGATGCTTAAGTCAGTATTGGGTTCAAGATAATAAACAAATATATTTAAAAGAGATAGAATACATACCATTCTGAGATAGAAATTAAATTCTATTCTTACTTGAAATAGAGCTTTAAGTGTATTGCATTCCAGGATCTCGGTAGCATATCCCCTTCCATATTCTTGAGTCGATATGCTCCTTTCCCTGCATCTGACTCAACTTCATATGGTCCTTCCCATTTTGGAGCTAGCTTGCCATCGGCAGGATTAGTGGTATTTTGAAAAGCCTTTCTTAGCACCCAATCACCAACTCGAAATCTCCTAGTCCTTATATTCTTGTTATATGCTCTGGATATTCTTTGTTGATATGCTGCCATCCTTAGCCTTGCTGCATCTCTTTTTTCATCTATAGTATCCAAATCTCGACATAAGGCTTCAGGATTCTGTTCAGGATCCTGTAGATAGATCTTGCAGTAGGTATCGCCATTTCCGTTGGAATCACTGCTTCTGCTCCAAATACCAAGGAAAATGGGGTTTGGCCGGTTGCATTCTTTACCGTTGTCCTATCAGCCCACAAAACAAAGGGTAATTCTTCTGCCCGTCTTCCTTTTTTGGCTCCAAGTCTCTTCTTTAAGTTATTGACAATTATCTTGTTTGAGGATTCAGCTTGTCCATTCTCTTGAGGATGTACCGGAGTAGACGTGATCATTTTGATTCCCCAACTCTTGCAAAAGTCAGTAGTCCTCTTGCTTATAAACTGGGACCTATTATCACAAATGATTTCAGCTGGTACCCCAAACCTGGTCAGGATATTCCTCTTTATGAAGGATACTACTTCTTGGTCTCTAACTTGAACAAATGCTTCAGCTTCAACCCACTTAGAAAAATAATCCGTCATTGCTAGCATAAAGACTTTTCCTCTCGGAGCTTTTGGTAACTTCCCTATGTTTTGGTCAAAAATTACCGAAGTAATTAAGTGATCAAATTAGTTAAGTGAGGTAGTGTGCTAGAAATGAGTGTCAAAAATATGTTAGTCAAGTTAATTGTAAAAACAGTTTCAAGATACGACTCAGGATATAGAGCTGTATCTATGATCAAACAATGAGCAAAAGTAAAATAAACGACACGAGATGTACGAGGAAAGCCCTTGATCAATCTAGATCGCCGGCATAAAACCTCGGGAGCTGACAATCGCAGCTGCCTTGTTCTTCTATTACTTCACAAATCAGGATACATTGCAGAATGTGGTGCGGATCAACTAAGTGTTACAACTGAATTTGAATACAAGTGTGGTGTTTGCAATGAGCTAGAAAATGAAAGTATGCGAGAGTGTAAGTGGAGATTGTGTTAGTGAAAAATTGTGTGTTCTAAGCTGATCCGCCCCCATCTATTTATAGTAAAGATAAAATAACAAACTACCCTAAACTCGCGGGATCCACCGAATATTCCTTCTTCGAACGTTGTAGACCTGGTCTTTCGGGCTCAACGTCTCTTCCTCAACAAATTCGTCCAAGTCTCGAGGAGAAGAAGTCCTCTTGACCGTTAGCAAGTCTCAGCCCTTAACCTGCACGTGGTTAATTCAATAAGCCTTAGGATATCGCCCAAGATGTTAGCAATATCCTCTTCCAGCACCCTGGTCACAAATGAACAAACATAGGCAGGATATTGGTCAGGATATATACGTTAAGAAAATGACCCCTAACAATTGTCCCTAAATATATCGGTTGGGATACCAATCCAACGGATATATTTCAAAAGTTTCACCTCATGACTTAAGGTAATTAATACGACTAGACCCTTGAAATGACAGCGGTGCAACTTCCAAGGCATTATTTACTCTTTACCCCCCTATATTCATCCTATATTAACCGAGGGGCTCCTTGTCTCGGTTATCCTTATCTGCAAGCAAACATCAGGTATCTTCTTTTCTATTCTCCTTTCTTGAATTTCTCTTAATTTGCTCAATACTCTTCATGGCACCACGAACGAAATCCCGATCAGACCGACCAGCCTCAACCCTCATAAGTCAAAACTTCATCACCGATCCAGCAAAGGAGATTTGCTGCTTCAATAATGCTGACATTGCTGCTCTCAAAGATTCCGGTGCCTTTCCCACCGGAACGGTCTTTTGCCCCTTCGACCAGGAAGCCCGATCGGACGCATCATCCGACGAGTGTGTTTGTTTTTTCGCTTATCCTTTCTCTCTTGGACTCCGGTACCCATTTCCACCCTTTATCTCTAGCTTTTTCGACCTCACCGGCCTTAGCTATGCCCAAGTTATGCCAATGGTCTGGCGAGTCTTGATAGTGTTGGATCAAATCAAATCTCGTCATTTTCCTAACCTACTTGTTGAGGACCTTCCCGTAGCATACCGGTTGAGATCCCATGGCAATCACCGTTATCTTCTGTTCTCCATCAAGAACCCTTTGGTCCTTAAAGCCACCAAGAATGAGGATCGATGGCGACGAAAATTCTTTTTCGTAAAAAGAGACTCTATTGATAAGGGTTTCGATCTACCGGTTAAATGGTTAACCAAGGGTAGGATTTAGGGTTTTAGGAATATCCCCAATTATATCTTCAAACTGTATCCCGAACTTATATTCTGATGTTTTTATGCAGCGAATTTCAGAGATTTAGTGCCTCCTAGTGCAGAATCCGAATCCAAGATCAAGGAAATCTACCGTCTTCCTGCCAGTGAAAGAACTTTTTTCCTGTCTCTTACAGATTCTCATCAAAAATCAAGCTCAGAAATGTCTGGTAAGCACATTCTCATATATTAATTATTTTTCAAAAATATGATGAGTTTTAAGAATATCTTCCCTTATGTAGTACCAGTCGTCAACCTTGAAGGTTTCGAACTTGACGAATTGGATTGCTATTCCAGCCTTGAACCCGCCAAACAAGAATCCAAACCAAAGTCGTCTGCTACACCAAAGCCTACCTCCTCGAAAACTGTTTCTGCACCCAAAGGCCCTCCGGCATCCAGGACCCGGGCATCCAGCTCTCGGAAGAGAAAGGAGACTGACTCCCCAGCTGTTTCTGAAACGTTCTCTCTTGAGAATCATGGGTTCAATGAAGCCACCTCATTCCTCAAACAGGTAGAATCTTCTTTTCGATATCCTGTACAAGTATGTTAGTCTTTATCCTGCTTATTTTTCACATTAATACCTGTGTCTTTATCGATAGGGTCTGGATCGTCTTATGCACTTATACGAAGACGCTTGCGGGCTTAACAAGATGTTGCAGATTCAGCTGGAGAAAGCTCAAGCCACCATAGCTGATCAAGGAACCATTGCAGCTGCCAAATCCCAGCACTCTGAAGACAAATACAAGGCAATGACCCAGGAACATCAAGCTGCCCTCCACAAAGCTAATGAGGACGCTCAAGCCAAGCTAGATGCCGCCCTTCTTCAATATCAGCAGAATATGAGCTCATACCGGGATAGCCTTAAAGCATCCGTGGTCATCTCCCTTCTCCAAGCCAGGATAAAGATGGCTTATGAGGCAATGGATTTGGGTTTTGAATGCCCCTCCTGGAACGTAAAGACTTGGGAGGCGAAACTAAAGGATCTTGGAGGTCATCCCGTTGCTCATTCTGCAAAACATGCTGGTGAAGAGCCTTCAAAAGCGGCAGAGGAGGTGGCCAATGCTGATGGTGATACCGAGAAGAATCCTGAGGCTGATGCTGGGGCGAATGCTGGCAAGGAGGTTGCTGTTCAAGAGGATGCTGCCCCTTAGGCAGCGGAGTGGGCGATGATGGATGTACGTGCCAAGGCCGGAGCCCACTTTTTAATTTCATGGTTGTGGTTGCATAAACAATTTACTTTTCCCGTCTTTGAACAATTTACTTTTCCTGCAGTAGAACAATATGATGACCAAAGGTGGATGGGTCCTAGGTTTTAGGATGAAGCCCTTGGTCATCAATTAGTATAACTTGTTTTGAATGTGATAACGGTTGTAGGTGGACAGGTTCTATTTTGAGATATATCCGACAACCGTTACACTAATATGGTAAAAACTTATCGTGCTTTTGGCGGATGGGCCTTTGTTTTAGGTGAAACCAAAAGCACAACTTTTGACTTGTTAATAATATAACTATCTTTTGACTTATTTTCTGTTACCTTGCATTACTTGGTGTGACTCTTAGCTTTGTAAAGATTTTGTATTGTTATCTTATAAAATATCCTGATCAGTATGCTCAGCAACATACTGCAAAAGCCTTTTATTAGATAGATCTTCCAAACGTTCCTTCAACTTTGTAAAAAAATTCTTTAGAAAGTAAAAAATAGTCTATCTTTTCAAAACCAAGTTTTGATAATATTTAAATAATCAGAGTTCCAAACTAATACTGGTTTCAAACACCCTAATCAAATATCCTTAAAAGGACTTTGAGGATATATATCAGGATACTTAACATAATGTCACTAAAAACTTAAATGGGGCTTATAAAGGAAAGATCATACCAGAGATAGGATATAAACCTATTACCAAACTTCGATCCCTTTGCAACTCTTCCAATGAAGATGTCCCCTGTGCAAGGTACTTAGTGCATTAGTTGCAAACTTCATCCTTTTAGCTTTACACCACCACCTTGGTGGGAATGTCCCCTGTATACAACGTCTTCAAGTATCTTAGAAATCTACTTAATGTCAGTTTCCATTGCATAAGAAATTTTTTACGTCCCAAGGATAAAACCCAAGGATGTACTGGAGATAAATCCCTTGTATCCTGGGGAAAATCCCAACTTTTCATGCGCTACAGGCGGGAGTGTATAAACTCCATGACTTAAAAAGGTGAAAACCTTTAAACCTTAGAGAGTATGAAAATACCCTTTCGTGAGAGAGGGTGATCAATCCTCATATACCTTTAGGATTCAGGATATAGCCAACAGTAACGAAATTGTCAGCCACTTTTACATGGACTGGTCCCGCCACCTTGAACTATCCCTGAATAACTTGCGCTCCAGGCGGGGTGTTCAAACCCAATTCCGAAGAAAGGTGAATACCTTTAAACCTGTGAAGGGATCAGTATCCCTTAAACGTAAGAGAGGGGGCCAATCCTCTAATCTTCTGAGTTATCCTGAGTGCATATCCTGGAGCTATATCCTGAAACATATCTTGCAAAACAATTGTAAACTAAGGTGGGTGTTAGCTTGGCTAACACCCCTCCGATGCTTAAGTCAGTATTGAGTTTCAAAGAATAAATTAAACAAAAACATATTTAAACAAGATAGAATTCATACCATTCTGAGTTAGAAATTGAATTCTAAACTCACTTGAAATAGAGCTTAAGGTGTATAGCATTCCAAGATCTCGGCAGCATATCCCCCTCCATATTCTTGAGTCTGTATGCTCCTTTCCCTGCTTCTGATTCAACTTCATATGGTCCTTCCCATTTTGGAGCTAACTTGCCATCGGCAGGATTAGTAGTATTTTGAAAAGCCTTTCTTAACACCCAATCTCCAACCTTAAATCTTCTGGTTCTAATATTCTTGTTATATGCCCTGGATATTCTCTGTTGATATGCTGCCATCCTTAGCCTTGCCGCATCTCTCTTTTCATCTATAGTGTCTAAATCCTGACTCAAGGCTTCAGGATTCTTCTCAGGATCACTTAAGACAAATCTTGCAGTAGGTATTGTCATTTCCGTTGGAATCATTGCTTCTGCTCCAAACACCAAGGAAAATGGGGTTTGGCCTGTTGCATTCTTTACCGTTGTCCTATCAGCCCATAAAACAAAGGGTAATTCTTCTGCCCATCTTCCTTTTTTGGCTCCAAGCCTTTTCTTTAAGTTATTGACAATTATCTTGTTTGAGGATTCTGCTTGTCCATTCGCTTGAGGATGTACCGGAGTAGATGTGATCATTTTGATTCCCCAACTCTTGCAAAAGTCTGTAGTCCTCCTGCTTATGAACTGAGAACCATTATCACAGATTATCTCGGTTGGTACTCCGAATCTGGTCAAGATATTCCTCTTTATGAAGGATACTACTTCTTGGTCTCTAACTTGAACAAATGCTTCAGCTTCAACCCACTTAGAGAAATAATCCGTCATTGCTAGCATAAAGACTTTTCCTCCCGGAGCTTTCGGTAGCTTTCCCACTATATCCATACCCCACTTCATAAATGGCCAAGGGGAAACAATAGGATACAATGGTTCAGCAGGTTGATGCAGTATGTTACTATGTCTTTGACATGCGTCACATCTTCGAGCATATTCTGCGGCATCTTTTCTCATTGTTGGCCAATAATATCCTGTCCTTAATACTTTTGAGAATAACGACCTGCCCCCAGCATGGTTACCACAATCCCCTTCATGTATATCCTGAAGTACTTCCTTGGCTTCAGGATCCTCCAAGCACCTCAAATACGGTCCTGCAAGAGAT
Source organism: Helianthus tuberosus (assembly GCA_030545235.1). Taxonomy (NCBI): domain Eukaryota; kingdom Viridiplantae; phylum Streptophyta; class Magnoliopsida; order Asterales; family Asteraceae; genus Helianthus; species Helianthus tuberosus. The sequence continues at coordinate 24,389,307 of CM060420.1, read as the reverse complement.
TTCTTGTATAAAATATTATCTATAATAGTGAATCGTGATACCTTCATCCTAAATGCCTTAGGATTTTCATTTCCAGGGATGTGTCCCTCTTTGAGATATTTCATGATTGGAGCCGTCCATGATTTAGGATCCTCTTCAGGATGTTCTACTCCAGGATCCTGAATACCAGCTACTTCTTTATCCTGAGGATTCATTGCAGGATATAGGACATGTAATATTCGTATTTGCGTCCCTTCAGGTATCTTGATCGATGATCCCAAATTTGCTAAGGCATCCGCTTCAGCATTATCCTCCCTTGGTACCTGTTCAAGTATAAAAACATCGAAATATCCTGCTAATTTTTTGAGAGTATCGAGATATTCGATTAATTTCTCACCCTTAACTGCATAGGATCCATTAAAATGGTTAGTAATTAACAAAGAGTCAACATATACTTGCAAATTTTTGATACTCATGCTCTTAGCCAACTCTAATCCTGCAATTAAAGCCTCATACTCTGCTTCATTATTAGTAGCAGGAAATTCACACCTAATAGCCTGGGGTAATATGTCCCCCTGTGGCGATTTTACTAGTATTCCTAATCCTACTCCTCTTACATTAGATGCACCGTCAGTATATAATGTCCAGGATCCTGAGGATTCTCCTAACTGTTGAACTTCTAGGTCTACCTCGTCCTGAATGTCACTACTAAAGTCAGCCACAGAGTCAGCTAAAGCCTGAGATTTTATGGCATTACTAGGTTCGTATACTAAATCATAAGCACTCAACTTTACTGACCACTTGGCCATCCTGCCTGACATCTCTGGTTTCCTAAGCACATTTTTTATAGGATAATTTGTTTTAACATGTATCCTATGTGTCTCGAAATAATGCCTAAGTTTCGTTGATGCCATGACTAATGCTAGTATCAATTTTTCTAAATGAGAATACCTAGTTTCAGCATCTAACAAACTTTTACTAACATAATAAACAGGATATTGCTGACCTTCATGGTCTTTTATAAGAACGGCACTTACAGCATTCCCTGATACAGCAAGGTACAGGGATAGTGGTTCACCATTTTCAGGCTTCATCAATAGAGGTGCGGTTGATAGATATCGTTTCAAATCCTGCAGGGCTGCTTCATGCTTTTCCCCCCATTCGAATCTTTTGTTCTTCTTCAGGATATCATAGAAGTCTTTGCATTTCTCCGATGATCTTGAGATAAACCTGTTTAGAGCTGCTACTCGGCCTGTTAATCTTTGTACGTCCTTCATGTTTGAGGGTGATTTTATATCCAGGATAGCTTTGATCTGCTCTGGGGTTGCTTCTATCCCCCTCTTTGTCACCATATATCCAAGAAACTTTCCTGCCCCCACTCCGAAATGGCATTTAGCAGGATTCAGCTTCATGTTGTATTGATCCAGGATATCAAATGCTCCCTTGATATCCTGGAGGTGATCCTCAGCCTTTTTAGATTTCACCACCATATCATCGATATATACCTCCATGGTGTCCCCCAGTTTGTCTTTGAACATCATGTTTACCAATCTTTGGTATGTTGCACCTGCATTTTTCAAACCAAAAGGCATAGCTATATAACAATAAATACCTGTTGGTGTCATGAAGGCAGTATCCTCCTGGTCAGAAGGTTCCATTTGGATCTATTGAAATCCTGAAGATGCGTCCATGAAGGTCAGCATTTCAGGCCCGGCAGTGGCATCTACCATTGCATCAATGTGTGGAAGAGGAAATGGGTCTTTAGGACAAGCTTTGTTCAAGTCTGTGTAGTCCACACAAACTCTCCATTTCCCATTTTTCTTCTGTACTACAACCACGTTTGCTAGCCACCTTGGGAACTTAACCTCCCTGATCATTCTGGATTTTAATAATCTCTCAACTTCCTCCTGGATAATTGTGTTCCGCTCAGGAGCAAATTTCCTTCTTTTTTGCTGCACAGGCTTGAATGATTTATCAATTCCAAGCTTGTGAGTGATAATATCTTTGGATATGCCTGTCATATCCTCATGTTTCCATGCAAACGTAGACATCCTGCATTTCAAAAAGTTAATTAATTGTTCTTCAATATCCTGAGGGATATTGGTCCCTACGAGCACTGAAATATCGGGATTATCCTGGTCCAGGATAACTTTCTTCACATCCTGCTCCGGATCCTCCACGATATCCTGGGCCCGTGTCTTTAATTGCTATGCTGCACTAGGTTTGGCTGAGGATTTCATCGAGGATGAGTAGCATTCTTTCGCCTCCTGCTGATCACTATCAACTTTGACCACTCCCCAGGGGGTAGGTATCTTGATGCATTGGTGATATGTTGATGGCACGGCCTTCATATCGTGAATCCACGGTCTTCCCAGTATGATGTTATAGCAGGATAGAGAATCCATCACACAGAAGCGTTGTATCGAGTTGACTCCTTCAACGTATACTAGCAACTTTATCTCTCCCACTGTGTTTCTAGCCTCTCCACTGAATCCAACAAGCACGGTAGACTTTGAAGTGATATCAATTGGAGATACATTCATTCTCTTCATAGTTTCTAGTTGGATTATGTTGACGGAGCTGCCATTATCAACCAGTATCCTGCGTACAAAATGGTTAGCTACATATAACGTTATTACCAGAGCATCATGGTGAGGATCTTGGACAATATCCCTGTCATCAGCATCAAAAGTGATCACTTTGTCAGTTGTGAGGGTAGTCATCCTGACAGGTTTGTCTCCCCTTTCGGCCTTGGCTTCCTTTGTATGTCTCTTTGCTGCCGAATACGAAGTTCCACAAATGTCGGATCCTCCCGAAATGAAGTTGATTATCTTGGCATCCGCGGGAGGTGATGCTGCTCGTTCAGGATCCTTCTCAGTATCCTGACCCTTATTCTTCTTTCTTCCTAAGAGATCTTTCAGATATCCCTTGCTTAGAAGATAGCTTATTTCTTTCCTTAGAGCAATGCAATCCTCAGTCACATGTCCGAAATCTTCGTGGAAAGCACACCATTTTGACTTATCTTTCCAGTCAGCCTTTTGTTGATTCTTTCGAGGCCACCTAGCTTTGTCTCCTAGACCCTGCATAGCATACATCAATTCAGGAATATTAACAGAAAAGCAATATTCGGACAACTCAGGATACTCTTCAGGTTCCTCATCTTCGACAGCGTTCACTCTTTTGTTTTCATTTCTACTATACGGCTTAGGCCGATATGACTTGAACGAGGATTATGACTTCCTATTAGTTGACTCATAAGTGTTGGATGAGTTCATCCTTTCTTGCATCTTCCTGTCATCTTCCAGACGGATATATCTCAAAGCCCTGTTACGAGCTTCGTCGAGATTCCTGCAGGGATTCATTACAAGATCCTGATAAAACTGAGAATCCTTTTGTAATCCCATCTTAAAAGCTTGCACAGCTGTTGCAACATCAAGATGTGGGATATCCAAGGATTCTCGACTGAATTTGTTCACATAATCCCTCAAGGATTCCTGAGGCCCTCGAGTTATCCTGTAAAGATCACTGGTTAGTTTCTCAAAACTCCGACTACAAGAAAATTGACTGTTAAATAAATTAACCAGATGAGCAAATGAAGTAATTGAGTGAGGAGGAACGTTTAATAGCCATTTTAAGGCCGATCCTGTTAGAGTAGAACCAAATCCCTTGAACAAGCACGCTTCCTTGAGCTCCGGAGGAATAGGGTTAATCTCCATCCTTTCCCTATACTGAGCAATATGCTCCTCAGGATCCGTACTCCCATCATAAAGCTTCATGTTGGGAGTTTGGAATCTCTTTGGGATCTCAGCATCACAGATAGGATATGCAAAACAAGATATCTTGTGGCTGTCTTGAGACACTTCCGAGATCGGCTGGACCACCCCGGGTACACTAGATATCATGTCCTTCAACTTCTGAAGTTCCCTGGTAAGTGCTGATGTTACACCTGTATCCTGCAAAGATCCACCACTGTTAGTAGCATGAGTATTATTATTATTCGACACGTTACCCATTGGAGGATTTTGCCCATATCCTGACGCATATCCTGAGTTCCTCATGGTTGACATCCTGACCGATGAGGGTATTTCAGGAGTATGATTCTGAGGAAGACTGGGCACAATATTCCCCCTGTTATCCTCGGTATATACAGCTGAACTAAAGTTCAACGCTCTGGGGTGTAATGGAGTGACATTGTCCTCAGCAGATCTGCTCGAGCCAGACTTCAGGAGTTGTATTTCCCTCAAAAGCATTTGGTTTGTTTCCTGTTGCTGCCTCATTTGTTCATGTACACTTCCAAATAAGGTTAAAATTTCATCATTAGAAGCTAAAACGGGAGCAGATCCCTGGACACTCCGAGTAGGGATAACATCTTGAGATTGTGTAGAGGCTGGCATCCTTGGAGGAGGTGGTGGAAGCACCGAACCGGTAGTAGCAGAAGTCACAGCAGACACAGTAGAGGAACTCATGTTTGATCTTGAGGCCATTATGGACAATGTGGCAAAAAGTTTTGAAAATAGAAAACCGATTAGTGATTTGACAAAAAATTTTAGTAAGGAGAGCACCACTTGCCCCACGGTGGGCGCCAAATTGTTTTGGTCAAAAATTACCGAAGTAATTAAGTGATCAAATTAGTTAAGTGAGGTAGTGTGCTAGAAATGAGTGTCAAAAATATGTTAGTCAAGTTAATTGTAAAAACAGTTTCAAGATACGGCTCAGGATATAGAGTTGTATCTATGATCAAACAATGAGCAAAAGTAAAATAAACGACACGAGATGTACGAGGAAAGCCCTTGATCAATCTAGATCGCCGGCATAAAACCTCGGGAGCTGACAATCGCAGCTTCCTTGTTCTTCTATTACTTCACAAATCAGGATACAGTGCAGGATGTGGTGCGGATCGACTAAGTGTTACAACTGAATTTGAATACAAGTGTGGTGTTTGCAATGAGCTAGAAAATGAAAGTATGCGAGAGTGTAAGTGGAGATTGTGTTAGTGAAAAATTGTGTGTTCTAAGCTGATCCGCCCCCATCTATTTATAGTAAAGATAAAATAACAAACTACCCTAAACTCGCGGGATCCACCGAATATTCCTTCTTCGAACGTTGTAGACCTGGTCTTTCGGGCTCAACGTCTCTTCCTCAACAAATTCGTCCGAGTCTCGAGGAGAAGAAGTCCTCTTGACCGTTAGCAAGTCTCAGCCCTTAACCTGCACGTGGTTAATTCAATAAGCCTCAGGATATCGCCCAAGATGTTAGCAATATCCTCTTCCAGCACCCTGGTCACAAATGAACAAACATAGGCAGGATATTGGTCAGGATATATACGTTAAGAAAATGACCCCTAACACCCTACTATATCCATCCCCCATTTCATGAATGGCCAAGGGGAAGCTACAGGATATAGTGGTTCAGCTGGTTGATGTAGTATGTTACTATGCCTTTGACATGCATCACACCTTCGAGCATATTCTGCAGCATCTTTCCTCATCGTTGGCCAATAATATCCTGTCCTTAATACTTTCGAGAACAATGACCTGCCCCCAGTGTGGTTACCACAATCCCCTTCATGTATATCATGAAGTACTTCTTTGGCTTTAGGATCCTCCAAGCACCTCAAATACGGTCCTGCAAGAGATTTCTTGTATAAAACATTATTTATAATAGTGAATCGTGATACCTTCATCCTAAATGCCTTAGGATTTTCATTTCCGGGGATGTGTCCTTCCTTGAGATATCTCATGATTGGAGCTGTCCAGGATTTAGGATCCTTTTCAGGATACTCTGCTCTAGGATCCTGAATACCCGCTACTTCTTTATCCTGAGGATTCGTTGCAGGATACAAGATATGTAATATTGGTATTTGGGTCCCTTCTGGTATCCTGATCGATGATCCCAGATTTGCTAAGGCATCTGCTTCAGCATTATCCTCCCTTGGTACCTGTTCAAGTGTAAAAACATCGAAATATCCTGCTAATTTTTTTAGAATATTGAGGTATTCGATTAATTTCTCACCCTTAACTGCATAGGATCCATTAAAACGGTTAGTAATTAACAAGGAGTCAACATATACTTGCAAAGTCTTGATACTCATATTCTTAGCCAACTCTAATCCTGCAATTAAAGCCTCATACTCTGCTTCATTATTAGTAGCAGGGAATTCACACCTAATAGCCTGGGGTAATATATCCCCCTGTGGCGATTTTAGTAGTATTCCCAATCCTACTCCTCTTACATTAGATGCACCATCAGTATATAACGTCCAGGATCCTGAGGATTCTCCTAACTGTTGGACTTCTAGGTCTACCTCATCCTGAATGTCACTACTGAAATCAGCCACAAAGTCAGCTAAATCCTGAGACTTTATGGCATTTCTAGGTTCATATACTAAATCATAAGCACTCAACTTTACTGACCACTTGGCCATCCTGCCTGACATCTCTGGTTTCCTAAGCACAATTTTGATAGGATAATTTGTTTTAACATGAATCCTATGTGTCTCAAAGTAATGTCTAAGCTTCGTTGATGCCATAACTAATGCTAGTATCAATTTTTCTAAATGAGAATACCTAGTTTCAGCATTTAACAAACTTTTACTAACATAATAAATAGGACATTGCTGACCTTCATGATCCTTTATAAGGACGGCACTTACAGCATTCCCTGATACTGCGAGGTATAGGGATAGTGGTTCACCATTCTCAGGCTTTTGAGTGATAATGTCTTTGGATATACCTGTCATATCCTCATGCTTCCATGCAAACGTTGACATCCTGCATTTCAAAAAGTTAGTTAACTGCTCTTCAATATCCTGAGGGATATTGGTTCCTACGAGCACCGAGATATCAGGATTATCCTGATCCAGGATAATTTTCTTCACATCCTACTCCGAATCCTCCACGATATCCTGGGCCCGCATCTTTAATTGCTATGCTGTACTAGGCTTGGTTGAGGATTTCATCGAGGATGAGTAGCATTCTTTCGCCTCTTGCTGATCACTATCAACCTTGACAACTCCCCAAGGGGTAGGGATCTTGATGCATTGGTGATATGTTGATGGCACAGCCTTCATATCGTGAATCCATGGTCTTCCCAGTATGATGTTATAGCAGAATAGAGAATCCATCACACAGAAACGTTGTATCGAGTTGACTCCAACATATACTGGTAACTTTATCTCTCCCACTGTGTTCCTAGCCTATCTACTGAACCCAACAAGCACGGTGGACTTCGAAGTGATATCCATCGGAGATACATTCATTCTCTTCAGAGTCTCTAGTTGGATTATCTTGACGGAGCTGCCATTATCAACCAATATCCTGCGTACAAAATGGTTAGCCACATATAATGTTATTACCAGAGCATCATGATGAGGATCCTGGACAGTATCCCTGTCATCACCATCAAATGTGATCACTTTGTCAGTTGTGAGGGTAGTCATCCTGACAGGTTTGTCTCCCCTTTCGGCCTTAGCTTCTTTTGCATGTCTCTTCGCCGCCGAATACGAAGTCCCACAAATGTCGGATCCTCCCGAAATAAAGTTGATTATCTTGGCATCCGCGGGAGGTGACGCTGCTCGCTCAGGATCCTTCTTAGTATCCTGACCCTTATTCTTCTTTCTTCCTAAGAGATCTTTCAGATATCCCTTGCTTAGAAGATAGCTTATTTCTTTTCTTAGAGCAATGCAATCCTCAATTACATGTCCGAAATCTTCATGGAAGGCACACCATTTTGACTTATCTTTCCAATCGGCTTTTTGTTGATTCTTTCGAGGCCACCTAGCCTTGTCTCCTAAACCCTGCATGGCATACATCAATTCAGGAATGTTAACAGAAAAGCAATATTCAGATAATTCAGGATATTCTTCAGGATCCTCGTCTTCGATAGCATTCACTTTCTTGTTTTCATTTCTACCATATGGCTTAGAGCGATATGGCTTAAATGAGGATTTTAACTTCCTGTTAGTTGACTCATAGGTGTTGGATGAGTTCATCCTCTCTTGCATCTTTCTGTCATCCTCCAATTGAATATATCTTATGGCCCTGTTTCGAGCTTCATCCAAGTTCCTGCATGGGTTCATTACAAGGTCTTGGTAAAATTGAGAATCTTTTTGTAGCCCCATCTTGAAAGCTTGCACAGCTGTTGCAACATCAAGATGCGGAATGCCTAAGGATTCCCGGCTGAACGTGTTCACATAATCCCTTAGGGATTCTTGAGGCCCCTGTGTTATCTTGTAGAGGTCACTTGTTAGTTTTTCAAAGCTTATACTACAAGAAAACTGACTATTAAATAAATTCACTAGGTGAGCAAATGATGTAATCGAATGAGGAGGAACATTTAGGAGCCATTTCAAGGCTGATCCTGTTAAGGTAGAACCGAAACCCTTGCACAAGCATGCTTCCTTGAGCTCCGGAGGGATAGGGTTAATCTCCATTCTTTCCCTATACTGGGCAATATGCTCTTCAGGATCCGTAGTTCCATCATAAAGCTTCATGTTGGGGGTTTGAAATCTCTTTGGAATCTCAGCATCACAGATAGGATATGCAAAGCGAGATATCCTATGGCTGTCTTGGGACACTTCCGGGATTGGCTGGACCACTCCAGGTACACTGGATATCATGTCCTTCAACTTCTGAAGCTCCCTAGTAAATGCTGATGTTACACCTGTATCTTGCAAAGATCCACTATTGTAAGCAGCATGAGTATTATTATTATTTGACACGTTACCCGTCTGAGGATTCTGCCCATATCCTGAAGCATATCCTGAGCTCCTCATGGTTGACATCCTGACCGAGGAGGGTATTTCAGGAGTATGATTCTGAGGAAGGCTGGGCACAATATTCCCCCTATTATCCTCAGTGTACACAGCCGAACTGAAGTTCAAAGTTCTGGGTTGTAATGGAGTGACGATATCCTCAGCAGATCTGCTCGAGCCAGACTTCAGGAGTTGTATTTCCCTCAACAGCATTTGGTTTGTTTCCTGTTGCTGCCTCATTTGTTCCTGCACACTTCCAAATAAGGTTAGAATTTCATCATTAGAAGCTAAAATGGGAGCAGACCCCTGAATACTCCGAGTAGGGATAATATCCTGAGGTTGTGAAGAAGATTGCATCCTTGGAGGAGGTGGTGGAAGCACCGGACCAGTAGTAGCAGAAGTTGTAGCAAACACAGTGGAGGAGCTCATGTTTGATCTTGAGGCCATTGTAAACAATGTGGCAAAATGTTTTGAAAACAGAAAACCGATTAACGATTTCACAAAGATTTTTAGTAAAGAGAGCACCACTTGCCCCACGGTGGGCGCCAAATTGTTTTGGTCAAAAATTACCGAAGCAATTAAGTGATCAAATTAGTTAAGTGAGGTAGTGTGCTAAAAAGTGTGTTGAAAATATGCTGGTTAAGTTGTTTAGAAAAACAGTATTCAAGATACGGCTCAGGATATTAAGCTGTATCTACGATCAAACAATGAGCAAAAAGTAAAGGGGGTGACACGAGATATACGAGGAAAGCCCTTGATCAATCTAGATCGCCGGCATAAAACCTCGGGAGCTGACAATCGCAGCTGCCTTGTTCTTCTTATTGCTTTAAACGTCAGGATACAGTGCAGGATATTGACCAGATCGCTAAGTGTTACAACGCTTTTGTGCGAAAGTGAAAATTGCTAGAGAACAAGTGTAAGAGTGTAGTGAGTGTTGATGTGATGTCCTATTCGATCTGATATACCCACCTATTTATAGTAACAAATTACAAACGAAAATTCCTATAAATATGGGATGCTCCGAATATTCCATTGTTAACGTTGTAGACCGAGTAATGCGGCTTCAACGTCTTTATTTGAACGACTTGGACCGAGTCTTCCGCGGAATGAGTCCTTGTGAACGTTGCTAGCTTCTAACCCGCGTACCTGCACATAATCCGTTAGTGATCCTGAGGATACCATTCAGGATGTTACCAATATCCTGAATCAGCATCCCGGATGTAAACAGATATCATATAACCAAGATATAACCCAAGATATTTCTCAGGATATGGGCTCAGAATTTTACCTATAACACTGTAAACAAATATTCAAATAATAAAACACGTAATCACAGAATGGCAGTCAGTAAAAATTAAGTATTTTCTAAATACTTAATTGGCTTAAATCAGTGGCTCTGATACCACCTTTTCCTGTCACGGCCCCAGCCCCGGTTTTACCCGGTCTAGAGCCGCGGGACAGGAACCTGTGGTATTTAATTGATGCGACAGCGGAAGATCTTAACAGGATCTTTTTACAAACTTGAAATGCCCGATTATTTTATTTCATAATTCGGGATAAACCCCGGTAGTTTACAATAAAGTGATTTCACTGGGAAATCCTTATTTTTACAAAACATATTTCTTTATTTATATTAAGCCACTTGCTTAAGCTTGTCGTGCTTCGTGGCACTTTTCCTGGATCACAACAGATCACCTGAAACATGTTTGAAAAAGGTTTTGTCAGCGGGGAAATACTGGTGAATCATTATTTTTACTAAAAACGACGCATTGTTATAATTTACAGTATTAAGAGCGATTACAATGTTTATATATATCAACCATCTACCCACGGTATTTGTCACTCGACCACCTATTGGCTATCTCGTTGTCCAATTGTGTCTGTGACTATGGTCATATCACCCCTTGGCTAACTCGTTGTCCAATGGTGACCGTTATCAAGTATTGTATACAAAACCCCACATACCGGCAGTAATTGAAGATTACAAAGACTTAATCCCTATAATTATAACTTTGAAAACACATATGATTTTAAAAGCAATTTGGTAAAAAGAGAATGACTCACATTGTAGATTTATATGGGCAGAGTTTAGCCTACTGATAAGCCTGATAACCTAATTTAAACAACAATGCACACGAACTAGGTCAGTAACTAATACAGCATTTACGATAACTCACGAGATTAACCCTCACGACTAATGACAAAGTGCAATACTTAAACATCCATCGAATTCACGACGAACGACAAAGTATAAACCCAATTTGAGCAGCACTTAAACATTCATCGGATAGTTTCAATCGATCGGACATTGAATCGTATTATTGATCGAGTTATTACCCTGTTACTACGGCAGCGTTTCGTGATTGTGTGTGTTTTGGTAGTAAATAGACAATAACTCAGCATACAAATTGAGTTTTTACGTCGAACCGAAGCCAGGAATCAAGTGCCAAACTCCCTTATTTATATCTGAAAAACCGACTCCCTCGCGTGGCGTGAGGGGTCGTCGCGTGGCGCGAGGGATACTGACCTACCATAGGGTAGCCCCGTGTCTTGGTAGGCTTGCTGAGTTGGTCGTTCGTTAAATTTCGAATAACACGTAAAACTGCCAAGATAATATCAATTAGGATTTACCCCCCCCCCCCCCCCGCGAGTTTTAGGGGCCCTGATCCTAATTCCGATTGTTCTGAAAATTTTAGGGGTCATGTAGGATTACTTGGGGGTCTCAATTAGGGTTTTCTATTGGGCAAATAAAATAATAAATAGGACTTTTGATGAGAGTTGTTACAATTAGCATGTGTTGCATCATCAATGACGCGATCGACAGTTGTCTTATCCGAGTTTTTCATACTCGAGACTTGGTCCCTAACACCAAATGAAACAATTACTTAGTTGCACTACAACAGCTATTCATCATCCTGACGACCTAACATATACTAACCATGGTATCATTAAACCATACAGGCTAATATAGTACAAACATTCCTAATGAACGTTATTTAAATATATATATATATATATATATATATCAATTATATTTAGCCTAGGCCATAAAAGACCATCAATGGCATTTAAGGTTTGGACCTAGTCCATCACCTTTTTGACAGAGGATCAAAATGTCACATCTGTCTTGATCATATTGATGATTTTGAATAGCTTGAAAGTTTGTCATATGGATATTGGAAAAGAGTGATTCCTAATGGATATAAAGCATCTATCTAAAATTGTTGAAGTAGTCTCTAAAGTATCATCGGCCAATTCTACCTTGCGTTATATGTCTAGAGCCCTAACAGGCGGATACAACAGCTTACAACATTTATTGCCCACAATAGACTTTTCTGCGCCATAATCAAACAAATTTCCGCATAAACATCATTGATATGGAAAGGTACCTGTTATGATGTTATCATTCTGTACTGCCTCCTGGGTGTTCATCTGGAAGACTCACGCGTTTTTTTTCTTGGCCTCTTCAGGCTTCTTTTGATTCTCAGGGCAGTTAGTCTTGATATGCCCCTTCTCGTTGCAACCATAACAGGTTGCATCTTTCAACTTCTTGCAATCCAAGCTTTTATGTTCCTTAGACTTGCAGATCCCACAAGGTAGAGGCTGAGATTCAAATCTGCATTTCCCGAGGTGGTATTTCCTATAGGTTTTGCACCTGGTCTTTTCACCCGACTGCTGGTTGTCCTTCTTAAACCCGGAACTCTTCTTATGATCAGAGTTCCCCTTTTTCTTCTTATCGTAGTGATGAGAATTCTCATCCTCCCGTTTCCGCTTTCCATCATCAGAAGCTTTGGCAGCATTGATTCTGACCACATCAAGTATGAGAGATAGTGACAGATCTGCTACTGATCTGAACGTGGTAGGTCTCGATGCTTTCACACTTGCCTTGATTTCTGGGGCTAGACCCCCAATAAAACGAGCTATACGCTTCGGTTCCGGTGTGATCAAGTAAGGAACCAATCTAGACATGGTATTGAAACTTGTAAGATATGCCTGACAATCTAAGTTCTTCATGACCAATGTCAAGAAATCAGTCTCAATTTTCTCAACTTCAAGTTGAGGACAGAAATTTTCTCTGATAAGAGCAACAAACTGATCCCACGTCAAGTTGTACAACGGGATCTTCCCTGTAGCTTGGATTAGTGACCTCCACCAAGCTAGAGCTTCTCCTTTAAAAGATTGTGAAACAAACTTCACAATGTCTTGCTCTGCACATCCACTAATATCAACAACGGTGTCCATCTCATCGAGCCACGTCATGCATTCGATGGCTCCCTTTTCTCCTGTGAAGTCTCTGGGCTTACAGGAGACAAAATATTTATATGAACAGGTTTTAACACGTGGCTCTTGATAAGGCACAACTTGTCTAGACGGAACACTCCACTGATTCGATGAGTGGTGAGAATCGTCTTTATGAGATACATGCGTTTGGGAAGGTGGTTTTGTATGAGGTACAGACTGGGTCTTGGTGCGTGTACCACTTGATTCATTATACGGCCTGTCAAGAGCTCGAGTAACGACATTATCTATTAATGCCTGCAGTTCTGCACCAGCTATATTAACTCGGGTAGTATCATTATTCTCCATCGGGTGGCTGTTAACCTCATCTGATCCAGCCATGTAGCTTGATTACTACATAAATATCGACAATGATTTATTCAGAAGTCTATTATGGAATTGTCATTTATGGTAATTCATTAACCATGGGAATTTTAAGCCATATTGGTTAATTTAATTTATTTATATTTTTATTATATTTTATCCCAGTTATAAACTATTAAGGATAATAGGGTGGCACACAAAAGGCCTAGTCACAAGGACAGTTTTAAATTATAAGCCATGATCCTATAGGATCGAGGCATTAAGGCATGAACATAGTTCATCACCTTTTCTTGATAGTGAGTCATAGACTACAACTGTCTTTCGTCTCAAAGGACAATATGTATGGCCCGTAGGCACTACATCACTAAGGGATGTTTAACTTAAATGAGAAAAGGAATTAGAAGAATCCAATATAAGGATGACTTGTGTGATTTTATCGAATCACATTTGCCAGGAGTGCTAACGTGTTTTCAGATGTTAACAATGATTTAAATCTTAAAAAGGTTTTACCATCTAGGCCATGTCTAAAATGACATATAGGCTAGGTTATACCTTCAAGATTTTCTTTCAATATTCAATGGCAGATCAAATGCAAAAAGGAATGATATTTTGATTTATTTTATATGTTATATTCATACATATAAGGACAAATGAAACTTTATATTAAAACATTCCATTAAATGGAAAAAGTACATAGATGCCCTAAACGGGACTTTTAAACAAGAAATTTGTCCACATAGGAACTAAAAGATAAATATGTCCTTATAAGGACTAATAAAGAAATGAAATGCAACAAAAGAGTTTCTTCTTCACTTTATTTCTGGAAATTTTCTCCTTGGTTCTCTGTGTGCGGTACGAATACTGAAGATTTTGGGGTGTAGTCGAAATCTTCTATTTTAGGAATCTTTGCAAAAGTGGAATCCAAGGATTCTATAGTTAATGAATAATACGGACCACGAATAAGGTCAGGACAGGTATATTCCAAGTTTGGGATTCCAAGACTTGGAGGTAAGAAATATGGGTCCTTTGGGTCCATCGGTATAGAATTTGAAATATGGTTAATGGCTTCAATTGGTTTGATTTATGGGAATGGGTTCAAGAAGGTCCTTTTCCATACTGGTCGTACGCTTATTCGGCTGTTGTATGAAGCTCAACATTCTTAGGCTTTAGGGTTGGAGAGCTTCCACCAATAGCAGCTTCACTCGGCGATATGTTCCTGAAGTACACAAATATCGAAAACAATGTATACATATAACAGGGATGATATTATTCCTAGTTCATGTCTAGACTCGGAAGTCAAGGAATGTGCTACTGTGTCATTGAGATTAAACACAAAAGGCTAGTGTTTAATTCACTCAATGTTGGCTCTGATACCAACCTGTCACACCCCGATATTTCCACGTATTACCAGTGGGCCCGGTGGGGAGTATCGTGACGTAGTTGATATCATCATAGTCAAATAATCACAGTTCAATGCACAACAGAAGTCTAAAGTAATAATAATACAAACCGATTCGAAAGTATAATAAAGTATTACACAACGGTTGTATATGGATCCACAGGCGGATCTTAAAACATAAAAATAAACATTGTTCAATAGACTTTAGACGTTTAGAACTTGCAAAATTCCTTATTAACGCCCTGAGCTCCCAGCCAATTACGTACAGTACCTGTCACTTAATCTTTTTGGAAAATACGTCAGTTTACACTGGTAAATACAATTAACTGACTCTTTTGAAAACATTTATGAAAATTGATTTAAATTCACAAGGCACAAATATCCTTTTATAACTTGGGACAATTATATAAAAATAATCTTGTATACAGATTTATATGTTTGTTATACATTCAGGGCCCGATATAGAAACCGAGTCAAGATTAACAGACACACCACAAGTATAGGCCCACAAGAGAGTGAGATACCGTTTTTCCTACGCAACCGTCAGGTGTATGCCTACACCCTGTGCTTAAGACGTGGCCATTTCTTAATAAATGATGCCAAGGATATCCGGGACATGGCCATTAACCCCCAAAGGCTTTGTTTCAAACAAGACAGATTAAAACGGGTTACCTCAATAATTTAACCACTAATCGGTTAAACATTCAATACCCGACCAAGCGGTATTATTATAATACCGTATCCCAAGTCCGTATAGGGAAAATAAGTTAAAAGTATTTACCTGAGCTAAAATGTAATTTTATTCTCAGCCATATATTCAAATCAGCAAGCACAAGTACCTCTACTGGGGCTCTCAATCTGGAACGAAGGTTTTATTAACCTATTAGATTCCTAACGGGTCTTATTTAAGTTGTAACTTAGACCGGTTAGTTTCAAGGAAAGGTTTACGGTTCAAAACGCAAGATTAAGCGAAGACCGGATTAGAATGTGATCTAGACCCGACAAGTATGAAGACTTGTATAATATGGGTAAACTAAACACATTCTGGATTTTTGAAGTAAAAATGATAAGGTTTGACCCGTTTCGGTTAATTTATGCAAACTAGTTACTTAAACCGTACCGAACGCGAAAAAATGTATAACGAGTAACCAAATGAGGCATGAACATGTTTCACAAGTTAATATGTCTTAAATATGTTGTGATATCAATAGGATACCTTCCATTATGCCCAAAACGGATTTAAAATCAATTTAAGCCCCGTAGGGGTACTTTGGTCATTTTAAAGGTTATAAAAGAGGTTAAATAGTAATCTGAGGTTCTGGTCTAAAGTGATCAGTAAAAATATTTATTTTAGTAAGTTATATCAGTAAGATGTCATACATATGTGAAATTTATCAATTATGGCCAAACTATACGCCGAAGGGGCGTTTTGGTCATTTTACATATGTAATAAAAGTCAAATTTGGAAATCTGAGTTCAAAACTTTTACTTACTGTTAAAGTATAAAAATTTATTCATAACATCAGTAGATAACAAGCCTTAGGTGCCAAATATGGATTTAAACCATACTATGCGCCTAAATCGCATAAAAGTCGGTATTTGACGATATTCGGGTTTATTAAGGAAATCTGAGATTTTGTTCAGCCTTTACTGTTTAAAATAACCTATTTAATATATAAAATCAGTAGAAAAAGGTTTGGTATGTAAAGGATGTGTAAAACTCATTTTTATTAGCGAAAAGGACATTATCGTCAATTACCGAGTCTATGCAAGAACTCTATGTTATGATCAGTTTAAAATTTAATAAAAATTTCCAAAAATCCCTAAATGTTATATTATATCATTGGGTAGAAAGTTTGGTGACAAAATTTGGGTTTAAATAGGTTTTATACCGAAAATGCCGTTTAATTAATAAAAAGTGTTCATTTTACGATATCGAGCATAACTTCTATTTTAAACCATAATCTGATGTCAAACTTTTAGGACATACTTAAATATCAGTAATAAAGGTTTTTGTCCTCTCACATTTTCAAAAATCTTGTTTTAATATCAAAAGGGCATAATGGTCAACTTTTAAGCATTTAACGGAAACATGCAATGAACTAGGATTTCTATGGAACCAAGTTGTATAACCTCAGAGGGTTATACTAACCTATAATATGGTCCTAAAGGAATCATAAGGCATAACTAAACTAAGCTAAATCAGGTCAGAACTGAAAGTCAAAGCAAAAGTCAACTTTTGCGACTTTCGGTTGCGAACCGAGCCTAAACTCAGAATTGTCGGGTTGAACATGCCTAGACATGTTCAATTAATATTTACCAAGTTATTAAAGTGACAAAACTGATTTTATTGGTTTTATATTATTAGTTATGAATTTTAATTAAAAACCGACTCGTTTGACTTTAATTTTAATTACTTTGACCCGACAATTAACTAAGCAAACGTGGTAATTAGGAGGTGCCCTTTTTAGGGTTTAATACCTATCTAATTACGATCACGTAGCCATGTTCGTTGCGAACAATGGCTTGACCGTTTAAAATTCAAAGCATTTATCGCAAATGCTTGACTTTTCGGCTTTAAGAGCCAAACAAAATAACTAAGCACGAAAGGAACACTTACGAGTGGTCCTTAGGACTTAAAAGAACTCAAAAGGAGGCTCCAAATGATCAGGATCCTCAGATTTGAGATAGAGAGCAAGAACCCAAGAAAAAGGTGTGAATTTCAAATGAATTCAAGGCCCCTTTATATAGTTTTTGGGATTGCATAGGATCATGACAAGTGTTGGAAAGGATAACCAGACCATAACAAGTGTATTCCAGTTTTAGAAAACAATGGACAAGCCCTTAGATTGAGTTTGATGGTTTAGAGGTTCAAAAGATGAAAACTAACAGCAAAACAGGCTGTTGTTTGCTGCTGTTAAGTGGGTCGCGGCCCGCATAGGTGGCCCAGGTGGGCTTACGCGGCCCGCCTAAACATCAGGCCCAGCCACAAGTTTGGCAGAAATGCAGAATCAGTCCCTGTCTTCGTGTATATACATATTAACAACATTTTAAACCCATATATCTTATAAAAAGACATATTTAGTCCCTCTGACTTCTGAATCAGATGGATACAGGTTTAAAACAACTTTTGAAAGTTGTCAAGATTAGAAACAAGTTTGCTGAAATACAGATTCAGCCCCTGCACATGTTAAATGCCATTTCTAACACATTTAAGGCCTGTTAAGCCATTTTCAAGGATCTACAATGATTCCTAAGCATAAGGGATATGAAATATGCTTAAAAATATGTTGGATGTCGGTTCGTTTGGTCGTACGATCACGTTATTCGGTTAATTACGACGAAACACGAACGAACGCGAAAAACGATCCAAATTATGCGACGAATGGAATTTTATCATACCAATCACTAAAATAAAATATTTTAATGATTACATAAATTTTTGGATGTCCGGATATATTCAGAACGTAAGATATGCGCGAAAATGCAAACTTATGCACTTTTTGACGCTTTTAGTCCCTGCTTGACTTAAAAGTTTATTTTTGCACACCGGACCCCTCAAAGCCTATTTCTAAGCTATGTAAAGGCTATTTATGGTATGTTTAACCTATGGTCAAGTTCCGAAATGTTCGCTACCATTCGATTCGGTATACTTTTGCAGTTTGACGCAAATAGTCCTTTAATCGCACAAAGTAGCGCGAAATGTCGTTTAATGATATCCAAGCCTTCCATGGCCCATAATGGGTATTCCCAAGCATGTGTTTAAATATTACTACACTCCCGTTCGCTTAAATGGTCACCAAAAGGCGTAGATTCAAAAGTTGACGCTTTTGGTCCCTCTAATACGCAAACTTGCGTATATAATCGTTTAATAGCATCGAAGCCTTATCTAATCCATATTAGGCATTCTTGAGAGTATTATTAAACATCATGATGCTTCGGGTTCGTTAAAAGGTCATTCGGAGGTATAATTAAACATATTGATGCTTTTAACCCCTTAAACTTGCAAAGTTGCGCGTAACGTCACTTATAGGCATAAAAGCCTTAGATGGCCAATATTTGGCATTCCCGTGAGCATAATCAAACATCATGAAGCTCCCGGTTTGTTAAAAGGTCACTCAGAGGTAAGAATTAACATGTTGACACTTTTAACCCTTCATCGCGCAAACTTTCAATTAATTATGTAAACGACTACTCTCGATCAACAAGTGGCTCATATGTGAATAGGAACACCGTGTAACGTCATTCAGAGGCTTATATTAAGCACGTTGACACTTTTAGTCCTTTTGCATTCAATGTTTTTTATTTTTCACAAAAATAGTCCTTCATAGTCAACGTTTGACTTTATTAGGGTTTTATACACGTGTCAACACATCATTGGACGTGATTTTTACGAGGTGTTACATATTGCGTTATATATTCCTGTTTTCTTTTTTTCTAATTCTTTATTAATTTGTTTTATGTTGATATGATTTGGTTTTTGTACCATTTACTGGGATTGATAATCTTTTTAGGAATGTCACATTTGGTGGTGCATTACTTGGTTCTGAGACTGCAGATTCTTATAGATGGCTTTTAACGTGCTTTGTTAATGCTTTTGGAAATGAGCCTAAAGTTGTGGTTACTGATCAAGATGTTGCAATGAAGAGAGCTATTAAAGATGTACTTTCAAGAAGTAGGCATAGGTTATGTATGTGGCATATATGGGAGAAATTGAAGACAAAGGTATTTTATTGTGTTTTATGATATAATAAACTGCATTTTTTATATAGGTTTATTGTTGCGTTTTATGTATTATACAATAAGATCCCCAAGTATTTTTATCAAAAGAATTGCTTTTTAATATAACAAAACAATTGCGTTTTACCAATAATGCATTATGTTTATCATTTTCATGATATTACGTTTTAAATTATTACGTTTTATGTTTATTAATTTTATTGCTTTTTTATACAGGTTGGTCCTGTTTTGTCATCCAACATTGAGTTTAATACAAGAATGACTCATGTTGTTTGGAATGATACTATTATTCCAGAAGATTTTGAAACTGAGTGGCATTCAATAATGTCTACTTTTGGATTGGAAAATCATGAATGGTTAAAAGATATGTATGATCTTCGATTTGATTGGATTCCCTCTTATTACCATGGAGAGAATTTGGCTGGTCTTATGCGTACTACGTCTAGATGTGAAAGCGAGAATTACTTCTTTGGTCAGTTTTGCAATCCAAGATGTACACTTGTTGAATTTTTCACTCATTTTGAGACTGCAATGGATTTTCAAAGGCATGAGCATAGGAGGAATGATCATGATACAAGGTATATTTGTTAGGATCTAAGGCTCTCATGATTGTGTTTGTTTGTGTAAATTGCATAATCAGTAAAGATGAACAGAGTTTAAGTGCAGCGGAAATGAATAACAAACTTTGTAAACACAACCAAAGGAGAAAATAGTTTGAGAAAGCATGTGCAATTCATTCAGTCAAAAGATTTACAATAAGAATCAAAAGATTACAGATATGCTTACAAACTAAGCTCTCCCTCAGCCTGATACTCCAGAGTTGGTTGCACAAGATGAAAGGATTGAATTGAGGAGAAGAACTCTCTCAAAACGAATCAAATACAACAGTACAGAGTACTGTCATATTTATAAGCAAACCAAACCACTAATGTACCTCAGCTGACATCACCATGATAGTGACATCTAACAGCCTAACAACCTATAAACATTGTTCTATACAAAACTACTGATGTCTAACAACTGATGGATAATAAAATACAAAACAAGTCTAATACTGTTCACGTTCCACTGTTGTAGCCTAAACACTGATTGTTTGATCATCAGTGCTTTCTTCAAAAGGTGATCAGTCTTTGAATGAGCAGTGCTTGAGTCTTCAGCAGTACTTAAGAGACAGCAGTAGATAGAGCTCAGTGTTTGCCTTTCAGCAGTCTTTAGTTGTTTCATCAGTGTTTGGTTCATCAGTTGTTCTTCAGAGCAGTACTTAGAGTGTATCAGCAGATATGTAACCACTGTCAAGGGGAAAGCTTAGTGTAAATGTCTGCTTATTGTGAATCCACTATTGTGATCAGGTTTTGGCTTTACATTATCTGTTCCTCTGGTAGGGTTCAATCCCAACAATCTCCCCCTGGAACATATAATGCCAAAACCCTTCATTATTCTGGATTTTTATTCTTCATCAGAAGTTCCTTTGCTTTTCTTTTAAATTCCTCCTCAAAATCTTTGGAACTTGAATCAGCCTCATCCCTGCACAGTGAAAGCTCAAGGAGATCTTGTAGATCTTCAACACTCAGGCCTAGTGCTTGATTCCTTGATATATGCCTCACTTCTCCATTGATTCTGATCAGAGTCAATACGTGGGTCTTTTGATCAGAGAGCCACTTTAGTATTTTGAAACCAAATGGGTTTCTTGGGAGAGTTTTATTGTCTGATGAACTTAAAGTGTTAGGCCTAGAAAAGAAGTGTAGAGCAGTATCATGAGCTTCAGACACTCGTGTGAATGCTTTTTCAATAATCTAATGAGCTGCAGCTATGTCTGCTTCAACTTCTTTGTCAGTCAGCTCACTGTTTGTGACATCTGCTGATGATTTTTGGCTTACTACTTTGACCCTTTTGGCAAGGTCTTGTAGTTTTGCTAATCTTTCTTTATCTGAAGCTATTTTCTTGATAGCTTCTTCAATCTGATCAGCTTCTTTATCATTTTCTTCTTCAGCAGACAGCATTTCCTTCCTTTCTTCTCTCAATTTTGTGACAAAGGCTTCTGCTGTGCTGATTTGTGTTTCAAAGGTCTTGACTTGCTCCTGTAGCTTTTTGTAGTCAGACTTTTTAGAAATGTCGGAGGTTTTCATCCTCTGTTTCTCAAGCCTTTCATAAGTTTCATCAATTTGCTGCTTTGACCATTTTGCTATGGCATCTGCAGTATCCACCTTTCCATCCACCAACTCCTGCTTCTTTCTTTTATGCTCGGATATAAGATCAGCTATGAATTTCTTGTATTTGTTCCAATTTGGAGCTGTCTTTTTCTTCCGTGGATTAAGTGTAATCTTTTCAATTCTGTTAGCCTCATGCTTTAGTGCAACTATTGGCCAGTCCTTGAATTCTGTTTCTTTAGCAGGATAGAACTTTTCTTTCATTATGTATGCAAGGTATTCTTTTCTCAATTCATTTTGTTGATCTGCTTCAGGAGATAGGCTTGACATTTCTTTGTTCAGATCACTTGCATATTCTTCCATTTGTTTGACTTTGTTGAGCAGGAATTCCCTTCTTTCCAAAATGGCTTCATCACCTTGATCCTTGCATTCAACTTTAGCTCTTATTCTTGCTTGTCTTGCTTTCATTTCTAGATATTCATCCATGTTTTCTGGAATTATGAAACCTATGAGAGAAGGAAATTTCCTTTTTGAAGGATCATCTTCAGTGTAAAATTGTTTCATCTCATTTTTCACAGCTTCTAATTCCAATGGATATTTAGCAGCAACAGGATCAAACTTTTCATCAGTAGCCTGTGTTGTTTCTCTTTTTCTTTTGTGAGGCTTTGGAGGTTGTGGTGTAGGAATGATGAGATCAGTGGTGGATGTCATTACAACCGCTGATGTATCAGCAGATGTCTTCTTCTTTTGAGCAGGGGTTTTTGATGGTGGTGATGGTGGTGGTGACTCATCATCAGGAATGAAAACCCTTCTCCTTTTTAATGTAGGAGAGGCTGATGATGTTTTGGGTGGATCAGTGGTTTGAGATTGTATGGCAGTGGTTTGTGATTATGATTGACTGACAGTGGTTGAAACAACTGGTGTTTCAATCACTGTTGTCATTACAGCAGATGTTGTAACATCTGCTGTCTTCTGCTTTATGGCAGGAGGCAGTGGTGGTGATATGATTGTAGATGATGATGGTGGTGGAATAGTGGTTGTGATGGTGTGTGATAGAGTGGTGTGTGTTGAAGGTGTGTGTGTTGATGAAATGGCGGCTGTTTGGCTATTGACATCAGTTTTTGTAACCACTGCTGTATCAGCTGTTTGAGGTGGTTTGGATGGCTGTTTTGCTTGTTCTGGTTCAACATACAGACCATCTTCAATTCCCTTTTTCTTCATCTTTTTGACATTCTCCCCCTTTTTGGCATTATCTGCCAGGGGGTTATCCATAAACAGGATAGTGGAGGGAACTTTTTCACCATGGGCAGTCTTTTGAATGCTGGCCTTTATAGCCTTGATATCTGCTTGAGTATCTTTGAATCTTGACTCCACCATATTTGTCAGCATTTTTACATGTGTTTCATGCTGCTGATCAGCCATCTGCTTTTGAAAGATATTCCAGAGCTCATTTGTAGCAAGTGCTTGTGGTGGAGCAGGTGCTTGAGGTGGAACAGCAGTGGCTTGTGCTTTTTGAGCTTTTAAAATCTCTTGCACCATATCTTTAATTTCAGCAACTGAATCTTCAAGTTTTTCAACTCTTTCCGTCAATTTCTGATATTTTGAATCATCACCTACTTTAGTAGGATCATCTGAATCCCCACCAGCAGTGGTTGTATCAATGTTTGACTTAGGAACTGAGTCCCAAAAATCACCCATTGATGCCCCTTGTTCTTGGTACTGGGGACTTATCTCTTCAGCACTTGATAATCCTTTTATGGTACCAGTGGTTAAAACAAACTCACTGGTGGTTATCGAAGGTGCTATAGAAGAAATTGCCTTCAAGGGAGTCTTATTAATGAAACAACTGTCCAACTGAAGATCTGTTGATCCATCAGTTGTAGTTGCTGCTCCACTTGAACTACTACCAAGAGTTACTTGTAACTCAGGGGGTGTAACCTCCTCAATTGTTGCTGGGATAGCAGGAGTAGTAACATCAGACCCAGTCACTTGTGGGGGTATACTCTCAGTGATAGGTGATAGAGAGGAACTGGTTTGTGTCTGAGCTATAGCAGCTGCATGCAACAAAGGTAGCATGGATTGTGGTAGTATGATTGGTGAGGGTATGGGAGTTGAAAGAGACATGTCCTTGGGATCAGGACTGAGGAAGATAGATCCAATTGAATCCAGAGCTTCATATTGTGGGGTCCCTGTGCTTACAACCTGATCCTTTTGTGAGGATGCAGGAGGAGTTTTAGGCAATGGTTGAGATCTTTCTTCCAACTGCTGTGAGGAAGTAGCAGCAGTGGTTTGTGGTGACATTTGTTTTGTCACTGGCAGTTGCTCTGGGATCTCATCTTCCAGAGTTGCCTTTGTTTTGGGTTTGGTGGGTTTTCTGGATGTTTTTCTTTTGGTCTTTTTGGTAATTTCAGGTGTGGGTTTCAAAGCAGTGGTAGTGCTGCCATGATCACCTGGAGCAGTGGGCTCAGCAGCTGATACCTGAGGAGCAGTTGTAACCGCTAAAATCTGCTCAGGTACCCCTGCTTTTGTTTTTATTGGTGCCATCATTCTGGAAAATGTTTCTTTTGTTAAGCCTTTTATTTGAAAATAGGCACCTTGTTTAAGCAAATTTTCAGTTTCTTTTTCAAATTTTTGTTTGAAATAATAGCTTAAAAATCTCGGAAACAACAAAAATGCTTTACTTTCAACGTTTTTCACCATGTCATTGAAGATCTCCTGGGAATAATTGTAGTTTTTATTATTCAAATAGAGTAACCCAGGCATTGAATTTTTAATGGTATTTCGTTGAATGCTGTTGTTTTATTAGAAACACAACTCAAAAGTGTGTGAAACAAAAATCTGGGTGCAGATGGAAAATAACCCTTTTGTAGGGTATCTATCTTTGATTGTTCTGCATAACCCCTTTTCAGAAAATCAGCTTTTAACTCGTTTTTGTCAAAAGAAGTTTTACCATTCTGATCATCGAGTTTGAAGACTTCTGATATTGACTGTGGTGTGATTTTGATCGCCTTACCCTGTATCGACGAGTTAATGGCTACGACTTTATCGTCTTGTTTTTCAAGCGTCGCCTTTTTCCAAAACTCGTTCTGGGTTTATAGATAGATGGGAGCATCTGCCGTTAACAAAGTTTTGTACTTTGATGCAGATAATGTATCAATGATGGAGTCGAAGGTGTGATTATCAGTAGGTTTTGTGAGCAAACCCAGATAATTATGAGGAGATTTGTATGGTATCTCGTTGGATTCTTCGGTCGTTTGAGCGACCTCTTTTGAAGGTGATGTTGATTTTGGTTATGATTTTGATTTTGACTTTGATTTTGTCATTTTTGCAGAGAAGATCGAAGAATGATTTTGAAGATTTTGAGAAGAAGGGTTGGAAACTGCTTTGAGAAGAGAATTTTGGAATTCAATTCGACAGTGTAAAACCCTGTTTGGGGTTTAGGGCAGGGTTTTATTTAGGAAAAAAAATGATCGCTGATGTGGCAGCGGTTATTATGATCTGAAGGCTAAAAATTGACCACGTGTCAAACACTGATGAAATAGATGAAGGATGGAGAACAGTTGTTTTAAGGGCCACTGACGTATCAAGCATCAGTGGTTACAACGGTAAAAATTGTGGACAGTGGATGATTTTTACTATCAGTGGATAGCATATCAGTGGATAAGACACTGATTGTGAACATCAGTGCTTGTCAAGATAATGAAGGATCAGTGGCTAACTTTCAGTAGTGGACAGTATTTAGAGAGCAGACGTTTAAACAAAACTGTGATTTGGGTAAATGATACAGATTTGAAGGACAAGTATTTCAGCAACTGTTTTGAGAATATTTCATTCAAGGTTTTTGCCACATGTCAATTTTGAAGGACAGTGGTTTAGTACCTCAGATGATGAGAACTTTTTGCTAAGGCAACTCATTCCCGTTTAATATTCAATTAAAACATGAGTACCCTAGTAATTCAAGCACAGTTAGCAATTAACATTTGATAAAATTTAAGGAGCAAACCTGAGTATGACATGATCTTGAACATGTACCATTCCCTTTTGACCCATTCATGAGGACAATAATACCAACAAAAAATAAGGTACTATGTCCTGACAGGTAAATGAAACCAATGCCAACAAAAACAAGCAAAATTTCAAAATATATTACTTCAAAAAAAATGAATAATATATCCTGATTATTCAAGAGAATCCTTTATAAAAAAAACTCTTAAAGGATTTTCTGAGAACAGCATCAAAAAGGATCTGGTAAATTTTCAATAGAAAACATAATCATATCATTCTCAAGTTTTATGAAAAATGGTCAGTGGTTTGACTGCAGTGGTAGAATATTTTGAAAACATTTTGACCACTGTTTGGTACCATTTTCTTTGACAGTTGATTGCAAACATGAGGACACATGGACACATGAGTTTTGAAGATCCTGTTGTAGATCTAGTTACTATGTGATGATTTTGAAAATTTGTCTAGTCCTTTTGAAAGTTCAATCACTGGAAACACTAATGTCACCTGAACTTTCTTGAACCAATGAGCACAAACAGTTGCTTAATGACCATTATTACCCCAAGCTTTGACTCTTAAGTGTTTTAAGTTTATACCCTTTTCTTCTGAATTCAAAAGTTTTGATATAAACACACTTTAGAGTTTTTGTGAATATTAGTCCGAAATCATTTTGCAGTAATGTTTTGAGAGACTTGGTCATGTTTGCACAACTTTTTCAACCAATCTCACACTACATATGATACGGACTATGTTGACCCCTGATTTTCTTAATGTATTATTAACAAAGTTGATTTGTTCCTTTTGAGGATCTCAACCTGTTTTCAACACATAAGATCTGAATGACTAAAGTTTTAATTTCCCTCTTTTTGTGTTAACAAAACAACAATGTTTTTATGAACATTGGTTTTGTTAATCTGAGGTTTGTACTTTAGTATTTAATGAAAACATCACATATTACACATCAACATTTGAAATCAATTTAGAAAATAGGAAATAATCTCATAGTTTAATCAAATATAGTTTTCAGATCTATAAACCATGAGTGTCTTGTGCATGAATTCACTCGTTGTGTGAAATTTGTGTGTCATATGACATCTTGGTTGATATACAGAGTTTTTGAATATCCACTTTGAACATGATTTACTCGATACTCTGTTTTTCAACAAAATACAACCAACCTTAGTATCAATGAATTTTGAGCCGAACTGTTATGTCAAATTGATTGTTAGATCGAATTTGACTGTCCAGGCTCTGATACCAATTGTTAGGATCTGAGGCTCTCATGATTGTGTTTGTTTGTGTAAATTGCATAATCAGTAAAGATGAACAGAGTTTAAGTGCAGCGGAAATGAATAACAAACTTTGTAAACACAACCAAAGGAGAAAATAGTTTGAGAAAGCATGTGCAATTCATTCAGTCAAAAGATTTACAATAAGAATCAAAAGATTACAGATATGCTTACAAACTAAGCTCCCCCTCAGCCTGATACTCCAGAGTTGGTTGCACAAGATGAAAGGATTGAATTGAGGAGAAGAACTCTCTCAAAACGAATCAAATACAACAGTACAGAGTACTGTCATATTTATAAGCAAACCAAACCACTAATGTACCTCAGCTGACATCACCATGATAGTGACATCTAACAGCCTAACAACCTATAAACACTGTTCTATACAAAACTACTGATGTCTAACAACTGATGGATAATAAAATACAAAACAAGTCTAATACTGTTCACGTTCCACTGTTGTAGCCTAAACACTGATTGTTTGATCATCAGTGCTTTCTTCAAAAGGTGATCAGTCTTTGAATGAGCAGTGCTTGAGTCTTCAGCAGTACTTAAGAGACAGCAGTAGATAGAGCTCAGTGTTTGCCTTTCAGCAGTCTTTAGTTGTTTCATCAGTGTTTGGTTCATCAGTTGTTCTTCAGAGCAGTACTTAGAGTGTATCAGCAGATAGGTAACCACTGTCAAGGGGAGAGCTTAGTGTAAACGTCTGCTTATTGAGAATCCACTGTTGTGATCAGGTTTTGGCTTTACATTATCTGTTCCTCTGGTAGGGTTCAATCCCAACAATATTCAGTCTAAGACCTGGAGTGACTTTGTAGTGGAGAAACAAGCATCAGAAATATATACCAAAACAATTTTTAAAGATATTCTGATTGAAATTGATGCTGCCATTACAAAGTGTATGTCAAAGTCTCATGATACTGTGGGTGATGTTCAATATTATGAAATAAAGGATTTCAAACAGCCATGCACATCTTTATTCAAGTTAATTTTTTAAATTTATATTGTTTTAAACATCTATTGCGTTTTATTTTTCCATCATTTGTTGCGTTTTATCATTATATGATCATATACTTAATTTTTGTATTATATTTATTATTCATTGCGTTTTATATTACATTTCACTAATTTTATATAGCTTTTTAATTTTATTTACAGGTTCAATACAACAAACAAGAAGATGGTTTAAGTATAAGTTGTACTTGCAAACGGTTTGAACAATTTGGTATATTGTGCCGCCATATATTTTATGTTCTACAGTATGATGATATAACTGAGTTTCCTAGAAGATATGTTCTTAGAACATGGATGAGAGATGTTGTTTCAAATGGATCAATTCATTGCAATATTCGGTTTGATGAAATTGGTAGGAATAGTGAAATTGATAAAGTTTTTAGAGAAATCGTTGTTGCAAATGAGTATGTGGTTAATAGGTTGGTTGGGGATTTAGATGAGCTGTGTCGTTACAGAGATCATTTTAAAGGTTATATTGATAAAGCGGATGAGGTTAAGGTTGTTGCGCTGCCTCCTAGTCGCAAAGATAGATTTGCTGATATTGGAGGGAACTTAGAAAAGTCTGATTCTATGATTCGTGTCCCGATCAAAATTAGGACCAAAAGATGTGGTGTACAAAAAAGGATTAAGTCTAATCGTGAGATTGCAATTTAGAAATCATCAAAGATCCAGAAATCGTGTCGTGTATGTGGTGGAAAAGGACATAACAGTCGCACATGTAAAGAGAAGGTTTCTTCTAATGCTATAGGTTCTAGCAATACAATGTAAGTATGTATACAAATTCTAATATTAATAAGAAAGAAAAAAATTTTGTTATTGCGTTTTATGATGTATAGGTTTCAGCTCTTTTTGTTATTGCGTTTTGTGATATCCTCCATAAATATCAGCTATTTTGGTTGTTTGCGTTTTATGATAACAACAATGTATTGTTATTGCGTTTTATACATACAACAATATACTCTAAATGGATTTTTTTGATTATTGCGTTTTATTATAACACAGATCAAATTAAACATGAAATGCAAGTGGATATCTTAAATATTGCGTTATATAGATGATGATAGTTTAAAACAAAGATGATGTTTACAAACCACAAAATTAAATAAAAATTACTAGCAAGATCAGCATCATGGATCAAAGTTTATTTCTTCTTCAGATGAGAACCCTAAGCTTCCATTAGGGATTTCCTCATCACTTTCAGATTTAGTCCAAAGTTCAACCTGTGAGACTACTGCCTTTTGAAGCTTCTCTGCAAATTTGCTTGCAGAGTTGTTGATGATTGGTATTTCAGATAATTTCTTCAAAAAATTTATATACTCACTGGAAGATATGTCATTTGGGTCATATATCTCCACATCACCATCGTCCCAAGTCACTGAAACTTTGAAAGTTTCCTCAATGAACTCCCAAGATGTAACTTTGGTTTCTTCAGTTGCAGTTTGATGCGGATTTCCATATCTTTTGTGTAGAATTCTGAATAGTGCGGCTGTCTGATTTGTGTAACAAGCAGGTGGTATTCCTATTTCATTCATCCTTCTCAACACATTCTCATTGCAGTTTTGAAGAACAGAAAAAACAGAATGGTATCTTATTTTTTTGCCATCAAGAAATTGAAGAATGATATGCTCTCTTTGAACCTACCAAACTGATAGTTGTTGATTAGCCATTTAGGGTTTTTGTGTGTGTTTGTGGTTGGGTATTGGTGTATGAGGAATGTGAAAATAATTTAGGGATTTTGTTCTTATATAATGGATTGGTATCAAGTGAGGTAATAATAAAAATGATTATATTTTATTTTTTTCTTTGAATTGATTGTTCAATCATACAGTATTTTATCAGGAATCCAAAAGGCTTTTTAAGGCTTTTTAAGGGTCTAATCAATTTCTTGTCATTAAGCTATCAGTTTTTTCTTTGTTTTATCAATTCCTCATTTATTATTATTTTATTTTATTACATTGCGTTTTAGGCAAGGTATAATATAGTAGTTTTATGATTGTCATTAAGCCTTTATTTTTTTTGCGTTATAAAAATAGTAAAAAATCTTTTATTGCGTTATAAAGATGTATTGCGTTATATGTTTGGACATGAATAATTAGGAAACAGTTTGTAATGCGTTTTAGAATAAATGACTTAAGTCAAACAACAAATAAATAGACAATGTTGAGTTATAGCATACTATTAAAATGTTGCGTTTTATAATATTACAAAAAGAAAACAAGTGTATAAAGAAAATGTTGCCTTTTAGCATAATAGCATTTCAATATATATGTATCCTTGCTTTTAAACATATTATTTAAAAATTTTATTGATAAATTGTACAAATTTTAAAAATATCAATCGAATCTTGAAGCATTGCGTTATATGACAAGACATGAAACGCTATTAGCAAAATATACCAACAAAATATTGCGTTATTTGAAAATTATGCTAAAAGAAAAAACATTGCGTTTTATAATAAGTAGCATTTCTAAATCAAAGTAAACCAACAAGAGCAAGCATGTTTTTAATCCTTTCTAAACTAGTGTCATAAGATTGTTTTTTAAGTTTTGCACTGAGGTTGCGAAACTTCTTTGAGTCCTCAATAACATAATCTTTGCGTTCGTTGATATCTTGTAATATGATCTTTGCGATAAACTTTCTTCTTAAATTATCAAGTTGTGTGGTCTGCTTGTTCACTTGTTTTTTTGTTTTTACCCTTCTTGATAATTGAAGGTTCTTCATATTCCTCATGAAACCCACAATCCCATTTTTCGACTTCTTCACCATTATAACATTCCATATGACGCATACAGAATATACCGCAGTCAATGCCGTTATCTTTTGTCTTCCATTTCATCTCCATTCTAATAGGGGTTATGCCCTTTATATCATCTGCATTTTCATATCCAACAGATTTAAGGTAACCTGCCAAAGCATTCCTCTACAGAAAAAAAAAAACAAAAAGATTAGGTGGTTTATATTTGTGTTTTAAAAGCATAAGTCAGAAAACTTACTGTATTTTCAGGCACATCACCATATTTTTCTTTATTTGTGACCGCTTTCGCACTATTGTCAATGATGAATATTTGTTTCTCTTCAAGATTGAATGAGATCACAAAGAAATGCTCTACATGGAGAATCGGGACAAGGATAATTTTAAAATCTTTTATGCTTTTTAGCTTTGCACCTTGAAGAATTTTTTCTATGTTCTTTGTGAACTCTTCTATCATATTTTCTTCCTTTTCAGTAAATGATAAAGCCTGCATAACATTAAACAAATTAACATATTAATTGCGTTTTATGAAGGTAATAAAACATACAGTTGCGTTTTATAAAACTTCATTCAAACAAAGTATACATTGCGTTTTATGAAAGAAATAAAATTGACAATTGCGTTTTATATAACTTTATTCAATCAAACTTCAAAAAACTTCATTAAACATATATTATTTGTATAAAACAGACAAATTGCGTTTTATAGATCTTACTAGCATTCGAATAGTACAGAAAAATCTTGGAGTTTTGTTGTCTTTTGATATTCTTTTTTCTTCTTCATTCAAAATATATGCCCAACAATTGATTACTTCTCCTGTTATTTCCAATCCTGGCCTCATTGTTTCTGCACCATATCTCGACAGAAATACATGATCACTAATTTCAAAGAGAGTGTCCCTGCAAAAAAAGAATTAAATTATAATATTTTGATTTTTGTTTTGTGTTAGTGTATATAAATGATTTTGTACGTTATTTCTCCTTCTGCATGGAAAGCATATCCCGATATGTTGTTTTCATGTGCCGTTCTTGCTTCGTTCATTGCTACTTTTCTTTGATAGTATGGTGAACAAAATACTTCTGCTACATTTTTCTATCGATCTGGTCATACTATCTTTGTGATTATTTGTTCTGTTTTGTTGATATCACTTGTTGGTTGTTTTTCCTGAACAGATTTTGCAGGTGTTTTATACGGATCTTCTTATGGGTTGAGGAATGATGTGTTTTGAATTAGATCACTGATTTCCTTTTCAGTATTCTGTTCTTCAATTCTATCAAATTGTATTCCAGTAATTTGAGTACAAGTTTCAACTTCTTTTTCGATTGTTTTATTTTCAAATTCCGTTTGATTTTCGGATTGTGCAGCGTGGCGAGTAGCATCAACTTCCACTTCATTTTCATCCACATTTGAAGACAACTGAGAAATTTTCAAATCAAAGGATGGTACCTCATCATTTTGAATTTTTTTTTATTTGATTTTTTTTTCTGCTTCATCTGTCTTTTTGATTATCTCCAACATTAATGATGGAGTTTCTTCGCTAAATGATGAATGTACCAATGAAGGGTTTTCAATGTGTGTTTGCAGACTTGATGTAGGTTCATTCTCAATGATTTTTTCTGGATTGGAGGACTGGACTACAGTTGTGTTATCTTCATTGCGTTTTGTAGCATCATCATTGCGTTTTACAATAAATGGAGTTGAAATGATTTGATTTTCGGTGTCTTCTTTTTGGCTCAAATTTAGAAATATTGATGGTGTTTCGATCAGACTTGAATCAATATTAACTTTCTTGTGCTTTTTAGCTTGATCGTTGAATTTTTCAATCAATGAAGCCCATTCGTTTACTTTGTTATGAACAATTTCACTATTTGGATATTCTTCAATGATCTCATCTATGCGTGATTGGATGCTTTCGAAAACTTCTTCAAATCCTTTAAAATGATAATCCAAGGCAGTCACAACATATTCTTCATTGGATTTTTTACCTTCAATGTTCTTCATATTATCATCGCCACTTTTTGTTGAATGAATGTCAGAAAGACCTTCACTTTGATTTTGTGATGGCATGAAATTACGCAATCGGCATTGACTGTCTACCCACAATTTATCTTTATTTCCTTTTGATGCTTTTATGAAGAATTGCCCCCATGATCCTCCACTTTCTGTTTGTGTTTTTTCAGTTTCATTGGTTTTAAGTTGGCTGTTTTGAACATCCTCTTGTTCAATCCAGTCTATTGCAGCTTTAAGTAAGGTGTTTCCATCTTTTATCTCTTCTGAGTTGATATTGATGTTTGGTTGTTCTTCAACATCGTCTTCATCTTTTTCTTTAGATTTATCTTGATAAATTTCTTTATTTCATTGTCGGATTCAGATGGATAAACATAAAATTCATCCTCCTCCTCCTCGTCTTTCTTTTTTTGTTTATTCTTTCTGACATTTTTCTCTTTTTTTCTTTTTATCCTTTACAAGACCTCTCCCCTCATTTAGCGCAACAATTTCCAATTCATCTTCAAATTCTTGTAATGTTGTAGAGTCAATTTTATCTAGAGAGAACTCTTCAGTGTGTTCAGCATCGTCAAATCCTTGTTTTTTGTAAGCATATAGAATCTGTATGAATCATTTCGTTTTAAAAAATACTCAATACTAATTTTGTTGCGTTTTATAATATAAATCATTGTAAACAACTTACACAACTAATTTTTTGTAACTTTAAATACATTGCGTTTTACACAAACATTGCGTTTTAATCAAGCATAGTTTGAAAAAAGCATATAAACAAGTTATTGCGTTTTGTACCTTTATAAACGTTGCGTTTTAAACAAACAAACAAATAATATAAACAAGTCATTGCGTTTTGTAACTTCATATACATTGCGTTTTGTAACTTTATATACATTGCGTTTTAATCAAACATATTTTAAAAAAAGAATATAAACAAGCAGCCTAAACAAGCATTCATCATAATATGTAGCAATAATGAAAGATCAGATTTCATACCGCTAACAATCCAATAGGTCCATTGAAGAGCTTGTCATTTCCAGGCCATTGTCTTCTTGTGCGCCTTAAAACATTCAGAATATATTCACACCAATTAAAATCATGGGTTTTTTTTTGTCACTTTTCATCGATGGCAAGAATCTTTGATTAACGTTACTACTTTGCATTGCCTCTGCCATGACCGTAAAAAATATAACCAAGAAGTTTAGTTTGAACAGTCTTTCAAGCTCATTTCTTGATTTTAAATATTTAATCAATTGGCAGCATACATTCTCTTCAAAATATCTTTGCTGAATTGACCGCGCCAGAATTTAATTATAAGATCAGTTTCTTTTGGTCTCAATTTTTCCTCAATCTCTGTTTTTCCATTTAGTATTTGAAATACCTTTGGATCAATTCAGCTGTGATCTTAATCTTTTCATCTCCAGTATTTATCTCATCATTTTCAGCATCAAAGCTTTTTACCGGCCAATATACGAATTTGCATGGAACTGAATGCAGCTTGAATGATAGTATGCTGCCAAACCCTATTTCTCTAACAACTTTTTTTTTGCTCTTTTAACAAATTTTCAATATAATCTATGAGATTATTGACTGCACATCTTATGTTGATTTTTTCCCATCGTAATCATAATATGGTTGTTCTTCTGGTTGTTCTTCTGTTTTATCTTTCCTCGATGATCTCTTTGGTTTTGATTCTGACTTTTCCTTCTTTTGATATTTTGTCTGTTTCACTCTTGGTGGCGGATCAACAAAATCACCATCTGATACATTGAAGTGTTTTAGAAACATATATTTTTTTCATGAAATTTGTTTAATGCATTCTATGTAACCTGAATTTACTTGTTGTTGTTCAGAACTACGCAGAACTATAGCTCCCCTAGTATTTTCATCTTTTGAAACAGAATCTGTATCTTCTGAAGATTCAATCACCACTTTCTTTCTTCTCCTTTTTTGTTTTTCTTCTTGTTTTTTTATCTTTAACAGAATAATGAAACAATGTCAATTAACAAATTTAAGATAAAACGCATTAGCTAACACTATAAAGATAAAAAGCAGTAGTTCACAGTTTTAAGATAAAACGCAATACTTTACATCATATTAAATTAACACAGCAAATTAACATTACATAATCTCATTTTGTTTTTTTATGATATTTTAAAATAAAACGCATTAGTCAAGAAAAAAAAAGCATTTGATACAATATTATGATAAA
Organism: Helianthus tuberosus; assembly: GCA_030545235.1. Taxonomy (NCBI): domain Eukaryota; kingdom Viridiplantae; phylum Streptophyta; class Magnoliopsida; order Asterales; family Asteraceae; genus Helianthus; species Helianthus tuberosus. Next base: position 24,354,418 of record CM060420.1, on the reverse strand, counting down.
ACGCAATAGTTAACAACAGATGTATCTCAGCAAATACAAAGATAAGATAAAACACAATGTTTTAAAATTCGATTACAATTATCATAATAATAATCTCTTTGTTTCTGCAAATTTATTAAGATAAAACGCATTAGTTCACCATATATAAATCCCATAAAAAGCATTAGCACCCTAGGTCATAGGTTTAACATAAAACGCAACGCAGTCTCTAATAACAAACCTAATTAAGCACTTTCAATGATAAGATCGAGATAAGATATCACTCATTAACAATTTTTGGGAAGGGATATGATATATTAGGTCTATTGCACTTCATAAAACGTAACTTGAATACAGTTAAAAAGAAAAAATATATAAAATTGCCATTGTCTGAAATCTCTTTGCGTTTTCTACTACTTTGTTGTTTCATTGTTGATTTTCGGCTAATATTTACTTGTTGATCGATGTTTTCTTCAACTGATGATGTTTTTGGCTTCTTTGATGATTTAGGGTTTTGAGATACGGATTTCTTTTCAGTAACTCGAAGGTAAACCTTCAAATTATCTCTCAATGACGCCATGAACTTCAATGGAGTTTGATTTTCTCAAATTTCTGTATGTGTGTGTTCGTTCAATGGAAGTGTAAAACGTAATGAACTTTTTTTCGAAGCGTTTATGTGTATATTCAACGGCGGTTATTTTTGGAGTTTGACGATAATACCCTTGAAAGCCCAGAGATCGTGTTTAAATGACAGTCTTTAATTTGATTTTAATCTAGACCGTTAATTGTGCAATTGGACGATCATGATTGCTTCCTATCCTTCCTAGCGAAATAAACTTCCTATTATATCCTAACCCTATGTTAATAATTACTACTCTTCACTTTTTTTTTTTAGTTTATTGATGTAATATGCTTTTTTTAACCATAACCGTTACCTGCAAACAATGTTTTCTGTTTATTTAATAATAATAATAATAATAACTAGTCATAAACTCCCGTGTTGCGGGTCGGGGCGTAAAACTATGTTAATAGTGAGGGGTGAAGTGGGGCGTAAATCCATGCTAACTGAACAAATTATCGAATTTATAACACCAAGTGATCAACTAAAAATGAACATAAATATAAGGACCAAAACATATTATATTTGACCCGACGGAACTCATGAAAAAAATAACGTCGAAACATAAACCAAATTGTATTTATACTAACACGTACATAAAAGAAAGCACATAAAAGAAAAAAAATGACATTTTACAAAGTTTTGGAAAAGTTAAGGGCCTTAAGTGTAAAAATAACAAAACCAAAACCGAAAAAGAAGCAAAAAAAAAAAGTAATACAAGACAAAATAGACACTATATATTAATATGTTATAACAACAACAATACTAATAACCGTAAAGGCTCATTTATCCTCGGATTGGTTTTGGGCTATTCTTATTTAACTTAGGTGGAAGGAGGACTCATTTCGATGGATTTGTGTGAGATATTTGTTTGGAAGAGCCAAGAATTATGTTAGGAATAGTCTTGAGTAAGAAATATTTATGGGGTGTATAGGCAGGGACGTCTTTGAAAATGAAAAAAAAAAAAACTTTTCGAACCCGAATGAAACAAAAAACTTGGGCCCTCCCTATCATATAAGCAAATCCTGGGGCTCTTTTAGCGCCTCCACCAATCCAAGAGATTATATATTTTTTTAATGTAGGTTTGAACTTTGGGCTTTTAAATGGAGATATGGGTAAATGTATAGGTAAATAGGTTTTTTGGGCGGTAAAACCGTTAGAATTTTGTTATTTTGAAACTTAATTTATTCGTTAAAACCGCTCTGCGACTCTTGAATCGGGTTCAAAAAGTCGTTAATAGTAATTCTTCGTCGCTAAAGGTTTCAAACTTTGTATTTAGTAGAATTGGTTTTCTATTCAAAAGGGGGTGGCGGTGCAACTTGTTGCCCGACTACCTGCCATTGCTTTGTAATCGCCCTTTTTCGTGTGGAATGATAATCATTGCTATTCATTCAAAAAAATTATTAATTGCTTATAAGATTAAATAAGTAAAAAGCTTTACAAGGTTTGAATTTTACTATATTGAATACCAAGGCAAACAAATTTATAAAAGAAGTAGGACTAGATGAAGTGGATTTAAAGCAATGAAGATGGTGAAGTGAATTGCACCAAAAAGAAATTGAATTGTTTAAAAAAATGGAGGGGGACTAGAGCCTACACCAAGAAAGTAGCAATTTATGGCTCTTACCATTAGGGCAAATCACATTTTGTGTTAAATATATATATATATATATATATATATATATATATATATATATATATATATAAGGGGAAGGTTTAAATGAGAACGCTAAATATTGTGAGAACCGTGAGAACAAATTAAAAAATCGCGAGAACTTGGTCAAAAACAATTCAAATTCAAAATTTTTTTCTACACTTATCATTATTATTCGAATACAATGTTAGAAATTTAATTTACACGTTTAAATTTACGTGAATTCGTAAATAAAGAAAATTTACACATGTGTAAGTTTGTCATTTACATATGTGTAAATCTGTTATATTTACACATGTGTAAATAATCTAAAAATAGTGATTTTGAAAGAAGAAATGAATTATTTGATGTTGTAAATTCTCTTTTTGATGTTGTATTTTAATGACAATGAGGTTTGTATTAAAAAAATTGCTTTTGATTGGTTTTTTTATTCGTTCTCACGGTTCTCGCAATATTTAGCGTTCTCAAGATAACCCTCCCCTATATATATATATATAGGGGAAAGTTTAAATGAGAACGCTAAATATTGTGAGAACCGTGAGAACAAATTAAAAAACCACGAGAACTTCGTCAAAAACAATTCAAATTCAAATTTTTTTTCTACACTTATCATTATTATTCGAATACAATGTTAGAAATTTAATTTACACGTTTAAATTTACGTGAATTCGTAAATAAAGAAAATTTACACATGTGTAAGTTTGCCATTTACACATGTGTAAATCTGTTATATTTACACATGTGTAAATAATCTAAAAATAGTGATTTTGAAAGAAGAAATGAATTATTTGATGTTGTAAATTTTCTTTTTGATGTTGTATTTTAGTTACAATAAGGTTTGTATTAAAAAAATTGCTTTTGATTGGTTTTTTCATTCGTTCTCACGGTTCTCGCAATATTTAGCGTTCTCAAGATAACCCTCCCCTATATATATATATATATAGAGGCCGGTTAACGTACAATAGGGCTTATCGTACATTACGTACGCGATAACCCTAGCCGTTCGATCAGGTGCAGATCTGGTGCGAATTCAATACATATCGGCTATCGCATGTGAAAAATGGTTAGCATGTGGAAAATTACACACCCCATGCCATTTTTCACATTACCCCATGCTAGCCATTTTTTCACATGCGATATTCAATTTTCCACATGCGATTCTACACACCCCATGCCCTTTTTCACATTACCCCATGCTAGCCATTTTTTCACATGCGATATTCAATCTTCCACATGCGATTCTACACACCCCATGCCATTTTTCACATTACCCCATGCCATTTTTTCACATGCGATATTCAAATCTTCCACATGCGATTTTGTCCATCTACACACCCCATGCCATTTTTCACACTACCCCATGCTAACCATTTTTCACATGCGATATGTATTGAATTCGCACCAGATCTGCACCTGATCGAACGGCTGGGAAGATCGCGTACGTATCGTACGATTAACGCATTTGTATTTTACTCTTTACCTATATATATATATATATAGGGGATGGCTAAAATGAGAACCACCTCCAGTTGTAAGAACCATGAGAACCACTTTCTGGCCTTTAGATCAAGGAGATGGATGGATGAGATTAAAAGTACTTAAAAAATAATATTAAGTATTTTTTGTCTTATTATGTCTTTAATATTTTATTGTTAAAGGGTATTTTAGTAAAATTACTTTGTTTTGTCTTTTTATATATATTAGTTTTTAATTACCTTTTTTGTCCTATTCATTAATTACATTTTTTATTTAATTGTTTTTTATTTATAAACTGATTTTTTTTATTAAACATTTTCTAATTCAGATTTTTATTATATTAGATTTTTATTTTTTAAACTTAGTTTTTTTATTAAACATTTTCAAATTCAGATTTATTTACATATTTTTACGTTTAACGTTTAACGTTTTTACGCCCGGCCTTTTCACGCCTCGTTTTTTGACGCGCCGTTTTTACGCCCGACTTTCTCACGCCTCGTTTTTTCAACGCGTCGGTTTTTACGTTTTACGCCCCGATTTTTTACGTTTTACGCGTCGGTTTTTTACGTTTTACGCCCCAGTTTTTTACGTTAACGTTTTTTTACGTTTTACGCGCCGGTTTTTTACGTTAACGTTATTTACGATTTACGCGCCGGTTTTTTACGTTTTACGGCCCGGTTTTTTACGTTAACGTTTTTTTTACGTTTTACGCGCCGGTTTTTTTTCGTTAACGTTTTTTACTTTTTTTCGCGCCGCTTTTTTACGTTTTACGCCCCAGTTTTTTACGTTTTACGCGCTGGGTTTTTTACGTTAACGTTATTTACGATTTACGCGCCGGTTTTTTGCGTTTTACGGCCCGGTTTTTGACGTTAACGTTTTTTTTTTACGTTTTACGCGCCGGTTTTTTTACGTTAACGATTTTTACGTTTTTACGCGCCGGTTTTTTACGTTTTACGCCTCGGTTTTTTACGTTAACGTTTTTTTATGTTTTACGCGCCGTTTTTTTTTACGTTTTACGTAAAACTTTTTACATTTTACTAAAAAAATTTACGTTTTACATAAAACTTTTTTTACGCCCGTCTTTTTCGGGCGTCGTTTTTTAAACGCGCCGTCATTTACGTTAAAAACTTTACATTTTGCGTTAAAAAAATACGTTTTCCGTTTAACGTTAAAAAATTGCGTTTTCCATTTTTTACACGCCGTTTTTCAAAGCGTCATTTTTTATACGTTTTTTTAACGCGTCGTTTTTAACATGTTTTTTTACGCGCCGTTTTTCTGGCGTTTTTTATACTTTATACGTTTTACGTTAAACTTTTAATAGTTTTTACGTTTTAAGTTTTACGTTTACGTTAAAAAGTTTTACGTAAGACTTTTTACGCTTTACGTTAAAAAATTACGCTTTACGTTAGAAAGTTTTACGTAGAACGTTTTACGATAAAAATTTTACGGTTTACGTTAAAAAGTTTACGGTTTAACTTTTTTTTTAACAAATTTTTTTTTACGCTTAACGTTTTACGTTTTACGTAGAACTTTTTACGTTTTTACGTTTTACGATTAAAAGTTTACGTTTTACGATTAAAATTTTACGTTTTACGATAAATTTTACGTTTTGTGTAAAACTTTTTACGTTTTTAGTTTTACGATAAACTTTTTACGTTTTACGTAAAAGTTTACGGCTGAACTTTTTTTTCACAAAAACTTTATTACACGAAAAGTAAAAGTTTACGGTTGACCTTTTTTTCACAAAAACTTTTTTTGCACGAAAATTGTTTACGCAAGACGAACGCACCCATAAAAAGCAAAGTCGGTAAGTGTCTCGGATAGATTTTTATCGTCATCGACGGGGGGAAAGAATATAAAAAATCAACAACAACAAAAAAACAAAAGTGTATCTCGAAAAAAAAAAAGGGTTTGGCTCAGATTTTTTCCGATAATTAAAAGGCTGCAAAGTGGGGTTGCGGGTTCAAAAAGCTACCCTCCACCATCGTTGCCGCGCCATCGTTATCAAAAATCTAGTTTTTTTTTTTTTTTTTTTTTTTTGCATCATCATCGCCCAAAATCCAAAACGGGTTAAAACCCACATATTCAAACATTCAAACAGCCTGATGAACATATTCAAAAAGCACCATATTCAACATAATCAAACCCCCAGATCAAAACATATTCAACGGACGCATCATCAAAACAGATTCAAACATATTCAAAGAAACACACCATATTCAAATGGGTGAATGCCAAAAACATGCGTCTATTATTGAATCAAACCCCCAGATCAAAAACATATTCAACAGAATGCCAAAAATTGGGTGAATGCCAAAAAATCTGTTGAATCTGTTTTCAACAACAAACACACCTGCATCATTAAAACCACCAGATCAAACCCACAGATTCAAAGAAACACATATCAAACCACAGATTCAAAGAAACAAACCAAAACAACAGAGATTAAAAAAAAATCGAAACATGTTACCGGAGATGGGGTTGCAGATCACCCACAGCCTCTCTCCCCCGAGCCATCAGATGACCCACCCCCTTCGCCCCATCCTTCGCCGCCACCACCGCCGACCAACCACCTCCCACCAACGTGTTCCGGCGCCGACCAACCACCTACTAATGACCGGATCAAAAACCATAAAAAGAAGCCCCACTTCTTACATCACAAAATCCCAAAAAATACAGAAAAAAGTCCCCCCACTTCTTATATCACACAAACCCTCACCGCCGTCGCCGTGATTTTCAACCACCGGGGTGTGGGTGCCGGCCGGAAAAATCAACCACCGGCATCACGCGCCGCCACCATAGACGGAGGGGGGTGTTTGGCTGGCGGTTGTCTTCGGAAAGAGGTGAACCGAGGGGTGTGGGTGGGACGCTGGTAACTATCGCCGGAAAGAGGGGAACCTGTGACCGTCTTGACTGATGTTAGGCAACAAGAGAGAGAGAGGACGTTGGATTTTATAAAGAATGAAGATGAAGTCTTCAAAAACTTCATCAGGGGTTTTGATATTCAAAATCAGAATGAGGAGAGAGAGAGAGAGACAAAATGTTGGTTTAAATAGAATGTGACAATTGAAAAAAGCTGATTGTAATTAATGTGGAGAGAAGAAAGAAATGACATATGGGGTAAATGACCAAATTACCCTTTTGTTGGCATGTTCTGATTGGTTGAAATGGTTCTCATGGTTCTTACAACTGAGAGTGGTTCTCATTTTAACTCAATCCTATATATATATAGGGAGCCGCTAGAATGAGAACCACCACGAGTTATGAGAACTACGAGAACCGCGCCCCGCGAGTGGCCGTCGGCGACGAAATTTTTTTTACACCTAGATCCGTATATTTTAGCGGGGGGTTTAAATTTTCGGTTCAAACGGCGCGCCCGAGGGGGTAGTTTTTTACGCCCAAAGTTTGGTAAAAAAAAAGAAAAATTAAAAAAATTAAAAAAACCCAAACTTTGGGCGTAAAAAACTACCCCCTCGGGCGCGCCGTTTGAACCGAAAATTTAAACCCCCCGCTAAAATATACGGATCTAGGTGTAAAAAAAATTTCGTCGCCGACGGCCACCCGCGGGGCGCGGTTCTCGTGGTTCTCATAACTCGTGGTGGTTCTCATTCTAGCGATCCCCTATATATATATATATATATATATATAGTGTGAGGTTCATTGGGGAACACAAAAAAAGTGGGGAACCGGGGAACACTCTTAAAAATTTAACTTAACATGTTAAAAATAATTTTTTTAAACATCTTTTTCGGCGCTTCTCCTTCTATATACTTGTAGAAGCATTTTTAATAAAAAAAATCAAAAACTAAAAATATTAAAAAAAAACAATTAAAAAAAGGCTAAAAAAAATTTTTTTTAGAAAATTTTTTTTTTACTCGACTAGTTTCTCCTCCTTTTTATAAAGAAAAGCGCTGAAAAAGTTTTTCAAAAAAATTATTTTTAACATGTTAAGTTAATTCTATAAGATATAACTGTTTTTTAAACATTTTTTTATATTTTTAGTTTTTGATTTTTTTTATCAAAAATGTTTGAGTAAATTGCCATTTTAGTCCCTGAGTTTTGTCCAAATTTGCCATTTTGATCCAAATAGTTTTATTTTCCCCCTTGGGTCCCTGACTTTTACATTTTGTTGCCATTTTGATCACTTTGCCTAACTCCATCCAAAAACCCAGTTTGTAAAAGGGGTATTTTGGGGATTTCCTTAAAAAATGTTTTCAGTTGCCATTTTGATCCAATTCCAAAAAATCAAAAAAATTCCAAAAAAATCAAAAAAATTCCAAAAAATCAAAAAAAATTCTAAAAAATTCAAAAAAATCTAAAAAATTCAAAAAAATCTAAAAAATTCAAAAAAATCAAAAAAATTCTAAAAAATCATAAAAATTCTAAAAAATTCAAAAAAATATAAAAAATTCTAAAAATCATAAAAATTCTAAAAAATCAAAAAAATTCTAAAAAATCCAAAAATCATTAAATGTTTCGGCACGAACCGTTTCGAACCGAACCGTTTCGACCCGTATTGTATCGAACCGAACCGTTTCGACGCGAACCGTTTCGAACCCGTACCGTATCGAACCGTACCGTTTCGACGCGAACCGTTTCGAACCGTACCGTTTCGACCCGTACCGTATCGAACCGAACCGTTTCGACGCGAACCGTTTCGAGCCGAACCGTTTCGACATGAACCGTTTCGACCCGTACCGTTTCGAACCCGAACCGTTTCGAGCCGAACCGTTTCGACGCGAAGCGTTTCGACCCGTACCGTTTCGACCTGTACCGTTTCGAACCGAACCGTTTCGACGCGAACCGTTTCGAACCGAACCGTTTCGACCCGTACCGTATCGAACCGAACCGTTTCGACGCGAACCGTTTCGAACCCGAACCGTTTCGACACGAACCGTTTCGACCCGTACCGTTTCGAACCCGAACCGTTTCGAGCCGAACCGTTTCGACGCGAAGCGTTTCGACCCGTACCGTTTCGAACCGTACCGTTTCGACGCGAACCGTTTCGAACCGAACCGTTTCGACGCGAACCGTTTCGAACCCGAACCGTTTCGAACCGTACCGTTTCGAATCCGAACCGTTTCGAACCGTACCGTTTCGACGCGAACCGTTTCGAACCGAACCGTTTCGACCCGTACCGTATCGAACCGAACCGTTTCGACGCGAACCGTTTCGAACCCGAACCGTTTCGAACCGTACCGTTTCGAACCCGAACCGTTTCGACCCGTACCGTTTCGAACCCGAACCGTTTCGAGCCGAACCGTTTCGAACCGTACCGTTTCGACGCGAACCGTTTCGAACCGAACCGTTTCGACCCGTACCGTATCGAACCGAACCGTTTCGAACCGTACCGTTTCGAACCCGAACCGTTTCGAGCCGAACCGTTTCGAACCGTACCGTTTCGACGCGAACCCTTTCGAACCGAACCGTTTCGACGCGAACCGTTTCGAACCGAACCGTTTCGACCCGTACCGTATCGAACCGAACCGTTTCGACCCGTACCGTACCGAACCGTTTCGACGCGAACCGTTTAGAATTATTTGGATTTTTTAGAATTTTTATGGTTTTTTAGAATTTTTTTGATTTTTATATTTTTTTGAATTTTTTAGATTTTTTATGATTTTTTAGAATTTTTATGATTTTTTAGATTTTTTTGAATTTTTTAGATTTTTTAGAATTTTTTAGAATTTTTTGGAATTTTTTTGATTTTTTGGAATTGGATCAAAATGGCAACTGAAAAGGTTTGAATTGAAAAGAGTAACTGGGTTTTTGGATGGAGTTAGGCAAAGTGATCAAAATGACAACAAATGTAAAAGTCAGGGACCCAGGGGGAAAATAAAACTATTTGGATCAAAATGGCAAATTTGGACAAAACTCAGGGACTAAAATGGCAATTTACTCAAAATGTTTCTACTTGTATTTATAAGAAAAAGCGCCGAAAAAAATTTAGAAAAATATTTTTTTTAACATGTTAAGTATAATTTTTAAAAGTGTTCCCCCGTTCCCCACTTTTTTAGTGTTCCCCAATGAACCCTCCCCTATATATATATATATATTTAAAACAATCGGACCCTTTAAAGATCGGGGTCTCGGGTCGTCGCTGGCCTTGCCATCCCAATGGCCGGCCCTACGTATAGGTAATGGAGGCATGTGAAGGCTTCCCCAGACTTACTGAAGAGTGCCCTTCAAGTGCAAAGGTTGAGGTAGCTTGACGGCAAGATCCGCCCATGGAGCAAGGATGAAAGTCGATGTCCGAAGGTGCAAGTGGAAAGATCGTTGCTTAACGATAAATATTACCTTAGGGATCACATCGACAAGTATGTTTGGATCCTCAATGGAAAAGACCACCTTACCCTTCCATAGCTATCGGTACGATCAATCGACATTATAGCCGCCCTTTCCTCTCTTCCCTTCCACCTCTCCCCTCTAATTCCCCAGCTACTTTTTTTCTTTGTCTTCATCTTCAACAAGCCGTATTCATATCTGATTATAACAATTCATAGCGAGTTTGGAATAAGCAGTTAGTTCAGTGACTGCTAGATCTTGTTTTTTCCTTAGAGATCACGTTTCATATCTTGTTTTTAGTTTAGCGTTTATGTTCAAGATCTATTTTATATTATCAAAAGTTAGTAGTGAATCAATTAATGTTTATGATTTTGACCGAGGTTGCTTCTTGGTATTTGTAATTGGTTTATAGTGGTTGATTTGGCTGTTGGGATAAATGTTTCCGTATAATCATGGAAGCCTTTGGCAATAAGCCAAACTTTATATAGACTAACATGTCCATCCGGTTGGCTTTAACACCTGAATACACACTTGTAGCCAACAAGTTGGCATGAGATGGAACCGGTATTATTACCTAGGTCTAGTTAGAAGGTAGAGCCACAATTATGATAAATATAGCATCCGGTTATATCTAATACCATGGGTTAAGTTATTCTATAAAAACTCCTGTGTAAAAAGAATGTATAGAGTGACAAGTGTCCAATAATCTAAAATCGAAACCCACTACACCACCACCCAAAACCTAAACACCTACCCCCACCCCACCCTTACCCAAAAATTATATATATATATATATATCTAAAAAATCTTAAACACCCCCCCCCCCCCCCCCCCCCCCCCCCCCCAATTTTTTTTTTTTTACCCAACCCCTACGCCATGAACATATATGACAAGTAAGTACATAACCTAATAAGAGTTGAATAATAGGGATTTTTAAATACTTTTTAATGAATTAGATTTTCCTTTGCCATCAAGTAATGCACATGAACCAAATCCCCTTGGCATTGGGATAGTAGGATCATATCCTTCGTTTCAATTTTTTTTTTTGTCAACTATCATATTTAACCGATTATTTGCAATTATAATTATTCCTTTTTTAACTTTAGTAATTCGATTGATTAGTGACGTGTCTTGGAGATCGTCACATAAAAAAACGCAACTTTATTTTTTACTTAGAATCAATTCAGTTGGACGGTTCGGGTCTATCCATGCATACAATTTTCTATTGCCGTTTTACGTATTTCTATGTTGTTTTTTTAAATGTTGTCATAACATTTTATTTTAATTAAAAAACTTCAAACAAGAGGTGATATGTTTCTTGATCTACCTATATTTGGGTTTTCTATTTTAAAACTCCTAGATTAATATCTGTTGCCTTTTTATACAATATAATTTTTGTCTTGCCATCTTGTATATTAAGTGATATAAATTTATAGAAAATTATAACGATTTTCAGAGTTGGTTGTAACATACAAAGATTCTTTGACTTACAACTGAATATACGTTACCAGATAGATGACAAAAACCAAGGCCTACTCTTTAAAACGATTGAATGAACATGCTTTTTTAATGCCGATTTTAGTCTTTCAAAATGTGACATGTGAACCCACGCTTAGCCATCCTATCTTTTCTTTTTTTTGGAATGGCCGTTAATTCACCGGATAACCATCCTGCGATGCCCTCAATCGATTATATGCATCCCCTCCTTCATAGCCAGGGGCGAGGGATTTAAGAGCCGGGGTGGGGCGCCCGCCTCCCCCCCCCCCCCCCCCCCCCCGAACTTTTCGGTCAGTAGTGTTATATATGTACGTTTCGTATATGATTTTGTTGGTATATACATTTTCGACCCCCCGGTTTTATAAAAAAAAATAGGTGTATACGTTTTCGACCCCGGTTTTAATTTTTTTTAAATAGCCCAAATAAAATATTTAATTAGTCCAAATATTATATCCCAAATCATTATATTTGGTAGAATACTAGAATCTATATTATATAACCCAAATCAAATCATTATATAGCCCAACTTAAAAGCTCACCCTATAAAAAAAAACCAAATTCGTTTACTTTGGGACATCGACCAGAAGAACAGAAGCCACAAGCCAGAACTGCAGAAGGGGGGGGGGGGGGGGGGGGGAACGCAGGTTCCAGAACTGTTCGATTTCAGTTTCTTGTTCGAGAACAGAAGCCAAAACATTGTCCGTTGTTGTGGTCTTGTACTCTTGTTCGACTTCTTCAATCTTCATAAGGTTAAATGTATGTGTTTTTTATCTTTAGGTTTAATTTAGGGCTGCAATTTATGTGATTTAGGTTGAAATTTGTCCGAATTTTTGCCCTAAACTTGATGAATCTTTCTGTAACTATGTCTAATTTTATTTGTTTAATCTTATTGTGATTTGATTTAGATAGAAATTAGAGTTTGAAATTTAGGGTGATTTGTTAACTTGTTTTGTTATTAGATTATGCTATGTGGAAGAATAAAACGATAACTTCTTTTTTAATGTTTGAGAACCTTTTTTATTTGATATTAATGTTTGACCCGAATCGAATCACCGACGTCCGACCCGAACATACACCTCGAAACTACGCGATAGAATTTTTTTTTTAGGTCCGTTACTTTCCGACCCCCCCCCCCCCGAATTTTTTTTCAAGCTTCGCCACTGTTCATAACGGTGACAGTTGGATACATACTCTGGCCACCAAGCCACAAGTTCTGGGGAAAACCCGCCCGCCCGAAGGCGCACTGTGGTAAAATCTGGTTAGGCTTGGTTTCAAAATGGCGACCTCCAGAGAGGTGTTGTTCTAAACTTTATTGCTACCGTCAATTTCCTTTAAAGTGATGTTAGTGGACAGTGGCGGAGCTTGACCAAAAGTTTCGAGAGGGCGTAAAGCGATGTGACCCAATTTTTTTTTTCCAATCGTTGTGTTTTAGGTCGGGTCGGCTATTCGATTCAGGTCGGGTCAAATAATAATAGTTTCAAATAAAACTAAAATAATTCATTTATTCAAAGGAACCATTCTTGCACATTGAAAAACTAAATATTGTATAACAAATAAAAGACCATTATATATATATATATATAGGGAAAGTGTACAGTACCATATTCCTTATCGTACATTACGTACGCTACAATCTCAGCCGTCAGATCATCTTCCCGCATTTTAAAATCGCATGTTGTTTTTTTATAACAATTTCGCATGTGATAATTTTTGATGAATTCGCATGTTGTTTTTTTGTAACAATTTCGCATGTGGTAATTTTGATGAAATCGCATGTTAAAAAACCAGCATGCAAAATTGTTACAAAAAAACAACATGCGAATTCAATGCGGCAAGATGATCGGACGGCTGAGATTGTAGCGTACGTAATGTACGATAAGGGCATTTGTACGTTAACCTAACCCTATACACACACACACATATAATGATACGAGATAAATGGAACCTGGACGAAGAATTACAACTCAACTCGACAACCTTTAAGATTTTCGAATTCAGTTGTGATTTAGTTTATTGTGTGGTGGGTAATCTAAGGTTAAACAAAAAAGAGTTAAAATATATTTACCAAACTACCCATCATTTATATACAAAGTATAAATATTTAGGATATACAATTTAGGAAAAATAATCGGGGGGGGGGGGGGGGGGGATCCTGTATAATTTTAAAATTTTCAGACGAAAAATCGAAACTTATACACTTCTAACCGAAACATTGGAGGGGGCGGGTGCACCCCGGGCACCAACTATACTTCGCCACAACTAGTGGAAGTCGAACTTGAAGTCTCAAGGAGAGAAAACAAATGACTAACCAATAGACCAACTTGATGGACATTAGTCATCCGATCTATTTAATGTTCTTGAAGATGATAGGCTTGTGTGGACCTAAGTGGACTGTGGACCAAAGATCGTTTCAGTAGAAAAGTGTTCCCGTGATGATCGGATGGCTAAGCGCAAGCCACTTGATCAGTCTTTAACCAATGTGTTATGGATCACAAAAATATACGATTAATCAATCATTGTTTTTCTTTCTCTTATATTTGTTTAGAAAATTATTTCAGTTACTTATACTATATTATAATAAAAAAGAATTTTTCATAATTTTAAAAGTTTATGTAATTATAATTTTTAAAACATAATTACATTTTTTAAAACTTATGATACAATTTTTTTAAAATATACTTTTGACTATTGAACCAACTTTCTCACAAGATTTATAAATGCACATAACTTATTCATATGTTAATATTAAAAAAAACATTACAACATTAAAACGGACATTTTTTTTCATCTACTTATGATATTGCTATAATTTTTGTTTTGAAGAATTAACATATTACGTGATTAACAGTGTTTGTGTTCCTTATCGTATCACGTGAGCACCCCTCTAGAGTTAAAACATTTTAGATGGTTTGTAGAGTTTTTCTATTTACTTTTGATAGTGACCCAACGGTGGTTTGTAGAGTTTTTCTATTTACTTTTGTTAAACATTTGGTTAGTTTATGTTTGTAGGGCATGGTTATATAGAAAACTTATTTCTACTTAGAAAACCTAGGAAACCCAATCTAGACCATTGATCATGATCATCCAATGGCTCATAAAATTTGAAGCATTTTTGAATTAAATTAAATAGAGGTACAAAGTCAATAAAGTTACTTGAAGGGTATTTAGGTAAAATCAACCATAATTATAGTACATTATATATATTATAATATTATGTGATTTGACATGCATTAAAGGATCATCATTGTTTCTCTTTCTTCTTTCTTCTCTTTTGAGAATTCAAAATATCTGTACATTCACCATCAAACCATCATCATCATCCATTCTCTCATCCTCTCTCTTTCTTCATGTTTCAATCACCAAGAACACACACACAAGTGTGTGTGAGAGAAGCAAGCCTGAATATCGTTAAAGAAAGAGAAACACCAAAAGCATACACACAAGTGTGTGAGAGAAAGAGAAACAAGATTCTCCTTCGTGTTCATGAAGAACACCAAGAACACACACACAAGTGTGTGTGAGAGAAGCAGGCCTGAATCATTCGGTTGCATGTGTTTCTAGAGAGAGAAAGTTATTAGAACACCAAGACCAAGAACACACACAAGTGTGTGAGAGAGAAGCAGGTCAGAAATCATTTGGTTCATGGGTTTTTGGAGAGAGAAAGTTGTTAGAACACCAAGAACACACACTTATGACATGGACTGGTTCCATGTCTTAATGTTATTTGTTTGGTAAAAGTTGAATGATTTTGTGTGTGTATTGGTAAAATAGATTTGATAGTTTGTTGGGTTTTTTTGTTTTAAAGGGATTAAATTTTTTTTCGAATTGTGATAATGAATGTTATTGTTGATATATATTCGTTACCTTTGAAAAGTTCATAATCTAATCGTTGATGATCTCGTTTATTTTACAAATAAAAAGTTATGTTTGGTTTGGTTGCTTGTTTGAGGCTTTTGATCTAAATAGTAATTGTTTTTTGTTGGTTTGGTTGTTTGTTTGGGGCTTTTGATCTAAATAGTAACTGTCTATTAGTGTAACATGTGTTAGACCTGTCTCATTAGTGTAACATGTTGTTTGTTTGTTGGTTTGGTTGTTTGTTTGGGGCTTTTGATCTATTAGTGTAACATGTGTTAGACCTGTCTCATTTTTATCAAATGATGTAACATGTGTTAAACCTGTCTTATTACTATGAGTTAAACCTCTCCTATTAGGTAAACATGTTAGTGTAACATGTGTTTTGACCGGAGAAGATAAGGGGCACCGGAAAAAGGTGTTTTGACCGGAGAAGATGATCTGACCGGAGAAGAAGATGATCTGACCGGAGAAGATGATCTGACCGGAGAAGATGATCTGACCGGAGAAGAATAGATATGAGATCTTGCTTTCAGTTGTTCTCGTCCGGTAGCCGGAAATGGAAGAAAGAAAGAACATGCAGAAGCAAGTAAGTTTGATTCGGTGTTTTATATTCTTATGTTTTTTGAACGCCCGAAATGTTGGGTTTTCTGCTTTCTCTGATCGATCGGTGTTTTGGTCCGATCGGGGTGGGGTTTTTGTTTTGAAAGTGTTAATGTTGGTCCGATCGGGATGGGTTTTTTTTTTAAAGTGTTAATGTTGGTCCGATCGGTCTCAAAAGCATATAAAATATATTAGCGTAACATGTGTTAAACCTGTCTGATATTAGGGTACAAGTCAACGGACTCAAAAGCATATAAACATATTAGCGTAACATGTGTTAAACCTTCTTATTAAGTTACCATGTGTTAAACCTCTCTGATTAGGTAAACATATTAGTGTAACATGTGTTAGACCTGTCTCATTTTTATCAAATGATGTAACATGTGTTAAACCTGTCTTATTACTATGTGTTAAACCTCTCCTATTAGGTAAACATGTTAGTGTAACATGTGTTACACCTGTCTTATTTTTATCAAATTATGTAACATGTGTTAAACCTCCCTGATTAGGTAAACATATTAGTGTAACATGTGTTAAACCTCCCTGATTAGGTAAACATATTAGTGTAACATGTGTTAAACCTGTCTCATTTTTATCAAATGATGTAAACGTGTGTTAAACCTGTCTGATTAGGTAAACATATTAGTGTAACATGTGTTAACGCTCTTCTATTAGGTAAACATGTTAGTGTAACATGTGTTACACCTGTCTTATTTTTATCAAATTATGTAACATGTGTTAAACCTGTATTATTTTTATCAGATTAGTTAACATGTGTTAAGCTCTCATATTTTTTCCAAGTTATGTAACAAGTGTTAAACTTGTCTTATTTTTATAAAAATAGGTAACATATGTTAAACCTGACTTTCTTTTATCAAAAACATATTATGTAACCTGTTTTATTTTAATGAAATTAAGTAACATGTGTTAAACCTGTTTTATTTGCAGCAACAAAGAGAGTAACAAGATCGCAAACTGGTAAGATACCGAAAAAGCGAAAGAAAGTAGACGAAGAAACGGACGATGAATGGGATGAAGAAAGAGAAGAAACGGATGATGAATGGGATAAATTATGGCCATAACCCAAAATACAATATGACCATTCTGGGATGCAACAACTATATGTAACATGTGTAACCTTGACGGATCGCAAACTGAATACGGATGCTGATGTGACGGCAATTTTTTTGGGATGCAACAACTATATGTAACATGTGTAACCTTGACGTTGTAACAGTCACTATTACATGAATGAACAACATGTTGACAAATGTAACAGTCACTATCCATTTCCGGTTGTTTTATCACCCTTTTGTGGTCATCATAACTATATGATGTTTGTAACCTTAAAAGCCTTGGTAGGCTACCACTTTTAATGATGTTAAGGGTTACAATTAATGTTATATTACCCTTTTCTGACATTATGGTTTACGTTTAATGTAGTAGTTTACAACAACTTTTAATGATGTTATTGTTTATTTTTAATGATGTTATGTGTTACATGTAATGTTATATTATGTTTGATGTAATGGTTTGAAGAACTAGATCATACCCTACATTCAACAAATACTCCTCTTTACGAGATGTAATACTTCTGATTTTAAGAGAATCTCTTTATGTTAACATATGTAACACCTCTAGGGTTTTGGTTCCTGGAAGTTGTAATTAGCTACATATGTAGTAACAATGTTACACATGTTACTTATGTAGTAATTAGCTACATATGTAGTAACAATGTTACACATGTTACTTACGGTAAGAGCGGCCCTTTATTGGACAAAACAGGGCTGCGTATATGTAACACATATTTGTAACATGTGTTACACTAGATGGTAACACATGTATAGCCATGTTGCACATGTTATATAGTTGTTACATGTGTTACACTAGATGGTAACACATGTATATATAGTTGTAACACATGTTATATAGTTTTAACATGTGTTACACTAGATGGTAACACATGTTATATAGTTGTAACATGTGTTACACTAGATGGTAACACATGTATAGCCATGTTGCACATGTTATATAGTTGTTACGCATGTTATACAGAACCTGTACCATTTGTAACAGTCACTATTACATGAATGAACAGCATGTTGACAAATGTAACAGTCACTATCCATTTCCGGTTGTTTTATCACCCTTTTGTGGTCATCATAACTATATGATGTTTGTAACCTTAAAAGCCTTGGTAGGCTGCCACTTTTAGGGTTTTGATTTTAAGAGAATCTCTTTATGTTAACATATGTAACATCTCTCATATGTAACACCTCTAGGGTTTTGATTTTAAGAGAATCTCTTTATGTTAACATATGTAACACATATTTGTAACATGTGTTACACTAGATGGTAACACATGTATAGCCATGTTGCACATGTTATATAGTTGTTACATGTGTTACACTATATGGTAACACATGTATATATAGTTGTAACACATGTTATATAGTTTTAACATGTGTTACACCAGATGGTAACACATGTTATATAGTTGTAACATGTGTTACACTAGATGGTAACACATGTATAGCCATGTTGCACATGTTATATAGTTGTTAATCCCCTTTTAATGATGTTATTGTTTATTTTTAATGATGTTATGTGTTACATGTAATGTTATATTATGTTTGATGTAATGGTATGACCAACATCAAACAAAGGAATGTTAAGGGTTACAGTTAATGTTATATTACCCTTTTAACGTATGTAACACATGTGTACCATGTTACGTCCAACACCAGTTACAGTTAATGTTATATTACCCTTTTAACGTATGTAACACATGTGTATCAGGTCATTCTTTGCTATTAGTTAGTTACCTCTCACATAGGTTACACATGTTACGTCCAACACCAGTTACAAATGTTAATCAAAACAAAACTCACTTGTCATCATGGGTTGTTAGTAATTGCACACATTACAATCATACTTAAAGGTAACAAAAATCTTTATAAAAACTTAAACATATAAAAATGATCCAAAACTATCATAAAGGTTAAAAAAATCTAGCTACGCTTTGCGTCTTGATAACCATCTTTATCTTGAACATAAACATCCATTCACCTGTGAACAAAACAAGTACATCAGTGTTAATCCCCTAAAGTTAAACTTATTAACACAAATGTAACTACAGGTATGTAACATGTGTTACGTGTTATACACGTGTAAAATTTTATTGTAACACATGTAACATGTGTTACCTCCTAGTATAACACACAACAACAGTTACTATTCAGATCAAAAGCCCAAACAAGCAACCAACCCAACAAAAAAACAGTTACTATTCAGATCAAAAGCCTCAAACAAGCAACCAAACCAAACACAACTTTTTACCACAAAAATGATTTTAACACAAAAATAAAAACCTGCAAATTACATAAACATTTATCCATTTTTAGAACCATTTTAACAAAAGAATCATGTTCATCTCTAAAACATCCATTACACAAAAACCTATAAACAACCATTCACCTGTGAACAAAGCAAGTACATCAGTGTTAATCCCCTAAAGTTAAACTTATTAACACAAATGTAACTACAGGTATGTAACATGTGTTACGTGTTATACACGTGTAAAATTTTATTGTAACACATGTAACATGTGTTACCTCCTAGTATAACACACAATAACAGTTACTATTCAGATCAAAAGCCCAAACAAGCAACCAACCCAACAAAAAAACAGTTACTATTCAGATCAAAAGCCTCAAACAAGCAACCAAACCAAACACAACTTTTTACCACAAAAATGATTTTAACACAAAAATAAAAACCTGCAAATTACATAAACATTTACCCATCTTTAGAACCATTTTAACAAAAGAATCATGTTCATCTCTAAAACATCCATTACACAAAAACCTATAAACAACCATTTTAACTAAAACATCAAGTGTGAAATGATTTTTCAAAATAACATTTTAGTTAAGATTGTTGTTTCTCTCTCTAAAATAGCAACTTTCTCTCTCTAAAAACACTTACCGAATCTAGAAACCGTGTGATGAACACGATGAAGATCTTCAAACTTGCTTCTCTCTATGTGTTCTTGGTGTTCTTGATGAATATGATGAAGATTGTTGTTTCTCACTCTAGAAATCAGCTTTCAACAAGCATCAGCACACCCGAGATGAAGATGACGACGTGAGATGAAGCATGAACACACCCGAAATCAGCTTTCAACAAGCATGAACACATCCGAAATAAACACCTCTTGAACTCTCTCACACACACTTGTGTGTGTTCTTGGTGTTTATTTTGAAACATGGAGAGAGAGAATGAATGATGATGATGATGATGGTGAATTTACAGAAGAAGAAGAAAGAGATAGAATGATATATTTTGAATTCTAAAGAAGAAGAAAGAAGAAAGAGAGAGAATTGATGAAATGATGGGTAATAAATAACTTGATGGGATGGGGAGAGAGTGAAATGATGGCTTGAACAAATGACTATTTTACCCTTTTAACATGTGTTTAAAGAAATGACGTGGATCAATCTTGACCACACAATTCAGGTTTCCTAAGTTTTCTAGATTAAATGGGTTTTCCATAGATACTTACACTATGTTTGTATATTTAAATTAATTTACATTTTATTTTACTGTTATAATAAAAGAACATCTATTGTGCCATTTGTCCTTTCCTTTCACCACGATATTTTTTTAGAATATTGGAAGTTTTTTTACCAGAATCGTTAGAAGCAATCCTTAGAGATTTTTTATGGGGAAGAAAAGATGAGAAAAACAAAATTCGGTGGATAGCATGGAATAAAATGGTAAGAGCAAAAAAATATGGAGGATTTGGAATAGGCGATTTGGAAAGTGCCAGTTTAGCGTTACTGGTGAAATGGAGTTGGAAACTCAAGATGACTCCGGAGGCATTATGGGTGAAGGTTATAAAGGCAATTCATGCAAGCAAGAGGAGCCACAAGCACATTCCAGTCAAGAAAGGAATCCTGGGTGCGTGGAAAGATATAGTATCATCATTTAAAGAATTGGACAATAGAGGAATCAAGGTGGAAGAAAGATTAGTGGCAAAAGTGGGAGATGGAACAAAGGTAAAATTCTGGATGGATAATTGGACAGGTATGAAGCAGTTCAAAGACTGGTTTCCTGATTTATTCAAGATTGCAAAGAATAAACAAACTCATGTGGCGAATCTTGCCATAAAACTACCAAATGAAGTGCAATGGAACATAGACTGGATGAGACCTCCAAACAATGATGCTGAATGGTTACAATGGTCGGGTATGCTAAATGAATTAAACAAAATAAAATTCCTCTCAGGTAAAGACCGATGGGGATGGGTGAATGACAAATGGGATGAGTTTTCAGTGGCGGACATAAAGGAGCAAATAAACAAACAAACGTTGGACGAACAGGAAGAGAAATAGAAACATTGGATTACATGGCTACCTGCAAAAGTTAACTATTTTCCTTGGAGGATGGCACTTGGGAGGATCCCGGTTAAAACGGAGCTGAGAAGAAAAGGAGTGGAATTACAAAACAACCTATGCTCTAGATGTGGATTAGCTGAAGAATCGATTGGCCATCTCATCAGCGAGTGCATGATATCGGTCACTGTGTGGAGGAAAGTAATCAACTGGCTGAAACTACCATCATCGACGGACACTAGCTCGTGGGAGAAGACCTTAACGTGTGTAGACGACTTAAAGGGCTCATTGGAATGGAAGAAAATAGTAAAACTGATTATACAAGCGACCATGTGGCATCTATGGAAAGCAAGGAATGAAAAGGAGTTTAGAGGAACAACAAGATCAGAGGACAACGTAATGAACGACATCAAGACAGACACGTTTCTGTGGCTAAAAAGTAGATCGAGATTAAAAGATTTAGTATGGGAAAGATGGGAGGATTTCAATGTAAGAGACATGGTAAAATAATAATAATATAAGCACTGGGGGATGGGGGATATATAATTTATGTAATTCTTAGTTGTAATCTTTTGGGTTTTACAGCATATGCTGGCCCTGTTCTATAATCATAGAATTTTACTGTTCAAAAAAAAAAAAAAACAAAAAAAAACAAGAACGCGGATCTTTAGACATGTGTGTTGTATACTTTCAGAGCCGTCCCCGAAAACTCTTGAAAAAATTTAGGCCTCGTACGACGAAAAGAATTTGGCCCAAAATTTAGAGATGTGTTATATGGTTCTTACAGTTTTCAACATATTATTAGTTTTAAAATGAACATCTTTTTATGCACAAACACACACGTATACCTAATAAATAAGTAACTAGATACTGGTTGTGCCCAGAGCCGTCCCCGAAAACTCTTGAAAAAATTTAGGCCTCGGGCGACAAAAAGAATTTGGCCCAAAATTATGGTTAAGGGTAAACGAATTACAAAAATAAAAATTTAGTGATTAAAAAGCCTTGAACTTGAGACCTTTACATTTTTTTGAGATGGTTTATGCCACTACACCACCAATACTTTTTTGCATAATAAACGGATAAATATATGAAATATATAATTTAATAAATATATACAAGCTTATAAAAACTTTTCGGGCCCTTTAAAATTTTGGGCCTTGGGCGTCGGCACGGGTTTGCCGGGCCCAGAGTCGGCCCTGTATACTTTTATTCACACATTTTATTATTAATGTGACCATTGTATAACAGTTGGTCACCTTTAGTCACACTTTAAAAAAATATGTGACATTTACTAGCCACAACTAGAAAAGAGTAGCCAAATGTGACATACTGCCACTGTATTTGTTTGATTCTTTTTGTGACAAAAACACATCTTTTCTCGAAGCCTTTAGCCACACTTTCAATACAAAATGCGACAATTACTAGCCACACTTAAAAGGCATGACCAAATGTTACTAACTGCCACAATACGTTTTTAATGATGTGGCTAAAAGCTAATGCATATGGCCACTTACGAGTCTGCGTGACCAAAGAGCATTGTTTAATGGATACTTAGTTAAAGAAAAATATTTAATAACTATTAAGTACTTTATGGTCACCGTTCAAGACTTATGTGTGTTTAAAAGGTTCCACCAGAGATTGAGAAATAATAAACATATGACTACCAGGTGTCTATTGTCACATCTAATTAACTTCATGTGGCCAAATGCTACCAACTGCCATGGTATTGTTTGAATTTTTATTCATGAGACTGATTTTACCGTCTCTTCTAAACCTTTATAAAGACATTTTGTAACATCAGTGTGGCCAGATGTTACCAATTACCATGGTATTTGTTTGATTTTATGTGTGGCTAAAGTTTGAACTGGTCACGGTGAAATGTTTTTGGGTGGCTAAAAGTAATAAATGCACAAAGTTAAACCCTTCCCCACTAATTGCCATTATCATTAAACCCTTTCATATCACAGGTATGTCTGGAAAATTGATGTAAATTTCTAATCATGAATTAGGGATAGAAATTGAAGGCATAAAATCCCTGATGTATTGCAAAATACATCCTTATATCGTGTATAGTTTGTATATTTTATCGTTATTTATAGTTTCGTTTCATTTAGAATTGCGTGCTATTGATCATATTTCGGTTTTCCAGGTCTCGATACATAAAGTGGCTGAAAAAGAAGCAAAAACGAGCTGAAATACTTAAACATCAAGTCACGGAACTATTTGGAATAAGTGTTAGAATTATTTTGGAGATTTTGGGAGTGAAAGCTGAATTTTGGAAGCAAGTTTCTGTGAAAAAACACCCGTGGCGTCGCGCCACGGGCAGATGGTGTTGGGATTGAACCCTACCAGAGGAACAAATAATTAAAGCCAAAACCGGATCACAACAGTGGATTCACAATAAGCAGTTGTTTACATTAGGCTTTCCCCTTGAAAGTGTTTATAACAACTGATGGCTCTCTATCCATTGTCCGTATACAACTGCTGCTACCATTTAAACTGCTGACAAAGATCTGAAGAAGTAAACACTGCTGGTTCTATCTACTGATGACGAAGCACTGCCCACTCAAGGATTGATCAACTTTGAGGAAAGCACTGATGGAAGAAGATAGCAGTAGTTTAGTGTATTACTTGTCTTATGTAGAATCAGTGGTTAAGATTAGCAGTGTTTGTATAGAAACAGTTGTTACAGGTTGTTAGGCTGTTAGACGTTGCTTTCATGGTGACGTCAGCTGAGATGCCTTAGTGGTTTTGATTTGCCTATAAATGGAGCAGTACTCTGTACTGTTACATTTGATCGTTTTGAGTGAGTTCTTCTCCTCAATTCAATCCTTTCATCTTGTGCAACCAACCATGGAGTATCAGGCTGAGGGGGAGTTTAGTTTGTAAGCTTGCATTGAAATCTTTTGCTTTGAATTGTAAACTTTCGACTTAATGAAAAGAAAATGTTTATCAAAACTATCTTTCTCTTTGATTGTGTTTACAAAGTTTGTTGTTCATTTCCACTGCACTTAAACTCTGTTCATTTCTATTAATTTGTTCAAATTATACAAACAAACACAATCATGAGAGCCCCCGATCCTAACAATTGGTATCAGAGCTTGGACAGTCAAATTCGATCTAACAGTCAATTTGACATAACAGTTCAGCTCAAAATTCATTGATACTAAGGTTGATTCTATTCAGTTGAAAAACAGAGTAACGAGTAATCATGTTTAAAGTGGCTATTCTAAAACTCTGTAAAACAATCAAGATGTCATAGGACACACAAATTTCATACAACAAGTGATGTCATGCATAAATCACCTATAGTTTTCAGATCTGAAAATATATCTGATAACTATGGTATAATTATTTACGAAAATTGATTTCAATTGTGGTTTTGAAGTTCGTGTTGCTTCCATCATGTTTGTTGCTAAAGTGTGTACCTCATGTCAACAAAATCTATGTTTGAATAAATAACATTAGTGTTTTTGTTAACATAAAAAGAGGGATATTAAAACTTTAGTTACAAGATCTTATGTGTTGAAAAACAGGTTGGGAATCCTGTTGAAAAGGACCAAATCAACTCTGTTATAAACACATTAAGAAAATCGGGTGTTGAAATAGTCCAATTCATATGTAATGTGAGATTTGACATATGCATGTACAAAATATGACCAGATCTCTCAAAAACATTACTGCAAAATGATTCTGGATTAAGTATTTCTTCAATAAAGACCTCCCAGTAAGTATTTCATTACTTATGAATGGGAAGGGTAAAAGGGTAAGAAGGAAAATCACAAAAACTTAGAAGTGTGTTTATCTCAAAACTTTTGAAGTCAAAAGAAAAGAGTATAAATATAAAACACTTAAGAGTAAAAAATTGGGGTAAAAATGGTCATCAAGCAACTGTGTGCATTCATTAGGTCAGGAAAGTTCAGGTAATAGTAGTATCTGCAGTGACTAAACTTAAAAGAGGACTAGACAAGCTATCAGAATCATCACATGGTAACAAAATCTAGAACAAGGTTTTCAAAAACTTATGTGTTCATGTGTCCTCATTTTTGCAATCAACTGACAAGAAAATGGCACCAAACAGTGGTCAAAATGTATTTACAATTCCATAACACTGTTGTCAAACCACTGACCATTTTCATAAACTTGAGAATGATATGATTAGGAGCTTTATTGGAAAATTATACCAGATCCTTTTGATGCTGTTTTCAGAAAACCCTTTAATTATTTTTCTGGAAAAGGATTTTCTCAAATAAAGCAGGATATATTATTCTTTATTTTTTTCTTTAAGAATAATATATTTTGTACTTTTACTGGTTTTTTATAGTAAAAGTTTCTTTCTCCTGACAGGATATAGAACCTTTATTTTTTTGGTGATATTATCCTCGAAAATGTATCTAAAGGAAATGGTGTTTGTGTCAAGGTCAAGGTCAGGTCAAGCTCAAGTTTGGTTTTAACACTGATCAAAGATTGATTGCTAACAGTTTTTTTTAAAACACTAGGATACTAAACCACTGTCAGGATTCTATAAAAAATTCAAAACCTGTAATTGACATGTGGCAAAACCTTAAATGAAAATCTTTGTAAAAGCTTATTCACTGGTGCACTAACAGTTGTTGATATACTAGTCTTCAAATCCTTATCATTACCTTACCCCTAATCACTGTTTTGTTCAAACATCTGCTTCCTAAATACTGTCCACTGCTGAAAGTCAACCACTGACCTTTCATTTTCTTGGCAAGCACTGATGTTCAAAATCAGTGTCTTATTCACTGATATGCTATCCACTGATAGTAAAAATCACCCACAACTCTCATATTATTACCGTTGTAACCACTGATGCCTGCTTCATCAGTGGCTCTCAAAACAACTGTCATCCATAAAACATCTTTTCATCAGCGGTTGACACGTGGTTAGTTTTTAGCCTTCAGATCATTATAACCGCTGCCACATCAGCGCACATTCTTTTCCCTAAATAAAACCCTGATCAAAACCCCAAACAGGGTTTTATACTGTCGAATTGAATTCTAAAAATTCTCTTTTCAAAGCAGTTTCCAACCTTCCATTCCGAACCATTCTTCGTCTTTCTTCATCAAAATGACGAAATCAAAATCAAAATCATCCTCATCTTCATCTCCCAAAGAAGCCACACAAATGGCCGCTAAACCTATTGAAATTCCATACAAATCCCCTTACAACTATTTGGGTCTACTCACAAAACCCACCAACAATCACACCTTTGATTCCATCATTGACACTATGTCTGCGTCAAAGTACAAAACTTTGCTTACAACAGATGCTCCAATATACCAACAAACCCAGAGAGAGTTTTGGAAAAATGCCACCCTTGACAAACAAGGCGAGAAAGTCATAGCCATCAACTCCTCAATACAGGGTAAAGCGATTCAAATTACTCCACAATCCATTTCGGAAGTCTTTAAACTCGATGATCAGAAAGGTAAAACATTTTTTTCCCAAAAACGAGTTGAAAACTGATTTTCTGAAAAGAGGGTATGCAGAACAAACAAAAAGAGATACCTTACAAAAAGGTTATTTTCCTTCTGCACCTAGATTCTTATTTCATACACTTTTAATGTGTGTTTCAAATAAAACAACTGTTTTTAACAAAATACCATTGAAGATCCAATATCTGGGTTATGCTATTTTAAATAATGAAAATTATAACTATTCCCAGGAGATCTTTGACGATTTAGTGAAAAATGTTGATAGCAAAGCATTTCTACTTTTTCCAAGGTTTCTAAGCTACTATTTTAAACAAAAATTTGGAAAAGAAAATGAAAATTTACTCGAACAAGGTGTTTATTTTCAAATAAAAGGTTTAACACCTGAAACATTCACTAGAATGTTAACACCTTTAAAAACAAAAGCAGAGGTGCCTGAGCAGAATTTAGCAGCTACCACTGCTCCTCAGACATCTACTGTTGAGCCCACTGCTCCAGGTGATCATAGCAGCACAACCACTGCTTTGAAACCCACACCTGCCATTACCAAAAAGACCAAAAAGAAATCATACAAAAAACCCACCAAACCCAAAACAAAGGCAACTCTGGAAGATGAGATCCTAGAGCCACTGCAAGTGACAACACAAATGTCACTTATAACCACTGCTGCTACTTCCTCACAGCAGTTGGAAGAAAGATCTCCACCATTGCCTCAAACTCCTCCTGCATCCTCACAAAAGGATCAGGTTGTAAGCACAGGGACCCCACAATATGAAGCTCTAGACCCAATCGGTTCCATCTTCCTCAGTCCTGATCCCAAGGACATGTCTCTTTCAACACCCATACCCATACCCTCACCAATCACATTACCACAATCCATAATACCCTTGTTGCATGCAGTTGCTATAGCTCAGACACAAACCAGTTCCTCTCTATCACCTATCACTGAGAGTACACTCCCACAAGTGACTGGGTCTGATGCTACTACCCCTGCTATCCCAGCAACAAATGAGGAGGTTACACCCCTTGAGTTACAAGTAACTCTTGGTGGTAGTTCAAGTGGAGCAGCAACTACAAGTGTTGGATCAACAGATCTACATTTAGGCAGTTGTTTCATTAGAAACAGTTGAAGGTACCCTTGAAAGCAATTTCTTCTATAGCACCTCTGGTAACCACTAGTGAGTTTGTTTTAACCACTGGTACCCTCAAAAGGTTATCAAGTGTTGAAGAGAGAAGACCCCAGAACCAAGAACAAGGGGCATCAATGGGTGATTTTTGGGACTCAGTTCCTAAGTCACACATTGGTACAACCACTGTTGGTGGGGAATCAGATGATCCCATTAACTTGGGTGATGATTTAAAATATCAGAAATTGACGGACAGAGTTGAAAAACTTGAAACATCAGTTGCTGAAATAAAAGATATGGTGCAACAGCTGTTAAAAGCTCAAAAAGCACAATCCACTGCTGTTCCAGCTCAAGCACCTGCACAACCTGCACCTGCTGCAAATGAGCTATGGAATGTATTTCAACCCCTGCTTGAAAAACAAAAACAAACGACTGATCAGCATCATGCAATACATGTACAAATGCTGACAAACATGGTGGAGTCAAGATTTAAAGATACTCAAGCAGACATCAAAGCTATCAAGGCTCATATCCAAAGCACCACTGGAAAAGTTCCTCCCACTATCCTCTTCATGGATAACCCCCTTCCAGATAATGCCAAAAAGGGGGAGAAAATCAAGCAGTTGAAGAAGAAGGGAATTGAGGACGGTGTTTATATTGAACCGGAAAAGGAAAACCAGACATCTAAACCACCTCGCAAAGCTTCCAAACCTCAAACCACAAAATCTCAAACTTCCATCCAAACAGTTGATATGTCAGTGGTTTCAAAAACTGCTAGCCAAACAGCTGCTATCTCTTCAACACACACCACTACAACCACTGCCCTATCATCACAACCTAAAGCTACATCACCACCCACCAAATTACCACCTGCTCAAAAGAAGAAGACATCTACTGACACATCAGTAGTTGTAATGACAACAGAGGTTGAAACACCAGTTGTTTCAACAGCTGTTTGCCAGCCATCCACCACTGCTCTCATCAATGTCACATCACCACCATCACCTCCTGCGAAAAAGCAGAAGACATCAGATGTTACAACATCTGTTGTAATAACAACAGTGATTCAAACACCGGTTGTCCCAACACCTGTCAGTCCAAAAATTTACTCCAGAAAAAGAAAAACAACTCAGGCAGGTGATGACAAATATGATCCTATGGCTGCAAAATATCCACTGGAACCTGAAGCAGTAAAAAATGAGATGAGACAATTCTATACTGAGGATGATCCTTCAAAAAGAAGATTTCCTTCTCTCATAGGCTTCATAGTCCCAGAAAATATGGATGAATATCTCGAGTTCAAAGCAAGGAAAGCTAAGATAAGAGCTAAACTTGAATGCAAAGACCAAGGTGACGAAGCCATTTCAGAAAAAAATGGAATTCTTGCTCACTAAAGTCAAACAGATGGAAGATTATGCAAGAGATCTGAGCAAAGAAATGTCAAATTTACCACCCAAAGCAGATCTACGAAAAGAAATGAGAAAAGAATATCTTGCATATATCATGAAAGAAAAATTTTATCCAGCTGAAGAAAAACAATTCGAAGAATGGCCAATAGTTGCATTAAAGCATGAGGCAAACAAAATTGAAAGAATAAAAAATGATTCAAGCAAAAAGAGGACAACTCCAAACTGGAGTAAATACAAAAAGCTCATTGCTGATCTTACATCTGAATACAAAAGAAAGAAGCAGGAGTTGGTGGATGCAAAGGTGGACACTGCTAAAGCCATAGCAAAATGGACAAAGCAGTATACAGATGAGGCCTATGAAAGGCTGAAAAGAAGAAAAGTGACAGATCCAAATTCACCAAAGAAGCCTGAACACAAAGAGCCAAAACAGGTCATTGATCCTAAACCACTGTTCACATCAGCAGATAGCTCTATCATTGTGATAAACCAAGAAAAAGGAAAACTTTTGACCAGTGAAGAAGAAAAAGAAAAGGAAGCTGAGTACTTTACAGAAGCCATCAAGAAAATGGATCTAAACGAAGATAGCTCAGTGAAACTTCAAAATCTTGTCAAAAAGGTATTAACCAAACCTGCATCACCAAACACTTCAGCAGACATAACAGCCATTGAGCTAGATCAAAAGAAGAGACAAGAGCAGATTGAAAAAGAGACTGCAGAAGATATAGCTGCAGCAAATGATATCATCAAAATGGCCTTCAAACAAATGTCTGCTGAAAGTTCACAACTTTTCACAAGGCCAATATCTTCAAACTCATCTGTAAATAAACCTCTCCCAAGAAACCCATTGGGTTCAAAAATACTAAAATGGCTCTCTGATCAAAAGACCCATGTATTGACCCTGATCAGATCTGATGGTGAAGTGAAGTACATATCAAGGAAACAAGCACTATGCCTTGGTGTTGAAGATCTACAGGATCTCCTTGAACTTACACTCTGCAGGGATGAGGATGACTCAAGTTTCAAGGACTTTGAAGAAGAATTTAAAAGACAAGCTAAGGAACTTCTGATGAGAAAATAAAGATCCAGAATAATGAAGGGTTTTGGCATTATCTGTTCCAGGGGGAGATTGTTGGGATTGAACCCTACCAGAGGAACAGATAATTAAAGCCAAAACCGGATCACAACAGTGGATTCACAATAAGCAGCTGTTTACATTAGGCTTTCCACTTGAAAGTGTTTATAACAACTGATGGCTCTCTATCCACTGTCCGTATACAACTGCTTCTACCATTTAAACTGCTGACAAAGGTCTGAAGAAGTAAACACTGTTGGTTCTATCTACTGATGACGAAGCACTGCCCACTCAAGGATTGATCAACTTTGAGGAAAGCACTGATGGAAGAAGATAGCAATAGTTTAGTGTATTACTTGTCTTATGTAGAATCAGTGGTTAAGATTTGCAGTGTTTGTATAGAAACAGTTGTTACAGGTTGTTAGGCTGTTAGACGTCGCTTTCATGGTGACGTCAACTGAGATGCCTCAGTGGTTTTGATTTGCCTATAAATGGAGCAGTACTCTGTACTGTTACATTTGATCGTTTTGAGTGAGTTCTTCTCCTCAATTCAATCCTTTCATCTTGTGCAACCAACCATGGAGTATCATGCTGAGGAGGTGTTTAGTTTGTAAGCTTGCATTGAAATCTTTTGCTTTGAATTGTAAACTTTCAACTTAATGAAAAGCAAATGTTTATCAAAACTATCTTTCTCTTTGATTGTGTTTACAAAGTTTGTTGTTCATTTCCGCTGCACTTAAACTCTGTTCATTTCTATTAATTTGTTCAAATTATACAAATAAACACAATCATGAGAGCCTCCGATCCTAACAGATGGTCACAACTGTCGCGCAGCGCCAACAAGTAATAAACAAAAGTTGATTTGTGAGATGCTGGCGTCGCGCGAGTACAAGGACCTTTCCCCGTCGCGCGGCGTGACGAGGTGAACTGGCGGATTTTATTTGGTATACAATAGGGTTTCGTATATATATCTTGGGAATAATCACCATCATCAAGAAGTTACGAATCAAGGAAACCGTAGGCGACTTTTGGAGCAGATTTCACGTATTACGGAGTGCTTTAGCTTGCGGGAATCATACGGTTGAAGCTTGGAGCGTGGAACGAAGATTGTTCGGGTTTTATCTCCCTGTTTTCTTTAATTTTGTGTTTCAATACTTTTTCCAATGAATTCTTGTGTTGAACTTGCTTTGTTTATTTTAGACAACATGTTTCTTGGCTAAAACTTTCGTAACTACCTAGGCAAGATGATAGTTTGATAAAAGTTTGGATCTTTTAACGGTTTTTATTGTTTAGTATGGATTGATCTTTAAAAGTAAAGTATTCTAGAACTTCTGATTTGGTGCATATGCGTATTTACTTTTGATTGTGGATTATTTACTGTTTCACATAGATTTTGGTGAATGTCTTTCACATAATAAATTTGTGTTGATTATTTGATTCCTTGCGGGTTCGGGTGATCGTTGGGTAAATTGGCCAATAGCCTTAGAAACAGTAATTGAAATACAATTAGAATTAAGTATTCTGCTTAACTTGTCGCAGAGAGGCTCGAGTTAGTTATTAGGTCGCGGTGCAGTATATATCTAAGATAGGTTTTGATAGAAGTCAATCTTAGTTCCCTAATTGCATTTATGTCTAGTAAACCAAGTTAGAACCTAGGATTACCTTAGATTGTCACGCTGAGAGGTAGATAGTCGAATTAGAGCACTTTTAGAGTCGTTAGAGGACTGAGAGGAAGTCTAACAGTCGGTGTTCATAACAGCCTTGTAGGGTTTCCTAGGTTTCTTCCTGAGAAGGGTCGGGAAGTCTTAGCTTGAAATACCTTAGGGTTTAGTACCTTACAATCCCGACTCCATACAACAATAATACCGTTAGAAGTCCATTCATAGTTAAACTGGATTCAACCCAAGGTAGTCGTTAATCTCATTTGAATTAAACATTAGTTTTTGTTCGTGTCTTAGTCTAATTTCAATTTTAGGATTTTAGTAAACCCCCCCCCCCTTAAAACATAACAATCCTTAAGTCGTGTCAGTTTCTAGTCTAAATAAAGTCGTTAACGTAATTAATTAGAGTCCTTGTGGGTTCGACATCCGGACTTACTTTTCTTTGCTAGAGTCGACCGGTTCACTTGCCGGTGAGTAATTTAGTCAAGTTAGAGAGTCTAGATTTTTATTACTTGAGTCTAAATTAGGGTTATTTTAGTTTAATTATTTGAACTACTTATTCCACATCAAGTTTTTGGCGCCGTTGCCGGGGACTCTTGGCAATTGTGTTAACTACTTTGTTTGGATTTCAACTGATATCGTTACGTGCTCTTTGTGTGCTTGTGAGTCGTAGGAGTCCAAGTAATTTTAGTGTCTTCTTTTTCTTATTTTTAGAGTCTTCTGTTGGAGTCGTCTTACTTGTTTGTTTTCGGTTTTGCAGTTCATGCCACACACGCGTTCTCAGGGACCTGTGAAGTCGCCGATCGACAAGTCTTCCTTCTCCACACCTAATTTTCATGTTCGAAAATCTTCAACTTCATCTTCAGCCCCTTCTGACTCTACACTACAATCTAAACCACTGAACTACGACTTCACCCCGAAGTCATCACCCCACAACTCCCCACCACCCTCCCGTCACCCTAGTCCACCACCAGTTCACCAAATGCCCGATAACCAAACTGTCCACTAGCGTTCCACCTCAGGTTTCACCGTAAATTCACCCATCACCATCCCTGAAATCACCAATGACAAGTCCTGGCAAATTCCCTCATACATCATGACCGCCATTAACAACTCTTGTCAGTTCCACGGTCGTGATGATGAGGATGCGCCTGCACATATCAACCGTCTCACCCATCTGTGTAGCACCTTCGGCATCGAATGTGTTAATCTTGATGCCCGCTTTCTCCAAGTCTTCCCCTTTTCGCTTGCTGGCCTCGCAGCCACATGGCTCGATTCGCAGCCAGCAGGTACTTATACTACTTGGGCTGGACTTAGGGATGCCTTCCTTGCTAAGTATTTTCCACCCACGAAGGCCTCTCGCCTTTGAGATCAGATCCATTCATTCAGAATGGAACCTGACGAACCATATCACTTAGCATGGGAGAGGTTTCAAACTTTACTCTCGCGTTGTTCCCAACATGGGCTGTCGGATTGGGCTTTAGTAGAAAATTTTTACAATGGTCTTACCCCTGAGTGCAAGGCCCGATTTGACACATCTGCATGAGGCCATCTAATGGGAAAGAAAACTGTGGCTGACTGCAATGATCTCTTTGAGAGCTTCGCTCATGCTGATATAGATCATAGTGCTACCAGCAGGAATTCCAATCCTGTGATTACTTCCTTATCTTCTCGAGGAGTGAACCAAGTCGTTTCAGACTCAAAGGTAGTATCTCAACTAGACTATATCACCAAAGAGTTGCTAGAAATTAAGAAGAAGGTCGATAGATGCGAAGTTTATAGAGGTGGACATGACACCATAGAATGCCCAACACTTACCCTAGAACAAGTCGAGTATATAGCAGGTCAAAATAGGGGTCCAACGAACCCGTTCAATAATAGTAACTCCAATTGGCGTGCTAATAGTTATCGCTCTTCAGGTAACCCCCTGGTTTTCAATCAGGTCAATATCAAAGCAGGGGGCTAGGTTTCTATTCTAGTGGGGGGTCGGGTCAAACAGGTCAATTTGCTAGTTCAGGTTCAGGTGCACAGTTCAGAGGTGAGGGGTCAAACCAAGAGGTTCAACCTAAGAATGAGGGGTCAAATAGTAGTCTATCTAGGATAGAGGACCTTCTTACCCAGCTAGTGGTTAAGGATCAGGCTACCCAACGTACCTTAGAAGAACACGCTACATTCTTAAAGAATAATCATTCGAATTTCCTAGATCTTCAAAGGCAAGTTGGGGATATTGCACGCCAGTTGCAATAACGACCTCCCGGTCAATTTTCGGGCAACACAAAGCCCAACCCATCTGGTACTTTGAAGGCAATTTCAACCCGTAGCGTTAGGACCTTAGGAGAAGTAGTGAGACCCGAGAGTGTTGAGATAGAAGATGAGGAGCCCGTAGATGAAGAGATTGAAATGGAGGCTCCCGGTAAAGTGCAATCTAGGTTCATCCCAGCAAGTACCGCACACACCGGGGGGCCTTCAAGTGAGAAGAGTGTAGGAAAAAGGCCCATTCAAGTTGTTCCATCACCTAATGTTGATATTTCCCGTGCTCCATTCCCTTCCCATCTTAAAAACCAAACCTATTCCAAAGAGTACGGGAAATTTTTAGAGATCTTTAAACAACTTAGAATCAACCTTCTTTCATAGAAGCCCTTCAATCAATGCCGAAATATGTAAAATTTTTTAAAAGATCTTCTAAAACGTAAGGATAGGTTAGGAGAGGTTTCTAACATCCCCCTTAGTGGAGGGTGTTCAGCCGTAGTCTTGAACAAGGTCCCGAAAAAATTGACGGATCTTTTCACCATCCCGTGCTTGTTTGGGAGTGATACTGAGTGTAGGGCCCTAGCCGATCTAGGAGCGAGTATAAACTTAATGCCATATTCCATGTATGAGAGGTTAGGACTAGGAGAGTTGTCCCCTACACGTATGTCTTTGTCTCTAGCCGATAGATCCGTAAAGTATCCACGTGGTATAATT
This sequence comes from Helianthus tuberosus, assembly GCA_030545235.1. Classification (NCBI taxonomy): domain Eukaryota; kingdom Viridiplantae; phylum Streptophyta; class Magnoliopsida; order Asterales; family Asteraceae; genus Helianthus; species Helianthus tuberosus. Next base: position 24,319,365 of record CM060420.1, on the reverse strand, counting down.
GAAAACCTTCTAGTCAAAGTGGATAAATTCGTCTTTCCCGTAGACTTTGTCGTTCTTGATATGGAAGCCGACGAGAAGGTTCCTATCATTCTAGGACGCCCATTCTTGTGTACCGCCAAGGCTATCATTGATGTCTTTGACGGGAAAATTACACTCCAAGTCGGTGAGGAGAGAGTTACTTTTGAGATAGCACGCTCCATGGAACATCCTAGTGGTTCCGATGATCTTAGTAGTCCTTGTCATTCGGTCTATTTCATAGAGTCTTTCTTATCATGTGTCGACTATTGCTTTGACTATATTAGTGTAGCCGATCTAGTTGAGAGTAAGATAGATGAGGTAGTTGAGAAGGTAGATGAGGTTGTGAGTGAGAGTGAGGAAGTAGAAGAAAACGAGTGGGTCCCCGAAGTGCTAGAATTGAGTGAGGTAAAAAGTGAGAGTGAGAGTACACCTATAGAGAGGCCCGCCCCATTAGAACTCAAAGTTCTCCCATCCCACTTAGAGTATGCGTTTTTAGGTGAGGGGTCCGATTTCCCCGTCATTATTTCATTTAAGTTAGAAGAGGGAGAGAAGGGTAGGTTGTTAGAGGTGTTAAGAGAGAATAGAGAAGCCATTTCATGGCGTCTTTCGGATATCAAGGGCATAAGCCCCGCCTATTGTACCCACTGGATAGTCATGGAAGATGATAATAAGCCGGTGGTGCAACCTTAACGGCGCCTAAATCCGAACATGCAAGAGGTCGTTAAGAAGGAAGTGCTGAAATTGTTAGATGCCGGGGTGATATACCCTATTTCCGATTCACCATGGGTTAGCCCGACCCAAGTCATCCCAAAGAAGGGTGGGATGACGGTGATCATGAATGAAAAGAACGAACTAATCCCTTCTCGTACCGTTACCGGTTGGCGTGTATGCATAGACTACCGAAAGTTAAACGACGCCACCCGGAAAGACCATTCCCCCTTGCCATTCATTGACCAAATGTTGGAGCATCTAGCGGGTCAACAATTCTATTGTTTTCTCGATGGATTTTTGGGTTATTTTCAGATCCCCATCGCCCGGAGGATCAAGATAAAACGACGTTCACATGCCCTTACGACACTTATGCGTATCGCCGCATGCCTTTCGGGTTATGCAACGCTCCGGCTACCTTCCAAAGATGTATGGTTGCTATATTACACGACATGCTTGAGACTTATATGGAGGTTTTCATGGATGACTTCTCAGTTTATGGCACCACTTTCGACCAATGTCTTCTAAATCTTGATAGGATGCTTAAGAGGTGCATAGAAACAAATCTTATGTTAAATTGGGAGAAGTGTCACTTTATGGTGACGGAAGGGATAGTTTTAGGACACAAGGTGTCTAGAGAGGGGATAGAGCTGGATAGGGCCAAGATAGATACCATAAGTAGATTGCCTCCACCTACTAGTGTCAAGTTCGTTAGAAGCTTCCTAGGTCATACGGGCTTTTATAGGCATTTCATAAAGGATTTTTCCAAAATTACACGCCCCATGACCTGACTTTTAGAGAAGGATGTACCTTTCTTCTTCGACGAAGAGTGCATCAAGGCGTTTGATTTCTTGAAAGAAAAACTTGTTAGTGCCCCTATACTTGTTTCGCCCGATTGGAGCTTGCCTTTCGAGCTCATTTGCGATACAAGCGATTATGCCGTAGGTGCGGTCTTAGGCCAAAGAGTCGATAAACACTTTCATCCAATCTACTACGCGAGCAAAACTTTAAATGATGCTCAAGAGAACTATACCACCACGGAAAAAGAGCTCTTAGCCGTAGTGTTTGCGTTTGATAAGTTTCGCTCATATCTCGTTCTTTCCAAAACCACCGTATTCACCGACCATGCCGCTTTGTGCTTTCTATTCCAAAAGAAGGACGCAAAGCCACGTCTTATTAGATGGGTTCTTTTGCTCTCCGAGTTCGATATCGAAATAAAAGATAAAAAGGGAGCGGAAAACGTGGCCGCCGACCATTTGTCACGTTTAGAGGATCCAAAGAAAGAAGAGGTTCATGAGGATTCCATAGGAGACACTTTTCCTCATGAAACCATAGATTTTGTTAGTGCCGAGGTAGAGGGTTTGCCATGGTTCTCGGATTTGGCAAATTATTTAGCGACCGGAGATCTTGTGAGGGGTATGTCATATAAACAAAAGAAAAAGCTTCTTAGGGATGCTAGGAAGTACATTTGGGATGACCCGTACCTATTTAGGATAGGTGGAGATAGAGTGCTTAGAAGGTGTGTTTCAAAAGAAGATGGGTTAGACATCCTTAAACATGTGCACGAGGGTTTAACGGGAGGCCATCACGGGCCAAATGTGACGGCATAAAAGGTTTTCGATAGTGGTTTCTATTGGCCAACGATAGTTAAGGATGCCGTAGAGTTTGTTAGGATATGTGACCGTTGCCAACGTACCGGCAACATCTCATCCAAGGATGAAATGCCCCAAAATCCTATCCAAGTTCTTGAAATCTTTGACGTTTGGGGTATTGATTTCATGGGACCTTTCCCATCTTCGAGTGGGAATAGGTACATCGTCATGGCCATTGACTATGTCTCAAAGTGGGTGGAAGCTCAAGCTTTGCCTACTAATGATGCCCGAGTGGTGGTGAGATTCCTAAAAAAGTTATTCACACGTTTCGGAGTTCCTAAAGCTATAATAAGTGACCGTGGTACCCATTTTTGCAATTCCGCCATGGAAAAGGAACTTGCTCGCTACGGTGTCACTCATCGTCTTTCCACCGCATACCACCCGCAAACTAGTGGCCAAGTATAGAATGCTAACCGAGGGGTGAAGAGAATCCTAGAAAAAACGGTAGGAAAAAGTAGAAAGTATTGGTCAGAAAAGCTCGACGACGCTTTGTGGGCATTCCGCACCGCTTACAAAACACCGTTAGGAACAACACCCTTTATGATTGTGTATGGCAAAGCTTGCCATCTTCTGGTAGAGTTAGAGCATAGAGCTTTGTGGGCTTTGAAAACCGTTAACCTCGACCTTACCGAAGCCGCAAGAAGGAGGTTCTTCCAAATTCATGAGTTGGAAGCTTTGAGGGATGCCGCCTATGAACGATCTTGGAGTATCAAGGAAAAAACTAACGCGTTGCATGATAGGAGGTTGCGAGGATTGAAGGAGTTTGAGGTAGGTGATAAAGTTCTCCTATTCAATTCAAGGTTAAAATTGATAGCGGGGAAGTTGAAATCAAGATGGAGCGGACCGTACGTGGTTAAGGAGGTGTTTCCATACGGTACCGTTGAGTTATATGATGAAGTCGATAAAGGTGTGTGGAAGGTAAACGGTCATCGCTTGAAACATTACTTGGGAGGTCCCATTGATACTACCGAAAAGGAAGAAATTCCTCTCGAGGACCCACCCACCTTCACTGAACAGTGAATTGCAAAAGCTTCATTTGTAGAGTATGTACCGTTTGTAAATTTCTTTATTTTTTTGTTTTTTTCGTAGTTTTCCGTGTTTGTGTTTTGTGTGTTTGAGAAAATTTGCAGGAACCGTACCTTTGAAGAGCTGAAAATGCGAAGAAAAAGTCATTCCAGGTAAGTCCCATACTTAGAAAAATTATGGGATGGTTTGGGGAAGGTTGGGTAAAAGTTAGAAAAATTTTCTAAGGCAAAAACTTGTAAAATTTCGCAACTTTCTATTGAAAATTGATGCTCGCGTCGCGCCACCACCAAATACATCACTTGGTGGCGCATCGCCACCATGTGGGTCACAGAAATCCCATTTGAACCCTTTTAAACGCTGTTGAACCCCCAAAAGCTGAACTTTTTGATCTGAACCCTAGTGTGGCGCTACGCCATGGCCCCCTACCTCACTCTTCGCGCGGCGCCAATATATATATATATAGGAAAAATTACACTTTTCGTCCTTTTTGTTTATAGCAAGTTACAATGGATGACCTTTAACTTTAATAATTACAGTTACAGTCCTTTATTTATAAAACCTGTTACACCTTAGGTCCTTTAAGACTAACCTAGTTAAAACTTTAAGTTAAGTGAGGTCATGTGCAACCTATGTGAGGGCAAAATAGTAATTTAATACAAAAATATCAAAACTTAAAAATTATGAACCTAAAGTATCATTATCATCTCCAATTTACTCTCCTGTATTCTCTCTCTATACATACCCTTTTACAACCATCTTCTACAGCTATCATCATAAAGCCACCACCACCTACACCACCGCACCAACATAACCCTGTATATATAAACCCTCATCGTCTCGTCATCGTCTCAAAACCCTGTATATATAAACCCTCATCGTCTCGTCATCATTCACCGTCTCCTACCTTCTCTCTCTCTGAAAACACTTCTCCCTCTAGAGAATTTGACAACACTGAACTTTTCAAAACCACAACAATGGCGTCTTCTGGACTCGTTATGGTTATCCTGTTCGCTATGATAACCGGATCTGCTCTTTCTCAGTCACCGACTGCTTCTCCGACGGGTTCGCCGACTGCTTCTCCGACTTTACCGCCGCCGTCCCCGGTCGTTTCTCCGCCGACAGCCGCTCCGACTTCAAACACAGTATACGGCACACTAACAAACATAGTATGATTTGGTAAGAAATTGATGCGATTTTTCTTGTAAAGTACTATATTTGTTGCGATGAGTGTGTATGTATGAATGATTGGAACAATTGATATGAATTTGAGTGTGAATGATTGGTTTAGGGTTTTGAGAGCTGCATATGGTTTGGTAGTTGAAAATTAATAAAATTGGTGGAATATATTGAAGAAAATTGGGATATTATGAAGAAGGTGGTATGGGAAGGGATCAGAAATCCTAATTCAGGATTACAATGAATCTGAAGGTTGATGAAGATTTGTGGACTTTGTTATGTAGAGAGAGAAGGAGAATACAGGGAGATGATGATGATATTTTATAATTTTTAAATTTTGATAATTTTTTTTGTTACATGACTATTTTGCCCTCACACGGGTTGCACATAATCTTACTTAACTGAAAATTTTAACCAGGCTAGGGTCAAAGGACTTAACGTGTAACAGGTTTTGCAAATAAAGGACTATGACTGTAATTATTAAAGTTAAAGGTCATTCATTGCAACCCATTATAAACATAAAAGACGAAAAGTGTAATTTACCCATATATATATATATATATATATATATATATATATATATAAAACACCTTTTGACCTACCAGCTACCCCAAACATACCAAAAGCTTTCCTTTCTCCAACACCCACCGCCGAAATCTATCCCCACCTTATCCCCTCCGGTTTCCTCCATTAAACCACTAAATCACCATCATTTTCTACGATCCGACCACACACGTGATCGGACTCACCCTGCGAACACCACACCCCATATAAAATCTACCGTCTGGCCGTCGTAGAGGTCCGATTCGGGACTTACCTCGCTCAAAAATTTCAATTTTTCTTGCACAAAATCGACGATTCAGGTACGTTTTCCGTCGTTACTCTCTTGTATTTGCTGTTTGCGTGAGTTTTTGGGTCTTATGGTTCGAATCAGTCTGAACTATTGTGAGTCTTAGGTATGTCGATTTAGTCGAATCAGTTAGTGGATTCGAGTCGGTCATGTTTAGGCTGCTTAGAGTTCAGTTGGGTCGAGTAGGTCATGTCGAGTGGTCAGTTTTGTGTGTGCCAGTTCATTCAATCGTATTGTCTCAGGCATATTAGTAGTCGAGTCAGTCATAGAATTGAGTCTGTCTTAGTTGAGTCAGTTGGGTTGTCGGGTCGGCTTTGGGTCTTGGTTGTCGAGTTTGTTGGTTTGATGTTCTTCGGGTCAGTCAAGTTGTATGTTTCGGGTGGTGTGTTGAGTTTGTCGAGTAAAAACTTGGAGTCGTTTTCGAGTCACTAATGTCATGTTTCACGTCTCCTGTTTGTGTGAGTCAAATGCTATGTCAAGTCGGTGTTTCATGGTCAGTTTCGAGTCTTTGTTTGAGTCATGTGTGTCGAGTTGAGTAGTGTAGTTGATTTTTCATGGGATTGCGGATGGCTCGGGTTGGGAGGTGATAGTATACTTGATAGATTGGAGTGTTTACACTCAAATTGGGATTGGTTATGGAAGTCGGGTTGGCGTTGAAATTTTTTGCTTGATATTTGAATAGTTGGGTTTGATACATTGACAAAAGAAGCTCTGATTTTGCGCATTGAAAACACATTTTGGCATTCGAAAGAAACTTCCTTTCATTTGGTGGAATCTTTCGACGCTAAAATTTACTTTCAAAACAACTAACAAGTAACTTATTTTCAAGCGCGAATTGGACTTCAATGTAAATGTTCAGCACTTTGGCTCTTAATTGGGACAATTAAAAGTGCCGAGGGGGGGGGGGGGGGGGGTAGTGTACATTGAATCTAGTTTAGTGTTTTTGCGTCGTCATTGAGTCGTTTTAGCATAGTTTTGAGTAGTAGTTAGTATTGTTTGGGTTTACTTGCACGTACAAGTGGTTTAAGCTCGCCCGTACTCAATCTTCATTCGAGCGAGTTTAACTACCACTTAGCAATTGTAGAAAGTAACCCGCTTGTGTTAGAATTAGCCGCGAACGAAATGCTATACGGATGTCGTTTGAATGTACATTATTATATTTTAAAATAAAAATCCAAATAAATATAAAAAAATTCAAAAATTCAAAAAAAATTATAAAAATTTAAAATACCAAAAATAGTTTGTTATTACTGACTGTCTGCTTGTTTTGTCTTGAAATTTATCTGTTTTACAGGCATGGCTAGTAGTTCTCGCCGAGGAAAAGGTAGAAAGACAGGAAAGGGTCAGTCGGCACCGCAGCAGGATCCGGTCCCTCAAGAAACACCGATTATTCAAATACCTGCTAACGATCTAAAGCTGAGAAAGATCGAATACAAAAGCTCTTATAATTTTATTTCGGATTAGAAAACACATAGAGATGACCACCCGATTCTGAAGTTTGAGCTGGATTCACCAGAATGGAACAAACTTGAAAAACTAAAAGATACTGAGTTACTTCAGCATCGGGTTATCAATTGGGATTGGGTGGAGGAGATAGGTTCGTTACAGGATCTGCAGGACATTGTGGATCCTAAGTTATCTAACGCGTTGGAGTGCACACAGCCTCAGTATGAGGAGTTAGTTCTGGAGTTTCATAGTACGTGGTTACATAAGGAAGGGAAGTTCGAGCAGGGCACAACGGTGTCGTTTAGTTTGGGTAGGAAAGTGTATGAAATGAACATGGCGCAGTTTGCTGTAGTTTCGGGGTTGTATACTGAAGAGGAGGTGAAAAGGCCGGAGTTTGTTACTTGCTTGAGGGGTGCGTATAATAAGCCTAGGGATTATATTGTCGGTGGGACTGAGTTGAGAGAGTTTTGGAGTACGATTTCCGATCATCCGTTTGGGTCTACGAATCTGATCACATCGGTTCGTAATCCGGTATATAGATATGTGCTGAAGATCTTGTCTACTACACTTGTAGGTCGGAAGTCGGGGGAGAACAAGGCGAACTGGATCGATCTATTTATCTTGATGTGTAGAGTCCAGAAGAGGGAGATGAATCTGGCTACGATCTTAGCAGATTCGTTTAGTAGAGGTCGAAGAGGAGGTATTCGAGCTGGTTTGGATATGGGTCCCTACATTACTAGGATTGCAACAAATTTGGGGGTGCTTGACAAATATCGCCCCGAATTTTTACATGAGGGGCCCAAGACGGTGGTGTTTGGGTTGCAAGAGCTGCAGAAGGCAGGCATAGTGTCATGGCAGGAACCCTACGGTTGGGAGCCGATCAGAGAGGGTCCACAGGTTCAACCGCCACAGGGACATCCAGCTCAGGATGTCATGATTCAGATTGAGCCGACCCATAGGCAGTGACCACCTCAGCGACACGAGCTGCCAGCACGTCAGTACCCGAGGAGACAGCCTCCACCTGAGCCTCTTACTTTGGAGTCGTTCTTGCTGTATGTGGAGCAGAGGTTCGATAGGTTGGAGCATTTGATCGAGTCACTTCGGGGGGACCAGCCGAGGCAGCAGGAGGGCCCGGCTGGTGCGGATGCGAGAGTTGATCCGGAGCCTCCAGTTCAGGTAGTTGGAGAGGGCAGTGGTGCAGCTGGGCAACAGGAGTAGTGTGGGGATGGCACGTTGATGCAGAGCAGCAACTGACGATTATATCTTTTGTTGATTATTTTTATTTTATGCTGTTTTTGATCCTCACTGTTGGTCTGTACTGATATTTATACACTTTAAACAGGTTGGTTAGGGAAGGTTGGGTTGGTTGATGTGATGAAACTGATGAACTACTAATGATTTTGATATATACATGATGATATGTTTTGGTAGTTTGTTTGATTCAGATAGGTTGATTGTGTTAGCCGCTTTCGTTCGTGTGTCTAAGGTTAGAGTTGTTTGCTGAGCGCGTTTCGAATTGGAGGGCTTATGTGGAAATGACTGGCACTTTGACAGTCTCACATATCAGCTAAGTCGTTTCCCTTTTTGTTGTTTTTTATTTATTTATTTCGTCGTTAGTTCGTTATTTATTTAGTTATTTCGTTAGTAGTTTAGTAGTTGTTTAGGTAATTGAGTCATTTTTCCATTCTTGCATTAGGGACAATGCAATCTTTAAATGTGGGGATGGGATACATGTAAATAATCGAGTCTTAAAAATTAAAAAACACAAAAAAATTAAAAAATTGAAAAAATCCAAAAAAGAATTTGAAAAAAAAAAACAGAAAAATGTCTTTCGATATGAGAAGTTTGCATATTTAAAACAGAAAATGATAGAAAAGGTGAATTTTTGCTTGGGTTAAAATAATAATAATATGAGAATATAATAAATCGAGCTTGCGTCTAGTTAGGGATATGTGGATAGGCCCGGGTTTGGTTTTAAGTCCCTTTGAGCTAATACACCTTAATTGTCGGTCTGCTAGTGGGTTTTCGCCTGGGAGATATGAGAAATTAAAACTGCCAATAATAGTATAAGGGGCACCGTTATAAGTTAAAACTATTAGAGTTTGTGATCATGCGAATAAAAAATAGAATAAAAAAATGAGCTAGAAACTAAATGAAAGTAATGCATTCCTATGTAGTTTGGGTTGGGGATAGTGACTTTTCAACCGAATTACCGCTAGGATGTGTGAAATCGACCGTGCAAAGAAAAAAAAGTACCGAAGCTTAAGTAATACGAGTTGGGGATAGCGACTCTACAGACGGATTGCCTCTTGGTTAGGGAAAGCATCGTCTAAGCTCATGAAAAAGAAAAAAAAAAACAAAAAAAATGGAAAAAGAAACAAAAATCTGATTGTAAACTCTCTTGGTTTTGATATAAGACGGTTGGGAATTGGTTTAATGATCGTTCCTTTGGTCCTATAAGCTTGAGGTGGGAGTAGGTGGACCGTAAATTCTAGTGTGAGGCCCTAGGTGGATTGACCGCACTTAAATTAAATTCACATGATAAGGGCTTAGGATTGGATTCGGGTTTAAAGGGACAATTATATTCGCAATCGCGGCTAACGCAAGCCTTGGTTTTAATAAGATATAACTAATTTTTGACCTAAGTGATTGTTCGTCTCTGATTCCGTTGCACAATTCTTTTTCGAGGACGAAAAAAGAGCAAGTGTGGGGATATTTGATGTATTGCAAAATACATCCTTATATCGTGTATAGTTTGTATATTTTATCGTTATTTATAGTTTCGTTTCATTTAGAATTGCGTGCTATTGATCATATTTCGGTTTTCCAGGTCTCGATACATAAAGTGGCTGAAAAACAAGCAAAAACGAGCTGAAATACTTAAACATCAAGTCACGGAACTATTTGGAATAAGTGTTAGAATTATTTTGGAGATTTTTGGAGTGAAAGCTGAATTTTGGAAGCAAGTTTCTGTGAAAAAACACCCGTGGCATCACCCCACAGGCAGATGGTCATAACTGTCGTGCAGCGCCAACAAGTAATAAACAAAAGCTGATTTGTGAGGAACTGGCGTCGCGCGAGTACAAGGACCTTTCCCCGTCACGCGGCGCGACGGGGTGAGCTGGAGGATTTTATTTGGTATACATTAGGGTTTCGTATATATATCTTGGGAATAATCATCATCATTAAGAAGTTACGAATCAAGGAAACCCTAGGCGACTTTTGGAGCAGATTTCATGTATTACGGAGTGCTTTAGCTTGCGGGAATCATACGGTTGAAGCTTGGAGCGTGGAACGAAGATTGTTCGAGTTTTATCTCCCGGTTTTCTTTAATTTTGTGTTTCAATACCTTTTCCAATGAATTCTTGTGTTGAACTTGATTTGTTTATTTTAGACAACATGTTTCTTGGCTAAAACTTTTGTAACTACCTAGGCAAGATGATAGTTTGATAAAAGTTTGGATCTTTTAACGGTTTTTATTATTTAGTATGGATTGATCTTTAAAAGTAAAGTATTCTAGAATTTCTGATTTGGTGCATATGCGTATTTACTTTTGATTGTTGATTATTTACTGTTTCACATAGATTTTGGTGAATGTCTTTCACATAATAAATTTGTGTTGATTATTTGATTCCTTGCGGGTTCGGGTGATCGTTGGGTAAATTGGCCAATAGCCTTAGAAACAGTAATTGAAATACAATTAGAATTAAGTATTCTGCTTAACTTATTGCTGAGAGGCTCGAGTTAGTTATTAGGTCGCGATGCAGTATATATCTAAGATAGGTTTTGAGAGAAGTCAATCTTAGTTCCCTAATTGCATTTGTGTCTAGTAAACCAAGTTAGAACATAGGATTGCCTTAGATTGTCGCGCTGTGTAACACCTCGTAAAATCACGTCCAATGAAGTATTGACACGTGTAATAAACCCTAATGAAGTCAAACATTGAATTCAAGGGACTAATTTTTTGAAAAAAAAATCGAAAACTTTGATTATGAAAGAACTGGAAGTATTATCATACCAAAAAATAAGTTTCTAATTAACCTTTTATGGTTTTATATTCACAAATGATCCACTTGTTAATCAAGTGTAGCCGTTTATGTAAATAATTGAAAGTTTGCGCAGAAAAGGGTTAAAAGCGTCAACATGTAAATTCTTACCTCTGAGTGACCTTTTAACAAACCGAGAGCCTCATGATATTTGATTATACTCTTGGGAATGCCAATCATTGGCAATCCAAGGCTTTTATGCCTAAAAGAGAATTTACGCGCAACTTTGCAAGTATAAGGGACTAAAAGTGTCAATATGTTTAATTATACCTCTGAATGACCTTTTACCAAGCCCGAATCATTTTGATGTTTAATAATACTTTCAAGAATGCCTAATATGAATTAGATAAGGCTTCAATGCTATTAAATGATAAGTTACGCAAGTTTGCGCATTTGAAGGACCTAAAGCGTCAAACTGCTAAAGTATATCGATCCGTATGTTATCGGACCTTCCGGAATATGACCATGAGTTAAACATACCCTACTTACCCTTTATACAGCTTAGATATAGGCTTAGAGGTGTTTGGTGTGCAAAAAATAAACTTTTAAGTCATGCAGGGACTAAAAGTGTCAAAAAGCGCACAAGTTTGCGTTTACACGCATATCTCACATTCTGAATATTCTCGGACACCCAAAAATTTATGTAAGCACTAAAATATCTTATTTTAGTGTTTGGCTTGATAAAATTCCGTTCGTCGCGTCGTTTGGATTGTTTTTCGCGTCCGTCCGTGTTTCGTCGTAATTAGCCGAACAACGTGACCGTACGACCAAACGAACCGACATCTGGCATATTTTTGAGCATGTTTCATGTTCCCCTTACTTAGGCATCATTTTAGAGCCTTAAATATGATTTAACGGGCCTTGGATGTGTCGGAAATGGCAATTGGAGGTACTGGGGCTAAAACTGTCAACATTTGAAAGTTTCTGATTGCTGGCCAAAGCCTTGCGCACCTCAACACTGTGGTTGTTACGGTGCGCAAGCAAGCCCCAGATGCAGCAACTCGTTTTTTGTTTCCTGTTCAGCCTTTCAAACGACATGTCTTGCCCTTTAACACTTCCATGAGTTGCCTAAACTGATTTTTAGCCCTTAGGGACATGTGTTGATGATTCATGGTCCATAATAGCTTGAGTGTCAACAATCTAAGGTGTTTGAAATCACTATAAAAGGCCTTCAATGTTGCAACATTCTTGCATTCATTCCATCTGCAATTGTGGGACTTTCTGGAGCTCAAGAGCAGACACCAAGCATCCCTAATCGTGATTAGGACTTTGGTAAGCACCCTTGACCTTCCTTGATTAAGTTTTGCTTAGTAATTGGCTTAAAAGTCAACCCGTCGTAATTAACAGTTGACTTAGCGATTAATCACCAATGGTCCAGTGATTAGTCGAATTGAAAGTAGTTATAAGTTGGTAATTATGTGGGTAATAAACCCTTAAAAGGGTTCCCCCTGATTCCCACTCTAACTAGGTCAAATGTCGGGTCAAACTTGTTATTAAAAAGTCAACAGGATACTTAAATTCTAATTTATGCATAATTAGCAATGTAGAACATATACAACCTGTTTGATCATTAATATAACTTGGTAATTAGTGTAAGAACATGTCTAAACATGTTCCACCCGACAATTTCCTGTTTAGACCCGGTTCGGAACCGAAAGTCGCAAAGCCTTGACTTTTGCTTTGACTTCAGTTCTGACCCATTTTGGTATGATTTAGAAATACCTAATAGCTTCATTTGGACCAGGTTACATGCTAGTATAACCCTCTGTGATTATACACCTCGGATCATTAGTTATCCAATTAATATGCATGATTCCGTTAATTGCTCATATGTTGACCATTATGCCCTTATTACCATAAAACGTGATTTTTGGAAATGTAAAACTGTAGAAACCTTAGTTACTGATATGTAAACTTTTATGCAAAGTTTGACATCAGTTTGAGGTGTAGATTAAGAGTTATGCTCGTTAGCGTAAAATGAAAGCTTTCTGTTAATTAAACGGCGTAACTAGCGTATAGCCTAGTTAAGCCTGCTTTTGATATGAAACTTATTACCCACTGATGTAATATATTATTTTTGGATTTTTGAAGATTTTTAATTAATTTTAGGCTGAGCATAACTAATAGTCGTAGGCTTAATCCGGTAATTGTCGGTTTTGCCCTTACGGGCTATAAAATGAGTTTTACATATCTAATTGACTCCAAACCTTTTGCTACTGATTACATTTGATAAATAAATTATTTTAAGCCTTCTGGAATAATAAAAATATCAGCTTTATGTATCGAACCCGGAAATGGCTTCTAATCGCCTTTTTAAGCGTGTTTAACGCATAGTATGTACTAAAATAATTTTAAACATAAAAGGGTTGATACCTACTGATATTTGAGGCAAATTATAATATTTTAACAGTAAGCAAAAGTTGTTTAACTCAGACTTCAGTTTTGAGCTTTACGACTTATGTGAAATTACCAAAATGCCCCTACGGTGCATAGTTTGGTCATAATTGATAAATTTCACATATATACAATACCCAACTGATATAACTTAGCAAATTTATTATCTTTGCTGATTACATCAGACCTGTAACTCAGGATACTACTTAAACTCTTTTATAACCTTTTAAATGACCAAACTACCCCTACGGGGCATAGTTTGTGTTTAAATTCGTTTCGGGCATAATAAAAGACAACTTACTGATCTCACAACATATTTGAAGCATATTAACTTAGGAAACCTGTAAATGGCTCATATGTATACCTGTTACGCTTATTACGCGTTCGGTTCGGTTTATGTAACTAGTTTACATAAACTAGCCTAAACGGGTCAAACCTTATTGGTTTTATCTCAAAATCCAGAATGTGTATGAAATACCCATATTAAAAAAGTCTCTGAACTTGTCGGGTCTAAATCACATTCTATCCGGTCTTCGCTTAATCGTGCGTACGAACCGTGTCTTCGAAACTAACCGGTCTAAGCTTAAGCTTAACTAAAGACCCGTTAGGATTCTAATAGGTTATTATAAACCTTCGTTCCAGATTAGGAGTACCAGTAAAAGCTACTTGCGTTTGCTTGTTGTGATTTATACTTTGCTCAGGTAAATACTTTTAACTTATTTTCCCTATACGGGCTTGGGTTACGGTATATAGAATACCGCTTGATCGGGCATCAAATCTTCCATCGTTGGGTGGTTAATTGAATAATTTGATCGGCTCGTTTAAACAGTCTTGTTACTTAAAGCCTTTGGGGGGTTAATGACCATGTCTCGGATATCCTTGGCATCATTTTACGAAATGGCCACAACTTAAGCGCGGGGTGTAGGCGTACACCCGTCAGTGCACAAAAGAATAATGTGGTGTGTCTATTGATCTTTAACCCGGACTTGATCCGGGCTACTGAACGCACAAGGAACATGTAATTCGTTCACAAGATTATATATATTTAAATAATTCTCCCAAGTTATAAAAGGTTAATTTTGCCTCTTGCATTTTAATCAAATTATAAAAGATATTTTGTGCCACGTGCATCCAAATCAATTTTCTTAAACCATTTTCAAAATGAGTCAGTTAATTGTATTTACCAGTGTAAACTGACGTATTTTCCAAAAAGACTAAATGCAGGTACTATACGAAATTGGCTGGACATTTCTCATTAGCATCAATAGAAGTCTCGCAAGCTTAAGATGCCTAAAAGTCTGTTGAACTATTGTTTCCATTTTATTTACGATCCGTCTGTGGATAAACAATCGACAGTTGTGATATTTGATATTACAATATTATATTCGGTTGAATTATATCTTTCATTTGCTTCTGCTGTGCATATTAAATATTGTGTTGTTTGACTATGATGATATCAACTACGTCACGATACTCCCCACCGGGCCCACCGGTGACACGTGGAAATTCGGGTTGTGACAGGTTGGTATCAGAGCCAACATTGAGTGAATTAAACCCTAGTTTTTTTGGTGTTTAATCTCAATGACACAGTAGCACATTCCTTGACCTCCTGAGTCTAGACTTAACATAGGAATATTCTAAATCCTAATCTGGAAATTTTGCTTCCAAATTTTTATATATACGTCGCCAAGCGAAGAAGCTGTAATAGAAATTCTCCACATCTGGAGCCCTGAAATGCTGAGCTTCGTACCGCGGCTAGAATGAAACGAGCATCCAAGGAGAGTACGTTCAGAAATAAAATGAAGAAGAAACTCCTCTTGCTGAAGATCGTTTCCTTAATAAGTCCTTATAAGGACATATTTATCTTTTAGTCCCTTCGAGGACAACATTATTCCTTTCAAGTCCCGTTTAGGGCAACCTCGAACTTTTTAATTTTATAGTGGAATGACTAAATATTTATCCTAATCAGGAAATATTAAATAAATGGAAAATAACATTCCTTTTATAAGATCTACCATTATAATAAAATGACAAAATCTAAAAGGACAAGACCTAGCCTATTGTCATGTTAAGACCCGGCCAAGATGGCAGTTCCTCAATTTAGATTCAGATCCTTATTAACATTCCTTTTGCAAGATCTACCATTATAATTAAATGGCAAAATCTAAAAGGACAAGACCTAGCCTCGTGTCATATTAAGACCCGGCCAAGATGGCAGTTCCTCAATTTAGATTCAGATCCTTATTAACATTTCAATTTAGATTGTTCCGCGTTAATTATTAAAAAGAATCTTAAAGGTAAAACCTAGCCTAAATGTCAATGCTGACATGGCCAAGAACCTAGCCTAAATGTCATTGCAGACATGGCCAAGACGGTAAAACCTATCCAAAAGATTCCTAACCCAACTGAATGATCTCTGAATCATGGGTTTAAAACATCAATTAAGATGATCATACTTAGACCATACGTGGTAATATGGTGCCTACGGGCCTTGCTCATTTCCATATGAGCCAAAAGACAGTGGTAGCTATGACTCCCTGTCAGAAAAAGGTAATGGACTATGTTCAGACCTTCATGCCTCGATTCTCTGAAATCCTGCCTTATGATTTAAAATTTTTCCTTGTGACTAGGCCTTATGTGCTAATATATATTGTTATTGTTTATAATTAGGATAAATTATAATAGAAATCCTAAATATATATGATTAATAAATTAACCAAATATGGTCTCTGTTTACCATGGTTAATGAATTTTCCCTAATGGGCAATTCCGTAATAAACATCCCTTAGAAAGGAAGTGCCTACGGGCTATAGTTGATGTCCTCTGAGACTAAAGACAGTGGTAGCCTACAGCTCCCTGTCAGGAAAAGGTAATGAACTTTGATTCAAACCTTAATGTCGCGATTCTCTGAAATCATGGCTTATAAATTAAACTTGTCTACGTGACTAGGCCATTTGTGCTATTATTAACTTATAAATTATGATTTATGATAAAAATCCTGAATAAAATAAACATCCTACCTTCCCTGCCAGTATGCATTTTAAAAAGAATCTTAAAGGTGAAACATGGCGTACGCGGCCAAGATGGTGAAATCTACTCAAGGGATTCAGATCCTTGTTAACACCTAAGAACGTGTTAGCACTCCTGACAAATGTGATTCGATAAAATCACAACAGTCATCCCTATATTGGAATTTTTTTTTAAATTCCTAATTTGCCTTATGATCTAGAAATCATGGCTTATATCATCTTATAAGATGATCATATTATAAACATCCGTGAGTGATGAAGTGCCTACGGACTAAATTTGTTGTCCGATAAGACAACGACAGTGGTGGTCTTTAACCCTGTCTAAAGATGTTGGAATACGTCCAAGCATAGTAGTCAGTAGGGTCCATACGATCTCGTCTAATATCATCTGAAAAGATGATCATACCATAAATATCCCTTAGGAGGGAAATGCCTATGGGCTATAATTAACGTCCTCCGAGACTAAAGACAGTGGTAGCCTACAACTCCCTGTCAAGAAAAGATGTTTTGCCTACGGGCTATAATAAATTGTCCATCTGAGACATTGACATTATGATCTTTATGATTCCTTGTCTAAGGTGGTGAGCTATGCTCAAGCCGAATAGTCAATATGATTAATGCAATCCTGACTTATATCATCTAAAATGATGAATCCATTGTAAACATCCATTAGTGATGTTTCGCCTACGGGCCATATTATATTGTCCATTTGTGACACAAACATTACGATCTCTATGATCCCCGTTTAAGGTAGTGAGCTGCGCTCAAGCCTAATAGTCTATATGATCATTGCGATCCTGACTAGTATCATCAGTATGATGATCATAAATTCATAATATTGACATCCCTAGTGATGAATTGCCTACGGGCTATACTTTACTCTATTGTCGATAAGACAAAATAGTAGTGATCTTTATGATCCCCTATTCAAAATGGTGGGATTATACCCAAACCTAATAGTCAATATGATCGATGTGATCATGACTAATATCATTAGATACGATAATTATAGATAGACATCCATTAGTGATGTTAATTGGGTTACCGTTCTGTCAAGTGAATCGCCTTTCAAGACGATGACAGTTGTAGTCTATGACTCCCCATCCAAAGGTGAAGAACTATGTTCAAGCCTTAAAACTCCTGATCTAATAAGATTGCAGACTATGAATTGATGTCCTTGTGACAAATCCACAAGTTATATTTCAAGTCACCCATAACAAGCCTCCGTGCTATAATTCGTCGTTCGTGACAAGTTAACATACTAAATGTTAACATCCCGGGTGACAGGCATTAGTGCCATATCCTATAACGTCCTAGAGACAAGGCCATTTGTGCCGCATCTAAATGTCATTACGACAAGGCCTTCGCGCCATATGATTACTTATGTCCTTCATGACTGGGTTTTATACCATATCTTTCTACGTCCCTCGCGACAGGCTTCTATGCCATATATGTATATATATATATAACCAAAGTCATGTAAGGCTAGCCTTTGAGCTATTTATAATCGTCCCTGTGACAAAGACAGTTGTGACATTATGGTCCCCTGTCAAACAGGTATTGGACTCGCTCCAAACCTTGAATGCCATTGATAGTCCTTTTGTGACCTAAGCTAAATGTAATAGATATACATTCAAATAGCATTCATTAAGAATGTTCGGAACATAATGACCTATACAGTTCGTGGATGCCGTGGCTAGTCTATGTCAGGTCGTCAGGATGATGACTAATAATGGTTTAATTTGGTAATTTGTACCAAGTTTTGAGTATGGAAAACTCGGATGAGATAAGCAATAGTCGCGATGCTATTAATGCGACAAAAGCAAATAATATCTCAAACGTAAACCTCAATACTAATGGAGTTAATCTCCAAGCAGTGGTTAACGCAGCAGTTTGAAAGGCCATGGGAAAAGGTCATGAAACAGTCCAAAGAGCCGAATGCTTCTCGCTCTAAATTTCATTCAAAACCACGTTAAATTGCTCATGAGAAGAGCTTTGTTCACACTTCGAATATGAAGGATGAACTAAAGGAGGAGGATAACTCCCAGAAATCTAAGAAAGAGGGCAAGTACATGCTTAATAAAAAGCAACGAAAGTTCAGTAAGAAACCTGTATGTAAGAATTGCTATAAAAGACACTAGGGACAGTGTCGAATAAAACCAGGACCAAAGCAGGGTGACATCTGCTAAGGAACAGGTCATCTTTTACCAGGAATGCAGGGACATAAAGAATGCAGTCTATCACGGCTGTGGTGAGTAAGGCCGCATCAGAACTAGATTCCATAAAGCTGCCAAAGAAGGTGCAGCTAAGCCTGGAAAGGCTAAAGGAAGAAATGCCTGAATTCACCCGGTGAATGCCAAGAGGCGGTTCACGATGTCATCAAGTACATCTCTTATCATTTACCAACGATAATTTCAGCTAAGTGTCCTGATTTAATATAGGAAATAATAAATCTTCATAAACCATAATCTTAGCAAACTTTTATATTATCCACAAGGTATAATTTACCAAGGAAACCATAGTAACCGATTCTTCTAGTATCGGCAAGGAATCCTTCCGAAAAGTCTAAGAGTACTCCTTCTTCGCATAGAGTACGACAGCATATGTTATTTTAATTATTTTTCTCATTGTTTTTCTATCGCCTGCGAATGCCAAACTATGTTTGATCAAAGTGCCATATGAGGATTGGCGTATCCTAGGGTGTCCCATAGATTACTTCCATGCCTGATCAGTATGGAGGTTTAATACATGGAACCCCTGAGATATCCCAATGGTCATATTGTACTAAAGTCGACTAGTAGTATTCAAAGAAGATATCCAGAATGGAATTGTCCAAGTAAATGTTCCCGATTAAGGAATTCGTGGACTTATAACATAAATGTGTCACTTATTTGACACAAGCAATGATGGATGAACTGGAGCCTGAGATATGAAAATCTCTGTAGCCTCCTTGTATCTTGATTATCTTCTCATAAGTTTTCCCTGCTTACCTCTTGGAAGGCAGGTAGAATTAAGATTAGCATCCCGCTATGGGTTGGAGTATTGTGAAAACTCCATATTGATTATGGAATAATCGAAACCTTGATTAAGTAGGTTTTAAGACATAGGCTCATATAGCCTGACTCAATATTATGAGAGTTTTATATTATTGAATAAGAAAGACGGTTCATATTGCTTATGTATTAATTGCAGCAACCCTAATTAGGCAACGATTAAGAATTTGCCATCAGCTACCCAGGATCGTCGAATTGTTCGACTAACGACAAGGATTAACTATTCCTTAAAAATTCGTTAAGTAGTGGTTGGAATAACCATCTCACCTTAGGATAAGCTTTTATATAATAGTTGATATGTAAGCATCAAGGCTGCTCCCTGGGAGACCTTGTAAAGATGGAATGTTAAACATCTATTGTTAGGATAATAGATTGGTAAGTCCACTTATCAGGATCTGAAAGTTGCATTAGAAACAACGAATAAGATCATACAAACCCCTAATTATCTATAAGTTGCCATTATTCGGCAGAAAATCAAGGATTAATGGAAAGTAGTAACCTTCCTAAATTCTTGTTAAGGAATAGGGTTCAACAAGGGATATCACCCAGGAAGGGTGTGCCAAATTGTTAAATTTTCAGGCTAGTTAAGCTCTGAATATATAGAACCATTCGAAGGAAATCGAATGTATCATGATTAAATAGCTTACGAGCTAAGACCTAATTAAGGAACTTGGTGGAACGCGCAATGTGACCCACACTAATGATTTAGCGACGTATCACCAATAAGTCGAAAAGCACTATCACATAATGATATGCAGATCGATGATAGTATGAGCAACATATGTCGATTGAAAATCGACGGGTTAGGGAGCTCCAAAAGAAAGTATGCACCTATTGTATAGGTCAACTGGGATTCCCTTGGAGGCCCAAAGATACCATGGAAGTTAAATCCATGATACGACAGAAAGTACTTCTTTACTTTAAGCAAATCTCGAGGTCGAGATTTCTTTTAAGGGGGTGAGGATGTAACACCTCGTAAAATCACGTCCAATGAAGTATTGACACGTGTAATAAACCCTAATGAAGTCAAACATTGAATTCAAGGGACTAATTTTTCGAAAAAAAAATCAAAAACTTTGATTATGAAAGAACTGGAAGTATTATCATACCAAAAAATAAGTTTCTAATTAACCTTTTATGGTTTTATATTCACAAATGAGCCACTTGTTAATCAAGTGTAGCCGTTTATGGAAATAATTGAAAGTTTGCGTAGAAAAGGGTTAAAAGCGTCAACATGTAAATTCTTACCTCTGAGTGACCTTTTAATAAACCGAGAGCCTCATGATATTTGATTATACTCTCTGGAATGCCAATCATTGGAAATCCAAGGCTTTTATGCCTAAAGAGAATTTACGCGCAACTTTGCAAGTATAAGGGACTAAAAGTGTCAATATGTTTAATTATACCTCTGAATGACCTTTTACCGAGCCCGAAGCATTTTGATGTTTAATAATACTTTAAAGAATGCCTAATATGAATTAGATAAGGCTTCAATGCTATTAAATGATAAGTTACGCAAGTTTGCGCATTTGAAGGACCTAAAGCGTCAAACTGCTAAAGTATACCGATTCGTATGTTATCGGACCTTCCGGAATATGACCATGAGTTAAGCATACCCTACTTACCCTTTATACAGCTTAGATATAGGCTTAGAGGTGTTTGGTGCGCAAAAAATAAACTTTTAAGTCATGCAGGGACTAAAAGTGTCAAAAAGCGCACAAGTTTGCGTTTACACGCATATCTCACATTCTGAATATTCCCGGACACCCAAAATTTATGTAAGCACTAAAACATCTTATTTTAGTGTTTGGCTTGATAAAATTACATTCGTCGCGTCGTTTGGATTGTTTTTCGCGTCCGTCCGTGTTTCGTCGTAATTAGCCGAACAACGTGACCGTACGACCAAACGAACCGACATCCGGCATATTTTTGAGCATGTTTCATGTTCCCCTTACTTAGGCATCATTGTAGAGCCTTAAAAATGATTTAACGGGCCTTGGATGTGTCAGAAATGGCAATTGGAGGTACTGGGGCTAAAACCGTCAACATTTGAAAGTTTCTGATTGCTGGCCAAAGCCTTGCGCACCTCAACACTGTGGTTGTTACGGTGCGCAAGCAAGCCCCAGATGCAGCAACTCATTTTCTGTTGCCTGTTCAGCCTTTCAAACGACATGTCTTGCCCTTTAACACTTCCATGAGTTGCCTAAACTGATTTTTAGCCCTTAGGGACATGTGTTGATGATTCATGGTCCATAATAGCTTGAGTTGTCAACAATCTAAGGTGTTTGAAATCACTATAAAAGGCCTTCAATGTTGCAACATTCTTGCATTCATTCCATCTGCAATTGTGGGACTTTCTGGAGCTTAAGGGCAGACACCAAGCATCCCTAATCGTGATTAGGACTTTAGTAAGCACCCTTGACCTTCCTTGATTAAGTTTTGCTTAGTAATTGGCTTAAAAGTCAAACCGTCATAATTAACGGTTGACTTAGCGATTAATCACCAATGGTCCAGTGATTAGTCGAATTGAAAGTAGTTATAAGTTGGTAATTATGTGGGTAATAAACCCTTAAAAGGGTTCCCCCTGATTCCCACTCTAACTAGGTCAAATGTCGGGTCAAACTTGTTATTAAAAAGTCAACAGGATACTTAAATTCTAATTTATGCATAATTAGCAATGTAGAACATATACAACCTGTTTGATCATTAATATAACTTGGTAATTAGTGTAAGAACATGTCTAAACATGTTCCACCCGACAATTTCCTGTTTAGACCCGGTTCGGAACCGAAAGTCGCAAAGCCTTGACTTTTGCTTTGACTTCAGTTCTGACCCGTTTTGGTGTGATTTAGAAATACCTAAGAGCTTCATTTGGACCAGGTTACATGCTAGTATAACCCTCTGTGATTATACACCTTGGATCATTAGTTATCCAATTAATAGGCATGATTCCGTTAATTGCTCATATGTTGACCATTATGCCCTTATTACCATAAAACGTGATTTTTGGAAATGTAAAACTGTAGAAACCTTAGTTACTGATATGTAAACTTGTATGAAAAGTTTGACATCAGTTTGAGGTGTAGATTAAGAGTTATGCTCGTTAGCGTAAAATGAAAGCTTTATGTTAATTAAACGGCGTAACTAGCGTATAGCCTAGTTAAGCCTGCTTTTGATATCAAACTTATTACCCACTGATGTAATATATTATTTTGGGATTTTTGAAGATTTTTAATTAATTTTAGGCTGAGCATAACTAATAGTCGTAGGCTTAATCCGGTAATTGTCGATTTTGCCCTTACGGGCTATAAAATGAGTTTTACATTTCTAATTGACTCCAAACCTTTTGCTACTGATTACATATGATAAATAAATTATTTTAAGCCTTCTGGAATAATAAAAATATCATCTTTATGTATCGAACCCGGAAATGGCTTATAATCGCCTTTTTAAGCGTTTTTAATGCATAGTATGTACTAGAATTATTTTAAACATACAAGGGTTGATACCTACTGATGTTTGAGGCAAATTATAATATTTTAATAGTAAGCAAAAGTTTTTTAACTCAGACTTCAGTTTTGAGCTTTACGGCTTATGTGAAATAACCAAAATGCCCCTACGGTGCATAGTTTGGTCATAATTGATAAATTTCACATATATACAATACCCTACTAATATAACTTAGCAAATTGATTATCTTTGCTGATTACATCAGACCTGTAACTCAGGATACTACTTAAACTCTTTTATAACCTTTTAAATGACCAAATTACCCCTACGGGGCATAGTTTGTGTTTAAATTCGTTTCGGGCATAATAAAAGACAACTTACTGATGTCACAACATATTTGAAGCATATTAACTTGGGAAACCTGTTAATGGCTCATATGTATACCCGTTACGCTTATTACGCGTTCGGTTCGGTTTATGTAACTAGTTTACATAAACTAGCCTAAACGGGTCAAACCTTATCGGTTTTATCTCAAAATCCAGAATGTGTATGAAATACCCATATTAAACAAGTCTCTGAACTTGTCGGGTCTAAATCACATTCTATCCGGTCTTCGCTTAATCGTGCGTACGAACCGTGTCTTCGAAACTAACCGGTCTAAGCTTAAGCTTAACTAAAGACCCGTTAGGATTCTAATAGGTTATTATAAACCTTCGTTCCAGATTAGGAGTACCAGTAAAAGCTACTTGCGTTTGCTTGTTGTGATTTATACTTTGCTCAGGTAAATACTTTTAACTTATTTTTCCTATACGGGCTTGGGTTACGGTATATAGAATACCGCTTGATCGGGCATCAAATCTTCCATCGTTAGGTGGTTAATTGAATAATTTGATCGGCTCGTTTAAACAGTCTTGTTACTTAAAGCCTTTGGGGGGTTAATGACCATGTCCCGGATATCCTTGGCATCATTTTACGAAATGGCCACGACTTAAGCGCGGGGTGTAGGCGTACACCCGTCAGTGCACTAAAGAATAATGTGGTGTGTCTATTGATCTTTAACCCAGACTTGATCCGGGCTACTGAATGCACAAGGAACATGTAATTCGTTCACAAGATTATATATATTTAAATAAGTCTCCCAAGTTATAAAAGGTTAATTTTGCCTCTGTGCATTTTAATCAAATTATAAAAGATATTTTGTGCCACGTGTATCCAAATCAATTTTCTTAAACTATTTTCAAAATGAGTCAGTTAATTGTATTTACCAGTGTAAACTGACGTATTTTCCAAAAAGACTAAATGCAGGTACTATACGAAATTGGCTGGAAATTTCTCCTTAGCATCAATAGAAGTCTCGCAAGCTTAAGATGCCTAAAAGTTTCCTTTTGAAGATCATACACCTCATAATACAACAACACTTACACTTTAGTGATCATTGTACCATCGATCACTTTTGTTCTCGAGTTGTATATCTTTCATCGTATTAATAATTTTGATTATGGTAGCCGACTTTTATAGTCGTCTCCTGAGGTGTTGGGATTGAACCCTATCAGAGGAACAGATAATGTAAAGCCAAAACTGGATCAAAGCAGTGGATCCAGAATAAGCAGACGTTTACAGTTGGTTCATGCAAATCTCTCCCCTTGAAAGTGGTTTCATATCTGCTGACCTCCTATCCGCTGATCATACTAAGTGCTGACCTACAACTGCTGCTTCATATCTACTGACCAATGTCAAAGACTGATGGAAGACCAAAGCTCTGTTGACTCAATCTACTGCTTTGGAACAAGTACTGCTGATCCAGACAAGCACTGCTGGGTTCACAGCAGAGGAAGGATGCAGCAGCAGTTTAAGTGTCTTTTATGTAATGTAATGTAATAGCAGTAGTTTAGTACATCAGTGTTTATAGATCAGTAGTTAGAGTTTGTTAGGAGGTTAGATGTCACTTTCATGGTGACGTCAGCTAAGATGCTCAGTGGTTTGCAAGTGCCTATAAATAGTTCAGTACTTTGTACTGTTCTATCAGCTCTTTCATCACATCGTCTTCTTTGCACGAACAAACTACTGAGCTCTGGCTGAGGGGGAGTTTGCATTCTTACATCAATCATTGTAATCGTTGTTGAAACAAATTCAATCATTCGGTTCTTTGTGTAAAGATGTTTGATAAAAGTATTACTCTCGTTTGATTGTATGCAAAGTTTGCTTTCATCTTATTTCCGCTGCACAACTCTTTCATTTTCATTTTAATTACAAACGAAAATACAATAAAAAAGAAACTCAGATCCAACAATTGGTATCAGAGCCTGGACAGTCAAATTTGATTTAACAATCATTTTGACATAAATAGTTCAGCTCATAACAGTTGATACTGATCGTTTGTTCGTCCGTTGAAAAACAGAGCAAGGATTAATCACCATTAAAGTTGATTTCTCAGTGTCTGTAAAACAACAAGAATGACGTCACAATCTCAGGATGACAAAAACAACATCGGCTCGCTTTTTAAACCACATATGCTTAAAAGAAATGAGTACAACATCTGGCAGAGGAGGATGGGTCACATCCTCGCTCAACAAAGCACAGGGTGTTGGAAGTCTGTCATTTATGGTCCCCATGTTCCTTCAGTGCCAAGCGCTGAAGATGCTAAAAAGTTCGTTCCAAAACCAGTTGAAAATTATACCGAAACCGACTTTCAAAAAATCGAACTAGATGCTAAAGCGTTTAGCATCGTAGCATCTGCGCTGCCCAATGAGATATATGCTGGACTGTTACATTGTAACAGTGCCAAAGAGTTATGGGACGCACTTAAGGAACAATTTGGGGGAACTGAGGAAGTAATAGAAAACAATAGGGAAATCCTGAACCAACAGTATGAAACATTTTGCTACGTTAAAGGTGAATCACTAACGCAACAATTTGAGCGTTTCAACTGTCTCATCAGTGAACTGAGGCTTGTTAATACCACTTTTACAAACTCAACTCAAAATAGCAGGTTCCTCAGGTCACTGCCAGAAAAATGGGACACCATAGCTTTTGTCACCCGAAACTCACCTGAATTCAAGGATCTGACCTTGACCCAACTCCACGGTCGACTCCTGACCTATGAAAGGGAGTTGAACCAGAAAAGGAGGTTACAAGAGTCAGGAAAAGTTACCGATGATTACACTTTCGGTAGTACTGCTCTTCTGGGTCAAGAAGAATCTGGGGGCAGTGGTAAGGACCAGGGTTTTGATCACTTCATTGACATAACTGCTGGTGCAAATTTTAACAACCCTGATCCTCACTCTGCTAGTTATGCATTCACTGCAAATGAAAACCAGATGTCAGACAATTTAAGCTTTGAACTAAATGATTTGCAACATTTTGATCCCACTGATTTAGAGGAAATGGACATTCTGCACCAACTGGCTTTGCTAAGTGTTAGAACTAGCAAGTTTTACAAAAGAACAGGGCGAAAATTCCCAGGTCTGCATGGGAATCTAAGGGTTGGGTTGGATAAATCGAAAATCAAGTGCTATAAGTGTAATAGGTTGGGACATTTCGCTAGGGAGTGTAGGAGTCAAACTACTGGTCCCATAATTACTCATCCTAGCTCAAACCCTAGACCTCAAAACCAAAACACTGTGCACTATGCCCAATATACCCCAGCAGCTCAAGTGAACACTGCTCACTATGCTGCTGCCCCTGTGCCAGTACATTATGTCCAAACTACTGTTCCACAGATCCAATATGTTCAAACCCCTGCTCCACAGGTACAAGTGCAACCTGTTGCACCTCAAACCACTGCTCCAGCAGCAGCACAACCAGATCAACAAAGTTTTTTCACTCAAGGGTTTGTTGACTGGAGCAGTATGCCTGAAGACCTTAATGATGAAAATTTTGCACTCTATGCTTCTAATGATTCTTCTCATGATGAGTTTTGTTTGATGGCATTAGAGTCAATACAGGAAGGGGTTGAAACTGAGGAGGAACAGCAGTGCTTTGAAACAGTGGAAGAGGTGACTGAAGCAGTGGTTGCTGCTGTGGCTGGTGAAGTACTGTTGGGAGAAAGTTCAGGTACCCTGATTGAACCAATGACAGATCCATGGTCCATAGAGGACAAAGAAGAAGAGAAAGAAGAAAAGGCTGGTGAAAAGAAGGTAAAAGCTGATGATGATGAGGATCATCAATGTGATTGTGCAATGATGGCAGCTGCCAAGGTATCTCCTCAAGTTCTTGAAAAACTGTGTTCAGACAATTGCATAATTGCTTTTGCTAACATCAAAGAGGTGAATGAAAACCTTCGGGATAAAATCTTAACTGATGAGGTCAAATTTGAAAGCTCTTTAAAAGAACTTAAAAACAAATTGACTGAAAAGGAAAAAGAAATCAGCTGTTTGAAAGAAGAGCAAAGTATAACCAAAACCCAACTTCAAACTATGGTAGAAAAATACCAAGTTTGCAAAAAGGAGTTGGAGTCTGCCCAGATTACTTGTGAAAGATGGGTGGAATCCTGCAAAGGATATGAGGTTATGCTTGAAAAACAGAGAAAAAGCAATGTGAAGTTTGGGGTTGGGTATAGAAAACATGATGATGAAAGCACTACTTTTGAAAACTCTGTTCAAACCACTGATGTAACCACTGAGTTCATCCCCAAAAACAAGAATGGCCAAGAAGTGAAAATCACTGACAAACTTGGTAACAAAATCACACTTGACAGACCAATGGAATCCTTTACTTTTGTGGAGCTTGAAGAATACCAGTTTAAACCAAAATGGTCTGATGAGTGTGACATTCTTGAAAATTTCAAGCCAATGGACTTTACATCAATTGATGGTGTCAAGGCTCCAAAAGCTAAAGTCATTCCTCTCAAGGACATCCCAGCAGTGGTTAAAACCTCTGCTGCAAAGGAGTCTGAAAAGAGAAAGAAGAAAGAAAAAATTGATAACTTGTTTTGTGAATTCTGTGAAAAAAGGAATCATCTAACAAAAGATTGTTTCCATTTGAAAGCTTATGATTTAAACAAAACAAGTGTCATTGTTTCAGCAGAAAGCTGCATTGTTTGTGGTAAAACAAACCACAAAACTCAAGCATGTGTGTATCTCAAAAACTTTGATGTGAAAAAGAATGAGTACATGGCGAAAACATCCTTGAGTTCATCATCATCATCCACCTCATCATCTGTCAAGTTCACCAAGAAACAACCACTGTTTGTGACAGTTCAAACAGCTGTTACAAAACAGCTGAACCAAACATCTGTCAAAAGAGATGTTCAGGTTACTGATGCACCCCCTGCCAATCAGTTCAGAAAAGGCAGAGAAAAACAGTCTTACCAAAGGATTCCTCACGTTTATGAGGCCTACAAAAGGCCCTCTAAACCCAAAGTGAACAAGTATCCTTTTGGTTACCAGCAGATGATTGGTCAGGACCCACAACAGTGGTTAGAGAAACACTGTCCTAAAACAGTTCAAACCCCTGACCTAACCACTGTCCATCATCTTGCATCCATCCCAGACACTGTTGAGACCCCATCCAAAGCCTTGTTGGCTTTGGAGACCCTAATGAACTAATCCTTTTACTTCATGTGCAGGGAGCTTCTGCATGCTTTGATAGTCTTTGGTATGTAGATAGTGGAGGCTCTAGGCACATGACAGGATGTAAAGCCCTCCTCAAAGACTTTAAAATCCATGGTGGGGGTGATATATCCTTTGGGAATAATAGTAAAGGGAAGGTTCTGGGGTCTGGTACAGTGCAATCTGGAAATGTAAAATTTGAAAATGTCAATCTAATAGACAATCTAAAATTCAACCTTCTGAGTGTGTCCCAAATGAGTGACAAGGGATTTGGGTCATTCTTCACAAAAGACTGTTGTAGGATTGTTGGACCAGAAATGGTCAAAAAGATTGAAGCAATAATCAAAACTGGTCAAACTAAACTTGTTGCTCAAAGAAGTGGCAATGTGTTGGACCTTTGTACGACCTCTAAAAGTCAGTTAAGGCGTTCATCTTTGAATACAAAGGCGGAATCAATGTATACAAAGTCATAACAGCTTTGTTCCTCTTAATTTTTCTTCTATTAATGCATTCTGAGTCTTTACAATGAGTTTCTGACAAAAATTCAGCAGCACCTTGACTCACACACAATGACAACACTTTCGCTTCAAATGACCTACCTATATATAAAGCATATGATTTCGCTTGGAGCTGTTCAAGCGAAATCTCATAGATTGATTTCGCTTCAAGCATATACCTAACCTTTCAAGCGAAATCTCTTGTTTAACACATAAAAACCCTAACTTAAACCCTATTATGTGATCATTCAAACAATCCTAGACACAAGACTTGATAATGACGTAATCAGCAGACATTTAGTGCACCAACAGACTCCCCCTTGGATGTTGATGAAGTCTTTGGCTTCAAGTCTTTGTCTTTAACAATCTTCAAACATTGTAAAAACTCTCTTCAATCTTTATCTTCAATCTTCCCTTTGACCGATGATCCAGACTCCCTCTTTCACAGACTCCCCCTCTCGATAAGCTAGAATCTGAGAAATCTGGTTCAAGCTTTAACATTTAGCTTCCGTTGGGAATAATGAAGATCAAACTTGTTACTCAACCAACAAACATAACCATTCTATCTTTCCAACAATAAAACACAAACTCAATCAGCTTTAACAATCCACTCAAGTATTCAGGTCCAAGTTAATGACCCTGATTACTCAATTAATCTACCAAGTCCAATTTAATGACCTTGGTTGATCTTTTGACGAAACACACTGATTTTAAAACATCAATTTCAAACATTTTCTGAAAATAACAAGTATCAAGTTAATGAACTTGTTTTTGTCATTTCAAACAATTCAAACTTCTTCAAAGTAAGCTCTCCTCATTCTTCAGTTCAGAATCTCCTGCATCTGCTTCAAACATCTGAGAATTCAACAATCAACTCTCCACTTTGGTTTGTCGGAAAATAAAGCAGAAATAAAATCTTTTTGGATTTTATCAAAGTGTTCTAAACTAAGAAATGAAATACAGAAAACTTAAATTGCAGAAAGTAAACAAAGTAAACTATTTACAAACATATTTTTGGTGAGCGTGTCAGGGAATCATATCAGCTTTTCAGACAAAACACAAGTACCGTTAAGCTACATTTCATACTCAGACTTAAACAATTTACCTCGATTGTCGATATACTGATCCATCTTAAATTCTCATACAAAGTTCAACTTATTCAGGATACGATTTAGATGAATTAAGAACTTAGATCATTCATGTGTCCCACCTCTTGAATATACTCCCGTATCCAGAATCTCAATAATCAGTCTTACAGGTGAGAATACTACAATGATATCTGTATATAATTTAGGTATGCGAGGGCCGAGGGATCTCAGATCGATACTTCTGTATACGCAGAGAGATATCAGCTTCGACTTTTCGGTGTGTCCCCTTTAGAGGATCGTTTTGCTTACAACAGCAGCATATATCAATTTTATTGTTTCAGCGTGCTGAGGGTTTAATGCTGCGTTTCAAGCATTTAAGCAAGTATTAGCCAGGGACTAGGTCAGAACTACCGTTCAGCAGAAGTCCCGGAATAATACCCCAGATATCATAGAGTATAAAGACCTAGTATATCAGATTAAGAAACCTTTCAAACGAGATTTCAGGGGTTACCTATATATCCAAGTAGTGTTCCCCACGAATTCACAAGTTTGAATTTAGGTTTATATCCCGAATAAATCTACTAAATGTACGAAAACCTATCGACACATCATCAGTAAGATTGTTTAACTCTTTTATACTTTACAAATCTTTAGCATACTGTAATCGTCTAGCCAATGTACTATCATTTTCCCTATATACACAAGCTCTTTTTCAGATTTTATCATGTTTTTGTATTTTTGCATTTTTTACTGTTTTTGTATTTTCTGAAAATATAACTATGTACAAACATCTACTCCCCCTAAATACCAAAACAAGTAAAAATTCGACAAACCATTGCAGATTGTTTCTCGTCTTCATCCGCAACAGTACTCTCATCAACGCCAATTATGCCATCCGCCACCGACAGAAGCTTCATACCATTCAGTTTTAACAAATATTTAAACCGATTTTTATCAAAAGCTTTGGTATATAAATCAGCTTTCTGTTCGTCAGTGTGGATTTTCTCAATTCGTATCAACTTTTTCTCAAAGCAATCACGAATAAAGTGATGACGAATTTCTATGTGTTTAGTTTTAGCGTGATGAACTGGATTTTTAGTTATATTTATTGCGGCCTCATTATCAACAAAAAGAGGTGTGTTAAGAAACTGCAAACCGTAGTCGCGCATCTGTTGCTGTATCCACAAGATCTGAGAGCAGCAACTGCTAGCAGAAACATACTCCGCTTCACAAGTAGATAACGCCACAGACGTTTGTTTCTTACACTGCCAGGTAACCAATCTAGGACCAAAGAACTGGCATCCTGCAGTTGTTGATTTTGAATTGACTTTGCAGCATCCGAAATCTGAATCAGAATACCCTTCGAGCGTAAAATCGCCTTTTCTAGGATACCACAACCCCAATGAAGGAGTTCCTTTCAGGTAGCGCAATATCCTCTTCACAATAATCATGTGCGATGCTCTCGGGTTAGACTGAAATCTTGCTGCGAGGCACGTTGGGTACATTATATCAGGACGTGAAGCAGTTAGGTACATTAGAGAACCTATCATGGATCGGTAAAACGTTTCATCAGCCCTGTCTCCGGTGAGATCTGGGTGAATCCCATGATTTGTTGCAAGTGGGGTAGCAGCTGGAGTAGAACCTGACATTCCAAATTTCTCTAGAATATCATGAACGTACTTTGACTGATGAATGAAAATTCCCTCAGGAAGTTGTTCAACTTGTAATCCCAGAAAGAATTTCATCTCCCCCATTGATGACATTTCAAACTTCTGCTTCATCACTGATTCAAAATCTTTGCATAGATTTTCATTCGTTGACCCAAAGATTATATCGTCCACATAAATCTGAACTATCAGAAGATGACCATCAACGACTTTAGTGAAGAGAGTGGCATCCACTTTTCCACGAATGAACTTGTTGGCTAGTAGGTGTTGAGACAAAGTCTCGTACCAGGCTCTTGGGGCCTGGTGTAAACCATACAGCGCTTTGTCCAATAAGTAGACCTTGTTTTTGTGGATTGGATCGGTAAAGCCCGGCGGCTGACCGACATAAACCTCCTCTTTAACCTTCCCATAAAGAAACGCCGATTTAACATCCAACTGATAAACTTTGAAGTTCTTCCAAGACGCAAATGCTAGGAAAATTCTGATTGCCTCTAGTCGTGCTACAGGAGCATAGACTTCGGTAAAATCAATTCCCTCCTGTTGGCTAAATCCCTGAACAACGAGTCAAGCTTTGTTCCTTACGACAACTCCTCTATCGTCCCTCTTGCACTTAAACACCCACTTAGTGTTAATTTTCCTATTACCATCCGACAAATCAACTAACTTCCACACTCCCAATTTCTCAAATTGACTAAGTTCCTCCTGCATAGCATTGACCCAAGAGTCTTCAGTAAGCGCCTCTTTGTAAGTTCTTGGCTCAACCTGCGAGATAAAATAACTTAATGAGAATTCAGTTTGCAAAGGAGCAACTTTTGTATAAAAACATGTAAGCCCTTTATCAATCTGATTTCGAGTGCGAACGCCTGCTTGCAATTCTCCTATGATCAACTCCTCTGGATGATATGAAAAAGTTCGCGGCATCACTTCACTTTGAACATCTACATTTCCCTCCAGATTAGTAACATTCTGCTCTGCATCTTGTTCACCAACTTGGTTTATTTGACCTGAAATCTGAATTTGCTCCCCCTCAGAATTTGAATCTGAATCACCATGATCAAATACTGGCATGTTTTCAGCTTCTAGATTATCATTCTGAGCCGACTGATTATCCTGAGCAACTTCATTCTGTTGGACATCATCATGTTCACCAGCATTACTTGGACCTGCTTCATCATCGTTTGAAGTTTCCCGTGGTCTCCTCGAATACTCAGCTGGGAATCTTAGCTGCGACTCATATTCACGCAAAATATCCAACTCATCAAAGAAATCTTCATCATCCTCTGATTCTTCTCTCATGTCAAATGAATCCCAAAGTTTGTCATAATGATAACGCCATGAATCACCAGGATTCTGCGGCGGCATAGTATAACCTTGACATTCAACATTTGCAGCTTCAATAATCCGCTTCTCACTTGGAACGAAGACACGTCGTAATGGTTTTGAATAACCAACAAATATACCCTCAATGCACTTCGGACCAAACTTCCCAAAAGGCTCTATAACCGTACAAGGTGACCCGAACGGTTCTAGATACTTCAAATTCGGTTTGCGGTTATTGATTAGCTCAAAGCATGTTTTGTTGAACTTCTTCACAGTGAGAACCCTGTTGAGCGTATAGCATGCGGCAGAAACAGCTTCAGCCCAAAAATTAATCGGTAACTTTGAATCTGCGAGCATAGTTCTAGCCGTCTCGATTAGTGTCCGGTTTTTGCGTTCTGCTACTCCATTCTGCTGCGGAGTGTACGGAGCACTAAACTCATGCAAAATACCTCTTTCATCACAAAATTCTTCCATCTTGCTGTTCTTGAATTCAGTACCATTATCACTTCTAATTCTCTTGATACGCCTTTGGTACAAATTCTCAATCTTCCTGAACAGACCCATCAAACTGTCAAATGTTTCATCTTTCGTCTTCAAGAAAGATACCCACGAAAATCTGGAATAATCATCAGTAACGACCAAACAATAGTAATCTCCTGTAATACTTTTGACATTCACCGGACCAAACAAATCCATGTGAAGTCTCTCCAGAGGTCTCAAAACTGAATTGACTTGCTTTGTAGGGTGTGACTTTTTCTTCTGCTTGCCTTTGATGCAGCTAATGCACTCCCCTTCCAGATGAAAACCTTTGATATTAACTCCCAATACCAAATCATTGTGCACCAAGTGATCCATCTTCCTTAGGTGAATATGCCCCATCTTTCGGTGCCACAATCTGGATTCTTTCTCAGTTGCTCTAGACACAAAACAATGTGCTTGACCAGTAGTTGTAGTTGCTACAGACATATCTAACACATATAAATCGTTCACTCTAGGTACCCTCATAATAATCCATTCTTCAGGAACAACAAAACCAGGTTTCAAGATCAAACATTCCTTATCAGTGAAGTGAGTAGTATACTGATTGTCACAAATCTGCGAGATACTAAGCAGATTGTTCTCCAGCTCTGTGATGTAGTTAACTCTCTCAAACGTCACAATCCCATTGGATAACGTTCCTTCACCAACAATTCGACCACCTTCATGACCAGCAAATCCCACATAACCACCATTAACGTTTCTCACATCATACAGC
This sequence comes from Helianthus tuberosus, assembly GCA_030545235.1. Taxonomy (NCBI): domain Eukaryota; kingdom Viridiplantae; phylum Streptophyta; class Magnoliopsida; order Asterales; family Asteraceae; genus Helianthus; species Helianthus tuberosus. The sequence continues at coordinate 24,285,141 of CM060420.1, read as the reverse complement.
AATGCAGTTTTTCCTGTCATATGTCGAGATGCGCCACTATCCATGATCCATCTTGAAATGGCTCTTGGAAGATCCTGCATATACCACAAGTTGATTTTAAAACACTTCAATAAAGATGCCGATTCATGCTTCGCGATCCAGGAAGCTCCGGCCATTCAAACTGCTTATTCGAACATGGTGTCCACCCAGGCTTCATCAGCCTTAGGTGTAACCTTGACTCTAGCAATTTGAATTTTAAAATTTTTAGCCTTCAAAGGTGGAAAATTTGCATCATAATCAACCGTAATTGATTCTTCAGCCTTTTTCACTTCAGAAGTTGAACTTTTCATTTCAGTTTTTGGTTTCCAAACTTGTTGAGATAATGCAACCCGCTTGTAAAATTTGTCATTTTTAGTTACCCTTTTCTTTATGGATTCATTTTTCACTTTGATGTTATCATTTTTAACTCTTTGCTTCTTAACCACTTTCTTCTCAACATACATTGGTGCTTTACCCTTCACATCAACTTTCTTTTGTTGAATCTTCACAGTTTCAGTCCTAGGCTTCACATATGTACACATTCGTGCTATATGACCAACTTGTTCACATCTAAAACAAGTACGAGTATCAACTACTCGACTTGTGCCTTCAGACTGATACTGTGAAGCTCTTTTCTCAAAGAACTCTTCATTTGATTTTGAAAAAATTTCATTTTCCTCATCAGAAAGTGAACTTAAACCATTTACAAACACCTTCTTTTCAGCAAACCTTCTGTTTTGAAAATTCTTTTTCTGATAACTCTTACCACCTCGATAACCACCCGACCAATTGTTTCGATTGTTATTATAAAAACGTGGTGGAACAATAGGCTTTTTGTAATAAGCTTTATCTTTCTCAAAATTCATTTGCCTTTTTGTTTGACTCAAACTGTTCACCTCTGACAACTCAGCTTCAACTAACTTGAAAACATTTGTCAACTTTTTCACATTAACATTCTCAATGGGAAACTCAGAATCCGAATACAACTTATCAGATCCAGCCATCTTGTACATCACAAGACCCGGTTCATCACTTAAGTTGTTTTTGGACTTTTGTTTCGGAATGTATTTATCAAAGAAACATCCATCCTCCTCAGAAGTGTCACAATCCGGTTTAAGCACTTTGTCTACCACACTTTTCACCACATCACTTTGGACACCCTCGTCATTGGAAGATGTGAACGTGACATCAATGTTTTCAGGAAGTTTAACTTCCCTTTCTTCCTCAATTTCCACCAAACTAGACTGCTTTTTCGTGTAGTTGTCTAAAATTGGCGGTGGAACTTTGTGAAAACCTACACCCGTTCCATCAGAAAACACATCCTCGCCATCTTTGTTTTTCCCTATAGGTTTAGGAACAATATGCTGCAAAACAAAGCTTGCTGATTTATAGCTGTTAAGCTTCAACTGGATTCGTTCATTCTCAATTTCAGCTTCTTGAACTTTAAGTTTCAATTTAGCAATTTGATCCAGTTGTTCATTAATCGATTCTTATTTTAATCTCAAAACAGCTCTTAGATGTTCATTTTCTTTAAATGTTTTGCCATTACGATCATCACTATCTTTGACAACGTTTTTCAATTTCTCAAACTTTTCAGAAATTTGACGGTTTTCAAGAATTAACTTTTCATTTTCAGATTTTATTTTCTCACGTTCAGTTTTATCATTTTCAATTTGAGCCGTTAATTCTTTGATCCGTTCAGTTGAAGCTCTTACACTTTTGTCACGATCGAGAATCTGATTTTCAACATTTCTAACCTTAGTTGTCAGATTCTGGATTTTCTCATTGTTAAGATACGTGACAGTGTTACAAAAATTGCATTGTTTGGTGCAATTTTTGCAATCAGCATTCCCTTCAAACTTGTTACCTGACGCATTTGTTGACACACTTTGACTGACCGATTCCTTTGACTCAGTAGCAGAATTAGGATCTACCTCAAGTGCTTTTGCAGCTAGCACTTTGTCAGCCATCACTCCCAGGTTTTCAGCTGTCAACTCTTGCGTAGTATCAATTATGCCTGTATCAACTTGCTTTTCTTTCTTCTCTTTTTCCTCTTTCTCCTTTCTCTCTTTCTCTTTCTCTTCTTCAATCATTTTTGAAGTTGGAGTTCCCCACCACTTGTGTTGGCAATATTCATCTTCTTCTTTGTACTCCTTGATGATGGCTTCGATATCAAGTGTACTATCATCAATTGCAATATTTCCATACTCATCAAGATAGCACTCTCTATCTGGATCCCATCTATTGGCTCTCCTTGCATTCAGATAGATACGAGAAAGTCTGATAATCTTTGTTTCAGCAACCATCTTCCGGTAGTGATATTTCTGTTCTTCAGTACGATCATCTTTCCATGGCTTAGGTTCATCATTGCTTGCCATGAATGCGTAACCCACCGCATCTTCTTCAGGTAGAACTTCTTTACTCCAATCATACCCCTCATTATCATAAATCACAGCAGGAGCCCTTGATTTGTCTCTGTTGTCTTCAACCTGTTTCAATCTAGGCGGCTCAGATTTATTCTGATGGTAGATTGCCTTTTTGTAATAATCATCTCTGAAAGGGTTCTCCGACTCATCAACATAAGCGTTTCGGCATTCTCGTTTGAAGTGACCCTTCTGCTTACATTTGAAACAAGTCACCTTCGATTTATCGAACCCCAGCTTGGTAGAAGCACCACCAATTGTTTTTCTCCCTGTAATCTCCATGAAGCGTTGTGCACGTTGAACTGCACTTGCCATTGCCCAACGAATGTCGATCAGCTCCATTTCTTCAGGATCTATCTGATCGTAGTCTTCTTTCGTCAGATTTGTATTCCCGATTTTTCCAGCCACCAATCCTTCGTAGGATTCCAAAACAGATGCCAAAAAGACCATTTGTTGCTTGGCCGACTCTGCATCAAAATTCTGTGCGTTCTTCAGATCTATCGCGATATTGCAAGAAAACTTCGCATCAGAATGATTTGCAGAAGATGTAGATCCACTGTGATAACCACTATGGCCTCCACTGCTTTGATCACTTTGACTTTCTTTGTCGGCTGTCGACACATTTTCAGCAGAAAATGCAGTCTTTGGAGAAGTAGCTTTCGGCATCATGCTCTTTGGATAGTATAGATCCAGATTTTGTTGATAAAATGAATGATTAACTTTGTACGTCTTCTTCAATTCCAGTTCATGACTTTCCAGTTTCTCAATCACCAGATCTGGTTTCAACAAATCAGAAGAAATAGTATTCTTAAGCATGAGAGCATAATATCTCCACTCCATCTCGTCTGGCAATGCATCAAGCAACTTGTCTACTTGCTCATCATCAGGATATCTGATATCATGTCTTGCTAATTCCAGCTTCAGATGACCAAACCTTTCAATCATTTTACATACTGACTCATTTTTAAGACAACTAAACATATCAAACTCTTTCCTAAGAAGTTTCTTTTTATTTTTTATAATCTCTTTGCTTCCAAGACACTTCTTTTCGAGTTTTTCCCATAAGTCTTTAGAATTTGAGTAATCTATCAGTGAAATGATGTCTTCACGCACCGATTGAAACAATAATGCCACACATTTTTGCTCAGCCACAAAATTATCAATCTCTTCAGCTGATCTTAATGCTTCACCATTCTTCTTTCCTTGGGCAAAACCATTTTTCATACTTTTCCAGCAAGGAAAAGCAAATGCCATCAACCAATCTTCGAACTTTGTTGCCCACCTGCTATAATCTTCTATAGCCATCAGCTTAGGAGGTTTGTTAAATGTTCCAAATGCACTTTCGGACTCCCAAGCTTCCTTCTTTCTTTCTTTCGGTGGACTTTTGTTTGCATCACTTGAAGAAGTATCGTTGTTTCCTGAACTGCCCGTGAATGCGTACATATCGCTGAAAGGATTCATGAAAATATCATCCATTTTGATCGTACCTGAAAAATCAGTCAAACACTTAGAAAATTTTTAGGTTTTGAAAAATTAACAAGTTCAAGCGAAATACTTGAAGTAATCAGCTTCAAGCGAAATTAATACTGTTCAAGCGAAATCTATCAGCAACTCTAATTCAAGCGAAATCAACTATTTCGCTTCAACAATACAAGTTACAATCCAAACGGTTTCAAGCGAGACCAACTGTTTCGCTTCAACTTATCAGAACCTTCAAGCGAAATCTGACAGAACAGTTTCGCTTCAACTGTTCAAGAGAAAACCACTATTTCGCTTCAAGTTTCAAGCGAAATAGTCCAAAATGTCTGTCTTGAAGCGAAAACAACCTGTTATCTACGAACAACTTCAAGCGAAATCCTGTTTTATGTCAATTTTAATGAGTTTTAATCTGAATTTAAGTCCGAAACTTTGTAGGCTTTGTTAAAACTCAGTTTTACATGTTATACTCGAAAATCAGACCATTTCGACCGTTGGAACTTGTTCAGATTTGAAAAATGTAAAAAGAAATGAGTAGAAAGAAGATAATCCGCTGCTATGGTATGAACTCCTCGTCCTGAGCTCTGATACCACTTGTTGGACCTTTGTACGACCTCTAAAAGTCAGTTAAGGCGTTCATCTTTGAATACAAAGGCGGAATCAATGTATACAAAGTCATAACAGCTTTGTTCCTCTTAATTTTTCTTCTATTAATGCATTCTGAGTCTTTACAATGAGTTTCTGACAAAAATTCAGCAGCACCTTGACTCACACACAATGACAACACTTTCGCTTCAAATGACCTACCTATATATAGAGCATATGATTTCGCTTGGAGCTGTTCAAGCGAAATCTCATAGATTGATTTCGCTTCAAGCATATACCTAACCTTTCAAGCGAAATCTCTTGTTTAACACATAAAAACCCTAACTTAAACCCTATTATGTGATCATTCAAACAATCCTAGACACAAGACTTGACAATGACGTAATCAGCAGACATTTAGTGCACCAACACAATGTTTATGTTGTTGACATGTCAAAAGAGTGTCCCAGAGCTGATGCCTGTCTGTTCTCAGCTGCCTCTAACAAAGAGACAGAACTTTGGCATAGAAGGCTGGGACACACAAATCTTAAGACAATCACAGAAATTTCAAAAAATGGTTTGGTGAGAGGCCTACCACAAAAATTGTTTTCATGTCCTGAACATTGCATTTCCTGTTTAAAAGGAAAACAGCATAAAAGTTCTTATAAGTCCATTGAAGAGTCCAAAACAACCCAGTGTTTGCAAATGCTACACATGGATTTGTTTGGCCCAGTTCAAGTCATGAGCCTTAAAAAGAAAAGATATTGTTTGGTTATTGTTGATGACTTTTCTAGGTTCACACGGACTTTCTTTTTGCACTCAAAAGATGAAAATGCAGGCATTTTGCAAGACTTTGTAATACAGGTTGAAAAGCAATTTGACCTTCCAGTGAAAAGCTTCAGGAGTGACAATGGCACAGAATTCAAAAATAGGGAGTTGGATGCCTTCTGTGTGAAGAAAGGGATTGTAAGGCAGTACAGCATCCCAAGAACACCAGAGCAGAATGGGGTAGTGGAAAGGAAGAACAGAACTCTGATTGAGGCTGCCAGAACCATGCTTGCAGATTCAGGTTTGCCATTAACTTTCTGGGCAGAGGCAGTAAACACTGCTTGCTATGTTCAGAACAGAGTTTTAAGAAACCCCAGGCACAAAAAGACTGCCTATGAAATTCTGTATAAAATCAAACCACTGATCTCATATTTCAAAGTGTTTGGCTGCCCATGTTTTATTTTGAACTTAAAAGATTCCATTTCAAAATTTGCAGCCAAAATTGATTGTGGTTATCATCTGGGATACTCAACCACTGCCAAGGCCTACAAAGTGTTCAATACACGGACCAAGGCAGTGGAGGAGACTTTGAATGTTAAGTTCAATGAACTTTCATCAATGAAAATCCCAGCAAATCCTGCAGATCTGTTTGATCTTGAAAAATTCACTTTTGAAAATACTGCTGTCAAGACTAACAGTGCAGGTCCATCAGAGGATACAACACCAGACTATGGGTATGAAATCATCATCCCTCAAAGGTCTTCCACAAAGGGAAAAGCATCAGCTGTTCAAAACAGTTGTCAAAGCTCTACCACTGCTACCTCAACAGTTGTTGACCAAAGTAGCCCATCAACCACTGCTTCCACATCCTCAAACACTGCTGACAAAAGTCCTCAAACAGTGGATAAAAGTCAGCAGTTGTCCACCTCATTACCTCCTATACCACCACCTTTTGAAGCCACTGCTGGATCATCAAAGTCCCCAGCAGTGGTTAGCTCAGATGATACACATTTGCAGCCTTCACCAACCAATGCCATCATACCATACCAAGGAGACTTAATCTTCTTGAGATCTCATCCACCTGATCAAATCATTGGCAACATAAATGAAGGGGTGCTCACAAGAAGCCAAACCCAAAACATTTGTCTTTTTGCTGGTTTTCTATCACTCCATCAGCCAGTCAAGTACCAAGAGGCACTGAAAGACAACAGCTGGGTAGAAGCCATGCAAGAGGAGCTCCAACAGTTTAAAAGACAACAAGTATGGGAGCTTGTACCACTGCCAGAAGAGGTTAGTCCCATTGGCACAAAGTGGGTCTTCAAAAGCAAAACTGATGAAAGGGGTATTGTTGTCAAGAATAAAGCCAGGCTTGTGGTTCAAGGTTACAGACAGGAAGAGGGGATTGATTATGATGAAACATTTGCCCCTGTTGCAAGATTAGAAGCAATTAGACTGTTCCTGGCCTTTGCTGTCAACCACAATATGAAGGTGTTTCAAATGGATATCAAAAGTGCTTTCCTCTATGGTACAATTCAAGAAGAGGTGTATGTTTGTCAACCTCCAGGTTTTGAGGATCCATTTTATCCAGATCATGTCTACAGGCTAAACAAAGCCTTGTATGGCTTGAAACAAGCACCAAGGGCCTGGTATGAAACTCTTTCCAACTTCCTACTCTCAAATGGTTTCAAAAGAGGTACCATTGATAAAACACTGTTTTTAAAATGGAGAGGGAAGGATTTATTGATTGTCCAGATTTATGTGGATGACATTATTTTTGGAAGCACATGTAACTCAATGTGTGAAGAGTTTAGAGAACTCATGACAGCTGAGTTTGAAATGAGTGCAATGGGTGAGCTGCAATGCTTTCTTGGTCTCCAAGTACAGCAAATGCAAAATGGAACTTTCATTCATCAAAGCAAATATGCTAAAGAACTTTTAACCAAATTTGATATGAATGATTGTAAACCATGCAGTACACCCATGGCAACAAATAAGCTGGTCATGTCTGATGAAAAGGATGAGCTGATTGACCAAACACTTTATAGAAGCATGATTGGGTCTTTATTGTACCTAACTGCATCTAGACCAGACATCATGTTTGCAACATGTGTCTGTGCAAGAAGTCAGTCAGCTCCCAGAAAATCAAATCTCATTGCTGTAAAAAGGATCTTCAGATACATAAAAGGTGCTCCCACACTTGGTATCTGGTATCCAGCTAATGGGAACATCAAGCTTTCAGGTTTCTCAGACAGTGACTTTGCTGGCTGCAACACAACAAGGAAGTCCACATCAGGAGGGTGCCAATTTCTAGGTGATTGCTTAGTCTCATGGCAAAGCAAAAAGCAAGCAGCTGTTTCAACATCCACTGCTGAAGCTGAATACATTGCTGCTGCAAGCTGTACAGCCCAACTCCTGTGGCTTCAAAATCAGTTGCTGGATTTTGGTATCACTGCTTTAAAGACACCACTCATGTTGGACAGTCAGGCAGCAGAAAATATCATCAAAAATCCAGTTTCCCATTCAACCACCAAACACATCGACATCAGACATCACTTTGTGAGGGATTGCTATGAAAAAGGTTTGATTTCTCTGCATCATGTCCCAACTAAAGATCAGCTAGCTGATGTGCTCACAAAAGCACTTGATACAGCCACTTTTGAAAGCTTGGTCTCTAGAATTGGGATGCTAAACATGGAATAACAAGCAACATCTTGTTTTTCCATGCATAAAAGCAACAAAATGTTTTCAGAAAATCAAAATTCCATCCTTAAAAATAGCTAAATATGAAATTTTTCATTAAATCCTTAAAAGTCTGCCATTAACCACTGATTTCTCAAAAGTCTGCTCTAATTGAAAAGTCTGTCCACTGCTGAAAGTCAACCCCTGCTCTCTCATTCCTTTGATAAACTCTGTTGCTCAAAAGCAGTGTCTTATCCACTGATATGCTATCCACTGATAGTGAAAATCATCCACTGCTTTCATACCACTGCTTTCATTTGTCCCTATCACACAAGTACTGTCCTTCACTTTCAACAGGGGTTGTCACGTGGTCAGTACATATTGGTCAGACCTTTTGTAACGGCTGCCACCTCAGCATTCACTTTCTTCCCTATAAAATCCCCCACTCACCATCAAAACAGGGTTTTACTGTCGAATTGAATTCTTAAAATTTCTCTTCTCAAAGCAGTTTTTCTTCACATTTCTTCACAAATTTCTTCGATCAATCATCCTCACAATGACAAAATCAAAGAAATCTTCAAAACCCTCATCCAAATCTTCATCGAAAACAGCCTCTCAAAAGGAAATCTCCACTGAAATTCCACACAAATCATCTCACAATCTCCTGGGTCTTCTCACAAAACCAGGAACCACCAACGTTTTTGATTCCATCATTGATCTCATGGCAAAATCAAAGTACAAAACTTTGATCACTGCCGATGCACCAATCTATTTGGCGACCCAAAGGGAGTTCTGGAAAAATGCAACCCTTGAAAAACAAGGCGACACTGCAACCACCATAAACTCTTCTATAAAGGGTAAAGCTGTCCAAATCACGCCACAATCCATTTCAGAGGTCTTTCAACTCGGTGATCAGGAAGGTAAAATTTCTTTCACTAAAAACGAGTTAAAAATTGACTTCATTGAGAGAGGGTATGAAGCCACAATGATGAAGAAAATTACCTTAGAAAAAGGTTATTTTCCTTCTGCAACCAGATTTTTATTTCATACCCTCCTACTATGTGTTTCAAACAAAACCACTTCTTTTAATGAAATCCCTTTAAAGATTCAAAATCTGGGATATGCTATTCTTCAAGGAGAAAATTTTAACTATTCTCGGGAAATTTTTAAAGATTTGGTTAATAATGTTGAAACAAAATCCTTCTTACTGTTTCCAAGGTTTTTAAGTTACTATTTTTCAAAGAAATTCAGTAAGGATGATTTAGCTATAATAAACCAAGGTGATTCTACTCAAATAAACAGTTTAACAACTGAAACTTTTTCAAGAATGTTAGCACCTTGCAAAACACAAGCAGAGGTGCCTGAGCAGATTTTAGCAGTTACAACTGCTCCTCAGGTATCTGCTGCTGAGCCCACTGCTCAAGGTGATCAGAGCAGCAGCACAACTGCTTTGAAACCCACACCTAAAATCACCAAAAAGCCCACAAAAAGCAAAACACAAAAACCCCCCAAAACCATCAAAAAGGCATCTCTGGAGGATGAGATACCAGAGCTCCTGCCAGTGACAACACAAAAGTCACAAGAAACCACTGCTGTTACTTCCTCACAGCAGTTGGTACAAATATCTCAACCCATAGCTGAAACTCCTCCTGTTTCTTCACAAAAAGAACAGGTTGTACAAATAGGGTCTCCACATCATGATGCTCTGGAAACACTCGTTTCTATCATCCACAGTCCAATGCCCGGGACACATCCTATTTCTACACCAACCATCACATCCACAATTCCCTCACCAATAAAACCACTGTTGGATGCAATTGATTTGAACCAGGCATTATCCAGTCCTTCTCAATCACCTATTAATGAGAATATACCTCAACAACTGACTGGGTCTGCTGCATCAATCTTTGCTAACCCACCAACACAACCTGAGGAGGTTACACCCCTTGAGTTACAAGTAACTCTTGGTGGTATTCCAAGTGAAGCAGCCACTACAACTGTTACACCCACTGGGTTACATTTGGACAGTAGTTACATTCATAAGACTTCCTTGGAGGCAATTCCTTTTATAGCACCTCTGCCAACCACCAGTGGATTTATTTATCCTACTGGCAACATCAAAAGGTTGTCAAGTGTTGAAGGAAGAAGACCCCAGTACCAAGAAAAAGGGGCATCAGTGGTTAATGTTTGGAGTATATTTCCTACATCTACCACTGATAAAACCACTGCTAGTGGGAAATCAGATGATCCCATTAACTTGGGTGATGGTTTAAAGTACCAGAAATTGACGGATCGTATTGCAAAGCTTGATAACTCTGTTGCAGAACTCAAAGATATGCTACAACAGGTGTTACAAGTTCAGAAGGTACAATCAACTGCTGTTCCACCTCAAGCATCTGTTCCACAAAGGGCACCTGCTACAAATGAGCTCTGGAATCAATTTCAATCTTTTCTCCAACAACAAGCACAATTAGCAGATCAGCAACATGAAAAACATGTACAACAGCTGAGAAATGCAATGGAGTCAAGGTTCAAGAACACTCAGGCTGATTTAAAGGCTCTCACAACTCAGATCTTACACACCACTGGCACTGCTCCTCCAAATGTCCGCTACATTTCTCAACTTCCAGAAGATAATGCCAAAAAGGGGGAGAAAATTAAGGAATGGAAAAGGAAGGGTATAGAAGATGGTCTCTATCTTGAACCAGAAAATTCAAACATGACCAAAGAAATCCCTTTGCCAGATGGTAGTAAGAAAATTGATGTGACAACAAATGCACTAGCAGAAGCAGCTGCAAGTGTAAAAAGGGATAGAGAGGCCAAAAGGAAAGCCAGGGTGGAAAGAATGGATCATCCAGAACAGGGTACTTCTGGGTCAAGGGATCATGAAAATCCTGTTGAGGAAAAGAAGAAGCCTACTAGAAAAGTAAGGCAACCCAAATCCATTCCTATCAGACGTTCAAAGTCTGCTCAAAAACCACCACACAAAACAGCTGATGCATCAGGAGTTACAAAAACTACTGCTTGCCAAACAGTTGTTCCATCAACACACACCACTTCAACACACACAACATCCACTGCTTTACCATCATCACCACCAAAAACAACACCTGCTGACATACAGCAGAAGACAGCAGATGTTATAACATCTGTTGTAATGACAACACTGGTTGAAACACCAGTTGTTTCAACAGCTGTTAGTCAATCACAATCCACTGCCACAATATCCACCACCACTGTTCCATCCAAAACATCACCAGTCTCTCCTAAACCAAAAAGGAGAAGGCTAATTTTAAAAGATGATGACACATCTCCACCACAAACATCTTCAAAATCTTTAGCTCTTGTCACAATACCAAAACCTGTTCCTCTCTCTTCAGTACCAATGTACAAGCCCTTACCTCCTGCAGGTGTTCAATTTCCTCTTGAACTAGCAGCTGTTAGAGATGAAATAAAATCCTTCTACTATGAGGATGACCCTGCCAAAAGGAGGTTGCCATCAATAAAGGGATATCCTTGGCCTAAAAATGTTGATGAATACTTGGATATCAAAGCCAAGCAAGCAGAGGATATCTCAAAAAGAAACACACAAGGGAAGTCTGACAAAGAAATTTCAAGAAATTATCAATATCTGCTTACACAAGTCAGATCCCTAGAGCAATTTGCAAAAAATGTTAGTCAACAAATTTCTGAAAGAGCAGCCGAATCTCTGAAGAAAGACTACATTGAAAGCATCATGGCTCACAAAAAGTACAAAGGAGAGAGATATATGTACAAAGAGTGGACTGTTCCTGAGCTTGAAGATGAAGCTGCAAGAATTCAAGACATGATAAAAAGGAAGATCACTCACACTCCTCCTAACTGGGCAAAATTTAGAAAGAATGTACCTGACAAACAGGAAGAGCTGAAGAGAATGAAAGAAGAGCTGGTAGCAGCTGATTATGGTAACAAAAGACAAGTTGCTAGATGGAAAGAAGATGTGGTCAGGGCTACTTACAAAAAGTTGGAACAATTAAGAAAGAAAGATCCCACAGTTCCTCAAAAGCCTGACTATTCTGAAGCAGCGGTTTCAAAAAGACCATCAAAGCTGCAAATCAGGAGATCCTCAGCTCCAGTTGGTGCTGCCATCTACAAAAGAAGGCCACACAAACAGCTGATTGCTGAAACCATCAAAGAGTTAATGGAAGGTGAAGACCTTGGAAAAGAGGGTATAAAGAAAATGATCATGGAAACTCTTGGTTTGGATCAAACTGCAAGTACTGCTCAGCCAGTCATGAATAGGCTAGCCTCTCCAAATACTTCTGCAAATAAACATCTCCCAAGAAACCCACCAGGCTCAAAAATACAAAAGTGGGAAACTGACAAACAGACCTGCGTATTGACTTTGCTCAGGTCTGGTGGAGGAGTGGAGAAAATATCAAGGGAACAAGCTCTTGGCCTGAGTCTTGAAGATTTGCAGGATCTCCTTGATCTTCCAATCAGCAGGGATGATGAAGATACAGATGCCCTAGACTTTGAATTACAATTTAAAGGTCAGATAAGGGAGCTGTTGTTGAGGCAATAAAGATTTCCACAAATAATGAAGAGTTTTGGCATTATCTGTTCCAGGGGGAGATTGTTGGGATTGAACCCTATCAGAGGAACAGATAATGTAAAGCCAAAACTGGATCAAAGCAGTGGATCCAGAATAAGCAGACGTTTACAGTTGGTTCATGCAAATCTCTCCCCTTGAAAGTGGTTTCATATCTGCTGACCTCCTATCCGCTGATCATACTAAGTGCTGACCTACAACTGCTGCTTCATATCTACTGACCAATGTCAAAGACTGATGGAAGACCAAAGCTCTGTTGACTCAATCTACTGCTTTGGAACAAGTACTGCTGATCCGGACAAGCACTGCTGGGTTCACAGCAGAGGAAGGATGCAGCAGCAGTTTAAGTGTCTTTTATGTAATGTAATAGCAGTAGTTTAGTACATCAGTGTTTATAGATCAGTAGTTAGAGTTTGTTAGGAGGTTAGATGTCACTTTCATGGTGACGTCAGCTAAGATGCTCAGTGGTTTGCAAGTGCCTATAAATAGTTCAGTACTTTGTACTGTTCTATCAGCTCTTTCATCACATCGTCTTCTTTGCACGAACAAACTACTGAGCTCTGGCTGAGGGGGAGTTTGCATTCTTACATCAATCATTGTAATCGTTGTTGAAACAAATTCAATCATTCGGTTCTTTGTGTAAAGATGTTTGATAAAAGTATTACTCTCGTTTGATTGTATGCAAAGTTTGCTTTCATCTTATTTCCGCTGCACAACTCTTTCATTTTCATTTTAATTACAAACGAAAATACAATCAAAAAGAAACTCAGATCCAACATGAGGTTTTGTGCCGGCGATCTACACTAATCAAAGGCTTTCCTTACTAAAATCGTTTGGGTCTTATCATTTATTCGTTACTTTGATCTCTGTATTCTGAGTCATATTGCGATATGCCAAGTAGTATTTTTAGCAATTAAAGCATTATTTCATTAAAAAACCTTAGCATCTTTGTCGAACGTCTTAGTTTTATATTATTTAACGAAATTTTCAATCTATTACAATTTAGCACACTACCACACATAACGAATTTGATCAACTAATTACTTAGGTAATTTTTTACCCAAACAATTTGGCGTCCACCGTGGTTAATGGTTTGGTCAAAAATTACCGAACCAATTAAGTGATCAAATTTAGTTTGTGAGGTAGTGTGCTATAGAGATTTGCAAAAATGCATTAAGTTGATTATGAATGAAAACAGTTTCAGGATATAGCTCCAAGATATCAAACTATATCAATTATCAAGTATTGAACAAAAAAAGTAAAGATTGACGCGGGATGTATGATGAAAGCCCTTGATCTATCTAGATCGTCGGCACAAAACCTCGAGAGTTGACAACTGCCAGCTGCCTTTGTTCTTCTTATTGATTGAAATATCAGGATAATGCACGTATCAGCTCTAAGTGTAACAATGATTGTGAAATGTGAGTGAATGATTGTGAATGTAGCAAGTAATAGTGTATGTATGAGATTACTTGTGTTTTTCTAATGAATATCCTATAGTTTTTAAATTCTAACTGAATATCCTATAATTCCGGGATACGGGGAATATTCCCTTGTGACCGTTATAGACCTCTTCTTCCGCTATCAACATTCACCTTTCAACCACTTTGAGCGAGTCTTCGATAAGACCTAGTCCTTGTTAACGTTGGTCCCTTGCAACTGAAGTTTACAAACAAACCATTAGTAACGAACAAGATACATTTGCAGGATGTTACCAATATCCTGGTTTAGTATCCTAGTCACAGATTGTGACGACTGGCACCAAACCGGTAATTTCCGTACTAATTTAATATTATTTAATATTTGCAATTATGTGCTTAAATGTCAACATTGTCTGATTACATGCTATACTTGTGAATTCATGCACATTTTATACTTCAAAAATTGCTTTGTGCATTACTTTAAGCGTTGCGTCAGAAAGACTAGTAAACTCACCGGTAAGACACCATGCGTCAGCATTTCTGCAGAAAGCAGTCAGACATTAGAATTTGCTCCTAGGAGTAGGTCCAACATCTAAAATACATTAAAACCCAAGTGTGGATACAAGGGTTAACATATGAACTTCCCGTAAGCAAAACTATGCACTAAAAAGCACCCGAAACTCACTTTAAATGCAGAATTCTGCACAATTCAGCCATAATTCAACTATAATTCAGCTTTTAATACCAAAATATCATGCAGAATTTAGAAATTAGTGTCCAAAATAACTTACAAAGTGTCAGGAATTGAAACTGTCACAAAAGGTGCTTCATACTTAGTGAAACTGCGCAATTTAGCACTTTAACGAACAGTAACGAAACTAGGGCTGAAAATTGGGTACATGTTAAGACACGATTAGACCTGTTTGACTGAAAAATACACCCTTTGACTTTTTTATTTTTGAAAATAATTAAAATTACAATGTTAGGATCCATCATTTATTCATCTTTGTACATAAAACATAAAACTGTTTTATAAACATGATGTCACGGCCCTTGGCCCCGGTTTGACCCGGTCCAGAGCCGCGAGGCAGGAAATCCCGTGGTATTTAATTTAGCGACAGCGGAAGACTTTTTAAACAGGATCAATTATTAATAAAACTACTCGTTTATATATAATATAGGGATAATTCCCATAATTTACAAACACTTGATTTCACTAGGAAATCCTTTATTTCTTTAAAACATGTTTCTTTATTTATTTACATTGAGCCACTTTCTAAGCTTGTAGTGCTACTCGGCACTTTTCCTTTGCTCACAACAGATCACCTGAAACATGTTTGAAAAAGGTTTTGTGAGCGGGAAATACTGAGTGAATCATTCTATTTAGTAAAACATCCTGTTTATTATAATGTACAGTATTAAGAGCGATTACAATTGCCTCATCTTTTGAATTAACTGATCCAGTTGTCACTTTACCGGACTGTGACTGTGGACATATCACTTGTAGGGTCCTTTCACCCCAAGTGATAAATAATTAGTAGCTATGTGCACATCCCCCCACATACTGGCAGTAATTTCAGATAACAAAGACTTAATCCCTGTAACTATAATTTTGATAAAAACATTCTTTTGAAAAGTATTTTGATAAAAAGAGAATGACTCACATTGTAGATTTAACGAGCAGAATATAAGCCTACTGATTAGCCTTGATTAACCTAATTTAATTAACAATACACACACAATCGGTTAGTAACTAATACAACAGTTACGACAATTCACGAGATTAAACCTTCACAACGATTTATTAGTGCAATACTTAACAATTCAGGGGATTCACAACGAATGACAGAGTATAGTCCGAATTCGAGCAGTACTCAAACATTCAAGTCGAAATCACAATGAATTAATAAAGTATAATCTCAATTTGAGCGGCACTTAAACAATCGTTGGATAGTTATAATCGATCGGACGTTGAATCGTAATAGCGATCGAGTTATTACCCTGATTGTGGCGTCGATTAGTGCACTGTGTGTGTTAATTGTAGTATACAGAACGTAACGTCGATTTCTGGAACGAATTCCTTCGTCGATCATATGCCAAATTTCAAGTCCCAATGTCTGCTATTTATAGCCAAATTTTGAGATGCCCTGCGCATCGTAGGCCATACATCCCCTACGCATCGTATGCGTTTTAAACTGGTTGCGCATCGTAGGCAACAAACCCCTACGATGCGTATGGGTTGAAAAATAGGGTTATAGACTAGCCACGTCTGGGACTAGCTATGATGAGTCAGTACATTCAAATTTTATGAATTTTACAACGAATTTTAAAGGATAATTATCAACTAGGGTTTACCCCCTTTGAGTTTTAGGGGCCCTAATCCTGATTCTGAAAATTATGAAAATTTTAGGGTTTGTTCAGAATCACTTTGGTTTCTCAATTAGGGTTTCCTATTGACCAAATTAAAATAATAACTAGGACTTTTGTTGAGAGTTGTTACATTCTTCCCACCTTAATAAAAATCTCGTCCTCGAGATTTACCGGAATAAATGAGGATACTTTTTCTTCATTTCTGATTCCAGCTCCCAAGTGTATTCAGCTCCTCTTTTTGAATCCCATCTAACTTTGACTAAAACTAGTCTTTTATGTTTGAGAAACTTGATCTTTCGATCCTCAATTTGAAGAGGTTTCTCAACAAATTTTAGCTTTTCGTTTACCTCTATATCTTGAAGAGGTATTACCAAAGATTCATCTGATAAACATTTCTTGAGATTGGATACATGAAATACATCATGTACTCCAGCTAATTCTTCTGGTAGTTGTAAACGATAAGCAACTAATCCTATACATTGGATCACTGAAAATGGTCCTACGTACCTTGGACTTAACTTTCCTTTCTTACCGAATCGAACAATTCCTTTCCAAGGAGAAACTTTCAATAGTACTTTATCTCCTACTTGGAATTCTATTGGTTTGCGTCGATTATCTGCATAACTCTTCTGGCGATCTCGAGCTGTCTTCAACCTTTCCTTGATTTGAGTAATCTTGTCGGTTGTCTCTTGTACTATTTCAGGCCCTGACAATTGACTTTCTCCTATTTCTGCCCAACAAACTGGAGTTCTACACTTTCTTCCGTAAAGTGCCTCAAATGGAGCAGTTTCAATACTTGAATGATAACTATTGTTATAGGAGAATTCAATTAATGGTAAATGATCATCCCAACATCCACCAAAATCAATTACACATGCTCGGAGCATGTCTTCCAGTGTTTGTATTGTCCTTTCACTTTGTCCGTCTGTTTGAGGATGATATGTAGTGCTTAAATTTAGTCGAGTTCCCATTGCTTGCTGGAAACTTTTCCAGAAATGAGAAGTGAAACGACTATCTCTATCTGAAACAATGGAGAGTGGGACTCCATGTAAAGATACTACTTCGTCTACGTACAACTTGGCTAACCTTTCCATACTAAAGGTTTCCTTCATTGGTAGAAAATGAGCTGATTTGGTTAATCGATCCACAATTACCCAAATCGCATCATTACCTTTTCTGGTCTTGGGTAACTTAGTAACAAAATCCATTGTTATAAGTTCCCATTTCCATACAGGCATTTCCAATTGTTGTAGTAAACCTGAGGGTTTCTGGTGTTCTGCCTTAACTTGTGAACAAGTAAGACATTTAGAAACATATTTTGCGATATCTTTCTTCATTCCTATCCACCAGAAATTTTTTCTTAAATCTTGGTACATCTTATTGTTTCCAGGGTGCATAGTATACCTAGATTTATGAGCTTCTTCTAAAATCTTATTTCTTAACTCTCCTTGCTTAGGTACCCAAATTCTTTTCTTGTGGAATCTCCAAATTCCATCATTTCCTTGCTCTAGTTCTTTTATATAACCTTTCATTCCTTCAGCATCATCCTTGATTGCTATTTCTTGAATGTTCTTTAATTGTTCTATTAAATCTACTTGTAGATTTAATCTAAGAGCACGGACTCGCTTTTGTTTTTCATGATACTTACGACTTAAGGCATCTGCAACTACGTTTGCCTTCCCTTCGTGATATTGAATATCACAGTCGTAATCACTTAGAATTTCCATCCATCTTCTTTGCCTCATATTTAATTCTTTTTGTCCAAATATATACCTCAAACTTTTATGATCTGTATAGACAGTAAACTTACTTCCGTACAGATAATGTCTCCAAATTTTTAAGGCAAAAATTATGGCTCCTAATTCTAAGTCATGAGTTGTATAATTTTCCTCATGCTTTTTCAACTGCCGGGAAGCATACGCAATTACCTTCTTGCGTTGCATCAATACATATCCGTATCCTAATTTTGAAGCATCACAATATACTTCAAAATCTTCTGTTCCTTCGGGCAATGCTAAAATTGGAGCATTCGTCAATCGTTGCTTTAAAATCTTAAAAGCTTCTTCTTGCCTATGTCCCCATTCAAACTTAGTGGCTTTACAGGTTAACTTAGTCAAAGGTACAACTATCTTAGAGAAATCCTTAATAAATCTTCTGTAATATCCAGCTAAGCCTAGAAAACTTCTAATTTCCATAGCTGTTTGTGGGACCTTCCATTTGGTAATTGCTTCTATTTTAGCAGGATCTACATGAATTCCTTCATGATTCACCATATGACCTAAAAATTGCACTTCCTTTAACCAAAATTCACACTTTGAGAATTTTGCATAAAGCTTTTCCTTTCTTAACAAGGTTAAGAGTGCATGCAAATGTTTGCAATGTTCTTCTTGACTTTTGGAGTAAATTAGTATATCGTCGATGAATACGATTACAAATTTATCCAAATATGGTTTACAGATCCGATTTATCATGTCCATAAATGCTGCTGGGGCATTTGTTAGTCCAAAGGGCATGACTGTAAACTCATAATGGCCATACCTAGTTCTGAAAGCAGTTTTAGGTATGTCTTCTTCTTCTACTTTTAACTGGTGATATCCAGATCTTAAATCTATCTTAGAAAAATACCTAGCACCTTGAAGTTGATCAAAAAGATCATCAATCCTAGGTAATGGGTATCGATTCTTAATTGTAACTTTATTTAGTTCTCTATAATCGATACACATTCTCATCGATCCATCTTTCTTTTTCACAAACAACACTGGTGCTCCCCAAGGGGATGAACTAGGTTGTATAAATCCTTTGCTTAATAATTCATCTAATTGCTTTTTCAATTCCAGCATTTCGGTGGGTGCTAATCTATAAGGTGTCTTAGCTATTGGTGTAGTACCTGGAATTAGATGAATTCTAAACTCTACTTCCCTATCTGGTGGTAACCCAGGTAATTCTTCTGGAAAGATGTCTGGGTATTCTGAAACTATAGGGATGTCCGAAAGTTCCTTACTTTTAGTGTTAATGATTACGGAAATCATATACACTATTCCTTGCTTTCGTTCATAACTAGCAACTTTCATTACTGATATGAACTTTAGTGGCTTTCGTGGTTTATCTCCGGTAATTACAATTACCTCTCCTGTGGGAGTACGGATTTCTACGGAATTCTTGTCACAAAGGATTCGAGCATGGTTGGCTATTAACCAATCCATTCCTAATACAACATCGAATCCGGCTAAATTCATAGGTAACAGGTTTGCAGAAAACTTATGACCTAACAGTTCTATCTTACCTTCTTGCAAAACCTTATCTATGTTAACAGAATTTCCGTCTGCCGTTTCGACTGTAAAAATTTTCCTAAGGGTGGTTAAAGGTAAATTAAGAGCTTGGCAAAATGAAGTATTGATAAAACTTTGGTTTGCACCAGAGTCGAATAATACTTTTGCATAAACGTCGTGGACCAAGAACGTACCGGCTATGACATCAGGAATGAGTTCAGCTTCTTGAGTAGTTAGCTGAAATGCTCGGGCATTCTTCTTTGTTGTTCCATCAGCTGGTTTGCCTTTATTGTCTGCGGGTTTTGTCAACTTAGGACATTCGGTTCGAAAATGACCTGTTTCGCCACAGTTGTAGCAGATTAGGGATTTCTTCCTGCAATTCTCCTCTTGATGTCCTGGAATTTTGCAAAAATTGCAATATCCCTTGCATATTCCAAAATGCTTCTTTTTGCAATTTTTACAATATGGAGGAACTGAGGATTGCCCGGTTCCTCTTTTCTTGAATCGATTATTATTATTACCCACACGAAATCCTTGGGTAATCTTTTGCGCCACTTCCTTCTTTCTGTCTTCTTCTCTTGTTCGCACCAGTTCATCAGTTAGGGTATTAGCTAATTCCACAGCATCGTCAATAGTGCGAGGTCTCGCAGCTTTAACAATATTGCGGATTTCACTAATTAATCCCCAGATGTATCGAGAAATGAGTACCGGTTCTGGCGAAGCCAGTGTAGGTACCACTCGTGCATATTCAAAGAAAGTCGAAGTATAACCGCGGCACTCTACTCCTATCATACGATGATTTAGGAACTTATTTGCCAGTTGTTCCTTTTCATATTCAGGACAATATTTCCTTTCTACAAGATTCTTGAATTCTTCCCAGTTCATGGCATAAGCCATCCTTCTTCCTTTAGCTTGTAGCACCGTATTCCACCACTCTAATGCTCCTTCTTTGAATAAATTTGATGCATACATCACCTGATCTTCTTCTGAACACTTACTTATTACAATTACTGCTTCGGTTTTCTCTAACCAACGCAGTACTGCAGTTGCTCCTTCATTACCTGCAAATTCAGCAGGTTTGCAAGCAAGGAATTCTTTGAAAGTGCAACCAGGTGTTGCGGCTTTCATTTTCTTAGGAGGTGGAGCCTGTCGTAGATTATTATCATCATGATTGCTGCCTCCATTTACACTATGACTAAAATTATCTTCCTGAGTACGTTTACTAGGAATGATTTGTTGCGGTTCTACTGGATTTTTAACAGCAGCAACGAATGCTGGAATAGCATTGGCTATCCCTTGTGCAACAATATTTTCTATATCCTGTCTAGTCATATACTGGTTTTCCTGATTTTGTTCAGATTGATTCCCTTCATTAACTGGTTCATTATTAGCATTTTCCATCTGATAATTATTAAAAATATATTTATTAGTATCGAGTGATGAATAAAACAATTTCACAGAAGCACATAAAATCTGATAACACAGATATATATCAAAATTGTCGATGTTTCGACTTCTATTTTATATATATATTTAAATAGGCATCCATACACACCGTTTATCTTACAAGGTTTTATTTTTCTATTTTACAGAGTTATATATTTAATTATTTATTATTAATATACAGATATTCTTCCTAACCCCACTTTTCTTTGGTCACAGGCAGTTTAGTAACGACGTTCCCTTTCGTCGTACTTCCAGGTAATCCTTTCTCCCATATCCCTAATCCTATTTCCTGTATTTATCAGTTCTTCACCGTACTGACGAAGTTCGGCTAAGTTTTCGTAGCTCATTGGAGGATTGGGAATAGGATCTGGTTCCCACTGTGGAAGGAAAGAATAAGGACTGTTGACAATATTCTGGAATGGCCAGTCATTTGTCCACCATTCTTCCATTTGACCTAAAGGTAGAGTGTGGATCAGTGGATCTGGAATAGCTGGTTCCAGATTAACAGGAAGTTGGGTTTCTAGGGTAGGATATAGATTATTATGGATAGGACTAAAGACATCACAATTTGCCAGTAGACGGTCGATTTCGTCTTGGAATGTGATTTCCTCAGCTTGTCTAGAATTCTCTCCAATTTCTATTCCTTTTTGTTTATAATCTTTTCTAATCCCTATCTCTGCTGGATTTGAGCTTTCTCCAATTTCGATTCCTTTCCCTTTATCTATAGGGTTTTCTATTTTAGGGAGTTTCCTAGTAGCTGGCTTTCTTCTGCGTACTTTTCTCCATCCTACATATCTTCTCTTCTTTTTAAGTTTTGCTTTTTCCAGCGGTGGAGCTTGGAATTCCACGGGTTCCTCTATGTCAGCAATATAACCAGTAAAGTCGTGGGAGACTTCAATTGGTACTGGGTAGAGGTTGAGATTCTGAAATGCTTCTGATATCTCAGTCATGCTGGACAGCATATATGCAAAATGTACAAAAATGCTAAGTTAAAACTTTGGAAGAAAGTTTAACAAATAAACATTAAGTTTATTGCATACGGATTTGTACAAAAGATTACAGGAAAGTGAACACACTATAATTTATTTATTTACTGGGTATTACTAGACCGTATTTTAAAATTTAAAGATTTGCATTCTCTGCTACGGTAGCTAGCATATAAAGGTTTGCCCATTTTTCATCTAAGGTATCTTCCCACGGTGACTTATTGCCTAATTCCTGGATTTCTGGATTAAACCTCACTTTCTTGGCTTGGGTTTTCCTTATTTTCTCTTGTCCCTTTCTAAGAATCAAATTTCTTTTATCTTGGGTGAGAGGGTTTTCATAATTTGATTTACGGACAAAAATCCCTTCATCTAGATCTGTTGGGTGTTTGGAGGAAGAGGTTCCTTTTCTTGTCGGTGCAGTATCTAATTTGTGATAAATAGCAGAAATCTTGTGTTTACCCATACTGTAACTCAACAATTAATCAGTTAATAAAACATATTTTCACAGAATAGCAACTAAATTTCCTAATTATTTTAATAGGCTAAAATCAATAGTAAGCTTAAATCAGTGGCTCTGATACCACCTTTTCCTGTCACGGCCCTTGGCCCCGGTTTGACCCGGTCCAGAGCCGCGAGGCAGGAAATCCCGTGGTATTTAATTTAGCGACAGCGGAAGACTTTTTAAACAGGATCAATTATTAATAAAACTACTCGTTTATATATAATATAGGGATAATTCCCATAATTTACAAACACTTGATTTCACTAGGAAATCCTTTATTTCTTTAAAACATGTTTCTTTATTTATTTACATTGAGCCACTTTCTAAGCTTGTAGTGCTACTCGGCACTTTTCCTTTGCTCACAACAGATCACCTGAAACATGTTTGAAAAAGGTTTTG
Source organism: Helianthus tuberosus (assembly GCA_030545235.1). Lineage (NCBI taxonomy): Eukaryota > Viridiplantae > Streptophyta > Magnoliopsida > Asterales > Asteraceae > Helianthus > Helianthus tuberosus. The sequence continues at coordinate 24,262,208 of CM060420.1, read as the reverse complement.
TGAGCGGGAAATACTGAGTGAATCATTCTATTTAGTAAAACATCCTGTTTATTATAATGTACAGTATTAAGAGCGATTACAATTGCCTCATCTTTTGAATTAACTGATCCAGTTGTCACTTTACCGGACTGTGACTGTGGACATATCACTTGTAGGGTCCTTTCACCCCAAGTGATAAATAATTAGTAGCTATGTGCACATCCCCCCACATACTGGCAGTAATTTCAGATAACAAAGACTTAATCCCTGTAACTATAATTTTGATAAAAACATTCTTTTGAAAAGTATTTTGATAAAAAGAGAATGACTCACATTGTAGATTTAACGAGCAGAATATAAGCCTACTGATTAGCCTTGATTAACCTAATTTAATTAACAATACACACACAATCGGTTAGTAACTAATACAGCAGTTACGACAATTCACGAGATTAAACCTTCACAACGATTTATTAGTGCAATACTTAACAATTCAGGGGATTCACAACGAATGACAGAGTATAGTCCGAATTCGAGCAGTACTCAAACATTCAAGTCGAAATCACAATGAATTAATAAAGTATAATCTCAATTTGAGCGGCACTTAAACAATCGTTGGATAGTTATAATCGATCGGACGTTGAATCGTAATAGCGATCGAGTTATTACCCTGATTGTGGCGTCGATTAGTGCACTGTGTGTGTTAATTGTAGTATACAGAACGTAACGTCGATTTCTGGAACGAATTCCTTCGTCGATCATATGCCAAATTTCAAGTCCCAATGTCTGCTATTTATAGCCAAATTTTGAGATGCCCTGCGCATCGTAGGCCATACATCCCCTACGCATCGTATGCGTTTTAAACTGGCTGCGCATCGTAGGCAACAAACCCCTACGATGCGTATGGGTTGACAAATAGGGTTATAGACTAGCCACGTCTGGGACTAGATATGATGAGTCAGTACATTCGAATTTTATGAATTTTACAACGAATTTTAAAGGATAATTATCAACTAGGGTTTACCCCCTTTGAGTTTTAGGGGCCCTAATCCTGATTCTGAAAATTATGAAAATTTTAGGGTTTGTTCAGAATCACTTGGGTTTCTCAATTAGGGTTTCCTATTGACCAAATTAAAATAATAACTAGGACTTTTGATGAGAGTTGTTACACATGAGGTATAAAGTAGTTAAACGAGTCGTAATCATGTTTGAAACTTATGTTGTGCGCGCCGTCAGAAACCTGTTAAACCTCTTAAGACACGATTTGCCAGCCCTAAACGAAACGAACAACCGGACAGTACCCGAAATACCAAATTTTCACTAGAAGCATTGTTTTAGTGTTACGAAGCTAGTTATGGTCACCGAACATCAAATTATATCTCATAAACATTAAATACACAAAATACCTAACTAATACCATTACATTCCAACTAAATCAAATAACTTATAGTTAAAATGTTACACTTTACCCCCCGCCTCTGTGGACGGTTGGGACAAGGGTCCCACCTAAGGATTTTAATTGATTTTATTTGATTATTTTTGATCTTATGTTGGAGTAAATTCCAACAAATATACCTTAAAAGATATGGAGAATTTATAAAAACTATAAACTAATAACACTTCATCATTCTCATCATTTTTTACTCACCATCATCTTCATCTTCTTCCTCTAACTCTCGGCTCACTTCTCACACTCACACACCACCATTTTCACGTCATTACAAGGCAATCCAAGGTCACTAGGAGGTGTATGGAGGCCATCTAAGAAGGTGTGAGGTGCTAGAACTTGAAGGACCTCATTGTGGAGCTTTTAACCTCTCATTTTCTTCTATATTCATCTTCTTCATTCTTGTGCCACTTCCCTAGACATTAGAGCTAGTAGTAAGCTTCTTGATCCCTATATTAGTTCATGTTTATGTTATGTACAAGTTTCACCATCTAAACAACTTAACTTTTAAAGAAGAAAATGAGAAGATCTAACATAATTATGAAGAAAACAAGTGATTACATGAATTTTTAGTGTATGTAATGAAGTTGTTGATGTTATATCTTGTGTTTATGTTTAGATCAAATATGTTAAAGCTTGGATCTAACAAGTTTAAGCAAAGATCTTGAAGGATCCATGGTTAAACTTGAAGATGAACATATGAAGCATTATGTGAAAATGAAAAATGAATTTTGATGCATAATCTTGTAATCTTGAAGTAATAAAGTGTGTGTAGAACTCATTTTTGAAACTAAAACTCATGGAAAGTTTGTTAAAAATGTAACATAAAGCTTGTTTTTGAAAGATCTAAAGTTAGTAAGCATGGATCTTGAAAGATCCATGATGAAATATAATGTTAAAAATGATGATCTTTCTAATAAACATAAAAGTGGTTTTAGAAACATGATTTACAAACTTTGAAACCATTAAACTCATGGATGAGTTGGTTAGTAAAATAAAGTCTTATAAAAGTTTGATTAAAATACTCAAGAATACTTATTTTTTTGAAAGATCATCCTATGTTAAGTGTAGATCTAAAAGACTACACATTTTTAACAAGAATCAAGTTCACCATGATGTTTCATATGAAGGAATTAGTATATGTTGTTGGTGGTTATTGTTGAAAATTGTTTTGGTAATTGAAAAGAAAATAAACACATATTTTGAAAATATGAGAAACCTCCATTTTTAGGGGAAACTATGTCAAAATTTTTATAAAATTTTGACACTTAGAAAAATATAAGTTTTGGTGAAACTTATTCCCTAAAAATATTTACCAAAGTTTCTCTAATTTTTGTGTAAAATTACAAGTAAAGAAACGGTGATTTCTTCAAGTTAAAAATTAATATTAAGTATGTATATTTTTAGGGAAAATATATATATATATATTTAGTGATCACCAAATTTTGTGCTAACTGTATATTATGTGTATTATATATATTAGTGTATTAGAAACTTGAAAATACACTAAATACTCCCAAGGAGTACAAATACAAAAATACACATACATATACATGAGAATACATAAGTATACAAGTATACAAAAAATTCCTCACAGGGAAGTGTATGGACAAATACAAGAAAATATATTTATGAAAATATATTCCTTAACATATAATTGAATTTGGACACTATGGACTTAAATATATATCCTTGGACAAAAATATATAACCTATACCAAGTATTGGAATTTATTCAAAAACCAGGTGGATATCAAGAATAACCATATATATTTTATAACATGACAAAATATATATATATATATATATATTTCATACAAGTCTTAAAAATATTTTATTTTTAAGAAATATATTCCAGAAAGTAAGCTAAACTATGCACTAAAAAGCACCCGAAACTCACTTTAAATGCAGAATTCTGCACAATTCAGCCATAATTCAACTATAATTCAGCTTTTAATACCAAAATATCATGCAAAATTTAGAAATTAGTGTCCAAAATAACTTACAAAGTGTCGGGAATTGAAACTGTCACAAAAGGTGCTTCATACTTAGTGAAACCGCACAATTTAGCACTTTAACGAACAATAACGAAACTAGGGCTGGCAATTGGGTACATGTTAAGACACGATTAAACCTGTTTGACTGAAAAATACACCCTTTGACTTTTTTATTTTTGAAAATAATTAAAATTACAATGTTAGGATCCATCATTTATTCATCTTTGTACATAAAACATAAAACTGTTTTATAAACATGAGGTATAAAGTAGTTAAACGAGTCGTAATCATGTTTGAAACTTAAGTTGTGCGCGCCGTCAGAAACCTGTTAAACCTGTTAAGACACGATTTGCCAGCCCTAAACGAAACGAACAACCGGACACTACCCGAAATACCAAATTTTCACTAGAAGCATTGTTTTAGTGTTACGAAGCTAGTTATGGTCACCGAACATCAAATTATATCTCATAAACATTAAATACACAAAATACCTAACTAATACCATTACATTCCAACTAAATCAAATAACTTATAGTTAAAATGTTACACTTTACCCCCTGCCTCTGTGGACTGTTGGGACAAGGGTCCCACCTAAGGATTTTAATTGATTTTATTTGATTATTTTTGATCTTATGTTGGAGTAAATTCCAACAAATATACCTTAAAAGATATGGAGAATTAATAAAAACAATAAACTAATAACACTTCATCATTCTCATCATTTTTTACTCACCATCATCTTCATCTTCTTCCTCTAACTCTCGGCTCACTTCACACACTCACACACCACCATTTTCACCTCATTACAAGGCAATCCAAGGTCACTAGGAGGTGTATGGAGGCCATCTAAGAAGGTGTGAGGTGCTAGAACTTGAAGGACCTCATTGTGGAGCTTTTAACCTCTCATTTTCTTCTATATTCATCTTCTTCATTCTTGGGCCACTTCCCTAGCCATTAGAGCTAGTAGTAAGCTTCTTGATCCCTATATTAGTTCATGTTTATGTTATGTACAAGTTTCACCATCTAAACAACTTAACTTTTAAAGAAGAAAATGAGAAGATCTAACATAATTATGAAGAAAACAAGTGATTACATGAATTTTTAGTGTATGTAATGAAGTTGTTGATGTTATATCTTGTGTTTATGTTTAGATCAAGTATGTTAAAGCTTGGATCTAACAAGTTTAAGCAAAGATCTTGAAGGATCCATGGTTAAACTTGAAGATGAACATATGAAGCATTATGTGAAAATGAAAAATGAATTTTGATGCATAATCTTGTAATCTTGAAGTAATAAAGTGTGTGTAGAACTCATTTTTGAAACTAAAACTCATGGAAAGTTTGTTAAAAATGTAACATAAAGCTTGTTTTTGAAAGATCTAAAGTTAGTAAGCATGGATCTTGAAAGATCCATGATGAAATATAATGTTAAAAATGATGATCTTTCTAATAAACATAAAAGTGGTTTTAGAAACATGATTTACAAACTTTGAAACCATTAAACTCATGGATGAGTTGGTTAGTAAAATAAAGTCTTATAAAAGTTTGATTAAAATACTCAAGAATACTTATTTTTTTGAAAGATCATCCTATGTTAAGTGTAGATCTAAAAGACTACACATTTTTAACAAGAATCAAGTTCACCATGATGTTTCATATGAAGGAATTAGTATATGTTGTTGGTGGTTATTGTTGAAAATTGTTTTGGTAATTGAAAAGAAAATAAACACATATTTTGAAAATATGAGAAACCTCCATTTTTAGGGGAAACTATGTCAAAATTTTTATAAAATTTTGACACTTAGAAAAATATAAGTTTTGGTGAAACTTATTCCCTAAAAATTCACCTAAAAATATTTACCAAGGTTTCCCTAATTTTTGTGTAAAATTACAAGTCAAGAAATGGTGATTTCTTCAAGTTAAAAATTAATATTAAGTATGTATATTTTTAGGGAAAATATATATATATTTAGTGATCACCAAATTTTGTGCTAACTGTATATTATGTGTATTATATATATTAGTGTATTAGAAACTTGAAAATACACTAAATACTCCCAAGGAGTACAAATACAAAAATACACATACATATACATGAGAATACATAAGTATACAAGTATAAAAAAAATTCCTCACAGGGAAGTGTATGGACAAATACAAGAAAATATATTTATGAAAATATATTCCTTAACATATAATTGAATTTGGACACTATGGACTTAAATATATATCCTTGGACAAAAATATATAACCTATACCAAGTATTGGAATTTATACAAAAACCGGGTGGATATCAAGAATAACCATATATATTTTATAACATGACAATATATATATATATATATATATATATTTCATACAAGTCTTAAAAATATTTTATTTTTAAGAAATATATTCCAGAAAGTAATAAAAATCAAAGTATTGATTTTTGGTGAAAAATACAAAATACAAAAGTATTTACATAAAATACAAGTATACTTTCCTAAGTATACTTGTACAAAAATAATATTGAGAATATTATTTCACAAAATACTTATATTTATTTTGGAAAATAATATAAGTAACTCGCACGAAAAGTTAATATAAATTATTTTTAACAACTTATTACCTTGAAAAGTCTACATAAACGAATATATATTTGAGAGTTGAAATATATATTTACGAAAATACATTACATACTCAAAGTGCAAAAACATGACAAACGGGCAAGACCCGACAAACAAGGGCACGACCCTCACAAAGAATGAACGTACAAAGAACATATATATAAACAAAAGATGGTGACTTGTACTTGTGTGATACAAGTCTAGTGACTAACATTAATAGAACACGTATAGGTCACGACGCTACAAAACCAACTGGTGAAGTTTACGGCGCAGGATACGCAAAGTTGTGAGTTCATGTCCCCACTTTTAAACTTTTACTTGTTTTCTAAACTTGGGGAAAATACATGTACTGTGGTATGTAGAATACAAAAACTAAGGAATGATACTATAGATCATGTGACGTATAGGGTGCCATAAGCACCATTAATCAATTACATACTAAGACCGCGGAACAAAATGTTAGATCTAATGGGTTTCAGGCAACCTCACTCTTGGCCATGCTTTTACCAAGTAGTGCTTTTGTTTCTCTAGTCGTGAATTGACAAGTAAAAATGCCTATGGTTTGGATGCTTCCTATGTCGTGTCACATGTTAATGGCCTTGCAAACCATTAGCGATCTCGATTTCCTTATATTTACAGAAGTACATATTTCGGTACAATTACATACCATGTTTTCTACAACGAATGCTTAAATGTTTATACAAATCTGCATGAATTCACACCAACTTTATGTTGACGATTTTCCAAAACTCACATGTATTTCAGGAAACAAGTTGGATCTTGGGCGCTGGTGTTGTTTTCAAGACATGAATTTCAAGTTTAGATGTCATCTACTTTTGTTTTGTATCATAACTTGAGGGTTTTGGTTGAAACTTTAATGACTTGTGTTAGTAACATTTCAATCATATGAATGGATGAACATCTTGTTTTAATCATATAGTTGTTTATTATAATTGAATGTAATGATATTGAGCAAGTCACACGTCATACGCTTCCGCAAAAGTCAGGGTGTGACAGTTTGGTATCAGAGCTTCGATTGTAGTGAACTAGGATTCCTTCTCGAGTCTAGACTACAATCATTAGGACTCTCTCACGAAAACATTTTTACAAAAGGTTTTTCATTGAATTTACAAAAAGCGCCAAGATCCATGAATCCAGCATTTTTCAAAGGAAAGAACAAACGAGAGTTATATTTGACATGTAGCATTTATTTGCTTGTATATACTAAGTAACGTTATTATATATTAATATATATGCATATATGTGTATGGAATGATTATTGACGGGAACGAGATACCTTCGACTTCGAATCCTATTATTGTTCTTGACTTGCGCAATGAGATTATCGACCTCGCGTACATCGTGGAGCTTATGGCTGATTACCAAATGAGGCCTCGAGCTTGATTATGTAGAAAATGGTTGTTTTCCCCTTGAATGCGAATGTTCCTGACTACGGCAGTGATGGCGAGGCGGAGGAGGCAACCTTGGACAGCGACTTTATCAGTGAGACGAGACCCTGGTGGCTTTTACAAAGCGTGATTGGCGACTCTCTTGTCCAGACAAGGAAGATGAGGTACTCATCTTGAAGGCGCCCCTTCAACTACTAATGCTAGGAACTCTCTTTGTTCCTATTCCGTCTAAGTATTGTGCCATTTCGCGCATAACGACAACGGACGTTGGCGCATGGACCATCATAAAGGTCCTTCCATGTCGAAGGTGTGAAGACAAAAGTTTTCCCCTCTCTGACCAATCAGCTGCTTCGAACGAGAGAAAATTAGGGTAACCATGCAAGACAATTTATTGTTACAGGGGCCCATGTAACAACAACTTGTAGTGCATGGAAATCCTGGTGAACTCTGCGGGCAAGCTGATGATCATTACACAATCTAAAATCCTAAGTTGTTCAAATCTCCGTCTAGTAGAACACCAATCGAGACAGTTACTATAACACTTAAGAAAGATTTTCCTCTTCTTGTGTTTAAATTTGTACAGAGCCTACGACACCCCGACCTTATTCGTTATATTTGCGATGATAGACACATTTGACATCTGTTTTACCCCAAGGAGGTAGCATGGCGCGAACTGTAGTGTAACCCATTTACTGCACTCTGCTCGTCATACATGAAGACCGTACCAACTATACTGGGACTCTTGGAGCCCAAGCAAAATCGATGTAAAAGTCACACAGTCCAGTGTGACAAAGGGGTCCTTCCTACGTCGGACAGTCAAGGTCCATGAATCATAGAACACATGTTATAAGGACAAAAGCAACCGCTCGACTCTCCACTTCTTAACAGATTTCCACTCCATATGGGCACATGGATGAAACAAGCAGGAAGCTTCATCCCGTCCTTCACCTCATAAGTACCCCGTCACCCATTACCTATATTACAACACCAACGCATCCATCAGTACTTCCACCCTCTCTATCCCATGGTGCACCCCATCGTTTGGGTAGTGCATTCACACCATGGAAACCACTTTACGGTTGCTACAAGGCACAATTCGGTCCCGAGGAAGAAGTCATGCACCCTCCCGATCTTTTCTCTGCGTTTTCACTATCACTTTCTCCTATACGTGGTAGTAATGCACAACCCCCCATCTCCTGTGAAGCATACCCGTTTATGTAAAACTAAAGACTATGGAATAGTCGGAGACTTGAGGAATAAACAAGGAATAAGGTGAAGGGAAGACCTCACCGTATTTTGTATAGCCCTGGATGACTTGCATCAATCGGAGTAAGGTGACTCGGAGGAGGTTTACTACGCAAGATTAATTGCAACAAGTCGATATGGTGTATGTAAAAGTCGATGTACCCTTAGCAAGATTTTGTTGTGACTCATTTTACCTCGCTACAATGATGAGATGATTACGGTGGGAAGATTTGCATTAGATTATTAGGAATTACCCTACCTTTATACTTATGGTGCACGACGAATAAGCTTTGCTTTCACACAAAGACAACAACATTTATTCCAAAATAAATGTTTAATCTCATCGATGTGTTTTATACATGAGAAGCACATGGAACCACAACAAAGGAAACGCTGGCCAAGTCTAATCAGAACCTTTACCTGCAACAAGAGCTGAGCTTGAAGCTCTATGGAACCAACAAGTTGCTGAAGCAATCGTCCAATACAAAGCAAACAACACTGAAACCAACGACGAAATAAGAGGAAGTATACACATTCCAAGTAGAGCTCTAAAGCAAACAACAAACATAAGGAAACCGCTGCGACTAGGAAAGTAAAGGCATTCGTTGTCATGACTAAGATAGGTGATAAAAACTACCAAGGAGAACTACCAAAGTGTGATAGATGTGGTTATTATCACACAGGTCCGTGCAGGACTCGTAGGTGTGAAATTGGGGCAAGACCGGGCATAGCAAGGAGGCATGCTGGTCTGGTATGAGACATGTGAATGGAATTTAGGACAGTAATAGCAATGGCAAAGGCCAAGAGTTGCTACGGATGTGGCGACAAAGGACACTATCGGAAGCACTACCCGAAGAAAAGTGCAAGCTCTTGGGAGCATTTTCATGAAGGGAATACGCAAGGCACACTAGGACCCGAACGTAGTTACGAGTACGTTCCTTATAAACCGACACATTGCATCCGTTCTATTTGATACCGACACCGACTTTGGTATTAAGTCTATGGAACTTAAGGATATACTTGGCTTAGGAACAAGTAAGCTAGACTCCCCACATGCTGTAGAGTTGGAAAATGGGAAATCAGTCGAAATGGGTAAAGTTATTAAGGGTTGAATACTTGGACTTGGGGAAACGAAAATTCTCTATCAACCTTCTACCAGTTGGTTTAGGTAGTTTTGATGTGGTAGTCGTCATGGATTGGATATCCAAGAATAAGGCTGAAGTTGTTTGTCACGAGAAAATAATTCGCATCCCTCTTGCGAATAATGAAACACTCATCGTGCAGGGAGAGAAACGAGACATGCCTTTTCGAATCATCAACTGTATGAAGGCACAGAAATGCCTACGCAAAGGATGTGTTGCGTTCTTGGCACACGTTGTTGATAAGAAGGCTGAGGAGCCGAAACTCGAAGACATTCCTGTGGTGAAGGAATTTCCTGATGTTTTTCCCGAAGATCTACCAGGACTACCTCCACAACGACAAGTCGAATTCCATATAGACTTAGTTCCAAGAACCGCTCCTGTAGCCAAGGCACCCTATCGACTTGCGCCATCCGAGATACAATAATTATCTACACAACTCTAGGAGTTGTTGGATAAAGGATTCATAAGGCCGAGCTTCTCGCCTTAGGGAGCTCCAGTTTTGTTCGTAAAGAAGAAGGATGGAACACTGTGGATGTGTATCGATTACAGAAAGTTGAATGCTCACTGTCAAGAATCGGTATCCACTACCGAGGATTGACGACTTATTCGATCAGTTACAAGGATCGAGTTACTACTCAAAGATCGACCTTCGATCTGGATATCATCAGTTAAGGATCCAAGAAGAGAGTATACCAAAGACTGCATTCAGGACGCCTTACGGGCATTACGAGTTCCTTGTGATGCCATTTGGATTGACGAACGCGCTAGCAGTGTTTATGGATCTGATGAATCGTGTCTGCAAACCATATATCGATAAATTCGTGACTGTATTTATCGATGATATTCTGATTTATTCGCGAACAAAAGAGGAGCACGAGCAACACCTCAGGACCATTATGGAACTATTGAAGAAAGAAAAGATTTATGCAAAGTTTTCAAAGTGCGAATTCTGGATTCGCGAAATACAGTTCCTTGGTCATGTTGTGAACGAGAAGGGTATTCATGTAGACCCAGCCAAGATAGAAGCGATAAAGAATTGGGAAGCCCCCAAAACACCAACCGAAGTTCGACAATTTTTGGTATTAGCGGGCTATTACCACAGGTTTATCGAGAATTTCTCCAAGATAGCCCAACCGTTGACTTCCCTTACGCAGAAGGATAAGATGTACGACTGGGGTGATAAACAGGAAGAAGCCTTCCAACTTCTCAAAAGCAAGCTATGCGATGCACCAATACTATCTTTACCCGAAGGCACGGAAGACTTCGTGGTATACTGCGATGCTTCGTGTCAAGGATTGGGTTGCGTGCTCATGCAACGCCAAAAGGTCATCGCTTATGCATCGAGACAGATGAAAGTTCATGAGAAGAATTACACCACACACGACCTGGAGCTAGGTGTGGTGGTATTTGCCTTGAAGATCTGGCAACATTATTTATATGGTACTCGATGTACTATCTTCACTGATCACAAAAGCTTGCAGCACATATTTGATCAGAAGGAATTGAACATGCGTCAGCGACGGTGGGTTGAGTTGCTAAACGATTATGACTGTGAGATTAAGTACCATCCCGGAAAGGCGAATGTGGTAGTAGACGCTCTAAGTCGAAAGGAAAGGGTTAAGACCCTAAGGGTTCGAGCATTGGAAATGACTATTCGAACGAATCTCACTGCACGCATTCATGACGCCCAACAAGAAGCCCTTAAGAAGGAGAATCTTAGAGCTGAATATATCTGAGGTATGGAGAAGAAATTGGTGCCAAACGAAGAGGGAACCTTATACTTTATGGGGCGTATTTGGGTTCCGTTCTATGGCGGTATTCGAGAAGTTATCTTCGATGAAGCTCACAAGTCGAGATACTCGATCCACCCAGGATCGGACAAGATGTATCAAGACTTGAAAGAGTATTATTGGTGGACGAAGCTTAAAAGCGACGTTGCTGTCTACGTTGGAAAGTGACTGACCTGTGCTAAGGTTAAGGCCGAATATCAGAAACCGCCTGGTCTACTGCAATAACCCGAGATACCCATGTGGAAGTGGGAGCAAATCTCAATGGACTTCATAACTAAATTACCCAGGACCCCTAGAGGGCATGACATGATATGGGTGATAGTGCATTTTCTACCAATCCGTGAGAAGGATAGCACTGGAAAGCTTGCTGAGCTGTATCTTAAAGAAATAGTGGCACGTCATGGAGTGCCAATTTTGATTATTTCAGATAGAGATGGGCGTTTCGTATCAAGGAGCTGGCAATCCTTTCAGGAGGCTTTTTGTAACATTTGTGCTTGTAATCATTGTGAATAGTTCGTTTATCAATAAAACAATGTTATTTGATCCCAATGTTTGTTTGGTCATGTTTTACATTTTTCATGTTTGGACTTTTGTTCAATTTCAAACTCTATATTGCTTTCTGGAGAGTTATACGCAAACTGGTGCGTAAACGTAATCAGTTTAATGTGAAAAATACTCCGGAACATCAACATATACTCAACATACCTTAAATAACCTTTACATAACTTAGAAATAAGTTTTGAAGGCTTTGGTATGGCAAACACAAGTTAATTCGCCTACAGGGACTAAATTTAACAAACTGTGAAAGTATGCCAATTTAGACTGTAACAGACATTCCGGAACATGACCATAAGTTAAACATACCATAAATATCCTTCACATAGCTTAGAAATAGGCTTTGAGGGGTTCGGTGTGCTAAAATGAACTTTTGGGTCATTCAGGGACTAAAAGCGTCAAAAAGTGCACAAGTTTGCACTTTCGCGCATAACTTACGTTCTGAAAACATCCGGACATCCAAAAATTTATGTAAGCACTAAAATATTTTATTTTAGTGTTTCGAATAAGAAAAATCCATTCGTCGCGTAGTTTGGATCGTTTTTCACGCTTTTGCGCATTCCGTCGTAATTAAGCGAACTTCGCGATCATGAGACCCAACGAACCAACATCCGGCATATTTGTGAGCATGTTTCATGTCCACTATGTTTAGGCATCCTTGTGGAGCCTTGAAAATGGATTAACGGGCTTCAAACGTGTGGAAAATGGACTGAAACATGTGCAGGGACCTATTCTGCCATTTCTGCAGAAAGGGGGGCTAGGCGTGACGCGAGTGTCACACCCTGGCTTTTGCGGAAGCGTAGTTTAATTGGTGTGACTTCTTAATACCATAGCAACAATCACAACAATGTTATATGATAAAATACGGGATGTTTATCCATTAAAGTAGTTTAGAAAATGCATAACATATTGTCTTAAAAAAACATCAACCACTGAATACGTTACAAACCATGAATTTGTTTAAAATGAGTTCATAAGACTCGAAAAAAGACCACCAACAACACGAGGATTTGAGACATGCAACCCGTCCAGGAAGGAGTTACAGTTCCCAAACCTACGACTCTGGATGACATCCTTATTTGCAGCTAACATGCATCACTTGCCAGATCCAATTAATTCCCTGAAATACATGTAATTTGAAAAGTCAACAAAAAGTTGAGCGAGTTCATGCGTAAGTGAGTATGTAAAAGCCTTTAAAATGTCTGTATAGGTAAAAGTCTCTGGTATGTAGCAATTAAGGAAAAACCTGATCACCATTGGGTTTCAAAGCCAATAGTATGTGTGAAATGATGCAGGAAGACTCAAATCTAGCAAATTTGTCTCCGGTATGAAGACATAGTGACCACTATGGGCCGCCCCGGCCTCATGGGTGTGGGCTCGCTACAGCCAAATAGATCTATCACTCATGTCCCTTGGTCCTTCAATGAGGATTAATGGCCTTAAGTGTTGTGCCCACCAATCACATGATCGCGTAATAAAAACCCTCCTTAAGCTAACCATACCATATAATAAATGTCTGTAACATGTATTTCACCCCCGAAATGTAAAACTGAAAATAGTTAAGAGAAAAGGGGGACATGAACTCACTGTAGTGCGTCTTGTACCGTATCTCAAACTCTGTCTGCTACACGACAACCTACACGTACTAATGTCTATTAGACGAACGGGCCGTGCCTTGGCTTAGAGTTTAATGTTTAGAGTTGCGTTACTTATATTGATTCGTGTGATAAATATTTGTCAAAATAGTTAATATTTTAACTTATTCATGTGTCATGTTGGGGTATTGTTCGTTCAACGTTCTAGTAACTCTTGTCTAAGAAAGAAAAATATTTACTAAGTGTTAGAATTTTCGGAAAATTTCGCCATAGTCTCCTTTGTAAATAGGGGTTTCCATGCTTAATAGCATATCATTTTCTTTTACATATAACCTGTAGAGTGTTCCCACATAGCCAACCCGACAATCATACATGCAATACACTACTTATGTCATTTCAGCTTTATTAAACAAAACTGGACTGTATTCGAGCATTTTAATAAAATAGTTACCCTTTTCCAAAAATTCTCAAATTTTTATAGAATGTCATAAACGTTCCAGATTTTATGTGTAAAAATACCGAGGCTCAGTTTATTACCAATATTATATAAAAATTTATTTACTCGACTGCAATCAGATTTGTTGCTTTCTGATCGCAGTTTACGGAAAACTCCACTATAAATTAATCGTAAGTCCGATCGATGAAATTCCAGTTGGAGGATCACGGAAACAACAGTGACCATCTACAGTAAAAATCCCATGAGCTGATTCTACTCAGGTTTCAAGTTACGACTCCGAATACAACACACTTTTTCAGCAGAAAAATCGCAGCTAGAGCTGCTGTCTTAAAACTGTTCTTTAAAAATAGTAAACGACCTCGAAAAATTACGATTCCAGTGCCATTTGTTCGGTTGTTCAAAAATACATAATTTAGACTCCAGAAATTCAGTTTTTCGATTTAAAATGACCCAGTTACAGCCTGTTGAAGTTGGCTGGAAATTTCAATCAGCATGTTTATTTTTAGTTTAATGTTTCTAAAATCACATTACCAAGTGTCCTAACCATGATTTGTTAATAACTTAATGATCAAACATTATGCATGTATTATCCAAACTCAAACCAACCCGATAACATCTTCATGCAACCCTTTTTATGTATGATTTTATGTACGGTTCCATGTTCATATTCCTTTTTAGTGTTTTTAGCTTTATGATTTGAACATTAACATCCTATTATGAATCATAACAATGACAAGATGAAACAAGGTGTAGAGACTTACCACTAGCTTCAAGCTAGGGAAGAAATCTAGTGCAAATATGTAGAGAGAAAGATGGTGATAATGACTTGAACAAAGCTTTCTTGAGAGCCCTTCAATTTGCACTTCTATGAATGATCTTCAAGCTTGGAAAGGGGACTTGTAGTGAAGAAGATGGAGATGTTGAGGTGATGGTGGGGGTTTCGGTTATGAGGAGCCGAAATAGGGGAAGGGAGTGAGGTTGGAGTGTGGTTTTTGATGTAATGATGGGTTATCTATGCATCCTACTTCTCATAGGCCATCATGTATATTTTGTTTAGATTGTTAAGCATCCTATCTAATATAATAATCCACCAATCAACAAGTAGGAGGTGAAGAGGGGTTGGGTTCGGTTTTGGTGAGCCGAAAATGGGAGAGAGAAGGGTGTAAGATTTGTAATCATGAGGGATCTTGAGTGGCCATACAAAATAGAGATGTTCTTACACACCTTGGTTATCTCAACAAGTAACCTACCCAATGGAATTAGAGCATGATCAAGGAAGTATGATTAAGATCTTGGGTGGGGTCAGAGCATGATCAAGGAAGTATGATTAAGATCTTGGGTGGGGTCCATGAGGGTCGAAAATCGGTTGGGGGGGGGGGGGTATATTGTAAAAATTGTGACTAAGTGGTAACTAAGTAGTTAAATTGTAAGTATGGACTTGTATGTGTAGTGACATGATTTTTAATGGGTGTTATGGCAAACGGGTACCATGACTAGTCAAAAATAGTAAAACAATGTCATTGACAAAAATTTAGGGTCCCGGGTAATGTCCGGTTATTCGGTTAGGTACCGTTACGTTAAAGCGTTTAATTGTACCGTATAGTGTCTTTTATGCATTTTTTGTAACGAAATCATTCCTGGCACTTAGGAAAGTATACAGGACCACTCTGCCATGTTTGTGTATTCTACTGGTATAATAAAATGCTGAATTTTATAAAAGAATGCAGAATTCTGTATTTAAAGTGTGTTTTAGGCACTTCCCGGCACTATATCTATCACCTAATGACGCAGTCTTATGGTCTTCGCTTCCCTACACTCCAAAGCAGTGTAGTATCCTATCCCTGGCTCATACTGGCCATAATAACATTGTCTGTCTATGTGCTGGCATTGTCAGCATTATTTCTGAATCAACCGTTCAGTGTGTTAACTGTGCTGAGTGCATCAAGTATGTCACTAATGTTGGTGTGTAATGAATGGAGTGACTGTATAAAATATGATGCATGTATATATGATATAGAATCATAAAGCAGTTTAAATTGTCAGTTGTAATCAAGCACAGTCATTAAGCACGTAATTAAGATTAATTAATTTGTACAGTACCAGAAATTTTGAGGGTTGTCACATTCTCCCCCCGTTAAGAAAATTTCGTCCCGAAATTTTAGGTTCTACGCCTAGTTGCAGGGGTCTTAGGGAATAATTGTGGGTACTTGGCATTCATACGATCCTCACGTTCCTACGTGAATTTTGGCCCATGTCTAGCATTCCATCGAACTTTGACGAGCTTGACACTACTCCTGCGTGTTTTGTTAATCTTCCAATTCGTAACCTCAACAGGTTCTTCAACAAAGTGGAGTCTGTCGTCGATGTGAACTTCGTCAGCAGGAATGACAACGGTGTGTTGAGTTGGACTCTTTTTCAGGTTCGATACATGGAATGTATCATGAACACCATTGAGTTCAGCCAAACCTAAGAACTGTCGAATCTCAGTTGGCGTCCTTGGAGTCTCCCAATCCTTGATTGCCTCGATCTTTGTGGGATCAACATGAATTCCATTTCCATTTACCACGTGACCAAGAAACTGGACTTCGCATAGCCAAAACTCACACTTTGAGAACTTAGCGTATAACTTCTCTTTCTTAAGTAGTTCTAAAATAGCTCTTAAGTGCTGCTCTCGTCCTTTGTCTTCGAGTAGATTAGAATGTCATCAATAAATATAATCACAAACTTATCCAGGTACGGCTTGCAGACTCGATTCATCAGGTCCATGAAAACTGCCGGTGCGTTTGTCAATCCAAACGGCATAACCAAGAACTCGTAATGTCCATAACGAGTCCTAAAGGCCGTCTTCGGGATGCTTTCCTCTTGTATCCTTAGTTGATGGTATCCTGAGCGAAGATCGATATTTGAATAGAAGCTTGAACCTTGTAGCTGATCAAATAGGTCATCAATTCTCGGCAAAGGATATCGGTTCTTGATAGTCAACTTGTTAAGCTCGCGGTAGTCTATACACATACGAAAGCTACCATCCTTCTTTTTAATGAACAGAACCGGAGCTCCCCAAGGTGAGAAGCTTGGTCTGATGAATCCTTTATCCAATAGCTCCAGGAGTTGTGTCGACAACTCCTGCATCTCCGACGGTGCAAGTCTATAGGGTGCCTTGGCTATAGGCGCGGCGCCTGGAACCAAGTCAATGTGGAACTCGAATTGTCGTTGTGGCGGTAATCCTGGCAAGTCGTCTGGAAAGACTTCAGGATATTCTCTTACGACCGGAATGTCTTCAATCCTTAGCTCGACAGCTTCTTTATCCACGATGTGTGCCAAGAAGGCAACACACCCCTTCCGTAAACACTTTTTAGCTTTCAGACAGCTAATGATTCTCAATGGCATATCACGCTTCTCTCCGTGTACTACGATCGTCTCTTCATCTATCATGGGGATGCGAATGGTCTTTTCATGACAAACTATCTCGGCCTTGTTGCTCGATAACCAATCCATTCCCACTACCACGTCGAAGCTTCCCAACTCGACTGGTAGTAGATCTAGCGTAAATTCGTGTCCTCCCAGTTCTATCGTGCATCCCCTGATGATTTCTCCCATTTCAATTAGTTTCCCGTTTGCTAATTCGATCGAGTATGGAACGTCTAACTTACTAGCGGCCAACCCAAGTATATTTTATAAATTCTAACGATACGAAACTATAATCGACACCAGTATCAAAAAGAACAGATGCAAAGCGTTGGTTTATAGGGAACGTACCGGTGACGACGTTTGGATCCTGGCGCGCTTCCCTCGCACCAATGTTAAAGATTCGGCCTTGCGCCTGATTTAGCTTTGGGCATTCTTTTTTGAAGTGCCCAACGTCACCACAGTTGAAGCATCCTGGCCCTCAGCCATTTCCATTACCATTCCCACCTCGATTTCCGTTGGTTCCTTGATTTCCAGCTTGATTCGCGACATTCCCATGATTACCATTATTTCTTTGCGGCCGGTTTCCATTACCACGGTTGTTGTTATTGAAACTCCTTTGGCCACCCTGGCCTGATCCAACCCAACATGTCTCCTTTGAATGGCCCGTCCTTCCGCAGGATTCACATTTTCTGAGTCTGGATGGGCCGGGATGATGGAACTGGCAAATACCACACTTGGGCAGAGTGCCCATGTAACCCTTTCCTCTGTTTTCATCACCGGTTTTGGCTCTGGCCGGTGTGCTCGACTCACCCCTCTTCCTCACATTGCTTGTACTCTGCTTGAAGTTGGAAAACTTTCGTTTGTTATCACCAGCCGACTCCGCATGAGTCTCTTTCTTCTTGGGTTCGGAAATCGAGAATTTGCCCAACCTTACGGCCTCCTTAGTAAGTGCCACACTAACATCGATCGCTTCCGTAACTGTTGCCGGCTTGGATGTGGTAACCATACTCAGGATTTGGGGTGCCAATCCCCAGATAAAGCGTTCCACGCGCTTGAATTCGGGCGTGACCATGTACGGCACTACATGGGACAGATCGTGGAACCTTTGAACATACTCTGCGGTTTTGGGCCTTCCATCTTTAAGTTCCAAAATTCTGTTTCCAATTTTTGGATCTCAGCTCTGGAGCAATACTTCCTGTGCATCAGCTCTTTCAGTTCAGCCCAAGTCATGGCGTACGCTGCAGCCTCTCCTAGGGTCTGAACTTGGAGATTCCACCATGATAGGGCACCGCCAGTAAAAAGCCCAGAGATGTATGTAACTTGTTGTCCCGGTGCACATTTGCTCATTCTTATTGTTGTTTCAGTCTTCTCAGTCCAACGGGTAAAAGCCACGGCACCTCCAGTGCCATCAAAGTTTTGTGGCTTGCAATCTAAGAATTGCTTGAAAGTACACCCTGTACAAGCAATGTCATTTATAGGAATTATTAGCAGTCGCATATGAATCATCCAAATATAGTGTAATGTGTCTCCGATGACTGATCATTACCATTCGGAGGGTTGTTGTTGTTCGAAATGTTTCCGCTTGATTCTCCTTGAGAAG
The DNA here is from genome assembly GCA_030545235.1 of Helianthus tuberosus. Taxonomy (NCBI): domain Eukaryota; kingdom Viridiplantae; phylum Streptophyta; class Magnoliopsida; order Asterales; family Asteraceae; genus Helianthus; species Helianthus tuberosus. The sequence continues at coordinate 24,242,980 of CM060420.1, read as the reverse complement.
CAGCATATTGCGCAATAGCAGCCGCGATGATCCCTGGTAGTTCTGCCTGGGTAGTCGGCATGCGTGCTTTGCGTCGTGGAGGCATTTTCTAGAGGATGTTTCATATTGGTCAGGTCATAGTAAGCATATAATCATACGTATACGTAGCAATATTCATTATTTACATAACACCTCATGTCATAACCATAACAAATAATCACCAATGCATGAAATTTGAAGACTTGTGACTTAAGTTTCATGAACAAAACCACCAATACAGTTTCACAATTGCATCATATGTCAAAATATACTAAGGGTTACATCACCGTTGTCTGAGTACAATAACAAATAAATCTAAAACCAAAAACGTGGTCTCAAAAGGTCTTCATAATCATGGCTCGAGCGCTGTCTTCTCACTAGGAGTAGCCTGTCCATAGAAGATCTGGAATCCCTATTGCCCCGAATATCCCTAAGCTGATGGTGGAGGAGGAGGTGGAAGGCGAGAGAAGAGTAACCGGCGTAAATGCACCAAGTCCTCCTCAAGTGCATGGGCGAAACACAACACGTAAGCAACCTGTTGATCGAGAGAAAGGAAGCGAATGTCTGAATCATGGGACGATGAAAAAGGAGTGTGAGGTGCTGTAAACGGGGTCTGGCAGGGGCATGAAGGATGTGGAGCTCTCCTCAACCCCTAAACATGTCACCTCAGGGCGTCCTGCTGTAACTGCAGTGACGTGAGTGCGTCCTCTACAGAGTATCCGACGTGAAACGGGTGATAAGGGTTGGATACTGGCATAACATGGGGTGATGACCATAGAAATGGCTCGCCCATCGGAGCTGAAACTGGATGAGTAGTGTGCGGGGTAGATGTAAACGGTAAAGTAGTATGGGGAAATTGAGACATGAAGGGTGCAGTAGATGACATAGGTGGAACAAAACCAGGATAAGGAACCTGTGGTATAAACTGGATATCTCCGGATATAAATGGTGTGTGGTCGGGGGGCTGTCTCGACGATCCCTCCCCAGATCGTGGCGGAGGAATGTCCTGTAGGAAGGTAATCTGAAGATCGGTACGCTGGATATCTGTGGTGTGCGGGTGGAATAAGGGAACATCAAGCGATGCAGAAATAGGTGCGGTAGGGGGGTGAATGGGACCACATACGGAGGGTAGTCATCCTCCTCGATCCACCCATTGTGGGTGTCAGCGTATCTCAGGTCAACATAGGTAGCAAAAGGTGCCAGGTCATCAAAAATAGGGTCAGGTATGGGTGCTACGTCTGGGATCTCCGCAGCTGGTGGTGCAATGACAGGTGCATCAGTGACAGGTGGTGCAATGACTGGTGCATCCTCAGGAATAGGGTCAAGAGAAAGAACGGGCTCTGGAATGACGGGAGCAGACTGACAATCAGCAGGCATAGCAGGATCCTGATCATCCAGGAGAACAGGAGCCTCAGCAGGCTGCTCCTCGGGAACCAACTCATCCTCCATATCAGTCTCCTCATCATAGTTAATACGAGGGAAGTTACCGAATCCCAACGGTGGGTAAGAGGAAGCTACTAACCTAGAGGAATCTGAGGCTGATGAATCGGAATGAACCTCCATGTCAGGAAGCTCAACCATGGGCACAACGGGGTCAACAACTGTGATATCAGCAAGCGGAACATCGTCCTCCATCGGGGCCCCACCATCCTGGTCTCCCTCTGGGGGACCCTCGATGAGTAGATCGATGTCACCATCGGGTAACGCGTCGAGAGGTTGTTCCTCAAAGGGAACTACAGCAAATGGGAGAGGGGCAGGGATCGGAACAAGGGGTAGATCCTCTCCTGGAGGGCCATCAGCTAGGGGTACGTCGTCTCCGAAGTTCGGTAGGGCAAAAGGCTGAAAGTCATCTTCATCGGTGCTTATGGTGTCTGAGGTGTAAACTTCCGAGTCTTTGGCGATCTCGTCGTCTGAGGTAATGGCCATCGGGTCACTCGTGTTGGACACTTCACTACCAGAAGATACCATGGTGTCTGTAACACAGCCACAACATATACACATAAATCAGATAAGCATGTAAACAAATAACAATGTAATCATGTATGTAGGTAATCATCCTAGTCTTCCCAGACTATCCCTCCCCATTTCTAGAACTGAACTCCTTAGTCTCTCAGACTACCTTGGTCTCTAAGACCAACCTCCCAGTCTCTAAGACTAATTCTTTCCCAATCTCTAAGATTGAACTCCCTCAGTCTCTAAGACCGAACTCCCTCAGTCTCTAAGACCGAAATATAATTTTTGAAAAGTGTATTTGTGCCTTTTTGTTTGTAAAAATGTTTGTGCCCAGGATCTGGACGTTTAGTGCATGCAATGTAAAATGTTTGAAAACATTTTTGTGAGAGCCCTAGTGATCATAGTCTAGACTCGAGAATGAATCCTTGTTCGCTATGATCGAGGCTCTGATACCAAGTTGTCACACCCTGGCTTTTGCGGAAGCGTGGGTTTAATTAGTGTGACTTATTAATACCATAGCAACAATCACAACAATGCTATATGATAAAATACGGGATGTTCATCCATTAAAGTAGTTTAGAAAATGCATAACATATTGTCTTAAAAAAACATCAACCACTGAATACGTTACAAACCATGACTTTGTTTAAAATGAGTTCATAAGACTCGACAAAAGACCACCAACAACACGAGGATTTGAGACATGCAACCCGTCCAGGAAGGAGTTACACTTCCCAAACCTACGACTCTGGATGACATCCTTATTTGGTACGCAGCTAACATGCATCACTTGCCAGATCCAATTAATTCCCTGAAATACATGTATTTTGAAAAGTCAACAAAAAGTTGAGCGAGTTCATGCGTAAGTGAGTATGTAAAAGCCTTTAAAATGTCTGTATAAGTAAAAGTCCCTGGTATGTAGCAATTAAGGAAAAACCTGATCACCATTGGGTTGCAAAGCCAATAGTATGTGTGAAATGATGCAGGAAGACTCAAATCTAGCAAATTTGTCTCCGGTATGAAGACATAGTCACCACTATGGGCTGCCCCGGCCTCATGGGTGTGGGCTCGCTACACCCAAATAGATCTATCACTCATGTCCCTTGGTCCTTCAATGAGGATTAATGGCCTTAAGTGTTGTGCCCACCACTCACATGATCGCGTAATAAAAACCCTCCTTAAGCTAACCATACGATATAATAAATGTCTGTAACATGTATTTCACCCCCGAAATGTAAAACTGAAAATAGTTAAGAGAAAAGGGGGACATGAACTCACTGTAGTGCGTCTTGTACCGTATCTCAAACTCTGTCTGCTACACGACAACCTACACGTACTAATGTCTATTAGACGAACGGGCCGTGCCTTGGCTTAGAGTTTAATGTTTAGAGTTGCGTTACTTATATTGATTCGTGTGATAAATATTTGTCAAAATAGTTAATATTTTAACTTATTCATGTGTCATGTTGGGGTATTGTTCGTTCAACGTTCTAGTAACTCTTGTCTAAGAAAGAAAAATATTTACTAAGTGTTAGAATTTTCGGAAAATTTTGCCATAGTCTCCTTTGTAAATAGGGGTTTCCATGCTTAATAGCATATCATTTTCTTTTACATATAACCTGTAGAGTGTTCCCACATAGCCAACCCGACAATCATACATGCAATACACTACTTATGTCATTTCAGCTTTATTAAACAAAACTGGACTGTTTTCGAGCATTTTAATAAAATAGTTACCCTTTTCCAAAAATTCTCAAGTTTTTACAGAATGTCATAAATGTTCCGAGTTTTATTGTGTAAAAAAATCGAGGCTCAGTTTATTACCAATATTATATAAAAATTTATTTACTCGACTGCAATCAGATTTGTTGCTTTCTGATTGCAGTTTACGGAAAAATCCACTATAAATTAATCGTAAGTCCGATCGACGAAATTCCAATTGGAGGATCACGGAAACAACAGTGACCATCTACAGTGAAAATCCCATGAGCTGATTCTACTCAGGTTTCAAGTTACGACTCCGAATACAACACACTTTTTTAGCAGAAAAATCGCAGCTAGAGCTGCTGTCTTAAAACAGTTCTTTAAAAATAGTAAACGACCTCGAAAAATTACGATTCCAGTGCCATTTGTTCGGTTGTTCAAAAATACATAATTTAGACTCCAGAAATTCAGTTTTTCGATTAAAAATGACCCAGTTACAGCCTGTTGAAGTTGGCTGGAAATTTCAATCAGCATGTTTATTTTTAGTTTAATGTTTCTAAAATCACATTACCAAGTGTCCTAACCATGATTTGTTAATAACTTAATGACCAAACATTATGCATGTATTATCCAAACTCAAACCAACCCGATAACATCTTCATGCAACCCTTTTTATGTATGATTTTATGTACGGTTCCATGTTCATATTCCTTTTTAGTGTTTTTAGCTTTATGATTTGAACATTAACATCCTATTACGAATCATAACAATGACAAGATGAAACAAGGTGTAGAGACTTACCACTAGCTTCAAGCTAGGGAAGAAATCTAGTGCAAATATGTAGAGAGAAAGATGGTGATAATGACTTGAACAAAGCTTTCTTGAGAGCCCTTCAACTTGCACTTCTATGAATGATCTTCAAGCTTGGAAAGGGGACTTGTAGTGAAGAAGATGGAGATGTTGAGGTGATGGTGGGGGTTTTGGTTATGAGGAGCCGAAATAGGGGAAGGGAGTGAGGTTGGAGTGTGGTTTTTGATGTAATGATGGGTTATCTATGCATCCTACTTCTCATAGGCCATCATGTATATTTTGTTTAGATTGTTAAGCATCCTATCTAATATAATAATCCACCAATCAACAAGTAGGAGGTGAAGAGGGGTTGGGTTCGGTTTTGGTGAGCTGAAAATGGGAGAGAGAAGGGTGAAAGATCTGTAATCATGAGGGATCTTGAGTGGCCATACAAAATAAAGATGTTCTTACACACCTTGGTTATCTCAACAAGTAACCTACCCAATGGAATTAGACCATGATCAAGGAAGTATGATTAAGATCTTGGGTGGGGTCCATGAGGGCAGAAAATCGGTTGGGGGGGGGGGGGTATATTGTAAAAATTGTGACTAAGTGGTAACTATGTAGTTAAATTGTAAGTATGGACTTGTATGTGTAGTGACATGATTTTTAATGGGTGTTATGGCAAACGGGTACCATGACTAGTCAAAAATAGTAAAACAATGTCATTGACAAAAATTTAGGGTCCCGGGTAATGTCCGGTTATTCGGTTAGGTACCGTTCCGTTAAAGCGTTTAATTGTACCGTATAGTGTCTTTTATGCATTTTTTGTAACGAAATCATTCCTGGCACTTAGGAAAGTATACAGGACCACTCTGCCATGTTTGTGTATTCTACTGGTATAATAAAATGTTGAATTTTATAAAAGAATGCAGAATTCTGTATTTAAAGTGTGTTTTAGGCACTTCCCGACACTATATCTATCACCTAATGACGCAGTCTTATGATCTTCGCTTCCCTACACTCCAAACCAGTGTAGTACCCTATCCCTGGCTCATACTGGCCATAATAACATTATCTGTCTATGTGCTGGCATTGTCAGCATTATTTCTGAATCAACCGTTCAGTGTGTTAACTGTGCTGAGTGCATCAAGTATGTCACTAATGTTGGTGTGTAATGAATGGAGTGACTGTATAAAATATGATGCATGTATATATGAAATAGAATCACAGAGCAGTTTAAATTGTCAGTTGTAATCAAGCACGTAATTAAGATTAATTAATTTGTACAGTACCTGAAATTTTGAGGGTTGTCACAGCGAGGGTACCTAGGCGTGACGCGAGGCCCTTCCAGATCAGCAAAAGCTGTTTTAACAGCTGTTAACAGCTGTTATGCACTCCAAACCCAATTCCACATGTTGTTTCCTGATGCAAGGGGGCCAATTTGAGTTACCTTAGTGTTGCAACAAGTGTAGGGACAAGATCAAAGCACGGTATTCAAGAAACGATCCTAACGGTGGTGCATTTCCTATAAATACCCACCTTAATTTCTATTCTTCCTCACAAAATCTGATCTAAAAGTGCTCTAAGTTGAAGCCCTTGCTTCACACCTGAGCTATTTGGATCGAGATTAGCTTTCGGGGACCCTTTGTAAGTGTTCCTTCATTCTTTTTATTCTTTTAGCGTTAAAAGTCAAAATTTGTTTGACTTTCTGCGTTGACCAGTTTATGGTCAATGCGAAGTTCGTTTGAACTTCATAACGTGAGCGTAATCACGATGGTTATAGTCCCTAGTGACTATACCTACTGATTACCACATTATCTAGGCTCAGTGACGAGTCGTAGTTTCGGCCAAAATGCGTATTCTTGCGTATTTTGTAACCAAACTACTCTTAGGTATCAAAACCGTTTGTCTTGATACCAAACATGCTTTCTAAACTTAGTTAAGCATGTTTTAACATGCTTAGCTCATCACTTTTAGTTTAGTGCTTATATTGGGTCGTAAGGTAAGCGATCTAAACAATCGCTTATACTTTCGAACCCGACCCGTTTGGTCGATCGTTACGATCTGACCAAACACATTAGGTGACCGTAGTTGTTTAGGGAATAACCTTTCGAGGTTATACCTAATGGTCACGACGTTTAGTTAGTTGTATGGTAGGTAGTATATATGCCTTAGGTAAATTACCAAAATACCCTTTTCACGCCAAAATTCATTTTAAGCATATGTAACATAACTTTTGGTATCTAAACTGATTTGGCAACAATATTAGACATGTTAAGGAATATATTACTTGTCATAGGACTAGTTAAGCAGTCCGAACGCGTGTCACGTGAACGACACGTTAAAGTAGCATAAGCTACCTAAACGGGTCATAATGGGTCGTAAGCACTTAGGTTAGGTTTCATTTTAGTATGTAGGCTTTGTTAAACCATATTACATGAGTTTCCATACTCATTTGGTTTACGAACCCTCATTCTATCCGATCCTCCGATATAGGTCCGTTTATAACATAGTTACCTATATTAGGTGCCGGTTGATTTCCGTGATCTCTAGCATTGTTTAGTTGTTATTCAAGAACTTCTAAGCAATCTCAGGTGAGTATATAGACCTCTCTTTTACTGTTTTTCAAACTATTTTGGGGTGAAACACATGTGCCTACTTGTTACTTTCATGCTTTCCATGTTTTCCATGTTTTCATATCATATGCTTATTATGTTCATTAGTACACTTACAGTACATGATTTCATTGTGTTTTTGCTACGTATGTCCTTTGTTGCATACTTAGTACATTGTTTTACATTACATTTCACGCTATGTATGTCCATTTGATTACATACTTAGTGCATTGTTTTCACATGCTTACATTTTGGTATGACATTTGGTTTGTTTAAATGGGACATAAATACATTCATTAACATTAGCTACGCCATTCGTTAGTAGGTAGTGGTACCATAGGAATTGACAACTCCCGTTCCTAACATCCTAGGTATGTTTGGATGGAAGGAATGACCGAATTCGATAAACATAACACAGATAAACCTTTAATTTGTTTAAAGGTCTATCACCACAATCACAAGGCTTGAATGTATGCATTATAACAATACCGCATAGATGTTTGTATCAGTATAGCATGCATTTGTTCCACAAAACATAACTTTGATTTAAACTATGTTTAATTCGATACCCTGTTTTTGTGCATTTTACCTATGGTTTAGTTGATGTATTTCACTTGCCATACATGATATTTATGGATACACAATTCATGATTTACATTAAACATAAACATTTTGACATTGATATACACATTTAGTGATTTACATTAGACATAGACATTTTGATATGGTTTACACAATAACACTTGACAATTGATTTATACATGAACAATTTACATTGGTGGTTGGTTTGGGTAAGTGATTTGAGTAACGAGGCGTGTGTAATATGATACAAGCACGGTGGTTACGCCGCCGGTACTTCCTATATATAAGTGCTTGTATGATATTACATGTCGTAGCGTTACTTAAATCATTTCAATATTTGACATATTACATTTTACATAAACAACTTAATTTTCACAAGACATTGTCTTACAAAACAGTTTATTTTATCCAACTCATTTTACTCGGTTATTTTATTAACCATACGCCATTCTTTTATATAGTCTGATTTCTTATCGAGTTTTCATACGATTTATAAAAGAAAACACTTAACAAGATTTATGACAAAATTTTATTAAACCTATCTTTTAAAACCCAAGTCATAAATCCTATTTTCACTAAACCTATGTATCTCACAGGCATTTTTATGCTGACGTACCTATTTTCACATGTGTTTTCAGGAGCAGTCGCTTAGGATGATGATCGTGACATTAGGGCGGACCTGTGCCTTAGAGACATAAAACGAAGATAGACCTAGTTTAATTATGTTATGTACTCTTGGTTTCATGTTTAAAGACAATGTAACTCTCTTGTTGATAAATAAAACGTAACTTTAATTTCCATGGTTGTGAAACAATAATTCTGTTACAACACTCCCTGACGTTTCCGCCACAATTTGATGTTTTACGTGGCCGGGGTGTGACACTTTTGGATCTCAGCTAGATCTAAGCATGGCCTTCCATCCACAAACAGACGGACAGAGTGAACGGACCATACAAACACTGGAAGATATGCTTCGCACATGTGTTATGGACCCAGGTGGCAGCTGGGATACTCATCTACCTTTAGTTGAGTTTTCCTATAATAACAACTACCATGCGAGCACAAAAGCCACACCGTTCAAAACTCTATATGGCCGCAAGTGCCACTCGCCATTATGTTGGGCAGACGCTGGAGACAAACAGTTAATTGGTCCTGAACTTGTTCAAGAGACGACCATTCAAGATCTTGGAAAAAATTGGTACCGTGGCGTACAAGTTAGTGTTACCGGAAGAACTTAATGGTGTACATGATACGTTCCATGTGTCAAACCTAAAAAAGAGTCCGACCCAAGAAACAGTGATCATCCATGCGGATGAGGTGCATATCGACGACACACTCCGATTTACAGAACAACCTGTTGAGGTAACAAATTGGAAGATCCATAAGACCAGGAGGAGTCACATTAAACTTTTCAAAGTACGTTGGAACTCTAAGCACGGACCCGAGTACACGTGGGAACGTGAAGACCGGTTCAAAGCCAAGTACCCCCATTTGTTCGAGAAAGCTCATGCGGGAGACAACTCAACCTGTATTTCGGGACGAAATTCTTTTAACGGGGGGAGACTGTGATGACTGGTACCAAACCGGTAATTTCCATACTAGTTTAATATTATTTAATATCTACAATTATGTGCTTAAATGTCAACATTGTCTGATTACATGCTATACTTATGAATTCATGCACGTTTTATACTTCAAAAATTGCTTTGTGCATTACTTTAAGCGTTGCGTCAGAAAGACTAGTAAACTCACCGGTACGACACCCTGTGTCAGCATTTCCGCAGAAAGCAGTCAGACAATAGAATTAGGGCCTAGGAGTAGGTCCAACATCTAAAATACATTAAAACCCAAGTATGGATACAAGGGTTAACATATGAACTTCCCAGAAGCTAAATTATGCACTGAAAAGCACCCGAAACTCACTTTAAATGCATAATTCTGCACAATTCAGCCATAATTCAGCTTTTAATACCAAAATATCATGTAGAATTTATAAATTACTGTCCAGAATAACTTACAAAGTTTCGGGATTTGAAACTGTCACAAAAGGTGCTTCATACTTAGTGAAACTGCGCAATTTAGCACTTTAATGAACAGTAACGAAACGAAACGAACAACCGGACACTACCCGAAATACCAAATTTTCACTAGAAGCATTGTTTTAGTGTTACGAAGCTAGTTATGGTCACCGAACATCAAATTACATCTCATAAACATTAAATACACAAAATACCTAACTAATACCATTACATTCCAACTAAATCATATAACTTATAGTTAAAATGTTACACTTTACCCCCTCTCTTTGGACGGTTGGGACAAGGGTCCCACCTAAGGATTTTAATTGATTTTATTTGATTATTTTTGATCTTATGTTTGAGTATATTCCAACAAATATAACTTAAAATTTATGGAGAATTTATAAAAACTATAAACTACTAACACTTCATCATTCTCATCATTTTTCACTCACCATAATCTTCATCTTCTTCCTCTAACTCTCGGCTCACTTCACACACTCACACACCACCATTTTCACTTCATTACAAGGCAATCCAAGGTTACTAGGAGGTGTATGGAGGCAATCTAAGAAGGTGTGAGGTGCTAGAACTTGAAGGACCTCATTGTGGAGCTTTTAACCTCTCATTTTCTTCTATCTTCATCTTCTTCATTCTTGTGCCACTTCCCTAGCCATTAGAGCTAGTAGTAAGCTTCTTGATCACTATATTAGTTCATGTTTATGTTATGTACAAGTTTCACCATCTAAACAACTTAACTTTTAAAGAAGAAAATGAGAAGATCTAACATAATTATGAAGAAAACAACTGATTACATGAATTTTTAGTGTATGTAATGAAGTTTTTGATGTTATATCTTGTGTTTATGTTTAGATCAAGTATGTTAAAGCTTGGATCTAACAACTTTAATCATGGATCTTGAAGGATCCATGGTTAAGCTTGAAGATGAACATATGAAGCGTTATGTGAACATGAAAAATGAATTTTGATGCATAATCTTGTAATCTTGAAGTAGTAAAGTGTGTGTAGAACTCATTTTTTGAAACTAAAACTCATGGAAAGTTTGTTAAAAATGTAACATAAAGCTTGTTTTTGAAAGATCTAAAGTTAGTAAGCATGGATCTTGAAAGATCCATGATGAAATATAATGTTAAAAATGATGATCTTTCTAATAAACATAAAAGTGGTTTTAGAAACATGATTTACAAACTTTGAAACCATTAAACTCATGGATGAGTTGGTTAGTAAAATAAAGTCTTATAAAAGTTTGTTTAAAATACTCAAGAATACTTATTTTTGGAAAGATCATCCTATGTTAAGTGTAGATCTGAAAGACTGCACATTTTTAACAAGAATCAAGTTCACCATGATGTTTCATATGAAGGAATTAGTATATGTTGTTGGTGGTTATTGTTGAAAATTGTTTTGGTAATTGAAAAGAAAATAAACACATGTTTTGAAAACATGGGAAATCTCCATTTTTAGGGGAAACTATGTCAAAATTTTGACACTTAGAAAAATATAAGTTTTGGTGAAACTTATTCCCTAAAAATTCACCTAAAAATATTTACCAAAGTTTCCCTAATTTTTGTGTAAAATTACAAGTCAATAAATGGTGATTTCTTCAAGTTAAAAATTAGAGTAAACTGCCATTTTGGTCCCTGTGGTTTGGCCAGTTTTGCCACTTTAGTCCAAATCTCAAACTTATTACATCTGGGTCCCTGTGGTTTGCATTTTGTTGCCATTTTGGTCCAAATTTCAATTTTGGTCAGATTCCCCACTAATGACTATGATATTTTGTCTTTACCCTCAGGGGTATTTTAGTCATTTTGAAATTATTATAACTCAATTATATATATATAATACCCTAAAACCATTAATATATTATTATAATTCAATTATATATACAAAATCAAATAACCCTACCCTTCATCTTCAACAGTTCATCATCTCTCTCTCTCTCTCTGAACTACCGCCGCCACCACCATTACTATGCCGCCACATGCACCACCACCACCGCCACCTCCTCCCCCTTCTCACCACCATCACCAACCTCTCTCTCTTTCTCTCTCTACACCATCGCCGCCACATAAACCCTCCATTATTCTCGTTCTCGTTCAAAATCAGACCCATGAAATTGCACACCATCATCATCTCCATTTCTCTGTTTGCGGTTAGCGATGAAGATGATGTCGGAGGTGCAGATGAAACTCAAAACAGAACTCGAAAGATTGATTTGGTGGTGTTTGTAGAAATTGATGTTTGATTGTGTGGATGAGGTTGAACCGCCGGTTATTGATTCAACCGGTGGCGTATGAGATTGAAACTCCGGCGGTGGTTTACGAGACGGAAGATAGGGAAACTGAAGGGAGTCTCGTGGTGTATGAGGTTGAACCGCCGGTTATTGAAGCTGAAGATAAATTTGTGATATCGAAAGCGAAGGTTCAATCAGATCTCAGTTTTCCGGTGAGAGAGATGTCATTAGTTTGTTCCAGATTTGCTCATCAGCGGAGACTCACGAAAGCTAATCCCGAAGGTAACTTTTATTCTATAAAATCAATACTGTTGTGGTGTTTGTAGAGATTGATGCTGCTGTTGTTGATTGTGTTGAATGTTATCTGGAGATTGAAGATTTGTAGAGATTGATGCTGCTCTTGTTGATTGTGTTGAATGTTATTTGGAGATTGTTGCTGCTGTTGTTGATTGTGTTGAATCTTGTTATAGGGTTTACTGATTTTCAGTAAAATGATGGGATTGTATTGTGAATTTTGCATCTTTGATGAATCTTCTGGGTTTCTTGTATGTCTGGTTGTAAAAAGATGCATTTTTAATGAATTAAGGGGTTTTTTAATATTGTGTGGTTTTTTTAATTATTGAAATAAATTAATGAAAATTTAATGCCCAAACTACCCCTCCACGACAGGACAAAAAAAGGTCAGTAAATCAGTCAAAATTCAGACATTTTGAGTTTTGGACTAAAATGGCAACAAAATGCAAACCACAGGGACCCAGATGTAATAAGTTTGAGATTTGGACTAAAGTGGCAAAACTGGCCAAACCACAGGGACCAAAATGGCAGTTTACTCTAAAAATTAACATTAAGCATGTATATTTTTAGGGAAAATATATATATTTAGTGATCACCAAATTTTGTGCTAAGTTTATATTATGTGTATTATATATATTAGTGTATTAGGAACTTGAAAATACACTAAATACTCCCAAGGAGTACGAATACAAAAATACACATACAAATACATGAGAATACATAAGTATACAAGTATACAAAAAATTCCTCACAGGGAAGTGTATGGACAAATACAAGAAAATATATTTATGAAAATATATTCCTTAACATATAATTGAATTTGGACACTATGGACTTAAATATATATTTTTGGACAAAAATATACAATCTATACCAAGTATTGGAATTTATACAAAAACTGGGTGGATATCAAGAATAACGACATATATTTTATTACATGACAAAATATATATATTTCATACAAGTCTTAAAAATATTTTATTTTTAAGAAATATATTCCGGAAAGTAATAAAAATCAATGTATTGATTTTTGGTGAAAAATAAAAAATACACAAGTATTTACATAAAATACAAGTATACTTTCCTAAGTATACTTGTACAAAAATAATATTGAGAATATTATTTCACAAAATACTTATATTTATTTTGGAAAATAATATAAGTAACTTGCACGAAAAGTTAAAAATATAAATTATTTTTAACAACTTATTACCTTGAAAAGTCTACATAAACGAATATATATTTGAGAGGTAAAATATATATTTACGAAAATACATTACATACTCAAAGTGCAAAAAATGACAAACGGGCAAGACCCGACAAACAAGGGCACGACCCTCACAAAGAATGAACGTACAAAGAACATATACATAAACAAAAGATGGTGAGTTGTACTTGTGTGATACAAGTCTAGTGACTAACATTAATAGAACACGTATAGGTCACGACGCTACGAAACCAACCAGTGAAGTTTACGGCGCAGGATACGCAAAGTTATGAGTTCATGTCCCCACTTTTAAACTTTTACTTGTTTTCTAAACTTGGAGAAAATACATGTACTGTGGTATGTAGAATACAAAAACTAAGGAATGATACTATAGATCATGTGACGTATAGGGCGCCATAAGAACCATTAATCAATTACATACTAAGACCGCGGAACAAAATGTTAGATCTAATGGGTTTCAGGCAACCTCACTCTTGGCCACGCTTTTACCAAGTAGTGCTTTTGTGTCTCTAGTCGTGAATCGACAAGTAAAAATGCCTATGGTTTGGATGCTTCCTATGTCGTGTCACATGTTAATGACCTTGCAAACCATTAGCGATCTTGATTTCCTTATATTTATAGAAGTACATATTTCAGTACAATTACATACCATGTTTTCTACAACAAATGCTTAAATGTTTATACAAATCTACATGAATTTACACCAACTTTATGTTGACGATTTTCCAAAACTCACATGTATTTCAGGAAACAAGTTGGATCTTGGGCGCTGCTGTTGTTTTCAAGATGTGAATTTCAAGTTTAGATGTCATCCACTTTTGTTTTGTATCATAACTTGAGGGTATTGGTTGAAACTTAAATGACTTGTGTTAGTAACATTTCAATCTTATGAATGGATGAACATCTTGTTTTAATCATATAGTTATTTATTATAATTGAATGCAATGATATTGAGCAAGTCACACATCATACGCTTCCGCAAAAGTCAGGGTGTGACACAGATTAATGGTGGGTGTCGAGCGTGATATGATTTTATTATATTTTAAGTTCATTTTACGCATTAGTCAAATTTTAAATTTATAAAACAAGATATTGTACTAACACTAAACACACACTAGGGCAAGTTCACCCATCGCGAGCGTAGTATAGTGTTGGTAAGATACCGAGGTCGTCCAAGGACACAAGAGCTATTAATACCGGTTTATTGTCAACGTCTAATCGATCTAAATTTTTTATAAAAGTTTTTTTTTAAACATGAAAGTAAATCTAAAAATTAAAAGATAAATAAAATGAAAAACAAATAGACAAGATAAAATCACATAGATCCAACTCCTCTTTAATGTATCCTTTAATGATTTTCGCACATTCGGACTTTTTAAGAGATTATCTTAGTTATAGTAGTAGGCCCTCTTTTGAAGGTGACGTTACCCTCAACCTAGTGGTTTGAGTCAGCAGGGATACAATCCCAAAGGGTCAGAATATTGAAATATAAGTAAATTAGTTATTAATGCGAAAAGTGGTAGGCCCCTCTTTTGAAGGTGACGTTACCCTCGGCTAAGTGGTTTGAGTCAGCAAGGATACAATCCTAAGAAGCCGGTTTAATGTTTTAATAGTAGTTTACATATGAGGGGTTCAAGCTATTCGTACCCCCGCCATCCAATACCTTTGGGGCATTGAAGGAGTTCCTAGTAAGCTTGAACCAAATCCTCGCATGATCTATACACTGAACGAGACAAGAACTTTACCAAACCACCCTTCTAACCCCCTTCCAAGTAGTTAACGTGCTTTATATAGACCGTAAAGACACGAATGAGAAAATCAATGACCTCATGAAGAAATGGAAAAGAAAATTCACTTTCAACATAAGAAACTAGTTATTAAAGTCATTAATACATACCCAATTAAAAAGTGCCAAAAGATTAAAAATCAAAAGTAATACATTAAAGACTTGTCTTCACCAAGTGATGTATGAGATTAGCCAAATATAGCCTTTGATTGACAAGAACTCTTACTATCAATCTTAGATCCTGAGACTACTACACACTCTAAAGATGAAAGATGGATGATGGTGGTGGGTGTTGGTGTTGTAGTGGTGGTGGAGTGCTGGAAAAGTGAGAGAGAAGTGGTTTGCCAAGGGATGCCTTTGAAGTGAACCAAGCACCCCTATTTATAGTCAGGACAGTACCCCAGCCACGGCCCCGTGTCCATTGGGCACAGCCAGTGGCCAGCTCATTCTCTTCCTTCATTAATGGCAGCTGTCTGCAGAGGGCCCCACACGACCCCATGGCTTTTAGATACGACTCCGTGGTCAACTCTTCGTTGTACTATCAAGATTCTGCAAATCTGGGAGTTGACCACGTCCTACGGTGAGTTGGACACGGCCCCGTAGTGGGCGTAGAAGCTTCTGCTAGTCTTGTCTTTATGTGTGAGGTCTGACCACGGCCCTTGCCTGGCTGGGCACGGCCATGTGCTCAGCTTCTGTTTTCTTGTTTTTGTCTTAGGAGATGCTGCCAAGGGGTCAGACATGTTACGTTATTCCTTCTTCTTGTAATTATGTTGGTTTTTGGCTGCTTAATTGTTCCTGTTGTTCTTTTAAGCTCATTTGGTCCTGTAAATTCAAAAGGAAGAAAGAAACACACTTTTTTCAACATTAGTACTAAAAAGGGTTGGTTTTATGCCTCTATTGATGTAATTTATAAGTTGCGTTTTGTACACATCAAATACCCCCACACTTGAATCTTTGTTTGTCCTCAAGCAAAACTCTTTAAATGTGGCTTACTCACCCAAATGGAATAGGTAGTGAAGAAGTTTTCTGGCTTATCTTGAGTGTCGGGAATCCAAGATCTTTATTTAATTTTGTTTTTATTTTATTTACAATCCTATTCGTCGTGATTTATTTAGAACACCTTGTTTAAGAAAAATTATTTATTTGGGCATAACATGCCTCTTTAAATTTCTATTTATTTAAAGTTCACATGCCTCACGGGAGATCACTCAACACTCGACCGAAGGTGTATTTTTGTGAAACACTCGATTCCGGCATGGGACTTACTTCTACCATATGCCTGCCAAGCGATCAAACCTCTTCATTTTTAACTATAAACCTTTGTAAATATCAAGAGGACTTTAGAAAGGGTGAAGCTTGGGCTAAGGGTAGGTGGTTTTTGGGTTAGTAGTTAGTAAAATGGCAAAAAGCGCAAAAGCATCAGTTGTCGTAAAACTTTTTATTTTGTGACATTTATTTGTGCTAAGAATATTCAAACAAGAATTTTGAGGAACTTGTTTGGTTATTGCAAAATTCCATATATTTTTTTGTCAGGTCACAAGATAACCGAGCTTTTTACTAAAATGAATGGGTTTGAAAGAAAAAAGGTTTTGGTGGGTAATGGGTGTTTGTTTTACGGGTTTTTGAAACGAAAAGGTTTAGGTTCAAAGGGGTTAACTAGGGGATTTTAGGTAGTGAAGTAAAAAGACGGAAAACAATGGTTTTGAAAAAAAAAAAGAAAGTTAGTCCTAATGCCTCCATCATTTACTAACTTGGGTTCAAATTGGTAAGGACCGGGAATGTATCGTGTTGGCAAGTTCTAGAGTCGTAAGAACCAAGCGGCTATTCACACAAGAAACGAAAATGAGCATTTAGTTTAAAGATGTATGCATGTATGCTCGATACAGGCTCAAAACTCACTTATTGTGGGAATGGGTTTATAGTGTGAACAAGTATATATAATCAAATTTTAATAAGATTTGTCATGCCTTTTTATAATTTTCTTATTTGGTTCTTTTTATCACGACGCTATCGGTTGTAAATTTGTAAAAACATAACCTTTTTAGAACATGTTATTCCCAAATTAAACCAAGACAAGCAAAAAAATGAAAATTTTTGAAAATATTTGGGGTGATTAGCGGTTCCAATACGAGTTTTGTGTAAGGCTTGTCTTTATGTGTGAGGTCTGACCATGGCGCATGCCTGGCTGGGCACGACCCCGTGCTCAACTTCTGTTTTCTTGTTTTTGTCTTGGGAGATGCTGCCGAGGGGTCAGGCATGTCACATTATTCCTTCTTGTTATTATGTTGGTTTTTGGCTGCTTATTTGTTCCTTTTGTTCTTTTAAGCTCATTTGGTCCAGTAAATTCAAAAGGAAGAAAGAAACACGCTTTTTCCAACATTAGTACTAAAAAGGGTTGGTTTTATGCCTATATTGATGTAATTTATATGTTGCATTTTGTACACATCAATTAGAAACATAAAGTCAGGATATATTATCGAGATATAGGTTCAAAATTCCACCCATAACAATTGTCCCCAAAATATAGCTGTTAGATATCGCGATTCCAACCGATATATTTTTAGCTGTTCGAGATTTCCAATGGGATAGAGATATTGAGGTGACTTGGTGCAACTTCCCAGGCGATATTTTCTCATAATTAGTTAGTCGTTTCCGTATATCTTCTTCCAAAATACTTTTTTTACATATTGCATCAGAGCTTTCAGGCATTTCTCTCTCTCTCCTTCAAACTTTTTCCTTTGCGTTTCGTCTTCTTCACCGTCATTTTTTCATGGCCAAATGCACACGTTCTTGCACCAGTGATTCCACCCCGACGTTCGTCGCACAGAACCTGCTCAGAAATCCAGAGCAGGAAGTTTGTAGCTTCGATAATATCGATATAGCTGCTCTCCGATCCTCTGGTGCTTTCCCTGATGGCGCCTTTATCCGACCGTTCGATTGGAATCTACGATCGGACATGTCTTCCACCAAATGGCTCTGTTTTTTGGCGTACCCTTTTTCCATAGGTCTTAGGTTCCCGTTCCCGGACTTTATCATGGATTTCTTCCGTGTCACCAGTCTGAGGTTTTCCCAAACCATGCCCATGGTTTGGAGGATCTTACTTTGGCTTGACCGGATCAAAACCAACCACATCCCTGATCTCAGTATTGAGGATTTACCTTTGGCCTACCATTTGAGATCTCACGGATCCAGCCGGTTCTTGTTGTTTTCCACCTCCAACAGTCCTCTCATTCTCTGAGCTAATAAGAATGAGGATGAGTGGAAGTGCAAGTTCTTCTTTGTTAATAGGGATTCCATCGTTAATGGTGGTGATTTTCCGGTGGAGTGGTGGACCAAGGGTAGGATTTAGGGTTTTAGGAATATCCCCAAATATATCCTGCTATGACATCCCGAACTTATACCCTTGTTTTCTGAGCAGTGGATTTCAGGAAACTAGCTCCCCCAACTCTAGAGTCAGAGACAAGGATTAAGGCCATTTACAAGTTGCCAGAGATCGAAAGAACCTTTCTGCTTAGCCATCCAAGTTCCAGCTAACATTCTACTTCCAACATATCTGGTAAGGATATCTGCTTTAAATATTCCTGGTTAATCAGAATATTATTACATGATAAGATTGAAATTACTCCCTTTTATGTAGATTCCACCAAGGTCCCCGCCATTTTAGATCTTGAGGAGCTTGATAGCTTCTCCAAGCCTGTCTTGATGAAAAGGAGCCCTCTGTTGTCATCAGCTTTAAGCGATCTGCTGCTACTAAGCCTTCCCCGCTGACAAGGTCCCGGGCCTCAGGATCCATGAAGAGGAAGGGTTCTGACCCCCTGCTGCTGCTGAAGGCTTTTCCTATGATGGTCTTGGCTTTACGGAATCCATATCTTCCATGACCACATTCCTCAACCAGGTAAATATCCACATCTCGTATCCTGTATCCTACACATGTATACTAAACCTGTATCATGGTTAAGTTATATTTGTTGATACCTGCATTTTGTTTTGTAAGGTCTGGACTGTCTGGTGGTTCTTCACACTGAGGCTAGTGAAGTGGTCAAAGTTCTAGAGGCCAAGTTGAAGAAATCCAAGATCACCATTGAGGATCAGGGGAAGATCGCTGCCGCCAAGACTCAGGAGGACAAGCTGAAGAAGCTGACTCAGGATGCTGAGGTTGAGCTAGCCACCGTCCAGGTTAACCACGAGCCGGAAATGGTCTCCTTCAGGGACGGCCTCAAAAATTCGGCAGTGGTTTCGCTCTTAAAATCCAGGATCAAGATGGCTTATGAGGCCAAGGAAACGGGCTTTGAATGCCCATCCTGGACTGTGGATGCCTGGGTGGCCAAGCTGAAGGACCTGAGAGGCAGCCTTGTGGTGTAGCTGGTGCTGCCCCGTGAGTGGGCAGTAAAGTGCAATGATGGATGTTATTGCTTAGGCTGGAGCCCACTTTTTTAATTCTGATGGTTAATGTCTGTTGAACAATTTACTTTTTCTGCATGCTGAACAATTTACTTTTCCTGCACTTCATGAGACTTAGTATTGCTTTGGTTTGATTGTGAATTTGAGCCTTGTGATGATTTTGAACTACGAGTAGACAAATTTGAATCACAACTTGAGAATGTTGTAAACCCACTTCTGTTTGAAGTATTTGAAGAAAAACCAGAAAATCTTGTTGAGCTGTCTGCACTGTATGCATTCTATATTTTCGGACTCTGAATATCTGATGAGCTACCACTCTTGTAATACATACCCACATCTTGCTTTATATTCTGCATTTTTGTTGTTTTTTCTCAGCTCTAACTCATTTGCTTCAATTTTCTGGATTAACTTGTTTAATCTCATAGTTTCGTACTCTAGACTATTTTTCATGATCATTACATACGTAGACCAATCATTCTCGTTCGGAAGTGCGTCTATGAGCTTATCCAACAACTCTTCTCGATCCTTTTCAATCCCTAATATCTTCAATTCTTTTACCAAAATAACAAAATCTTTCTATTATCTGTTTTATTGATTCACATTCCAGACTTGCAAACTTTTCAAATTCCTTTTTCATTAACGCTCTCTTACTCTTCATCATCTGTTCATTTCCTTCATGTTTATGATGCAATGCATTCCAGATCAAGTAAGCAGTTCCATTATGTTGTAAGAGAGAAAGAATATTGTCTTTCACTGATTGCAGTAAAAACATTTATCATTTTCTTTTCATTTTTGAATTTTATTCTTTCATCTTCATCATATTGCATTAGTGTTTTCTTTTGACCATCATTTCCTACTGGTTCAACATATTCAATTATGACTGAATACCAACATTGCATATAATATGCTTGAATCTAATTTTCAAATTGTTCTTCCCAACTTTTAAAATCGTCTATGAACATCATCCTCAGTGGTTTCACTTTTGTTCCAAGGTCATTTTCTAATTTTAAACTCTGAACCACCCAGTCAGGCGTTGTTGCAAATGCGTTATATAATTCTGAATCCATCTTCAACACTTGAATTATACGAAAAAGACCTGAAAAGTCAACAAATGGTCAAACAAGTATTTTAAAAGAATGGAACCAATCCCTTTCGTGCGAAAGATATACTTTCGTGCGAGAGGAACAATTTCAAGTACAAGCAAACTGCTCCTTTCGTGCGAAAGGAATTGTCGTGTCGTGCGAGAGAATAATGTCTGTCGCGCGAAAGGTTACTGATATGGTTTCCTTTCCCTCGAAAATCAAGTTACATTTTTTGACATTTTTTCAAGTTTTTTCATAGATTTAAATTGAATTAAGAACTAATCTATTCAAGGATTGATTAGTATATAATTGCGCACAACATAGTTGATTTTCAACAAAATTTATCCATGAATTCTAGGTCAATTTTAAGTTTTTAGCAGAAAGAGTAGAAGTAGAAGAGATATAATGTGAAATTGGATGAAATCAGCTTCAAATCTGCTCAAATCAGTTGATATCTTGTGCTACCCGCCACTAAAACCGGGCCTCCAAGCTCTGATACCACTTGTGAGGACCGTTTCGGGTCTCTGAATGCTCCAGCGGGTCTTTGACTAACACAAGAACAAACTAATTAAACTGGTTTCCCCTCTGAAATACATAAAGTTGCAAATGAAAAGACCTAAGACTCCTATTTATAGGCCTCACTTGTCGCATGAATTCATTGGAATGACAGACTCTCTCATGCGAGAGATATTTAAGATGACTGTGTGACAACTGGCACCAAACCGGTAATTTCCGTACACTTTAATTATTATTTAATAACTACAATTATGTGCTTAAATGTCAACATTGTCTGATTACATACTATTCAAGTGAATTCATGCACGTTTTATACTACAAGAATTACTTTATATAGCGTTGCGTCAGAAATGCTAGTAAACTCACCGATAAGACACATTGTGTCAACAATTCTGTAGAAAGTAGTTAGACAAAGAATTGGGGCCTAGGTGTAGGTCCAATGACAAGAATACATTAAAACCCAAGAGTGCATACAACGGTTAACATATAGACCATCCGGAAGCTAAAATACGGACTAAAAAGCACCCGAAACACACTTTAACTGCAAAATTTTATTAAATTAAGCTCTAATCAGCTTCTCAACGAATAAATATTATGCAGAAATCATGATTTATCATCCAGAATACTTCCCTAAGTGTCGGGAATTGAAAGTGTTACAAAATGGTACTTGAAAGACACTAAACGGTGCAATTTAGCACTTTAACGAACCGGTACTTAACCGAACAACTGGACATTACCCGGAACACAAAAATATTGCTAGAAGCATTGTTTACTTATTTCTGAGCTAGTTATGGTCCCCGAGCACACTAACATATTACATGATACATGATACACATAAATACAAGACTTTTACATTTAATTTCCACTAATAACCTACCTTATCATTCTAAATTACAATTTGCCCCCCCCCCCATGCAAGTAAATCGGCTCACAAGGGGCCCCACATCAAAGATTTACATAATCTCTTCTAAATCCCCATGAATCTTCTATAATCTTGTGTAAGAGATCTTGTTGTACTTTGGGGGACAAGAGGACCTTTGGATAATAGAAGTTAGAGGTCATAAGAACACTAATCCACTAACCATTTCTTCACAACACAACTCCTCTTCTTCCCTCTACAAGCTTCGGCCGAAAACCCCCTCCACACCACCTCCATTTTCGGTTATCATACAAGCAATCCAAGGTCTTCACAAGGTGTTACAAGGTGTCTAACGAAGCTCGGTGCTCACGGAACTTGAAGGACCTCTCTTGAGTGCTTTTATCCACCACTTTTGCATCTTGTTCTTCCCTAGCTTTAAGCTAGATGTAAGATTCTTATAAACTCTTGTTTACTTCATATTTGAGTGGTTAAAAGATATAACATGTTGTTTATCATAAGAAAACTAAAAGACATACACATGAAACTTGAAATATAAGATGATACATAATGGAATCTTTCTAAAATGATGTTGTTTAATGAGTGTATGTTACTTGCTTGTTGATTTCTTGAGTTGATGATGTTAACCATCACATGAAGCTTGCTAGATGATGTTTAAACACTTAATCTTGCAAGTGGGAGGATGATTATGTAACAACCTAGAATAATCATCTTCTTGTTAAGTCATGAACTTGATAAATGAATGATTTCTTGGAAAAATATTAAACAAAGCAAGCTAGTAATCTGGTGAATCTAAGATTCATGAGTGGCTTTTCTAAAAGAACCAAGTTTAAAATATGATTTTAGCAAATCTTGGTTTTACTTAAGCATACACTATTTTTGGTGATAAAATAAGTGTAAAGATACTAGAGAAACAAGAAGATGTTACAAATAAACATTTTTGTAAAATGTGATTATAAGTTGTAAAGGACCAAATCCTTTAATAATGTGATTTACAAACAAACAACCATGTTTTTAAGAGTAACTAAACCTACTAAATAACATGGTAAGTTACTACAAGTTTTTACAAAACTTCAAGTTCATGATGTAGTGTGAATTACTTGATTTTGGCACTTGATAAGTATAGAATAAGTTGTTGATGTTTGATGATGATTTAAAAGAAAATAAACACATGTTTTGAAAACATGGGAAACCTCCATTTTTAGGGGAAAATCTGTCAAAATTTCTATAAATTTTGACACTTAGAAAAATATAAGTTATGTGAAACTTATTCCCTAAAAATCTACCTAAAAATATTTACCAAGGTTTCCCAATTTTTATGAAAACTTCAAGATAAGAAATGATGATTTCTTCAAGATAAAAACGGATATTAAGTATGTATATTTTTGAGGAAAATATATGTATTTATTGATCACTAAATTTTGTGCTAAGTGTATGTAGTATGTATTACATGTAATAGTGTATTAGGACTTGAAAATACACTAAATACTCCTAAGGAGTGAAGATACAAAAAATACACATACAACATACTTAGACAAATACAAGATACTTATATTTATTTTTGAGAAAATAATATAAGTAAGACACATAGTTAAAAATATAAATTATTTTTAACACAAGAACACACATAGAAAAGATAGTGACTTGTACTTGTGCGATACAAGTCTAGTGAATAACGTTACTAAAACACGTTTAGGTCACGACGCTAGATAAGCAAAATCCGGTGAAGTTTACGACGAAAGAACGCAAAGTTGTGAGTTCATGCTCCCCCTTTTCTTTTAACTGTTTTCAGTTTTATAACTTCGGGGGTGAAATACATGTTACAAATGTTACAATGTTTATAAATGGTATGATACAAAAACAAGAAGCACTCTTGGTGATAACTAGTACCAAGTATGATGCGTGTTGAGGAATGATACGAGAAATCGTGTCACGAATAGGGTACCATAAGCACCATTAATCGTGTACATACTTAGACCGCATAACAAAAGGTTAGATCTAACGGGTGACCGGGCAGCCACACTCTTGGTGAAAACTAGTACCGAGTAGTGCTTTTGTGTCTCCGTCGTGAATCGACAACTAGAAAAATGCCTATGGTTTGGTGACTTCCTATGTCGTGTCACATGTTAATGGCCTTGCAACCCATTAATAACCCTGATATATACAAGAATACTTTATTTGGTTCATACCACAAGAATACTTTATTTACACAAGAATACTTTATTTATACAAGAATACTTTATTTACACAAGAATACTTTATTCGTACGAGGTTCATACACAAGAATACTTTATTTGGTTCATACCACAAGAATACTTTATTTATACAAGAATACTTTATTTACACAAGAATACTTTATTTATACAAGAATGCTTTATTTACACAAGAATATTTTATTTTCACAAGACACATATCACGTTTTCATACAAAGTATACTAGCGTGAAATACAAAAATTGCATGAATTCACACCAACATTATGTTGACGTTTCTTTTTCAAAACTCACATGTATTTCAGGTAACTAAAAGTGGATGTGCGCGTGGTCTTACTCATGCTCTTGGATGTCGTTTATGTTTATCCTTAAATAAAGTTGTAAACTTTCAGACAATGTGTTGTCTCATGATGTAAACACTTAAATTATGATTTCCGTTGTGAAATGTTAATGGTGTTTGCTGTTATTTTTATGAGCATGTAGTATGTTTACCAATCGTATGCAATGAAAACCTTTCATGATCACACCTCGTGCTTCCGCCTTAAAAAGGGGTGTGATAGATTGGTATTAGAGCTGCTATTGTACTGAACCAGGATTCCTTCTCGAGTCTAGTCTACAATCTCTAGGATCCTTTCACGAAAACAATTTTTCAAAAAGTTTTCATTGCATAAAACTTCCCGCGACATCCACTACCTGAAACTGTTTGCAAGAGTCAAGAAGAGACACTACTAGACTTAGGGTGCACTGGAGTAGCACTTGTCTGTGATTAAGAACTACTTGCAATTATGTGTGATAATTGATACATATACTAGAAGTAGAATGTCACAGGTATACGTGACTTTACCTAAAAGCAGTGACTTATCTGAAGGAAGAGATACGAGGATGAGACGAACTGTGCGGACTGTGCAAGGAGTTACGTAATTATGGATGCATACATAATTATGGGATTCAGTGCACAGAAACCACAACAAGTCTTGTCACGTATAGATTCCCTCAGTACAAGAATAGGGTAATGATTTAGGGTATAAAGACAAGAATCGACAATGTAAAGTAAGGTGTTTATCTAATTATACATGCTTGTTGCTGTATGAATTGATTTATACACCTGGCGGATTGTTTGATGTCACTTATGTGGTATATGCCTGTGTATGTATATACTACTACTGTCTCGTATGACGATATTAAACAAATGTCTAACCCTGATGCGTTATGTTCCGACAGAACAGGGCAACCAGAATAGCTGTTAACGCTCATGATCAACCTCCTCCTCCCCCACTGCCAAGAACTGCTGAAGAGCTGAACGCTCTACTGGAAGAAAGAATCTCCGCATCTATCGCTCAGTACGAAGCGAACCGTACTGAACAAAGTGGAGGACCAAGCAATACTAGACGTAATGGGAACAGGGATTCATCTGGAGGAAACGCAACTCAGGGCTGCACTATCAAGCAGTTTCTCGACTGCAAACCGATGAACTACGACGGAACAGGAGGTGCAATAGCATTTGTACGCTGGACGGAGAAGACTGAAGCTACTATCCGCATGAGCAAGTGTACCACGGATCAACAAGTCACTTTTGCTACTAGGTTGTTTTTCGATGAAGCTTTGACTTGGTGGAACTTGCAAGTCCAAACCCTGGGTGATGATGCCGCTTATGGCCTGACTTGGGATGAACTAAAGGAAAGAATGAGAGAGAAGTATTGCTCTCGTGCTGAACTCCAAAGGTTGGAGACCGAGTTCTGGCATTTGACCATGGAAGGTGCTGACATTACTGGGTATACTCGAAGGTTCCACAATCTGTCCAGAGTGATTCCCTACATGGTAACTCCTGAATTTAAGCGCGTTGAACGCTACATTTGGGGATTGTCCTCAGAATTTCTTGGCATGGTAACTTCGTCCAAACCTCAAACAATCACTGAGGCTGTAACTCTGGCTGTCAGCCTTACTGAAGATTGTGTTCGGATGAAGAAGTTGTCGCTGAACCCAACAGAAAAGACCGAGACGCATGCTGAGTCGTCTGGTGACAAGAAAAGGAAGCATGCGAATCTAAACCAAGCAACCCGTAACAACAACAAGGGTTCCAACAAGAAGCGTGACACTAACCCGCCTCAGGAGGCGAAAACTCTTGCAACCATGAATGACGCTCCTGCCAAAAGGTACCTGGACACTCTACCCACTTGCAACAATTGCAAGCGTCATCATGAAGGGGTTTGTCACATTCCAAGATGCGACAAGTGTGGAAAGTTGGGTCACTATGCTGAGGATTGTTGGGGAAAAGGAAAGAAGCGGAATGGAAATGGTGCTGGTAACAGGAATGGTAACGAAAAGGGGCAGAACCAAGGATGCTTCAGTTGTGGAAGCAAATAGCATTTCATGAAAGACTGCCCAAAGGGGAACAATGCTCAGGCTCGAGCATTTGTGATTGGAGAAAAGAACGCACGCGAGGAGCCTAATGTGGTCACTGGTACGTTTGTCGTTAACAATGACTTTGCATCCATATTATTTGACACTGGTGGCGACTATAGCTTCATGTCTGTGGAATTTAAACGCATGCTTGGAATAGAACTAGTAGATTAGATATTCCTTATTCTATAGAACTAGCCAATGGTAAACTTGTTGAATCAGGCGAAGTTGTTAGAGGTGCACATTAGAACTTGGTGAACAAAGATTTAGCATCGACCTCTTACCTATTCAATTGGGTAGCTTCGATGTAGTGTTCGGAATGGACTGGTTGTCCAAAAACAAAGCTGAAGTTATTTGTCATGAGAAAATCATTCGCATCCCTCTGGCGAATGATGAAACTCTCAACGTACATGGAGAAAAACGAGACGCGCCTCTGCGAATCATCAGTTGTATGAAGGCACAGAAGTGCTTAAGGAAAGGATGTGTTTCTTTCCTAGCGCACGTTGTAGATAAGAAAGCTAAAGAGCCGAAACTCAAAGACATTCCTATGGTGAAGGAATTCCCTGATGTTTTTCCCAAAGATCTGCCAGGATTACCTCCGCAACGACAAGTCGAATTCCGTATAGACTTGGTTCCAGGAGCCGCTCCTGTAGCCAAGGCTCCCTATCGGCTTGCACCATCCGAAATGCAAGAATTATCCACACAACTCCAGGAGTTATTGTATAAAGGATTCATAAGGCCAAGCTTCTCACCTTGGGGAGCTCCAGAATTGTTCGTGAAGAAAAAGGATGGAACTCTACGGATGTGTATCGACTACAGAGAACTGAACAAGCTCACTATCAAGAATCGGTATCCATTACCGAGGATTGATGACTTATTTGATCAGTTGCAAGGATCAAGCTACTATTCCAAGATCGACCTTCAATCTGGATACCATCAGTTAAGAATCCAAGAGGAAAGCGTACCAAAGACTGCATTCAGAACACGTTATGGGCATTACGAGTTCCTTGTGATGCCATTCGGACTGACGAATGCGCCAGCGGTATTTATGGATCTGATGAACCGCGTATGCAAACCATATCTCGATAAATTCATGATTGTATTTATCGATGATATCCGGATTTACTCGCGAACGAAAGAAGAACACGGGCAACACCTCAGAACCATTCTAGAACTACAAAAGAAAGAGAAACTTTATGCAAAGTTCTCGAAATGCGAATTCTGGATTCGCGAAGTAAAATTTCTTGGTCACATTGTTAATGAGAAGGGCATTCATGTAGACCCGTCCAAGATAGAAGCCATAAAGAATTGGGAAGCCCCAAAACCCCAACTGAAGTTCGACAATTTTTGGGCTTAGCGGGCTATTATCGACGGTTTATTGAGAATTTCTCAAAGATAGCTCAACCGCTAACTACCCTTACACAGAAAGACAAGAAGTACGACTGGGGTGACAAGCAGGAAGAAGCCTTCCAGCTAGTTAAAAATAAGCTATGCGATGCACCAATACTATCCTTACCCGAAGGCACTGAAGACTTCGTGGTATACTGCGACGCTTCACGACAAGGCTTGGGTTGCGTGCTTATGCAGCGCCAAAAAGTCATCGCTAACGCTTCAAGACAATTGAAGGTTCATGAAAGAAACTATACCACTCACGACCTGGAGCTGGGCGCAGTGGTATTCACCCTGAAGATCTGGCAACATTATTTATATGGTACTTGATGTACAATCTTCACAGATCACAAAAGCCTACAACACATATTTGATCAGAAAGAATTAAACATGCGACAGCGACGATGGGTCGAACTGCTAAACGATTATGACTGTGAAATTAAGTACCATCCTGGAAAAGCAAACGTTGTAGCAGACACGTTAAGCTAAAAAGAAAGGGTTAAGACCCTAAGGGTTCGAGCATTAGAAATGACTATTTGAACGAACCTCACTGAACGTATTCGTGACGCACAACAAGAAGCCCTTAAGATGGAAACCGTAAGGCTGAATACCTCCAGGGTATGTTGAAGTATATGGTGCCAAATGAAGAGGGATCCTTATACTTTAAGAAGCGTATTTGGGTTCCGCTCTTGGCGGTATTCGAGAATTCATCCTTGATGATGTTCACAAGTCGAAATACTCGATCCATCCAGGATTAGACAAAATGTATCAAGACTTGAAAGATTACTATTGGTGGCCGAGACTTAAAAGCGATGTTGCTATTTATGTTGGAAAGTGCCTAACCTGTGCTAAGGTTAAGGTTGAATATCAAAAACCATCCGGCCTACTACAACAACCAGAGATACCCATGTGGAAGTGGGAGCAAATATCGATGGACTTCATAACAAAATTACCCAGGACCCCTAGAGGGCACGATATGATATGGGTGATAGTTGATCGACTGATGAAATCTGCGCATTTCCTACCAATCCGAGAGAAGGATGGCACTGGAAAGCTCGTTGAGCTATACCTGAAAGAAATCGTGGCACGTCATGGAGTGCCTATCTCAATCATTTCAGACATAGATGGACGCTTTGTCTCAAGAATCTGGCAATCCTTTCAGGAAGCCTTTAGATCTCAATTAGATCTAAGCACGACATTCCATCCACAAACAGACGGTCAGAGCGAACGGACCATACAAACATAAGAAGATGTGCTCCGCGCTTGTGTTATGGACCTAGGCGGCAGCTGGGATACTCATCTACCTTTAGTTGAGTTTTCCTACAATAACAGTTATCATACAAGCATAAAAGCCGCACCGTTCGAAGCTCTGTTTGGCCACAAGTGCCGCTCGCCTTTATGTTGGGCAGACGCTGGAGACAAACGAATGGTTGGTCCTGAACTTGTACAAGAAACAACCGACAAGATTATGCCGATCCGAGAGCGCATTAAGGCGGCTCGAGATCGACAAAAGAGCTACGCTGATCGAAGACGAAAACCATTAGAATTCGAGGTGGGAGACAAAGTGTTGTTAAACGTCTCACCTTGGAAGGGCGTAGTCAGATTTGGAAAGCGTGGAAAGCTGAATCCACGATACATCGGACCATTCAAGATCTTAGATAGAATTGGTACCGTGGCATACAAGTTGGAATTACCAAAAGAACTTAATGGAGTACATGATACGTTCCATGTATCCAATCTCAAGAAGAGTCCAACACAAGAAGACGTGATCATCCCGGCGGATGAAGTGCACATTGATGACACCCTCCGATTTACAGAACGACCCGTTGAGGTTACCGACTGGAAAGTCAACAAGACCAGGAGGAGCAGTGTGAAACTTGTCAAAGTACGTTGGAACTCTAAGCACGGTCCCGAGTACACGTGGGAACGTGAAGACCAGTTTAAAGAAAATTACCCCCACCTGTTCAAGAAGACTCCTGCGAGAGTCAGCTCAGCCTGAATTTCGGGACGAAATTCTTTTAACGGGGGGAGACTATGACAACTGGCACCAAACCGGTAATTTCCGTACACTTTAATTATTATTTAATGACTGCAATTATGTGCTTAAATGTCAACATTGTCTATGAGCTTATCCACCAACTCTTCTCGATCCGTTTCAATCCCTAATATCTTCAATTCTTTTACCAAAATAACAAAATCTTTCTATTATCTGTTTTATTGATTCGCATTCCAGACTTGCAAACTTTTCAAATTCCTTTTTCATTAACGCTCTCTTACTCTTCATCATCTGTTCATTTCCTTCATTTTATGATGCAATGTATTCCAGATTAAGTAAGCAGTTCCATTATGTTGTAAGAGAGAAAGAATATTGTTTTTCACTGATTGCAGTAAAAACATTTATCATTTTCTTTTCATTTTTGAATTTTATTCTTTCATCTTCATCATATTGCATTAGTGTTTTCTTTTGACCATCATTTCCTACTGGTTCAACATATTCAATTATGACTGAATACCAACATTGCATATAATATGCTTGAATCTAATTTTCAAATTGTTCTTCCCAACTTTTAAAATCGTCTATGAACATCATCCTCAGTGGTTTCACTTGTGTTCCAAGGTCATTTTCTAGTTTTAAACTCTGAACCACCCAGTCAGGCGTTGTTGCAAATGCGTTATATAATTCTGAATCCATCTTCAACACTTGAATTATACGAAAAAGACCTGAAAAGTAAACAAATGGTCAAACAAGTTTTTTAAACGAATGGAACCAATCCCTTTCGTGCGAAAGATATACTTTCGTGCGAGAGGAACAATTTCAAGTACAAGCAAACTGCTCCTTTCGTGCGAAAGGAATTATCGTGTCGTGCGAGAGAATAATGTCTGTCGCGCGAAAGGTTACTGATATGGTTTCCTTTCTCTCGAAAATCAAGTTACATTTTTTGACATTTTTTCAAGTTTTTTCATAGATTTAAATTGAATTAAGAACAAATCTATTCAAGGATTGATTAGTATATAATTGCGCACAACATAGTTGATTTTCAGCAAAATTTATCCATGAATTCTAGGTCAATTTTAAGTTTTTAGCAGAAAGAGTAGAAGTAGAAGAGATATAATGTGAAATTGGATGAAATCAGCTTCAAATCTGCTCTAATCGGTTGATATCTTGTGCTACTCGCCACTAAAACCGGGCCTCCAAGCTCTGATACCACTTGCTTGTTGATTTCTTGTGTTGATGATGTTAACCATCCCACATGAAGCTTGCTAGATGATGTTTAAACACTTAATCTAGCAAGTGGGTGGATGATTATGTAACAACCTAGAATAATCATCTTCTTGTTAAGTCATGAACTTGATAAATGAATGATTTCTTGGAAAAATATTAAACAAAGCAAGCTAGTAATCTTGTGAATCTAAGATTCATGAGTGGCTTTTCTAAAAGAACCAAGTTTAAAATATGATTTTAGAAAATCTTGGTTTTACTTAAACATACACTATTTTTGGTGATAAAATAAGTGTAAAGATACTAGAGAAACAAGAAGATGTTACAAATAAACATTTTTGTAAAATGTGATTATAAGTTGTAAAGGACCAAATCCTTTAATAATGTGATTTACAAACAAACAACCATGTTTTTAAGAGTAACTAAACCTACTAAATAACATGGTAAGTTACTACAAGTTTTTACAAAACTTCAAGTTCATGATGTAGTGTGAATTACTTGATTTTGGAACTTGATAAGTATAGAATAAGTTGTTGATGTTTGATGATGATTGAAAAGTAAATAAACACATGTTTTGAAAACATGGGAAACCTCCATTTTTAGGGGAAACTCTGTCAAAATTTCTATAAATTTTGACCCTTAGAAAAATATAAGTTTTGTGAAACTTATTCCCTAAAAATGTACCTAAAAATATTTACCAGGTTTCCCAATTTTTATGAAAACTTCAAGATAAGAAATGATGATTTCTTCAAGATAAAAAGCGGATATTAAGGATGTATATTTTTGAGGAAAATATATGTATTTATTGATCACTAAATTTTGTGCTAAGTGTATGTAGTATGTATTACATGTAATAGTGTATTAGGACTTGAAAATACACTAAATACTCCTAAGGAGTGAAGATACCAAAAATACACATGCAACATACTTAGACAAATACAAGATACTTATATTTATTTTTGAGAAAATAATATAAGTAAGACACATAGTTAAAAATATAAATTATTTTTAACACAAGAACACACATACAAAAGATAGTGACTTGTACTTGTGCGATACAAGTCTAGTGACTAACGTTAATAAAACACGTTTAGGTCACGACGCTAGCTAATCAAAATCCGGTGAAGTTTATGACGCAGGAACGCAAAGTTGTGAGTTCATGATCCCCCTTTTCTTTTAACTGTTTTTAGTTTTATAACTTCGGGGGTGAAATACATGTTACAAATGTTACAATGTTTATAAATGGTATGATACAAAAACAAGAAGCACTCTTGGTGTTAACTAGTACCAAGTATGATGCGTGTTGAGGAATGATACGAGAAATCGTGTCACGAATAGGGTACCATAAGCACCATGAATCGTGTACATACTTAGACCGCAGAACAAAAGGTTAGATCTAACGGGTGACCGGGCAGCCACACTCTTGGTGAAAACTAGTACCGAGTAGTGCTTTTGTGTCTCCGTCGTGAATCGACAACTAGAAAAATGCCTATGGTTTGGTGACTTCCTATGTCGTGTCACATGTTAATGGCCTTGCAACCCATTAACAACCCTGATATATACAAGAATACTTTATTTGGTTCATACCACAAGAATACTTTATTTACACAAGAATACTTTATTTATACAAAAATACTTTATTTACACAAGAATACTTTATTCGTACGAGGTTCGTACACAAGAATACTTTATTTGGTTCATACCACAAGAATACTTTATTTATACAAGAATACTTTATTTACACAAGAATACTTTATTTATACAAGAATGCTTTATTTACACAAGAATACTTTATTTTCACAAGACACATATCACGTTTTCATACAAAGTATACTAGCTTGAAATACAAAAATTGCATGAATTCACACCAACATTATGTTGACGTTTCTTTTTGAAAACTCATATGTATTTCAGGTAACTAAAAGTGGATGTGCGCGCGGTCTTACTCATGCTCTTTGTTGGATCTGAGTTTGGTTTTGATTGTATTTTCTGTTTGAATTAAAATGGAAATGGATGAGTTGTGCAGCGGAATTAATATGGAAACAAACTTTGCATACAATCAAACGAGAGTATTGCTTTGAATAAGACATTTTCAACAAAGAACCGAATGATTGAATTTAATTTCAATAACGATTACAAAGTAATGCTTGAATACAAACTCCCCCTCAGCTAGAGCTCAGTGTTTGTTCGTGCAAAGAAGACGGTGTTGCAAAGAGCTAATAGAACAGTACAGAGCACTGTTCTATTTATAGGCACTAGCAAACCACTGAGCATCTTAGCTGACGTCACCATGAAAGTAACATCTAACCTCCTAACAAACTATAACCTCTGATCTATACAAACACTGCTATACTAACTACTGCTATTACATTTCATTACATAAAGGACACTTAAACAGCTGCTGCATCCTTCCACTGCTATGAACCCGGCAGTGCTTGTCCGGATCAGCAGTACTTGACTCAAGACAGTAGATTGAGCAGCAGAGCTTTAGTCTTCTATCAGTCTTTACAAGAGCAGCATATTTGACGGTCAGTGGCTTGTACGATCAGTAGATAGGAGGTCAGCAGATGTTTAAACCACTTTCAAGGGGAGAGACTTGTATGTAACATCTGCTTATTCTGGATCCACTGCTCTAACCCAGTTTTGGCTTTAATTATCTGTTCCTCTGGTAGGGTTCAATCCCAACAATCTCCCCCTGGAACAAATAATGCCAAAACTCTTCATTATTGTGGAATTCTTTATTGCCTCATCAGCAGTTCCCTTATCTGACCTTTAAATTGTAGTTCAAAGTCTAGGGCATCTGTGTCTTCATCATCCCTGCTAAGTGGAAGATCAAGGAGATCCTGCAAATCTTCAAGACTCAGGCCAAGAGCTTGTTCCCTTGATATTTTCTTCACTTCTCCACCAGACCTGAGCAAAGTCAATACGTAGGTCTGTTTGTCAGTTTCCCACTTTTGTATTTTTGAGCCTGGTGGGTTTCTTGGGAGATGTTTATTTGCAGAGGTATTTGGTGAGGTTGGCCTATTCATGACTGGCTGAGCAGCACTTGCAGATTGTTCCAATTCAAGATCTTCTTTTATCATTAATTTAATGCCTGCTTTTACAATAGCATCTCCAGCTTTTAGATCTTGAATTGTTTCAGTACTCGACTGGTTTTGGCTCCTTCTTTTGTAGATGGCAGCACCAGCTGGAGCAGTGGTTCTTTTAGCTTGCAGCTTTGGTGGTCTTTTTGAAACCTCTGCTTTAGAATAGTCAGGCTTTTGTGGAACTTTTGGATCTTTCTTTCTAAGTTCCTCTAACCTTTTGTAGGTAGCCCTGACCCTATCTTCTCCCCACTTTGACAAAAAATTCTTTGACCCATAATCAGCTACTATCAGCTCCTCTTTCATTCTCTTCAACTTTAATGCTTTCTCAGGTTCAAATTGTTTGAACTTTTCAGGGGGAGTCTGCTTGACCTTATTTTTGATCATTTTTTGAATCCTGGCTGCCTCTTTTTCAAGCTCAGGAATGGTCCAGTTTTTGTACATGTATTTCTCCCCCTTGTATTTCTTATAGGTCATGATATTCTCAATGTAGTCTTTTCTCAAGGACTCATCTGCCCTTTCAGAGATTTGCTAACATACATTTTTGGCAAATTGCTCCATTGCTCTGACCTGTGTGAGTTGAAATTGATAGTTTTGTTGAAATTCTCTATCAGATTTCCCTTGTTTATTTTTTATAGCAATATCCTCTGCTTGCTTGGCCTTGAGTTTCAAGTATTCTTCAATATTGTGAGGCCTGGGATATCCTTCAACTGATGGCAAACTCCTTTTAGCTGGGTCATCCTCATAATAAAAGGATTTGATTTCTTCCCTAACTGCAATGAGTTCTAGAGGAAATGAGACACCAGCAGGAGGTAGTGGTTTTAGGATTTGAGCTGAAGAGAGAGGTATGGGTTTTGGAATGGTGACAAGTGACAGGGATTTTGAAGATGTTGGTGGTGAATAA
Organism: Helianthus tuberosus; assembly: GCA_030545235.1. Classification (NCBI taxonomy): domain Eukaryota; kingdom Viridiplantae; phylum Streptophyta; class Magnoliopsida; order Asterales; family Asteraceae; genus Helianthus; species Helianthus tuberosus. The sequence continues at coordinate 24,207,653 of CM060420.1, read as the reverse complement.
TCATCATCTTTGAGAATTAGCCTTCTCCTTTTAGGTTGAGGAGGGACTGATGATGTTTTGGGTGGAACAATGGTGGTAGATTGTATGGCAGTGGTTTGTGATTGACTAACAGTTGTTGAAACAATTGGTGTCTCAACCACTGTTGTCATTACAACAGATGTTGTAACATCTGTTGTCTTCTGCTTTTTGGCAGGAGAAAGTGGTGGTGAGTTTGTTTTTGGTGGTGATGGTAGTGGTGTAAGACAGTGGTTGTGGTGTGTGTTGAAGTGGTGTGTGTCGAAGTGATAACAGATGTTGAAACAACTGAAGTATCAGCAGTAGTTGATACAGCAGGAGTTACAGCAGCTGTTTGGGTGGAGGTTTGATGCTGATGGCTTTTGGATGGTGGTTTTGGAGGCTTTGGAAATCTGGATGGGATGGACTTAGGTTTCCTTTTTGTCTTAGGATTTTTAGTATCCTTTGATCCAGAACAACCCTGCGCATACAGTTCCATGAAAGCTCTTTTCTCCTCATTCCATCTTGAAATATCCTTTGCCATTCTATCCCTCTTTACACTTGCTACTCCTTCATCAAGTGCTTCTTGGGTAGCATCAACCTTTTTACTACCATCTGGCAATGGAATTTTTCTGGTCATAGCATCCTTCTCAGGTTCAATGTACAGACCATCATCTATTCCTTTCTTCTTCCACTCCTGAATTTTCTCCCCCTTTTTGGCATTATCTTCTGGGAGTTGATCAATGAAAAGTACTGTTGGAGGAGCAGTGCTAGTGGTTTCCAATAAATGGGCCTTGATTGCCTTAATATCTGCTTGAGTGTTCTTGTACCTAGACTCCATAATGTTTCTCAGCTTTTGGACATGAAGTTCATGTTGCGGATCAGCCAATTCTTTTTGGTGTTGGAGAAAAGGTTGGTAAAGGTTCCAGAGCTCATTTGTAGCAAAACCTTGTGGTGGAGCAGGTGCTTGAGATGGAACAACAGTGGATTGCATCTTTTGTGTTTTCAACACCTGTTGTAGCATATTTTTAAGATCTGCAACAGATGTATCCAACTTTTCAATTCGTTCCGTCAAATCCTGATATTTTAAATCATCACCCAATTTAATGGGATCATCTGATTTCCCACTATCAGTGGTTTTATCAGTGGTTGAGGTAGGGAGTGTACTCCAAACACTAACCACTGATGCCCCTTTTTCTTGGTACTGGGGTCTTCTTCCTTCAACACTTGACAACCTTTTGATGTTCCCAGTAGGATAAATAAATCCACTGGTGGTTGGCAGAGGTGCTATATAAGGAATTGCCTCCAAGGAAGTCTTATTAATGTAACCACTCTCCAACTGTAAACCAGTGGGTTCAACAGTTGTAGTGGTTGCTTCACTTGGATTACCACCAAGAGTTACTTGTAACTCAAGGGGTGTAACCTCCTCAGGTTGTGTTGGTGGGTTAGCAAAGATTGATACATCAGACCCAGTCAGGTGTTGAGGTATATTTTTGATGGGTTTGGGGGGTTTTTGAGTTTTTCTTTTTGTCTTTTTGGTGATTTTAGGTGTGGGTTTCAAGGCAGTTGTTCTGCTGCTTTGATCACCTTGAGCAGTGGGCTCAGCAGCAGATACCTGAGGAGCAGTGGTAGCTGCTAAAATCTGCTCAGGCACCTCTGCTTGTGTTTTGCAAGGTGTTAACATTCTTGAAAAAGTTTCAGTAGTTAAACTATGTATTTGAATATAATCACCTTGGTTTATTACAGCAATATAATCCTTACTGAATTTCTTTTCAAAATAATAACTTAGAAACCTTGGAAACAGTAGGAATGATTTTGTTTCAACATTATTAACCAAATCATTAAAGATTTCCCGAGAATAATTAAAATTTTCTTCTTGAAGAATAGCATATCCCAGATTTTGAATCTTTAATGGTATTTCATTAAAAGAAGTGGTTTTGTTTGAAACACACATTAGGAGGGTATGGAATAAAAATCTTGTTGCAGAAGGAAAGAAACCTTTTTGTAAGGTAGCTTTCTTCATCATTGTGTCTGCATACCCTCTCTCAATGAAGTCAATTTTCAACTCGTTTTTAGGGAAAGAAATTTTACCTTGCTGATCCTCGAGTTGAAAGACCTCTGAAATTGACTGTGGTGTGATTTGGACATTTTTACCCTTTAGAGAAGAGTTGATGGCAGTTACAGTTTCTCCTTATGTTTCAAGGGTTGCATTCTTCCAAAACTCTCTTTGGGTTGCCAAATAAATTGGTGCATTGGCTGTTAACAAAGTTTTGTACTTTGATTTAGCCATTGTGTCGATGATGGAGTCGAAAGCATCTGTGGTGCCGGGTTTTGTGAGAAGACCCAGAAGATTGTGAGATGGTTTGTGTGGGATTTCAGTGGTAGTGACCTTTTGAGAGGTCGCTTTCGACGATGATTTGGAAGTGGGTTTTGCAGATGGCTTCGATTTTGTCATTTTGGAGATGAAGATCGAAGAAATTTGTGAAAGAATGTGAAGAAAAACTGCTTTGAGAAAAGAATTTTTGAGAATTCAATTCGACAATAAAACCCTATTTTTGGTGTGAAGTGGGGGTTTTATAGAGGAAAAAGTGAAGGCTGACGTGGCAGCGGTTACAAAAGTACTGACCACTATGTATTGCCCACATGCTAAACTCTGAAGAAATGAAGGACAGTACTTTTATGAAAGTTACTGATGAAGGCAGTGGTTTAAACGGTAATATGGAAGCAGTGGATGATTTTCACTATCAGTGGATAGCATATCAGTGGATAAGACACTGCTTTTGAACAACAGAGGTTATCAACGAAATGAGAGAACAGAGGATGGCTTTCAGCAGTGGACAGACTTTGAAGTAGAGCAGACTTTTGAACAAACAGTGGTTATGGCAGACTTTTAAGGATTTTAATGAAAACTTCATTTTTAGCTATTTTTAAGGATGGATTTTTGATTTTCTTAAAACATTTTAATGCTTTTATTCATAGAAAAACAAGATTTTGCTTGTTATTCCATGTTTAGCATGCCAATCCTAGAGACCAAGCTTTCAAAAGTGGTTGTATCTAGTGCTTTTGTGAGCACATCTGCCAGCTGGTCTTTAGTTGGGACATGATGCAGAGAAATCAAACCTTTTTCATAGCAATCCCTCACAAAGTGATGTCTGATGTCGATGTGTTTGGTGGTTGAATGGGAAACTGGATTTTTGATGATATTTTCTGCTGCCTGGCTATCCAACATGAGTGGAGTCTTTAAGGCAGTGATATCAAAATCCAGCAACTGATTTTGAAGCCACAGGAGTTGGGCTGTACAGCTTGCAGCAGCAATGTATTCAGCTTCAGCAATGGATGTTGAAATAGCTGCTTGCTTTTTGCTTTGCCATGAAACTAAGCAATCACCTAGAAACTGGCACCCTCCTGATGTGGACATCCTTGTAGTGTTACATCCAGCAAAGTCACTGTCTGAAAAGCCTGAAAGCTTGATATTCCCATTAGCTGGATACCAGATACCAAGTGTGGGAGCACCTTTTATGTATCTGAAGATCCTAGCAATGAGATTTGATTTTCTGGGAGCTGATTGACTTCTTGCACAGACACATGTTGCAAACATGATGTCTGGTCTAGATGCAGTTAGGTACAATAAAGACCCAATCATGCTTCTATATAAAGTTTGGTCAATCAGCTCATCCTTTTCATCAGACATGACAAGCTTATTTGTTGCCATGGGTGTGCTGCATGGTTTACAATCATTCATATCAAATTTAGTCAAAAGTTCTTTAGCTGTTGGATCGTGTATGTGACCCTAAAAGTCAGTTAAGGTAGTTCAACATCAATTACTAAGGCGGAATCAAAGTAAATGACGTCCAAAACAGCTTGTATCTTCTAATCTTTCTTTCTATTAACAACCGTGTGCTTGTACAATATTTTCTAATGAAAATCCGGCAGCACTTCGTGATTCACTCAAAGACCTTCTACCGTTCCGTTTGAAATGTGACACTCACACACCTATATATAGACTTTGACCCTTCCGTTTGAACTACACATATCATGTTCAAACGATAGATCTCAAACGGAACCCTATTACAAACTTTAATCTCAAACGGAACCCTATGTTTCAAACGGAACCCTCATCGTTTGAAACAGTTTCAAACGGAACCCCTTGAAACACTTTCTAAACTCAAAACTAAACCCTAATTTTACATTTAAGATTCAATATTGACTTTCTTGAACTAAGACTTGATGAAGATGCAGTCAACAGACATTCTTGTGCATCAACAGACTCCCCCTTGGATGTTGACGTAGTCTTCAGATCCTGAGTCTTCAGTCTTAGTCTTTTCTCTAACTCTGTCTTTTCATCATAAGCACTCTATCTTCACACTCCCATATACTGTTGATCCAGACTCCCCCTTTCACAGACTCCCCCTCTCGATATGCTGAATCTGAGATATCTGGTTCAAACTTTGACAATTTGCTTCCATTGGGAATAATGAAGACCAAATCTGTTACTCAACCAACAAACATTACAATTCTATCTTTCAATCATAAAAACACAAATTCAATCAGTTTTAGAAATCCACTCAAGTATTCAGGTCCAAGTTAATGACCCTGATTACTTGATTAATCTACCAAGTCCAAATTAATGACCTTGGTTGATCTTTTGACGAAACAATACTGACTTTAAAACAACAATTTCAAACATTTTCTGAAAATAACAAGTATCAAGTTAATGAACTTGTTTTTATCATTTCAAACAATTCAAACTTCTTCAAAGTAAGCTCTCCTCATTCTTCAGTCCAGAATCTCCTGCATCTGCTTCAAACATCTGAGAATCCAACAATCAACTCTCCACTTTGGTTTGTCGGAAAATAAAGCAGAAATAAAATCTTTTTGGATTTTATCAAAGTGTTCTAAACTAAGAAATGAAATACAGAAAACTTAAATTTCAGAAAGTAAACAAAGTAAACTATTTACAAACATATTTTTGGTGAGCGTGTCAGGGAATCATATCAGCTTTTCAGACAAATCACAAGTACCGTTAAGCTACATTACATACTCAGATTTAAACAATTCACCTCGATTGTCGATATACTGATCCATCTTAAATTTTCACACAAATTTCAATTAACTCAGGATACGATTTAGATGAATTAAGAACCTAGCTCATTCATGTGTCCCACCTCTTGAATATACTCCCGAATCCAGAATCTCAATAATCAGTCTTACAGGTGAGAATACTACAATGATGTCTGTATATAATTTAGGTATGCGAGGGCCGAGGGATCTCAGGTCGATACTTCCGTATACGCAGAGAGATATCAGCTTCGACTTTTCGGTGTGTCCCCTTTAGAGGATCTTTTTGCTTACAACAGCAGCATTTATCAATTTTATTGTTTCAGCATGCTGAGGGTTTAATGCTGTGTTTCAAGCATTGCAGCAAGTATTAGCCAGGGACTAGGTCAGAACTACCGTTCAGCAGAAGTCCCGGAATAATACCCCAGACATCATAGAGTATAAAGACCTAGTATATCAGATTAAGAGACCTTTCAAACGAGATTTCAGGGGTTACCTATATATCCAAGTAGTGTTCCCCACGAATTCACAAGTTTGAATTTTAGGTTTATATCCCGAATAAATTTACTAAGTGTGTGAAAACCTATCGACACATCATCAGTGAGATTGTTTAACTCTTTTATACTTTTCAAATCTTTAGCATACTGTAATCGTCTAGCCGATGTACTATCATTTTCCCTATATACACAATCTCTTTTCAGATTTTATCATGTTTTTGTATTTTTGCATTTTTTACTGTTTTTGTATTTTCTGAAAATAACTATGTACAAACATCTACTCCCCCTAAATACCAAAACAAGTAAAAATTCGACAAACCATTGCAGATTGTTTCTCGTCTTCATCCGCAACAGTACTCTCATCAACGCTCATAATTCCATCCGACACCGAAAGAAGCTTCATACCATTTAGTTTTAACAAATATTTAAACCGATTTTTATCAAAAGCTTTGGTATGTAAATCAGCTTTCTGTTCGTCTGTGTGGATTTTCTCAATTCGTATCAACTTTTTCTCAAAGCAATCACGAATAAAGTGATGACGAATTTCTATGTGTTTAGTTTTAGCGTGATGTACTGGATTCTTTGTTATATTTATAGCGGCCTCATTATCAACAAAAAGAGGTGTGTTAAGAAACTGCAAACCGTAGTCGCGCATCTGTTGCTGTTTCCACAAGATCTGAGAGCAGCAACTGCTAGCAGAAACATACTCCGCTTCACATGTAGATAACGCCACAGACGTTTGTTTCTTACACTGCCAGGTAACCAATCTAGGACCAAAGAACTGGCATCCTGCAGTTGTTGATTTTGAATTGACTTTACAGCATCCGAAATCCGAATCGGAATACCCTTCGAGCATAAAATCGCCTTTTCTAGGATACCACAACCCCAATGAAGGAGTTCCTTTCAGGTAGCGCAATATCCTCTTCACAATGATCATATGTGATGCTCTAGGGTTAGACTGAAATCTTGCTGCGAGGCACGTTGGGTACATAATATCAGGACGTGAAGCAGTTAGGTACATTAAAGAACCTATCATGGAACGGTAAAACGTTTCATCAGCACTGTCTCCGGTGAGATCTGGGTGAATCCCATGATTTGTTGCAAGTGGGGTAGCAGCTGGAGTAGAACCTGACATTCCAAATTTCTCTAGAATATCATGAACATACTTTGACTGATGAATGAAAATTCCCTCAGGAAGTTCTTCAACTTGTAATCCCAGAAAGAATTTCATCTCCCCCATTGATGACATTTCAAACTTCTGCTTCATCACTGATTCAAAATCTTTGCATAGATTTTCATTTGTCGACCCAAAGATTATATCGTCCACATAAATCTGAACTATCAGAAGATGACCATCGACCTCTTTAGTGAAGAGAGTGGCATCCACTTTTCCACGAATGAACTTGTTGGCTAGTAGGTGTTGAGACAAAGTCTCGTACCAGGCTCTCGGGGCCTGGTGTAAACCATACAACGCTTTGTCCAATAAGTAGACCTTGTTTTTGTGGATTGGATCGGTGAAGCCCGGTGACTGACCGACATAAACCTCCTCTTTAACCTTCCCGTAAAGAAACGCCGATTTAACATCCAACTGATAAACTTTGAAGTTCTTCCAAGACGCAAATGCTAGGAAAATTCTGATAGCCTCTAGTCGTGCTACAGGAGCATAGACTTCGGTAAAATCAATTCCCTCCTGTTGACTAAATCCCTGAACAACGAGTCGAGCTTTGTTCCTTACGACAACTCCTCTATTTTAAAACATTTCAATAAAGATGCCGATTCATGCTTCGCGATCCAGGAAGCTCCGGCCATTCAAACTGCTTATTCGAACATGGTGTCCACCCAGGCCTCATCAGCCTTAGGTGTAACCTTGATTCTAGCAACTTGAATTTTGAAATTTTCAGCCTTCAAAGGTGGAAAATTTGCATCATAATCAACCGAAATTGATTCTTCAGCCTTTTTCACTTCAGAAGTTGAAATTTTCATTTCAGTTTTTGGTTTCCAAACTTGTTGAGAAAATGCAACCTGTTTATAAAACTTGTCGGTTTTAGTTACCACTTTTTTTACAGGTTCATTTTTCACTTTTATGTTATTATTTTTCACACTCTTTTTCTCAACAACGATTGGTGCTTTACCCTTCACATCAACTTTCTTCTGTTGAAACTTCACATTTTCAGTCTTAGGCTTCACATTGGTACACTTTCGTGCAATGTGACCCACTTGATTACATCTAAAACATGTTCGAGTATCAACACCTAGACTTGTGCCTTCAGACTGATAATGTGAAGCTCTTTTCTCAAAGAACTCTTTATTAGATTTTGAAAAGATTTCATTTTCCTCATCAGACAATGAACCCGAACTGTTCACAAACACTTTCTTTTCAGCAAACTTTTTGTTTTGAAAACTCTTCTTCTGATAACTCTTACCATCCCTATAACCACCCGACCAATTGTTTCGATTGTTATTATAAAAACATGATAGTACAACAGGCTTTTTGTAGTAAGCTTTATCTTTCTCAAAATTCATTTGCCTTTTTGTTTGACACAAACTGTTCACTTCTGACAATTCAACTTCAACTAACTTAAAAACATTTGTCAACTTTTTCACATTAACATTCTCAATGGGAAATTCAGAATCCGAATACAACTTATCAGATCCAGCCATCTTGTACATCACAAGACCCGGTTCATCACTTAAGTTGTTTTTGGATTTTGATTTCTGAATGTATTTGTCCAAGAAACACCCATCATCTTCAGTTGAATCAGACATTAAAACACTTTCAGCTGTACTCTTAACAATCTCTGTCTGAACACTATCATCAGATGATGTAAAAGTGACATCAATGTTCTCCGGAAGTTTAACATCTTTTTCTTCCTCAATTTCAACCAACCCAGATTGTTTTTTCGTGTAGTTATCAAGAACAGGTGGTGGAACTTGATGAAACCCCACCCCAGTTCCATCACAATACACATCTTCGCCCGCTTTGTCTTTCCCGATGGGTTTGGGAATGATATGTTGCAAAACAAAGCTTGCGGAACTGTAACTGTTAAGCTTCAACTGGATTCGCTCATTTTCGATTACAGCCTCTTGAACTTTAAGTTTCAATTTAGCGATTTCATCCAGTTGTTGATTGATTGATTCTTCTTTAACTCTAAGCACTGCTCTTAGATGTTCATTTTCTTTAAAAGTTTTACCATTTCGATCATCACAATCTTTCAATGTGCCTTTCAGTTTTTCAAATTTTTCAGAAATCTGACGGTTTTCAAGAATCAACTTTTCATTTTCTTGTTTAATTTTGTCATGATCAATTTTATCATTTTCAATTTGTTTAGTTAATTCTCTTATCCGTTCAGTTGAAGCTTTAACTGTTTTGTCACGATCAAGAATCTGATTCTCAACGCTTCTGACTTTAGCTGTCAGATCATCAACTTTCTTTTCGTTGAGATACGTGACTGTGCTACAAAATTTGCACTCTTTGTTGCAATTTTTGCAATCAGCATTTCCATCAATTTTCTTACCTGACACAATCGTTGACACATCTGAACTGACCTGGCTTTTTGACTCAGACACGGAGTTAGAGTCTACCTCAAGTGCCTTAGCAGCTAGCACTTTGTCAGCCATTCTTCCAAGATTTTCAGCAGTCAACTCCTGCGTTGTGTTAATAACCCCAGTATCAATCTTCTTTGCTTTCTCGATCTCTTCTTTCTCCTTTCTCTCTTTTTCTTTCTCTTCTTCAATCATTTTCGAAGTTGGAGTTCCCCACCATTTGTGTTGCCAGTACTCATCATCTTCTTTGTATCGCTGAATTATGACTTCAATATCAAGTGTACTATCATCAATTGCAATATTTCCATACTCATCAAGATAGCACTCTCTATCTGGATCCCATCTATTGGCTCTCCTTGCTTCCAGATATATACCAGATATTCTAATGATTTTGTTTTCAGCTATCATTTTTCTGTATCTATATTTTTGCTCTTCAGTTCGATCGTCTTTCCACGGAATAGGATCGTCATTTCTCGCCATGAATGCGTAACCAACCGCATCTTCTTCTGGTAGAACCTCTTGACTCCAGTCATAACCCTCATCATCGTAAATCACTGCAAGAGCTCTAGATTTCTCTCTGTTATCTTCAACCTGCTTCAATCTAGGCGGCTCAGATTTATTCTGGTGATAAATCGCCTTCTTGTAGTAATCATCTCTGAAAGGGTTCTCCAACTCATCAGCATAAGCGTTTCGGCATTCTCTCTTGAAGTGACCCTTCTGCTTACACTTGAAGCATGTCACTTTGGATTTATCGAACCCCAACTTAGTAGAAGCACCACCAATTGTTTTTCTGCCAGTAATTTCCATGAATCTTTGTGCACAACGAACAACACTTGCCATAGCCCAACGAATATCGATCAGTTCCATTTCCTCCGGATCAATCTGATCGTAATCTTCTTTCGTCAGATTTGTGTTGCCAATCTTTCCAGCTACCAATCCTTCATACGATTCTAACACTGATGCTAGAAAGATCATCTGCTGCTTGGCCGATTCTTCATCAAAATTTTGAGCATTCTTCAAATCTATTGCGATGTTGCATTGAAAACGATTCTTTGCATCAGAATGACTTCCAGAAGATGAAGATCCACTGTGAAAACCACTGTGACTTCCACTGCTTTGACCACTTTGACTTTCTTTGCCAGCTGTCGACACATTTTCAGCAGAAAAAGCAGTTTTTGGTGAAGTTGTTTTTGGCATCATGCTTTTTGGATAGTATAGATCCAGATTCTGTTGATAAGATGAATGATTAACTTTGTACGTCTTTTTCAACTCCAACTCGTGACTCTCAAGTTTCTCAATCAGCAAATCTAATGTCAGCTTTTCTGGTTCTTTGATGGTATTCTTCAGAATTAGCGCATAATATCTCCAATCCATCTCGTCAGGCAACGAATCGAACAATTTATCAATAAGATCTTCTTCAGGAATGTCGATACCATGTCTTACTAATTCCAGCTTCAGATGACCGAACCTTTCTATCATTTTACACACTGACTCGTTCTTTAAACATCCGAACAGATCAAATTCTTTTTTAAGAAGTTTCTTTTTGTTTTTCTTAATTTCTTGACTACCGATACATTTCTTTTCTAACTTTTCCCAAAGATCTTTTGCATTTGAATAATCGATCAATGAGATTATGTCTTCCCGGACGGACTGAAATAACAACGCCACACACTTTTGTTCAGCTACAAACGATTCAATTTCCTCAGCTGCTCTTAAAGTTTCACCATGTTTCTTTCCATTGGCATAACCATTTTTCAAACTTTTCCAGCTAGGAAATGCGAAAGCCATCAACCAGTCTTCAAACTTTCCGGACCACCGACTATACTCCTCAATAGCCATTAGCTTTGGAGGTTTATTAAACGTTCCGAAAGCACTTTCCGACTCCCAAGCTTCTTTTTTCTTCTCTTTTGGCGTGTTATCATTCACATTGCTTGATGAACTATCATTGTTTCCAGAATCTCCAGCGAACGCGTACATGTCACTAAACGGGTTTAAGAAAATATCATCCATTGTGAATGTACCTGTAAAATCAAACAACACTTAGACAAATTTTGATTTTTGAAAATGTATCTGTTTCGTTTGAAATACCAATAGTTTCAAACGATAACTATTTCAAACGATAATATGTTTTCAAACGATAAAAGATTCAAACGATAGACTGTTTCGTTTGAATCAATAGTCTCAAACGATGGAAATTTCAAACGACCAACATTTTTCAAACGACAACCTTTCAAACGATCAGTTCAAACGACAACCTGTTCAAACGATAGAATCCATTTTCAAACGACAGACTTGTATTTTCAAACGATTGGACAGTTTTCAAACGATAGAGACAATTTCAAACGATGACGTCAGCCATTCGCGAACAATTTCAAACGGTACACATGATTTAGATCATTTTTAGGTCGAATTTTGATTTTAAACTTTCAAGGATTAGTTAATAGTCAATTTCGTTTGTTATGTGACGTTTTAACCCATTTTAACCGCGAGAACTAGTTAAAATCAGAAAAGAAAGGTAGAAGTGAGATAATCCGATGATTTCAAGCTGTATTCGGTATGAACTCCTCGTCCCGAGCTCTGATACCACTTGTTGGATCGTGTATGTGACCCTAAAAGTCAGTTAAGGTAGTTCAACATCAATTACTAAGGCGGAATCAAAGTAAATGACGTCCAAAACAGCTTGTATCTTCTAATCTTTCTTTCTATTAACAACCGTGTGCTTGTACAATATTTTCTAATGAAAATCCGGCAGCACTTCGTGATTCACTCAAAGACCTTCTATCGTTCTGTTTGAAATGTGATACTCACACACCTATATATAGACTTTGACCCTTCCGTTTGAACTACACATATCATGTTCAAACGATAGATCTCAAACGGAACCCTATTACAAACTTCAATCTCAAACGGAACCCTATGTTTCAAACGGAACCCTCATCGTTTGAAACAGTTTCAAACGGAACCCCTTGAAACACTTTCTAAACTCAAAACTAAACCCTAATTTTACATTTAAGATTCAATATTGACTTTCTTGAACTAAGACTTTATGAAGATGCAGTCAACAGACATTCTTGTGCATCAACATTAGCATATTTGCTTTGATGAATGAAAGTTCCATTTTGCATTTGCTGAACTTGGAGACCAAGAAAGCATTGCAGCTCACCCATTGCACTCATTTCAAACTCAGCTGTCATGAGTTCTCTAAACTCTTCACACATTGTGTTACATGTGCTTCCAAAAATGATGTCATCTACATAAATCTGGACAATCATTAAATCCTTCCCTCTCCATTTTAGAAACAATGTTTTACCAATGGTACCTCTTTTGAAACCATTTGAGAGTAGGAAGTTGGAAAGAGTTTCATACCAGGCCCTTGGTGCTTGTTTCAGGCCATACAAGGCTTTGTTTAGCCTGTAGACATGATCTGGATAAAATGGATCCTCAAAACCTGGAGGTTGACAAACATACACCTCTTCTTGAATTGTACCATAGAGGAAGGCACTTTTGATATCCATTTGAAACACCTTCATGTTGTGGTTGACAGCAAAGGCCAGGAACAGTCTAATAGCTTCCAATCTTGCAACAGGGGCGAATGTTTCATCATAATCAATCCCCTCTTCCTGTCTGTAAACTTGAACCACAAGCCTGGCTTTATTCTTGACAACAATGCCTCTTTCATCAGTTTTGTTCTTGAAGACCCACTTTGTGCCAATGGGACTTACCTCTTCTGGCAGTGGTACAAGCTCCCATACTTGTTGTCTTTTAAACTGTTGGAGCTCCTCTTGCATGGCTTCTACCCAGCTGTTGTCTTTCAGTGCCTCTTGGTACTTGACTGGCTGATGGAGTGATAGAAAACCAGCAAAAAGACAAATGTTTTGGGTTTGGCTTCTTGTGAGCACCCCTTCATTGATGTTGCCAATGATTTGATCAGGTGGATGAGATCGCAAGTAGATTAAATCTCCTTAGTATGGGATGATGGCATTTGTTGGGGAAGGCTGGAAATGTGTATCATCTAAGCTAACCACTGCTGGGGACTTTGATGATCCAGCAGTGGCTTCAAAAGGTGGTGGAATTGGAGGTAATGAAGTGGACACATGCTGACTTTTATCCACTGTTTGGGGACTTTTGTCAGCAGTGTTTGAGGATGTGGAAGCAGTGGTTGATGGGCTACTTTGGTCAACAACTGTTGAGGTAGCAGTGGTTGAGCTTTGATAGCTGTTTTAAACATCTGATGCTCTTCCCAGTTTGACAGACTTTTGAGGAATGATGATTTCATATCCATAGTCTGGTGTTAAATCCTCTGATGGACCTGCACTTTTAGTCTTGACAGCAGTATTTTCAAAAGCAAATTTTTCAAGATCAAACAGATCTGCAGGATTTGCTGGGATTTTCATTGATGAAAGTTCATTGAACTTTACATTCAAAGTCTCCTCCACTGCCTTGGTCCATGTATTAAACACTTTGTAGGCCTTGGCAGTGGTTGAGTACCCCATATGGTAACCACAATCAATTTTGGCTGCAAATTTTGAAATGGAATCTTTTAAGTTCAAAATAAAGCATGGGCAGCCAAACACCTTGAAGTATGAGATCAGTGGTTTGATTTTATACATAATTTTCCAAAAGCAGTGTTTTCATCATCATGTTTTCTATAACCAACACCAAATTTCACATTGCTTTTTATCTGTTTTTCAAGCATAACCTCATACCCTTTGCATGATTCCACCCATCTTTCACAGGTGATCTGGGTGGACTCCAACTCCTTTTTGCAAACTTGGTATTTTTCTACCATAGTTTGGAGTTGAGTTTTGGTTATGCTTTGTTCTTCTTTCAGACTGCTGATCTCTTTTTCCTTTTCAGTCAATTTGTTTTTAAGTTCTTTTAAAGACCTTTCAAATTTGACTTCATCAGTTAAGATTTTATTCCGAAGGTTTTCATTTACCTCTTTGATGTTAGCAAAAGCAATAATGCAATTGTCAGAACACAGTTTTTCAAGAACTTGAGGTGATACCTTGGCAGCAGCCATCATTGCACAATCACATTGATGATTTTCTTCATCATCAGCTCTTTCTTCTTTCTCACCTGCTTTCTCAATTTTCTCTTCTTCTTTGTCCTCTTTGGACCATGGGTCTGTTAGTGGTTCAATCAGGGTTTCTGAATTTTCTCCCAGCAGCAATTTAACAGCAACTGCATTAACACCTGCTTCAGTCACCTCATCCACTGTTTCATCACTTAGCTGTTCACCTTCAGTTTCATTCCCCTCTGGTATTGACTCTAATGCCATCAAACAAAATTCATCATTAGAAGATTCATTAGAAGATTCATTAGTAGCATAGAGTGCAAAATTTTCATCACTAAGCTCATCAGGCATACTGCTCTAGTCAACAAAGCCTTGAGTGAAAAAACTTTGTTGATCTGGTTGTACCACTGCTGGAGCAGTAGTTTGTGGTGCAGCAGATTGCACTTGTGCCTGGGGGACAGGGGTTTGCACGTACTGAATTTGTGGGACAGTAGTTTGGACATAGTGCACTGGTACAGGGGCAGCAGCGTAATGTGCAGCGTTAACATGAGCTGTAGGGGTATATTGGGCATAGTGCACAGTGCCTTGATTTTGAGGTCTAGGATTTGAGCTAGGGTGAGTGATTATAGGACCAGTAGTTTGACTCCTGCATTCCCTAGCGAAATGTCCCAACCTATTACACTTGTAACACTTGATTTTCGATTTATCCAACCTAACCCTCAGATTCCCATGTAAACCTGGGAATTTTCGCCCTGTTCTTTTGTAGAATTTGCTAGTTCTAACACTCAGCAAAGCCAATTGGTGCAGGATGTCCATTTCCTCTAAGTCAGTGGGATCAAAATGTTGTAAATCATTGAGTTCAAAGCAAAAATTATCTGACATCTGGTTTTCAGTGTTTGCAGTGAAAGCATAGTTTGCAGAGTGAGAATCAGGGTTGGTAAAGTTACCACCAGCTGTTATATCAATGAAATGATCACAACCCTGTTCCTTACTACTGCCACCAGATTCTTCCTGACCCAGAAGAGCTGTGCTACCGAATGAGTAATCATCAGTGGCTTTTCCAGACTCTTGCAACTTCTTTTTCTGGTTCAACTCCCTTTCATAAGTCAGGAGTCTACCATGAAGTTGGGTCAGGGTCAGATCTTTAAACTCAACAGAGTTTCTAGTCACAAATGCACTTGTGTCCCATTTATCAGGTAGCGACCTAAGAAACCTGCTATTTTGGGTTGATTTTGGAAATTCAACCTTAACAAGCCTTAGCTCACTGATGAGACAACTGAACCATTCAAATTGTTGGGTCAATGATTCACCCTTAATGTGACAGAAGGTTTCATACTGCTGATTCAGGATTTCCCTATTGTTTTCAATAACTTCTTCGGTTCCCCCAAACTGTTCCTTTAAAGCATCCCATAGCTCTTTGGCGCTGTTACAATGTAACAGTCCAGCATAGATCTCATTTGGTAATGCAGATGCTATGATGCTAAATGCTTTGGCATCCAGTTCGAATTTTTGAAAATCAGTTTCAGTATAGTTTTCATAAGGTTTTGGTACGAACTTCTTTGGATCCTCAGCACTTGACACCGTAGGAACATGGGGACCAAAAACAACAGACCTCCAACATCCAGTGTTCTGTTGAGCAAGGATGTGACCCATCCTTCTCTCCCAGATGTTGTATTCATTTCTTTTAAGCATAGGTGGTTTAAAAAGTGAGCCAATGTTATTCTTATCATCTTGAGATTGTGACGTCATCCTGGTTATTTTACAGACACTGATTAATCAACTTTAATGGTAATTAAACCTTGCTCTGTTTTTCAACACAAACGAACAAACTATCGATATCAACGATTTTGAGCTGAACTATTTATGTCAAAATGATTGTTAAATCAAATTTGATTGTCCTAGCTCTGATACCAATTGTTGGATCTGAGTTTGGTTTTGATTGTATTTTCTGTTTGAATTAAAATGGAAATGGATGAGTTGTGCAGCGGAATTAATATGGAAACAAACTTTGCATACAATCAAACGAGAGTATTGCTTTGATCAAGTCATTTTCAACAAAGAACCGAATGATTGAATTTAATTTCAATAACGATTACAAAGTAATGCTTGAATACAAAATCCCCCTCAGTCAGAGCTCAGTGTTTGTTCGTGCAAAGAAGACGGTGTTGCAAAGAGCTAATAGAACAGTACAGAGCACTGTTCTATTTATAGGCACTAGCAAACCACTGAGCATCTTAGCTGACGTCACCATGAAAGTGACATCTAACCTCCTAACAAACTCTAACCTCTGATCTATACAAACACTGCTATACTAACTACTGCTATTACATTTCATTACATAAAGGACACTTAAACAGCTGCTGCATCCTTCCACTGCTATGAACCCGGCAGTGCTTGTCCGGATCAGCAGTACTTGACTCAAGACAGTAGATTGAGCAGCAGAGCTTTAGTCTTCTATCAGTCTTTACAAGAGCAGCAGATTTGACGATCAGTGGCTTGTACGATCAGTAGATAGGAGGTCAGCAGATGTTGAAACCACTTTCAAGGGGAGGGACTTGTATGTAACATCTGCTTATTCTGGATCCACTGCTCTGACCCAGTTTTGGCTTTAATTATCTGTTCCTCTGGTAGGGTTCAATCCCAACACTCTTGGATGTCGTTTATGTTTATCCTTAAATAAAGTTGTAAACTTTCAGACAATGTGTTGTCTCGTGATGTTAACAATTAAATTATGATTTCCGTTGTGAAATGTTAATGGTGTTTGCAGTTATTTTTATAAGCATGTAGTATGTTTACCAATCGTATGCAATGAAAACCTTTCATGATCACACCTCGTGCTTCCGCCTTAGAAAGGGGTGTGACAGACTGGCCCCTATTGCATGACAGGACTCCATTCGTGCGACAGGTTCACAGCTTTACAAACACTTCTCTTCTAACATGTAATCTTATAAAATTAACTATGACTTACTACATTGATGGAGGCAATAGACATAATGCACTCACACAATGGGAAAATCAATGATAGTCTAACGATAAAAAGGTTGTTTGCCAAGGCCATACAAGAATTTGTTACATGTCTTAATTCATTACTTGGGGGCACCGAAAGGGTGGAAATGATCAAACACCAGAGCATCTGATGTCAGCAGTTGTTGCTCTGCTATTGAACAGAAAATTCATTTTTTCATAGATGATCTTCGATTACGAGAAAGAAAACATTTCAAATAATTGATTCTATATGTATCCGAGGTTTATTTAGATATTCATCGATTTGCAAGTTGAAAATATGGTGAAGGATCCAAAAGACAAGCTAGAACTGGATCACATAAATGGTATGACGATGAATAAATTGAAGTCTTATAGAGGGAAATTTAAAAAATATATACGTGAAGAAGATTGTTGGGGCATGCGAAGACTATTGATTATGTAGCACCTTAAGAAAATGCTTGGAGGCATGAGAACAGTGAGTCAAAGACTGAAGGCATGACCAAGTATTTACCAAAGAAAGAAGTTGTAAATGTTGATGATGATGTTAATAACGAAAGAATGCAAGGTTCACAAAGAAATAGAAAAGCTAATGCCAACGGAAAACAGAAAATAGGTTTTGAAGAAAAGGTTATCTTTACAAGTTCTTCTAAAAGTGAAAAAGAAGCTCCTGTAAATCCTAATATTGGTACTTGTCAAAATAGAGTTGGAGGTATTACCTTGGAAAACATAAACGTACTGAGGATTAGATAGATGAAGACTTTGTACCAGATCCTAATGCTGCTAAGAAGACTTCTAAACGTCATAAGAGACTGTCTCAAAGATCTCCAAGGAAATTGAAGAAAAAGCGAAAGAAAGATACAGGTTGCATCTACATGATGAACCTGATGAAGATGAACCGACTAGTACTGTCGATGATCTAGTAGCTACAGAGAATGTTCAGGTTCATGATACTACCACTTCACCAGTTTCTACACCAACATAAACATCAAAGAAGTCTACTCAATTTACTACTCCAACACCATCTGCTAGAAGACAATCAGCTCAATTTCCTACTCCAAAGAATTATGGTACAGATGGTAAAGGTAGTTTGAGTGTTGGTAATAAAGTTAACAAAGAATTTGACAAAGAAAGTGATAAACCTCCCAGGGAACTAGAAAATGTAAATGAACATGGTGATCCTATAAGTTCTTATGGAGGTGAATCAAGAACGAAGTCACGTCATGAAGTCGGTAGCTTATTTCATGTTGAGGGGGAGACAGATATGCAAATAAAAGTGTTTACTCGAATTATTGATGATGCTATTCTAGTTGCTGCTTATTTCTTAGATGATGATTACAAGATTGAAGAATTTGAGTTTATCTATAGTACGTCAAGATAATATGTGGGTAATATATGTTTGGAATCGAACAAAAAACAGTTGTTATTAGTGAGAACCCTATTCCTACTAAAAATAACAATGAAGATGAATATGTATTCGAAGCTAACAACTATGATAAGTTGGAAGCTAAAGATGCATCAGATGATGAAGAAGTCTGTTATACTAACAACAAAGGTAAAGACATTCCAACATTCACAGAGTTATACGAAAAAGAAGCTGAAGAATTGATTAATAGAAAGGTTGAAGAACAATAAGTTTTTGTTCAGAAACTGTCTGAAGAGGAGGTAAAGAATAAACATGAAGAATGGTTCACTAAGTCTATCAAGTTAAATCATAAACCTCCAATACAATTGAAATTCTTTAAAGAAGATAAGGGTATTTCTCAGGGTGATGTTATTAGCTGGAAGTATTTTCCAAAGATGCGATGTATTGGAGTGAGAAAGGAGCAGGGTGTTCAGTATTTTAGATTCATTAATGATATAAAGACACTATCTTACTGGGATACTCAGTCGTTATGTAGACGAAATTTGGTAATAAAGAAAACGGCTACATAGAGTATGTTCTGAAAAAGATTAGATATGATAGAATTGGTGAGATAGTAATCGTATTATGTGAAGGAAAGAATTAGAGAACAACTCCTATCTATGATCCTATATGGATAGTGATATGTCAAAGAAAGACATTGAAGTTTTATTCTTTAATTAGATCTACTTTAATCCAAGATACATTGAAAAAGCTATGCAATTTCAAAGAGTTATCAGAATTTGCTTTACATATGGGATTTTTACTGGATGTAAATGAAAGACATCTTGGAGAGAGATTGAAAAGTTAGAAGCAAAGAAGGCTAAGAAGATAAAGTTCAAATGTGAAAGAAAGAGAAAGAATGTTCAAGTAAAGAGCATTGGTCAAGGTAAGAAGAAAGGAAAATAGAAGCCGAAAGAAAGTTTTGAAGTTTGGTAGAAGCAATACTTTGACATCTGTATGAACAAACTTATGTTGGTTCCAGTTGGACTCAAAAACTTTCTTTTCTCGTAATATGGCAAGTGATTTCAAAATATATGAAAATAGTGTGCGGAAATAGAGATCAAACTTTCAAGAAACAAGAACTACAATTTTTTTTAAGTTTATATCACTTAGAAACAAAATGGTTTACAAGGTGATTGTTGGGTTATTAACTAATACAAACGAATACTTGTGAAATTCTGAGGTGAAAGGGTAATGGAGTTTTGTAGTATGTATTAAATGCTAGGCTTAACTCATCGCCCTTTGCTGTAGAGCTTTCTGTTTATAGAAAGTCTTGGGCATGAATAAACATTTGTTTATTCATGCACTTGTCCTGCAAAAAGTATCTTTTTAACATATTCATTGAATCCATTTGTGTCAACTTGCTTCGTTAATTGTGGCAGGAAAGAACCTGTTCAGACAAGTGGTTTTCATCAAAATTTATGATGACCACTTCATCAGAAATCTGATTAACAGAATATACTAGAAACTGATGATATACATCAGAAATATCATTAGATCCATTAGAATGGCCTTTTCTGATAGTCTTCTCTTTTTCTTGATCAACTTCTGATTCTTTGAGGAAGATGTATTATTCTTTTCAAGTGTCCTATCTCATTTCTTCTTGCTGTTTTGATCTTTAGGACTTTATCTTCTTCTATAGATCAGGCTGAGTATCTTTTTCTTCAATACTTACATAATAAGTTTCCTAACAGTTTCCCCCTAAGTATTGTAAGAAAAATGACAACTTATGTCAAACAGAAACAAACTTCAAAATAACTTTAAACAACCAAATATGAAAAGTTTAAACAAGTTCAAAACAGACATTGTTTCCAAACAAATCATAAAACTAAATAAGTTTCCATAGTTGATCTTTAAACCACTTTTGTAAACATTACCCTTTCTCAACTGCTTCTTGTGCTCAATGATCTTGTGCGTTGCTTTGTATAGATCTTTATACAATCCTCTAGCAGTCTTCCATTCTTCGATTATGTCTTCAATTTTCTTTCTCAGTTGTTCATTGTCTTTTGCTTTCTCCTTGAGTGTAACTTGTTTCTTGTTTATACAGTCTTTGATGTAGTTTAAGGTCTGATTTGAGTACCTACAAATTTCATCAACTTAGAACAAGGCTCTTTTATCATTAGCATCTTTGAACACCACATATAGTTCAGGTGTTTCAAAGATGGCTCTTTTTATTGCTTTAGACATGAGTTCAACTGGAACGGTTGTGCTAGGAGGAGGTGTGTGCACTTTCTTGCTATATTTCAAATGTGATACTCAGATCAAAATCTGCGAGAGCTGCTCTTTGATACGCTTTTCTTCCTGCTTTAGTGATGCTGTTGATGGCCCTTCTGTTGAACTTTGTATTTCCCTTCTCTTTATCAACAAGCTGTTTCATCTTTACAATGTCTAGGGGTGAAGTGTATCAGCCAAATCACTATCCACAATACTTGTAATACTGCCATCTTTTCTGCTCAGAGAGTGTCGCAACCCCGAACCCCTGTCCGGGAGCGGGCGGCCGCGAGCTACTTAGAGCGGGTGGTATCGGTGTTTAATAACTTGGCAGCGGAATATGTCACACCCCCAAAATCCACACGCGGAGTACCACCGCTTGGAGGCGTGACATGACCAGGATCAAGCCACCAATCATATTGAACATAAGTATATAAATCAAAAGTCATTCATCAATACGATAGGTGTTTCCAAAACCAAATATAAACAAGTGTGTAGCGGAAGCATTAATGTAAAACCCAACATAAGTTTAAGTACAAAATGTCATAATGTTTAACAACACAATCACGATCCATGTCCACAACGACCGTGCCTCCCGTGCAAGCTCCAAAAGTACCTAAGGTCCTGCAAGGCATGTAACAGAGAGTCAACAACTAGTTGAGCGAGTTCACAGTAGGTTATTTAGTTATAATGTTCGTATCGTAAATCGTATGTTCATTTAAAAATCATGTATCGTATGTAATAGCATCGCGGCCCTCTAGGCATGTTTGCGAAGTTTAGTGGGGGTTTCCCATATGTTCACTAGACTAGGTATATTTGTATCGCGGCCCTCCAGGCATGTTTGCGAAGATTAAAGTATAGTTCGCGGCCATTCCAGGCATGTTTGCGAAGATTGTTCTAGTATCGCGGCCGATCCCGGCATGTTTGCGAAGAGAAGTATATGTATCACTAGTCTAGTAGTATCTACCATTGACCTTCCTCTCCCGAGGCCAATGGTATGTAATTCCGATAACTCTTAAGCATAAATAATCAATTAATCAACCCATTCCCAACCCCGGGAATCCCATGCCTTGGTAGAAGTGTGAACTCACCTTGTTTGCTCGGTATGCTAAGTTAAGTGCTCACTATTAATCAGTCAAGTCCTATAGTGCACGTATACTCAATCAGTTCACATTCGAAATGTTTCACATGAAACTAGTGTCACAGTAATATCATAGAGTGTTTGACAGTTCATAACATGCAACACAAGCAGTTAATTGCATCTATACATGTAACAGAGTTGGCATCTAGCAAATCTAGCAAATTAACTGAGTGAATAAAGTTAATGGAGTTCAATGGAATAACAGAATTAATCCACTTAATTTGGAATAATAAATAATCAGAGTAAGTCACTTAACCCAGTTAATCAACTTAACAGAATTGTCATCTAACAGAGTTACTCAAACAATGAAGTTATAAACTTACATATTTAACAAGGTTAAATAAACTAACTAAGTTATTCCAATGATTAGTTAAGCTAAATAACATAATTAATAACATTAATTATTAACAGTAGCTTGTTGCCAAACAAACAAAAGTGCCGAAATCCCCCTTTGGTCGAAAACCAACTTGGCCGAAAACACTTATATTGGGCCGAAAACCCTTAAGTGCCGAAATCCCCTAAGTGCCGAAATCCCCTAATGTTGCCGAAAACACACATGGGCCGAAAACCCTTAAGTGGGCCGAAAACACCCTTTGGGCTGGAAATGTTTGGGCCGAAATCACTTAATGTGATTTCGTCCAGTTTATTAATGTGGGGGGTGTTTTCGTGAGCATCATCATCTTCACCAAACTCACTGTAACTTAACCCAGCAACTAAATCTCATTACAGTTACATGTTTAATCATCTACAAGTCATTTAAATCAATCATTGATATGTAATATATAATTTGCCAACATCATGTGATACCAGGATCCCGATTTAATCAGTTTATCATTCATTAACATAAACCCACTGTTGTTCAAAATATCAAATATACAGAAGGTTCATAGATGATAATTATCTATCAAGCACACAATGATCAATCACATAATCACATATATCAATATACACATACATCATGATTAAACATCCAAATCATACGATATGCAACAAGAAACAACTTGAATCATGAAATCACTAACCAAGGATTAAACAGAGGTTTTGCTTCAAATGAGGAACTCTTTGTGGGTTTCAGAGATAGAGAGAAAAACAATTGTGATAAGATATGGCTTGGTAAATGTGAGACTTCTCAGAGAAGATTGTTTATAAAATGATTATATATATAAAATATCTCAAGACTGGACACTGGGCCAAGCCCATCTATGATTTCGTCAGCCACATGGACGAAAACACTTAAAGTGTTTTCACCACTTGGGTGATTTCATGGATAATTGTTTTCATTTTCAGTAAAGGTTCCATCTTTATTTAACATGTTAATTAGTACAAAGCCTTATAAACATACACTCACATATTAACAAATATTACGGATTTCCAAGTACACAATATTAATCGAAATACGATATAACGTATTACAAAGGTAAGCGTTGCGAAACAACGAGTCGTATTAACAAACAACTAAATAATAAAAAAAAATTAACGTGCACTAAATGCGAAGATAGAATCTTGGAAACTCGAATTGTCACATTATCCCCAACTTGAAAGAAATTTCGTCCTGAAATTTAGCATGCGGTTACTGAGGAAGCTAGGTAAGTTATCGTTTATTGGTTCTCCTGGGGTGTCACATCATTCCCCCGTTGATTTGGAATTTCTTCCCGAAATTCTGTAGTAGCTTCAGCCTCAGTAGTGGTTGCATTGTTTTCGAATAACTGGGGATATTTGAGTTCCATTTGGTCTTCGCGTTCCCAGGTGAACTCTGGGCCACGACGGGAGTTCCAACGAACTCGAACAAGAGGTATTCTGGTGTTCTTGAGGACCTTAACATCCCGGTCCGTGATTTCAACTGGTTCTTCGACGAAATGCAACCGTTCGTCGATAGTGAGCTCCTTCAAAGGAACTATGAAGGTCTCATCTGACTGCCACTTCTTCAGATTCGACACATGAAAAACGTTGTGAACTGCACTGAGTTCAGCTGGTAAGTTCAGTCTGTAGGCCACTTTGCCTATTTTCTCAATGACTTCAAATGGTCCAACGTATCGTGGATTGAGTTTGCCTCGTTTGCCAAAACGAACAACACCCTTCCAAGGTAAAACTTTGAGTAGTGCTCGATCCCCAACCTGGAATTCGAGTAGTTTCCTGTCTTTATCGGCGTATACTTTCTGACGGTCACGAGCTGCCGCCATGCGTTGTCGTATTTGAGCAATCTTTTCAGTAGTATCAACTACCATTTCTGGACCTGTGATCTGACTGTCACCCACCTCTGCCCAACAAAGAGGTGATCGGCATTTACGCCCGTACAATGCCTCAAATGGAGCAGCTTTAATGCTGGTGTGGTAACTGTTGTTGTATGAAAATTCCACAAGTGGCAAATGTTTTTCCCAGCCTTTGCCAAAGTCAATTACGCACGCCCGAAGCATGTCTTCTAGAGTTTGAATAGTGCGCTCAGACTGCCCATCTGTCTGAGGATGATAAGCTGTGCTCATGTCTAAACGAGAGCCAAAAGATTTGTGCATTGCTTGCCACAGTTCTGAAGTAAAACGTGCATCACGATCAGAGATAATAGATGTGGGCACTCCGTGCCTCGAGACAACTTCTTTAAGGTATACGTCTGCTAGAGTGGAGAACTTATCCGTTTCCTTGATAGCCAAGAAGTGAGCAGACTTTGTGAGTCGATCCACGATCACCCAAATAGTATCATTCCCACGTTGAGATCTAGGTAGGCCAGTAACAAAATCCATGGAAATTTGCTCCCATTTCCATTGTGGTATCTCAGGTTGTTGGAGTGGGCCTGATGGTTTCTGATATTCCGCTTTGACTCTCGCACAAGTCAAACACTTGCTAACGTAAGTTGCTATGTGGGCCTTCATGCTAGGCCACCAATATGTAGTTCTGAGGTCGTAGTACATCTTATCTGAACCAGGATGTACTGAGTAGCGAGACTTATGAGCTTCATTCATTACAAGCTAGCGTAAATTACCATAGAGTGGGACCCAGATGCGTCCTGTTACATAGTAGGCGCCGTCTGCCCTTTGCTCTAACCGTTGCCTTGAGCCGCGTAGGGCTTCAGCCCTGACGTTTTCCTGTTCCAGTGCTTCTACCTGAGCATCACGTATCTGTGAAGGAAGACTAGACTGAATAGTGAGTTGTAACGCTCGTACACGCCTAGGTGTAGTATCCTTTCGACTGAGGGCGTCGGCCACCACATTGGCTTTGCCCGGATGGTACTTTATAGCACATTCGTAATCGTTCAGTAACTCGACCCATCGACGTTGTCGCATGTTCAACTCTTTCTGCTTGAAGATATGCTCAAGACTCCTGTGATCGGTGTAGATGGTGCACTTGGTGCCATACAGATAATGTCGCCATATCTTGAGCGCAAAAACAACAGCTCCAAGCTCTAAATCGTGCGTAGTGTAATTCCGTTCGTGAATCTTAAGTTGGCGTGAAGCATAAGCAATAACTTTATCCCGTTGCATCAACACACATCCAAGACCTTGGATAGATGCGTCACAGTAGACTACAAAATCGTCCGTGCCTTCAGGCAATGAGAGGATAGGTGCGCTACAGAGTCTATCCTTTAAGTGCTGAAACGCTGTATCCTGTGTATCACTCCAACGGTAAACAACACCTTTCTGTGTCAATAATGTAAGCGGCTGTGCAATCTTTGAGAAGTCTTTGATAAACCGTCTGTAATAACCCGCCAAACCCAAGAATTGGCGTATTTCTGTTGGTGTACTAGGTGCAGGCCAGTTCTTAATCGAATCTACCTTGGATGAATCGACATGAATCCCATCCTTGGTTACCACGTGGCCTAGAAAGTGAACTTCACGAAGCCAGAAGTCGCATTTTGAAAACTTAGCGTACAGCTGTTCCGTTCGAAGGAGTTCCAGAATAAGTCGTAAATGCTGCTCATGTTCCTCCCGATTCTTCGAATAGATCAGGATGTCGTCAATATAAACAATAACAAACTTGTCAAGATAAGGTTTGCACACCCTGTTCATAAGATCCATGAAAACCGCCGGCGCGTTCGTTAGCCCGAATGGCATAACCAAAAACTCGTAATGACCGTAGCGAGTTCTGAATGCTGTTTTGGAGACGTCCTCATCCCGGACTCTCAGTTGATGGTAACCTGACCTCAGATCAATCTTTGAGTAATAGCTCGACCCTTGCAACTGGTCGAATAAGTCGTCGATGCGTGGAAGAGGATAACGATTCTTCACCGTCACCTTGTTCAGTTCGCGGTAATCTATGCACATACGAAAGGTACCGTCTTTCTTCTTTACAAATAATACTGGAGCTCCCCAGGGCGAAGAGCTAGGACGTATGAAACCCTTTTCCAAGAGTTCTTGCAATTGCTTAGACAGTTCTTCCAGTTCAGTTGGAGCTAAGCGGTATGGCGCTCGAGCTATAGGTGCTGCTCCTGGAGCTAGCTCGATCTGAAATTCGACCTGGCGATGGGGCGGTAGCCCAGGTAACTCTTCAGGAAACACTTGAGGAAAGTCGCGTACTACAGGAATATCCCCAATCTTTTTCTCTGTCGTCGATGTATCAGTAACGAGTGCTAAAATAGCTACGTGGCCCTTTTGCAGACATTTCTGAGCCTTCAAGAAGGAGATGATGCCACTAACGACACCACTCTTGTCACCTTGAACTTTGAGAGGTTCTTTGCCAGAACAAGGAATACGAATGATCTTCTCCTTGCATAGGATCTCTGCTTGCTGTTGGGATAACCAATCCATACCGATGACAATGTCGAAACTACTCAGAGTTATAGGAATGAGATCGATAGAGAAAGTCTGACTAGCGAGGATAAGATTACAACCCTGAACTATGTGTGTGGCCTCTAGACTTTTACCGTTAGCTAACTCTACGACATGTTTGGTGTTCAAAAGTGTTGGTGCGCGTTTAAGCATTTGACTAACGTTCAGAGACATATAACTGGTATCCGCACCCGAATCAAATAATACGGTAACATAAAAGTCGTCGAGAAGAAACTTACCCGTAACCACATTAGGATCGTTCCTTTCGTCACTCTGACCAATCACAAATAAACGACCCTTTGCACCATTGTTGTTGTTGTTTCCCCCATTGTTGTTCCCACTGCCCTGATTATTGTTGTTGTTGTTCTGATTCTGGTTTAACTGGGGGCAGTTCCGCTTGAAGTGACCTTCAGCCCCACACTGAAAGCATGTCTTATTTCCTTGCTGTTGTTGCTGTGACTGGTTTCGTGGAACGGGTGGCTGTTGTTGCTGGTTCTGATTCGCAGGCCTTGAGCTCCTGCAATCTTTAGCTTCATGACCTACCCTTAGACATCTTTGATAGCGGCCTTTACGACACTGACCACTGTGGTGTTTGTTGCATCTGTTACATAGTGGATGAATTCCCCGATATCCACTCTGCCCCTGACCACCAGACGATTGCTGACTCAGGCTCTGGTAATCACTAGTCTTGCGCTGCTGTTGTGCTTGAGACTGTACAGTAGCTAAACCCCTGCTAGAATCCCCTTCCCATTTCCGCTTGTTGTCATTGGGAATAGCAGGAGTAACTGGAGTGGTAACGGTAGTAGCGCTGATACGTTTAGGCAGCCTGTTCTGTTCCACCGCCTGATCGGTGAGGCGATGAGCTAGCTTGACGATCTGTTGAATAGTGCCAAGATTCGCTGAGGTTACGTGACTTTGAATCTCCGGCACCAGACCATTGAGATACAGTTCGATACGCTTAATGGGAGGGTCCACCATAGTAGGACACAGAATAGCCAACTCATTCGATCTTCTGGTGTACGCTTCAATTTCTGACCCCGTTATTTTCAAGTGGTAAAACTCTACCTCCAGCTTATGAATATCATCACGGCTACAGTATTCCTCTTTGATCAATTCCTTGAAACCGTTCCAAGGTGTGGCGTTAGCAACAGCCAACCCTAACATCTGAACTTGCGCATTCCACCAAGTCAGCGCAATGCCTTCCAGAGTACCAGTGGCGTACTTCACCCTGCGAGCCTCAGGGCATTCGCACATTTCAAATATGGACTCGAGCTTTTCAAACCAATGGAGGAGTCCAACCGCTCCTTCCGTGCCACTAAAAGTAGTAGGACGACAGTCCATGAAAGTTTTGAAGGTGCAAACAGGTGGTTGACCTCCTGCTTGTGCGGCTGCAACTGCCGCAGCAACTTGTTCGTTAATGAGAGCCGTCAGTTGGGCTTGCGTCATGTTAATGCGTCCAGACATGATCTTCATAGCAAATATGACATAAGTGAGAGAGGTTCGCGAGTAGTGCGATAACAAAAGAGAATAATCACACAAGTGTTCTCATGCAATAGTGTTAAGTTAACCTAAGCATACCCGGAGCAAAGTTCTATGCAATTCTAGCAAGTAGGCAATAAGACATGTACCATATTACCTAGAGTGATGAGTCTTACACGTGGAGCGAGGCGTCGTTGTGGATCGTTGAGCACTGTTCTGGTTATAGTCTGGTTTTAATAAAAACGTTTTCCCCTTATTAAAACTGAGTTCTCTATAACCAATGGCTCTGATACCAATCTGTCACACCCCCAAAATCCACACGCGGAGTACCACCGCTTGGAGGCGTGACATGACCAGGATCAAGCCACCAATCATATTGAACATAAGTATATAAATCAAAAGTCATTCATCAATACGATAGGTGTTTCCAAAACCAAATATAAACAAGTGTGTAGCGGAAGCATTAATGTAAAACCCAACATAAGTTTAAGTACAAAATGTCATAATGTTTAACAAGACAATCACGATCCATGTCCACAACGACCGTGCCTCCCGTGCAAGCTCCAAAAGTACCTAAGGTCCTGCAAGGCATGTAACAGAGAGTCAACAACTAGTTGAGCGAGTTCACAGTAGGTTATTTAGTTATAATGTTCGTATCGTAAATCGTATGTTCGTTTAAAAATCATGTATCGTATGTAATAGCATCGCGGCCCTCTAGGCATGTTTGCGAAGTTTAGTGGGGGTTTCCCATATGTTCACTAGACTAGGTATATTTGTATCGCGGCCCTCCAGGCATGTTTGCGAAGATTAAAGTATAGTTCGCGGCCATTCCAGGCATGTTTGCGAAGATTGTTCTAGTATCGCGGCCGATCCCGGCATGTTTGCGAAGAGAAGTATATGTATCACTAGTCTAGTAGTATCTACCATTGACCTTCCTCTCCCGAGGCCAATGGTATGTAATTTCGATAACTCTTAAGCATAAATAATCAATTAATCAACCCATTCCCAACCCCGGGAATCCCATGCCTTGGTAGAAGTGTGAACTCACCTTGTTTGCTCGGTATGCTAAGTTAAGTGCTCACTATTAATCAGTCAAGTCCTATAGTGCACGTATACTCAATCAGTTCACATTCGAAATGTTTCACATGAAACTAGTGTCACAGTAATATCATAGAGTGTTTGACAGTTCATAACATGCAACACAAGCAGTTAATTGCATCTATACATGTAACAGAGTTGGCATCTAGCAAATCTAGCAAATTAACTGAGTGAATAAAGTTAATGGAGTTCAATGGAATAACATAATTAATCCACTTAATTTGGAATAATAAATAATCAGAGTAAGTCACTTAACCCAGTTAATCAACTTAACAGAATTGTCATCTAACAGAGTTACTCAAACAATGAAGTTATAAACTTACATATTTAACAAGGTTAAATAAACTAACTAAGTTATTCCAATGATTAGTTAAGCTAAATAACATAATTAATAACATTAATTATTAACAGTAGCTTGTTGCCAAACAAACAAAAGTGCCGAAATCCCCCTTTGGTCGAAAACCAACTTGGCCGAAAACACTTATATTGGGCCGAAATCCCTTAAGTGCCGAAATCCCCTAAGTGCCGAAATCCCCTAATGTTGCCGAAAACACACATGGGCCGAAAACCCTTAAGTGGGCCGAAAACACCCTTTGGGCTGGAAATGTTTGGGCCGAAATCACTTAATGTGATTTCGTCCAGTTTATTAATGTGGGGGGTGTTTTCGTGAGCATCATCATCTTCACCAAACTCACTGTAACTTAACCCAGCAACTAAATCTCATTACAGTTACATGTTTAATCATCTACAAGTCATTTAAATCAATCATTGATATGTAATATATAATTTGCCAACATCATGTGATACCAGGATCCCGATTTAATCAGTTTATCATTCATTAACATAAACCCACTGTTGTTCAAAATATCAAATATACAGAAGGTTCATAGATGATAATTATCTATCAAGCACACAATGATCAATCACATAATCACATATATCAATATACACATACATCATGATTAAACATCCAAATCATACGATATGCAACAAGAAACAACTTGAATCATGAAATCACTAACCAAGGATTAAACAGAGGTTTTGCTTCAAATGAGGAACTCTTTGTGGGTTTCAGAGATAGAGAGAAAAACAATTGTGATAAGATATGGCTTGGTAAATGTGAGACTTCTCAGAGAAGATTGTTTATAAAATGATTATATATATAAAATATCTCAAGACTGGACACTGGGCCAAGCCCATCTATGATTTCGTCAGCCACATGGACGAAAACACTTAAAGTGTTTTCACCACTTGGGTGATTTCATGGATAATTGTTTTCATAACGTATAACGTATTACAAAGGTAAGCGTTGCGAAACAACGAGTCGTATTAACAAACAACTAAATAATAAAAAAAAATTAACGTGCACTAAATGCGAAGATAGAATCTTGGAAACTCGAGTTGTCACAGAATACATCAGGATCGTAGTTTGGAAACATTTTTCTCAGAGTAAAACACCAAACTTTTATAATAATAATTCATGGGAATAAAACCCAAGTTTATTTGACAATACATTGATAGGGATAAACCCTAATTATTGAAAACAAAATGTCTTGTTAATTTTAGGTAACTTTTATAGTCACTATCCCAAGCCTTCAGTGCTCTCCAGCTGGCTTCTATTGGGCTTTCATATTATGTTACCTTAAACACGTTTTTAAAACATTTTGTCAGCAAGAAATAGTGGTGAGTGGATCCCAATTTAATCAAAATAGGTTTTATCATTTTACAGAATTGAGGGTGATCTCGTAATTACATTTATTTATATTTCTACTTTAATTACCACCCACAGTATTGCCAATCCATGACTGGTGGAAATGTTACTACTCACAGTGTAGTAACAAATATTGTATACAAAACCCCAACATACCGACGATAATTGTAGAATACAAATACTCAATCGCTGTTGAACATAATTTAAAAACAATTGAGGTTTTGTAAAAATAGTTTACAAAAGATTTCACAAAAATAGGATTACTCACATTGCAAGTTTAGATAACACTAAGGCTTCCTGGAACTCTCCTGATTATTATCTATTAAATCAAATAATGCACACGTGTTAGTAAAATAACCCAATTTAAATTAATCGTACAACCCGAAACAGAATTCCAATGACTGTGTCGGGCAGAGCCGACATGCATTACGGAAGTTCTAAATCGATCGGGTGTACACATGAGACAAAATTCCAATGACTGAGTCGGGCAGAGCCGACATGCATTACGGAACCCTAAATCGATCGTGTAGGGTAATAGCAGGGTTATAGTACTCACAACGAGGCATAGCTTCGCTATATAATGGGTATTTAGCTCAGGCAGAATTTCTATTATTAGAAAGTTTGAGAGAGAATCGGGAAATGAACGAAAAACAAATGAACCCTAACCCCCCTTATATAGGTTGTTCGAGGGGTCCGTCGCGCCCCACGAAAGCCAAGGCTTAAGCCTACACGGCCCGTAAGCGACTGAAAGGCGGCCAAAGCTTCGCTGAGTCAGCAGGTAGGCCTACTGAGTCACGTGCCACGTGGCACGCCACGTGTCTGGATCAGAACAAGGACGTCACGCCCCGCGACAGACCAATAGGTCTCCGTCGCGGCCCGCAAGGGACTATAAAATTTCGTTTTTCTTGATTTTTACAAGTGTAGGGCTACAACGGGTCCGGTTTTCATGTACGGGTATATTTAGGGACATTTAAGGTGTCCAAAAATATTTTGAGGATGGTTGTTATATCTCCCACCTTGTTTTAGATCTCGAGAACAGGTGTGGGTATTTCCTTTGCATCTTAGATTTGAGTTCCCAAGTATATTCTGGTCCTCTTTTAGAATCCCATTTCACTTTGACCAGAACTAATCTCTTGTGTTTGAGATTCTTGATCTTTCTATCTTCAATCTTAATAGGTTCCTCGATAAACTTAAGTTTCTCATTTACCTCTATGTCCTTAAGAGGCATTACTAGAGATTCGTCTGCTAAACACTTTTTGAGATTACTTACATGAAACACATCATGTATTCCTGCCATTTCCTCTGGCAGCTGTAGCTGATAAGCTACAGGTCCTATTCTTCTAATAATTTCAAAAGGTCCTATTAGTGCATGCATCTGTCGACTTCGTCTTGTATCGAGTCTTGTATAGAATAAGTTAGATCAGGGCACGAGAATCAAGAATATGTGTATTAGTGCTGATTTCGCTCGAAATGACATTCTGTCATTTCAAGCGAAATCACATAAGTCCTGATTCCGCTCGAGATGTTTATGCTGATTCTGCTCGAAATGAACTTGCATGTTCAAGCTGAATCAGAGCTCCTATAAATAGGGTTGGAGCGGATTCAGTTGTAACAGTTGCTGATTTCTATACCGAGGTGCTGCCGGTGTGACGTTTGCTTGTAATCATTGTTAATTCAATATACAAAGTGTTTAAAGTGAAGAACTAGCTGTTTCTACCTTTGTTTCTTGTTTTCCGCACCTGAAACGAAGTAAAACTCCTCTGAATGACTCGTTCGGGTCAAATACACGATCCTACAATTGGTATCAGAGCTCATGAGGAGGAGTTCTGCAGATTACAGCTGAATTTCATAGCATTTTCTATCTTCTACACCTTCTTTCATCATTTCAGGAAGTTTTAACGGTCAAAATTGGATCAAATTTTCACAGATTGTGTAAAACTACATATTAAAAAACCCTAGAAAGTTTCACTGCAAAATTTAGACTAAAAATGAGTGAAATGGATCTTCGACTTGATTCCGCTCGAACTGATTTTGTTTGAATTGGTCTGATTCTGTAACACCTGTGCCTCCACGGCCATCAAACAAATGACAAACCAATGAAATATTGTATTTCATACTTGGGATTTGTAAAAATATGTGTATCGTTTACACATATCAACTCTTGTTCGATTTCAAACTCTAAATCGCTTTCTGGAAGGTTATACGCGCACCGATGCGTAATTATAACCAGTTTAATGCAACGAACACTCCGGAATAGTGAAATTGGCTTAACATACCTTAAATAACCTTTACATAACTTAGAAATAAGATTTGGAAGGTTTGGTATGCCAAAATCAAGTTAATTCGTCTACAGGGACTAAATATGACAAACTGTGAAAGTATGCCAATTTGAACTGTAACAGACATTCCAGAACATGACCATAAGTTAAACACACCTTAAATATCCTTTACATAGCTTAGAAATAGGCTTTGAGGGGTTCGGTGTGCTAAAATATACTTTTGGGTCATTCAGGGACTAAAAGTGTCAAAAAGCGCACAAGTTTGCACTTTTGCGCATAACTTACGTTCTGAATACATCCGGACATCCAAAAATTTATGTAAGCATGACTATATTATGCTTTAGTGTTTGGCTTGCCAAAAATCCATTCGTTGCGTCATTTGGATCGTTTTTCGTGCTTATGCGCATTCCGTCGTAATTAAGCGAACATCGCGTTCGTACGACCAAACGAACCAACATCCGACATATTTTTGAGCATGTTTCATGTCCACAATGTTTAGGCATCATTTTAGGGCCTTAAAGTTGGCTTTACGGGCCTTAGAAGTGTCGGAAATGGCCTTCAACACGTGCAGGGGCTGAAACTGTCATTTCTGAAACTATTTCTGATCTGTGACTCCCAGGCGGCCCGCCTCAGTTTCTGTATATCCCCACGTGGGCCGCGTCCGCCTTCTGGACCAGATTAACCGCATTTAACAGCAGTTTCCAGCTGTTTGATCCACAACCACACACTCACACATGCTTAGTCAGCTGATAAGAACCATTTTTAGCCACCATAAGGTTCCGACACTTGTACGGATGCGATTAAGGTACGATATTCGACAAACGATCTTAACGGTTCTCCGAATACTATAAATACCCCATCACCCCAACTTCAAAAACCACTAGAATCTGATCTAAGTGACTCTAAGTTGGAACCATTGTTTCATACCTGAGTTATTAAGATCTAGATTAGCATTCGGGGACCCTTCACTGCCGATTGATTCCGTGCTCCCTCTAGCCTTGTTTGGTTGTTGTTCAAGACTTCTAAGCATTCTCAGGCGAGTACATTATTCCCATATTTTACTGTTTTCAATTGTTTTGGGGTGACTCATATGTGCTAAATGTTTTCAAGGTTTTAACGATGGTATCAAAAACGATTAAGACGATTTATACAAAACTAATAACGATTTCAAAAAGTGAACAAACTTGTTGGTTGTATTTACATAACAAATGACATTCATTAGCAATGATCAAGCCGACCAGTATTAGGTTATGGTACCATAGAATCTGACAAATCCCGTTAATTACTACACCCGTAGTTATGTGTGGGTGTTGTGGGTAGCGACTGAATCTGTAATTGTTAATCTATCCTTTGGTAAGGGTTTATTAATGCGAATTGTTAATTTACTCTTTGGTAAGGGTTTATTAATGCGAGTTGTTAATCTATCCTTTGGTAAGGGTTTATTAATGCGAATTGTTAATCTATCCTTTGGTAAGGGTTTATTAATGCGAGTCAAGAAGGTTTGAATGTTATTAGCGAGACGACCATTTAAGTAGTTTCACGACCTAAAACGAATTTAACGATTTGGGTAAACAATTGGCTTCAAAGCGATATACGATTGGGTTTTGGTTACATATTACATGATTTACATTGATCATGCATTTACACAAAACATAGCTTTGATTTAAACCAAGTTTTACTTCAACGCTTTGTTTTGTGCATTTCATCCATGGTTTAGTTGATGCATTTCACTAGCCATACATATCATTTTGGTTACGTATTACATGGTTTACATTTGACACATAAACACTTTTGACATTGGTTATACATTACATGATTTACATTAGACATGAACATTTCACTTTGGTAGTTTGATTTGAGTAAGTGATTAAGTAACGAGGCGTGTGTAATATGATACAAGCATGGTGGATACGCCGATGGTAATTCCTATATATAAGTGTTTGTATGGTATTACATATCGTAGCGTTATTTGAATCATTTCAATTTGGACATATAACATTTTATACAAATAACATACTTTTCACAATTTGCTGTACTAAAACAAAGATTTTTGGGTTAAGAGTCATGGCTACGAGGTTTTATAAACTATAACCCGCTTGATTTGAGTTGGTTAATTAAGTTGCAATATTATACTCTTTTCAAAACAAGGTTTTTAAATAAAGTATTACAACATCTAAACTAGCCATGATTTCGACACTCCTACAAAACTAATGTATTCGCCAGCATTTCTTTGCTGACCTCGTTTTCACATGTGTTTCAGGTATTGTTGAAAGATATCGATTGATAGGATGCATGCTCACATAGGACTGGACAAGGCCTTAGTGACTCAATAACAATGATAGACTATGTTTAAATTGTGTATTTAGATGTCCAGACGATGTA
Organism: Helianthus tuberosus; assembly: GCA_030545235.1. NCBI lineage: Eukaryota > Viridiplantae > Streptophyta > Magnoliopsida > Asterales > Asteraceae > Helianthus > Helianthus tuberosus. Next base: position 24,172,099 of record CM060420.1, on the reverse strand, counting down.
ATTATTCAAGGTTTAATAAAACGAAACACTTTTTGTATCCATGGTTATGAAACAATGATTCTGTTGCAACACGCCTCGATGTTTCCGCCACGATTTGTTGTTTTACGCGGTCGGGGTGTGACAGATTCCGCTCGAAAGTACACTGTTTCCGCTTGAGACTGTCTGTTTCTGTTCCAAAGAGTTGATTCCGCTTCAAAAAAAATTTCTGTTTCCGCTCCAAGTTACTAAATCAGAGATTCCGCTTCAAATTATCTGGTTTTGCTCCAAAATGTTGATTCTGCTTCAAAGTTCTTACTGATTCCGCTCCAGACTGCCAAACTTGTGATTTCGCTTCAACATACTTGTTGATTCCGCTTCAAGTTGGTTAGTTGAGATTTCGCTTGAAGGTTATTCGGGAGATTCCGCTTGAAGTGCTTTGTTTGTTATTTCGCTTGAACTGCAAACTACATATTTCGCTTGAAAGTTGCTATTTTTGAAAAACGTGCTCCCGAATCATGGAAAACGAGTTCTACAACGCATTCGCCTCATCCCCGACTACTCTGGCTTCCATTGCTCAGAATATGAACTTGGAAAACGAGACCGGAACGTTACAAAAGCCACCGAAACTGATGAGCATAGAAGAGTCCTACTAGTGGAAAGACAGATTCGAAAACTGGGTTCAAGCTAATCATCTCAGATCTTGGGAGTGCATTCTGAAGAAATATGTATTACCACGTACTGATTTACAAGTTGAGAAAGCAATATCTGAGTTTACTGACCAAGAAAGAGATATGTACAGAGCTGAAAAGATGATGATTAGTCTACTTCAGCAAGCTATCAAAGAAGACATCTCTGTGTTGCTTCAGCATGACAAAACTTCGAAATCAATTTGGGATGCTCTTCGAATCAAGTTTGAGGGTAGTGAGAATATAATCAAGAGCAAGAAGGCACTGCTTAAGAAAGAATTTGATCTGTTAACGAGTTTGCCCGGGGAATATACCAAGAAGCTGATTGAAAGATACTACCACTTGGTACGATCCATGTCGATGCTTAGTATAACAAAAGATCGTGAAGAGTGGGTAGACAAGTTAGCTGGCGCTTTACCACAAAAGGAATGGGGCACATACTTGATGATTTTGAAAAACACTGGGGTTTATGATGGGTTAACAATTTCTCAGTTTATCAAGAAGATTGAGGGTCAAGATTTAGAACAGCAGAAGATCGCAAGGATGAACAGTCCAAGTGGTCAACAGGATGTAAAAATGTACTACAAAGGCAGTGTTCCAGAAGTTGAAAGAAGCCCGAAAATACAGACTGCGTTTAGTGCTGGAGATTCTTCAGAAAAGGTTAATCAAAGTTCTAAAAGCAGCAGTGGTTTCTCTTCATACCCGAGCGTTAATCCAAAGAGCCCAACTTCAAGCTTTAGTTCTCAAAGTACGAAAAGTGGAAGTGGTTATGTGATACAATGCAACATTGCCTTGAATCTTCCAGATGGTCAAAGTTTTTCTGAAGAGATTGCGAAAGATCACATGGCATTACTTAGCTCTGTGTTACTATCTTACGAAGGTTTGGTTACAGGGCGGATCGGGAATCCTATGCTTACAAAGGAGGATTACGATCAGATAGACGCTGAAGAGATGGAGCTTATGGACATCAACTGGTGTCTAGCTAGTGTTCTTAGACGAGCTGAAAAGTTTAAGCTGATTACTGGAAGAAATGACTTTCTTGATGCACATGTTTCAACTTTGGGTTTTGATAAATCTAAAGTTACTTGTTTTCGATGCAGGGAGAAATGTCATTTCAAGAGGGAATGCAAGAACAGAGAAGCTAGTGATGTAAAGAATCCGTTCGAAAAAGATGACTATTACCGGAAAGCCATATATCAGCAAGTTGGTCAGCAACAACAGCAAGAACCACAGGTGGCTCATGGTAGAAAAGTGATCGAGGATTCAAAGAGAGCATGTTTGGTGGATTTTAACTGGAACAAATACATATCGCCCGAAAGCAAAGCATGCCTAATCAATCAAGATGACGAAAGGTTACCTGACGGATTTAGCTGGGATATGTTTATTGATGAAAAAGGAGAATTCAAAGCTTTCATTGCTAAAATAGTGAAAAAACCAGATATGTTTACCACATGGATGAAGTCCATTGGTGAAACTGTGAAGAATGAAGATGAAAAATCTGTTTCATCAGATGAAAGCTCAGAAAAATCAGATGAGAGTTCAGAAAGAGAAATTGTATTTGATCAAACGCCATCTGATTCTGGTTCTTCGGATGATAGTTCTGACAAATCAGTAGAGTTTGATCATTCGCCAACTGATGACAGCAGTAGTGATGATGAAGAAGAAAGACATATTAATATTGCAAAATCTCATCTTTCTCCTGAAAGTTTTCATTTTTATTTTGCAGATCGCTTGGAGAAGCTGAAGGAGAGACAAGCTGCAAAAGAACAAATGAAAAAGAAGTCTGAAAGTGATGATCAAACAAAGGATGATGTTCAAATTGATGAAATAAAAAGTGTTGCTGAGAAGGTGGGTGAAGCAGAAAATGTGACTAAAGCAGAAAAAGTTGTTGAAGTTGAAAAGATCATAGAAATAGAAAAGATTGTGGAGGTGTCAAGCCTTGCTTGAAGTGTTTGGAATCTTGCAAGGAATGTGCAGCTAAAAATGAGAAGCTAGCTGAGCTTGAAAAAATGAAAGAACAATTTCTGTTCAATCTTAACTACGTGAAAGAATCATATGATGTTTTGAATAGAATAGTAACTGGACTTCAAAAGACTAACTCTGAGAGAGAAGATGCTTTAACGATGATGAATGCAACGATGATGTCAAAGCAAAAAGCTATAAATCATTACATCGAAGAATGTGCTACACTGAAACAAGAGTTGGAGAATGAAAAGATTGAAAATGAAAGAATCAGACGATTATTACAGAGTTGTTCTAGTTCTGATTATCTTATTTGTCACACCCCGACCACGTAGAACATACAAAACGTGGCGGAAATGTCGGGGAGTGTTGTAACAGAATTAATTGTTTCAAATCCATGGCAATTGAAGTTTCGTTTTATTGATTAAAAGTGTTACAATGTCTTAACAAACAAGGAAATACAACATAATTAACTAGTCTTGCATCTTTTATTGTCACTAAAGCCCAAGTCTGCCTATGTGTATCTTGATCATCTTATGCAACAGCTCCTGAAAAACACATGTGAAAATAGGTACGTCAGCATAAAAATGCCTGTGAGATACATAGGTTTTGTGAAAATAGGTTTCATGACTTATGTTTGAGAAAATGTTTAGTCATGAACCTTGTAGTTTGCTTTGTCTTTGTAAAACATTTGAAAAACAATGAGTTCAGATGATATGTATAAATAAGTGAATAATGTATGGTTAAATGAATAACCATGTAAACTGAATTTGTATAAGATAAGTTGCTTGTAAAACAATGTATTGTGAAAAGTATGTTATTTGTATAAAATGTTATATGTATCAAACTGAAATGATTCAAATAACGCTACGATATATGTAATACCATACAAACACTTATATATAGGAAGTACCAGCGGCGTATCCACCATGCTTGTATCATATTACACACGCATCGTTACTTAATCACTTAATCAAACCAAACCATCAAGATGTAAAATGTCTATGTTTAAACCAATAGTCAAAAGTCCTTGTATAAACCATGTCAAATGTTGATAGTCCAAAAGTAGTCAAGTAATGTATAACCAAAATGATATGTATGGTAAGTAAAATTTAGACTACTTAAACCATAAGTAAAAATGTACAAAACAAAGTATTGAAGTAAAACTTGGTTTAAATCAAAGTTATGTTTTGTAAGATATATGCATGCTATACTGAATATGGACATTTATGCGGTATTGTGAAAATTCATACATCCAAGCCTTGAGACAGACGGATAACTATGTAAAAGTGAGTTATCAAGAGAATATGTATTCGGATTCAGTCATTCCTTTCATCCCCTTTCCCTGGGATGTCCGGAACGGGATTTGTCAAGTCCTATGGTACCACTACCTACTAACGAACGGCATGATCGGTGTTAATGAATGTATAGTATAGTTTAAACAAACCAAATGTCATACCAAAATGTAAGCATGTTTTATGAAGATAATGTACCTAGTATGCTAGAGTAAACATACAGGGTAGAGCTGTAAAACAATGTGTCCATATGTTACTGGAACATATGCAACAGAGATGCAATATAAAACAATGTACTAAGTATGCAAAGTCATCATACAAAGTAGAAAAGTCATGTAAAACAATGTACTAAGTATGCAAAGTCATCATACAAAGCATAGAACACCATGAAATCATGTACTATAAATGTACTAATGAACATAGCAAGTATATGATGTGAAAACAGGAAAGCACGAAAGTAACAAGTAGGCACATGTGTTTCACCCCAAAACAGTTTGGAAAACAGTAAAAGAGGGGTCTATGTACTCACTTGAGATTGCTCAGAATTGCTTGAGTAACAACCAAACAATGCTAGAGATGGCGAATATCAAACGACACCTAATATAGGTAACTATGTTAATTAACCGGACCTAGATCGGAAGATCGGGTAGCATTAGGGTTTGTAACCCAAACGAGTGTAGAGACTCGTGTAGTATGGTTCAACAAAGCCTACATACTAATTGAAACCTAACATAATTGTTTACGACCCATTACGACCCGTTTAGGTAGTTTATGCTACTTTAACGCGTCGTTCGCGTGAAACGCGTTTGGACCGTCTAACTAGTCCTATGACAAGTGTTATATGCCTAAACATGTTACATAATCAGTTATGTGACAAAAGTTTAGGTTACATATGCTTAATTACCAATTATACATGAAAAGGGTATTCTGGTAAATTACCTAAGGCATATAAACTACCTATCATACAACTACTCAAACGATGTGACCATAGGGTATAACCTCGGAAGGTTATTCCCTACCTACTATGGTCACCTAATGTATTTGGTCGGATCCTAATGATCGACCAAATGGGTCGAGTTCGAAGGTATAGGCGATTTATTAGATCGCCTACCCTACGACCCTAGACAACGTGGTAATCAGTGGGCATAGTCCCAAGGGACTATGACCAACGTGATTACAATCACGTTGCGAAGTTCAAACGAACTTCGCATTGACCATAAGCTGGTCAACGCTGAAAGTCAAACAAAGTTTGACTTTCTGACTCGAAAAGCAATAAAATAAGGAAAAGAACGAAAGAATACTTACGAAGGGTCCCCGAATGCTAATCCCGATTCAAGAATCTCAGGTATGAAACAATGGTTTCAACTTAGAGGTTCTCAAATCAGAATTCTTGTAATTTTGAAGCATGGGGGGTGGGGTATTTATAGTAAAAGGTCCACCGTTAAGATCGTTTCATGGAAAACGTGCCTTAATCCCACCCGTACAAGTGTCGGGACCTTATGGTGACTAAAATGTGATCCTTATCAGATGACTAGACAAATGAGAATGTGTGGTGGTGGATCAAACAGCTGCAATCTGCTGTTAGAAACATTTAACCTGGTCAGAAGGTCTGACGCGGGCCGCCTAAGGATGTTAAGATCCTGAGGCGGGCCGCCTAGGAGTCACAGATCAGAACAAAGTTTCAGAAATGTCAGTTTCAGTCCCTGCACGTGTTTAAGGCCATTTCCGACACTTCTAAGGCCCGTAAAGCCAACTTTAAGGCCCTAAAATGTTGCCTAAACATTGAGGAAATGAAACATGCTCAAAAATATGCCGGGTGTTGGTTCGTTTGGTCGTACGAACGCGATGTTCGCTTAATTACGACGGAATGCGCATAAGCGCGAAAAACGATCCAAATGACGCGACGAATGGATTTTTGGCAAGCCAAACACTAAAGTATAATATATTCATGCTTACATAAATTTTTGGATGTCCGGATGTATTCAGAACGTGAGTTATGCGTAAAAATGCAAACTTGTGCACTTTTTTACACTTTTAGTCCCTGAATGACCCAAAAGTTTATTTTAGCACACCAAACACCTCAAAGCCTATTTCTAAGCCATGTAAAGGATATTTATGGTATGTTTAACTTATGGTCATGTTCCGGAATGTCTGTTACAGTTCAAATTGGCATACTTTCGCAGTTTGTCAAATTTAGTCCCTGTAAGCGATTTAACTTGATTTTGCCATACCAAAGCCTTCAAAACTTATTTCTAAGTTATGTAAAGGTTATTTAAGGTATGTTAAGCCTATGTCACTATTCCGGAGTGTTTGTTGCATTAAACTGGTTATATTTACGCATCGATGCGCGTATAACCTTCCAGAAAGCGATTTAGGGTTTGAAATTGAACAAGAATTGATATGTGCAAATGATACACATATTTTTACAAATCCCAAGTATGAAATATAATATTTCATTGGTTCGGTATTTGTTTGATGGCCGTGGAGGCATAGGTGTTACAGTCTCCCCTACTTTAGGAAATTTCGTCCCGAAATTTATTTAGAGGAAACTTGTGAGAGCTTGAAAACATGAAGTTGAAAAGATCGAACAATATTGATTAGGGTTCTGAACTTCTAGTAACCTTTAATAACATCATGATTGCAATGTAAGAGGGATACTTATATACAAGTATATGAAGCGTCATTGGTGCGTCCACCGTACCTCTATTACATCGTTCTCATTTCGTTATTGTCGTCACTATCGGTTCTTACACATAATAAATCTTACTGTGGTTACCGTGCACTGTATCTCATAACTATGTACGCGTCCATAATTAGACAATTCCTTGCACAGTTCGCACAGTCTATTTTATAATATGTAGGGTAAAACCAAATGAACAATCCTGTGATGAGTGTGACTAGACCGCCATAGAGTCCTTTTAATTAAATCAATAAATGATCTAAATAGACTATCAAGGAGTCTGTTCAGCTACATCACTAGATGTCGTTCTTTAACCAAATTGTGAATCAATCTTTTTGACTAGACCACTAAGAGGGTCTCTTATGAAATGGTACTATATAACCTAAGGGTCTTAACTATTACATAGAAGCCCATTAAGGATTGAAGGTAGTACCTTTTGAATATCCTGCTACGAATCCCTCATATGAAGATATGAAAGATTCTGCGAGGATTTGGATAACGAATATCCAGAGTATTAAAAACACAAAAATGCATAAAAGAAAACATAAGATGAATAAACACATAGTCACATAACCACAAAATTGTTTAACTAGAAGTTTGTTCTGCTAACAGAGTACATATATTTAAAGCACACTAGGAATCCATCTCGTGGATTTCATTTGGCACTTTAAACATTATCAAGAATCTAACTATAAAGATAGAAAGATTCAAAAAGAAAATTCGATTTCGATTATAAAGAATCAAAATGTTCGAATTAAGGTACATAAGGAATCCAATTAAGGACTCTGATTTGAATGATGATTATCCACAAGGGTCTAATTGTGGAGATAAAAAGATCCCATATGGATTTTAGAAGTTGGAGATGTTTTGAAATCTTGCACGGGATGTGCTTAAGTCAAAACATGAAGTAAAATGCTTATGAAGTTGAGATGCTAGATATGTCAAGGCGACATATGAAGCAGAATTTGAAGGTTAAGTCAATGTACGAGGAAAATATTTTTGAAAACTGTGCATGGGGTTCTTTTAAGAAAAAATGTGTTTACCGTTTTTGAAACCTTATATATAATACTTTTGAAATAAAGTAGGTGTATTAGGTAGATATATTTACAAAAATGTTTTAAAATCATGCGAGATGAATTTTGAAATTATGTATAAGGTTTTTGAAAGACATGAATGATGCTTTTCGAAATCATGCACTTGATCAGAAAATGTATTGTGTTAATATTGTCTTCAGACTATATGAAATATTTTGAAATTAGAAAGGTTGGTTTTGATAACATGGCCAATGTTTTTGAAATAACATAGACAATGCATCTAGAAAAATTGTTTTCAAACTATATGAAATGTTTTGAGATCATGAAGATTGTTTTGAAATACTGGTACTGTGTATGTTGAAAAATCAAAACGTAATGGGTATGAGATTTGAAAATACCCTTAGTTATCTAACCAAGGATTTAAAGGCACAGATGTGCGAAAAGCACGATTACTCATAATGTCACTTAATTTTCTGTACTTTGTTTCTTAGAGTGAAACGAGTACTTAAAATTTTCGAGGGAATCATGAGCAATCATTTGAAAGAGAGAAATCACAAGAGTAGTTTGTAAGGTACATAGTTCCTTGATGTAGGTATCATAGGAAAAGCCATACACACCTAGCAGGGGGTTGAGCTGGTTGGTTGGGGACTGCTTTACCATTGTGAGCGACCATGGCGAAGTTCTGAGAAGCCTTTCGCTTCTTTGACTTCTTAGGGGATCGTTCATCCATGGTCTTTGATTCCTCGATTGGTTTATTGGCTGATGGTGTTGTCGCCTGACTAGGTCCTGCCTGTCTTGGTGACTCTTGAGTGGCTTCATCCTGGAGATGATACATGGCAGTAGCTAATTCAACAGTCTTCAGGACTACTTTGCCTATTCACTGAGCGAATTTTGTTTTTTTTGGCTGCTTGCTCAGATATCTGGGCGTCATCGTGATGAAGAGACATTCTTGAAGAAAAAGAAAGGCATAGGGAGAAACAGGTGAAAGATTATTGGACAATCAAAACAGAAAGATAACACATGAAAATTGCGATCATTTGTTTGTTACCTAAGGCAAACAAATGAGACGGTGACTAATCAAAGTAAATGGGTCAAAAATAATGTATCGCGAAGACATGCTCGCCTATAAGTGAACACTCATCCCAAGAATTCCCAGGTAAGCACAACTGGTCTCGCGTCTGATGAGATGTATACGAAGTGCTTGCCTAGACAGAAAACCTAGAATACAGGCATTCACCCTTCCAGTTTGCACGTGTTCACATTATTTAAAACCCAAAACCTTGACGAGGTTTTGAAAATCAAAGGGGTTCAAAACCATATACTAGAGAGTTCAAAACCTTACAATAGAGGGTTCAAAACCTAGTAATCAATCATCCTAGAACAGATGATTAGTTTTCAAAGCGGTTTTGAAATTTATGTTCTTGTTGTGGTCGTCGCCTAAGGATAGGTGACGGTATTGTTTTATGACTAAACGCAAGTAAACTCGCGTTAGGGTCCTAAGAAGGTTATAGACTAGGTCAAAGCATTACTAATAACCTAATTCCCTATAACCATTGCCTCTGATACCATCTTTTCTGTCACACCCCGACCACGTAGAACATACAAAACGTGGCGGAAATGTCGGGGAGTGTTGTAACAGAATTAATTGTTTCAAATCCATGGCAATTGAAGTTTCGTTTTATTGATTAAAAGTGTTACAATGTCTTAACAAACAAGGAAATACAACATAATTAACTAGTCTTGCATCTTTTATTGTCACTAAAGCCCAAGTCTGCCTATGTGTATCTTGATCATCTTATGCAACAGCTCCTGAAAAACACATGTGAAAATAGGTACGTCAGCATAAAAATGCCTGTGAGATACATAGGTTTTGTGAAAATAGGTTTCATGACTTATGTTTGAGAAAATGTTTAGTCATGAACCTTGTAGTTTGCTTTGTCTTTGTAAAACATTTGAAAAACAATGAGTTCAGATGATATGTATAAATAAGTGAATAATGTATGGTTAAATGAATAACCATGTAAACTGAATTTGTATAAGATAAGTTGCTTGTAAAACAATGTATTGTGAAAAGTATGTTATTTGTATAAAATGTTATATGTATCAAACTGAAATGATTCAAATAACGCTACGATATATGTAATACCATACAAACACTTATATATAGGAAGTACCAGCGGCGTATCCACCATGCTTGTATCATATTACACAAGCATCGTTACTTAATCACTTAATCAAACCAAACCATCAAGATGTAAAATGTCTATGTTTAAACCAATAGTCAAAAGTCCTTGTATAAACCATGTTAAATGTTGATAGTCCAAAAGTAGTCAAGTAATGTATAACCAAAATGCTATGTATGGTAAGTAAAATTTAGACTACTTAAACCATAAGTAAAAATGTACAAAACAAAGTATTGAAGTAAAACTTGGTTTAAATCAAAGTTATGTTTTGTAAGATATATGCATGCTATACTGAATATGGACATTTATGCGGTATTGTGAAAATTCATACATCCAAGCCTTCAGACAGACGGATAACTATGTAAAAGTGAGTTATCAAGAGAATATGTATTCGGATTCGGTCATTTCTTTCATCCCCTTTCCCTGGGATGTCCGGAACGGGATTTGTCAAGTCCTATGGTACCACTACCTACTAACGAACGGCATGATCGGTGTTAATGAATGTATAGTATAGTTTAAACAAACCAAATGTCATATCAAAATTTAAGCATGTTTTATGAAGATAATGTACCTAGTATGCTAGAGTAAACATACAGGGTAGAGCTGTAAAACAATGTGTCCATATGTTACTGGAACATATGCAACAGAGATGCAATATAAAACAATGTACTAAGTATGCAAAGTCATCATACAAAGTAGAAAAGTCATGTAAAACAATGTACTAAGTATGCAAAGTCATCATACAAAGCATAGAACACCATGAAATCATGTACTATAAATGTACTAATGAACATAGCAAGTATATGATGTGAAAACAGGAAAGCACGAAAGTAACAAGTAGGCACATGTGTTTCACCCCAAAACAGTTTGGAAAACAGTAAAAGAGGGGTCTATGTACTCACTTGAGATTGCTCAGAAGTCCTTGAGTAACAACCAAACAATGCTAGAGATGGCGGATATCAAACGACACCTAATATAGGTAACTATGTTAATTAACCGGACCTAGATCGGAAGATCGGGTAGCATTAGGGTTTGTAAACCAAACGAGTGTAGAGACTCGTGTAGTATGGTTCAACAAAGCCTACATACTAATTGAAACCTAACATAATTGTTTACGACCCATTACGACCCGTTTAGGTAGTTTATGCTACTTTAACGCGTCGTTCGCGTGAAACGCGTTCGGACCGTCTAACTAGTCCTATGACAAGTGTTATATGCCTAAACATGTTACATAATCAGTTATGTGACAAAAGTTTAGGTTACATATGCTTAATTACCAATTATACATGAAAAGGGTATTCTGGTAATTTACCTAAGGCATATAAACTACATATCATACAACTACTCAAACGATGTGACCATAGGGTATAACCTCGGAAAGTTATTCCCTACCTACTATGGTCACCTAATGTATTTGGTCGGATCCTAATGATCGACCAAATGGGTCGAGTTCGAAGGTATAGGCGATTTATTAGATCGCCTACCCTACGACCCTAGACAACGTGGTAATCAGTGGGCATAGTCCCAAGGGACTATGACCAACGTGATTACAATCACGTTGCGAAGTTCAAACGAACTTCGCATTGACCATAAGCTGGTCAACGCTGAAAGTCAAACAAAGTTTGACTTTCTGACTCGAAAAGCAATAAAATAAGGAAAAGAACGAAAGAATACTTACGAAGGGTCCCCGAATGCTAATCCCGATTCAAGAATCTCAGGTATGAAACAATGGTTTCAACTTAGAGGTTCTCAAATCAGAATTCTTGTAATTTTGAAGCATGGGGGGTGGGGTATTTATAGTAAAAGGTCCACCGTTAAGATCGTTTCATGTAAAACGTGCCTTAATCCCACCCGTACAAGTGTCGGGACCTTATGGTGACTAAAATGTGATCCTTATCAGATGACTAGACAAATGAGAATGTGTGGTGGTGGATCAAACAGCTGCAATCTGCTGTTAGAAACATTTAACCTGGTCAGAAGGTCTGACGCGAGCCGCCTAGGAGTCACAGATCAGAACAAAGTTTCAGAAATGTCAGTTTCAGTCCCTGCACGTGTTTAAGGCCATTTCCGACACTTCTAAGGCCCGTAAAGCCAACTTTAAGGCCCTAAAATGTTTCCTAAACATTGAGGACATGAAACATGCTCAAAAATATGTCGGGTGTTGGTTCGTTTGGTCGTACGAACGCGATGTTCGCTTAATTACGACGGAATGCACATAAGCGCAAAAAACGATCCAAATGACGCGACGAATGGATTTTGGCAAGCCAAACACTAAAGTATAATATAGTCATGCTTACATAAATTTTTGGATGTCCGGATGTATTCAGAACGTGAGTTATGCGTAAAAATGCAAACTTGTGCACTTTTTGACACTTTTAGTCCCTGAATGACCCAAAAGTTTATTTTAGCACACCAAACACCTCAAAGCCTATTTCTAAGCCTTGTAAAGGATATTTATGGTATGTTTAACTTATGGTCATGTTCCGAAATGTCTGTTACAGTTCAAATTGGCATACTTTCGCAGTTTGTCAAATTTAGTCCTTGTAAGCGATTTAACTTGATTTTGCCATACCAAAGCCTTCAAAACTTATTTCTAAGTTATGTAAAGGTTATTTAAGGTATGTTAAGCCTATGTCACTATTCCGGAGTGTTTGTTGCATTAAACTGGTTATATTTACGCATCGATGCGCGTATAACCTTCCAGAAAGCGATTTAGGGTTTGAAATTGAACAAGAATTGATATGTGCAAATGATACACATATTTTTACAAATCCCAAGTATGAAATATAATATTTCATTGGTTCGGTATTTGTTTGATGGCCGTGGTGTAACAACTGTGTTTGTAATCGCTATGAACAGTTCTATTATCAATAAAACAATGTTATTTGATCCCAATGTTTGTTTTGTTATGTTTTACATTTTTCATGTTTTGACTTTTATCCAATTCCAAACTCTATATCAATTTCTGGAGAGTTATACGCAAACTGGTGCGAAAACGTACTCAGTTTAACGCGACAAATACTCCGGAACATCAACATATACTCAACATACCTTAAATAACCTTTACATAACTTAGAAATAAGTTTTGAAGGCTTTGGTATGGCAAAAACAAGTTAATTCGCTTACAGGGACTAAATATGACAAACTGCGAAAGTATGTCAATTTGAACTGTAACGAACATTCCGGAACACAACCATAAGTTAAACATACCATAAATATCCTTTACATAGCTTAGAAATAGGCTTTGAGGGGTTCGGTATGCTAAAATAAACTTTTGGGTCATTCAGGGACTAAAAGTGTCAAAAAGTGCACAAGTTTGCATTTTCGCGCATAACTTACGTTCTGAATACATCCGGACATCAAAAAATTTATGTGAGCATGACTATATTATATTTTAGTGTTCGCCATAAGAAAAATCCATTCGTCGCGTCATTTGGATCGTTTTTCGCGCTTATGCGCATTCCGTCGTAATTAAGCGAACATCGCGTTCGTACGACCAAACGAACCATCATCCGGCATATTTTTGAGTATGTTTTGAGTTCCCTATACTTTAACTTCATTTTAGAGCCTTGAAATGAGGTTAACGGGGTTCAAACGCATCGAAAATCGCTTAAACGGCTGCAGGGACCATTTCTGCCAATTTTGAAAGTTTGCTGAAACAAGGGGCAGTGGCGTAGCGCCACTGCATGTAGCCTTACCAGTCGCGCTACGCGACTGCCTACTCTGGGCAGAAACATCAGTTTAGTGACCAGATTCAGTGTTTTGCAATTCCAATCAACTTTTCAACACCCCAAAGGGCAAGTACACTTGTCAACACCCTATGGTGAGTGCCAAAGAGCCACCACAACTTTCCGACAAGTGTTCGGACGAGATCATTTCCCCTTTTCCAAGAAACGATCTCAACGGTGGACCGAAAACTATATATACCCCATGCCTTTCATTGTTTTAAAGCACTAGAATCTGATTAATTGTGTTCTAAGTTGAAACCTTAGTTTCATACCTGAACTATATTGATCTAGATTAGCATTCGGGGACCCTTCGTAAGTATTCTTTCGTTCTTTTCCTTATTTTTACTGCTTTTCGAGTCAGAAAGTCAAACTTTGTTTGACTTTCAGCGTTGACCAGTAATGGTCATTGCGAAGTTCGATTGAACTTCGCAACGTGATTGTGATCACGATGGTCATAGTCCCTTGGGACTATGCCTACTGATTACCACGTTGTCTAGGGTCGTAGGGTAAGCGATATGATCAATCGCTTATACCTTCAAACCCGACCCATTTGGTCGATCATTAGGATCCGACCAAACACATTAGGTGACCATAGTAGGTAGGGAATAACCTTCCGAGGTTATACCCTATGGTCACATCGTTTAAGTAGTTGTATGATAGGTAGTTTATATGCCTTAGGTAAGTTACCAGAATACCCTTTTCATGTATAATTGGTAATTAAGCATATGTAACCTAAACTTTTGTCACGTAACTGATTATGTAACATGTTTAGGCATATAATACTTGTCATAGGACTAGTTAGGCGGTCCGAACGCGTTTCACGCGCACGATGCGTTAAAGTAGCGTAAGCTACCTAAACGGATCATAATGGGTCAATAAGACTTAGGTTAAGTTTCATTTAGCATGTAGGCTTTGTTAAACCATATCACGTGAGTCTCTACACTCGTTTGGTTTACGAAACCTCATTCTATCCAATCATCCGATTAAGGTCCGGTTATTAACATAGTTACCTATATTAGGTGCCGTTTGATTCCGAGATTTCTAGCATTACTTGGTGATTATCATTAGACATCTGAGCAATCTCAAGTGAGTACATAGACCCCTCTTTTACTGTTTTCCAAACTGTTTTGGGGTGGAACACATGTGCCTACTTGTTACTTTCATGCTTTCCTGTTTTCACATCATATACTGCTATGTTCGTTAGTACATTATAGTACATCGTTTTACATGACATTTCATGCTAGGTGTGCCCATTTTGTGCATTACTTAGTACATCGTTTTACATGACATTTCATGCTAGGTGTGCCCATTTTGTGCATTACTTAGTACATCGTTTTACATGACATTTCACGCTATGTATGTTCATTTGATTACATACTTAGTGCATTGTTTTTCATATGTTTACATTTTGGTATGACATTTGGTTTGTTTACATGGGACAATACATTCATTAACATTAGCTACGCCGTTCGTTAGTAGGTAGTGGTACCATAGGAATTGACAACTCCCGTTCCGGACATCCCAGGGAAAGGGGACAGAAAGGAATGACCGAATTCGATGATATAAGACAGATAGACCTTTAATTTGTTTAAAGGGTTTATCACCACAGTCACAAGGCTTGGATGTATGCATTTTCACAATACCGCATAAATGTTCATATTAAATCGTTGCATGCATTTACACAAAACATAGCTTTGATTTAAACCAAGTTTTACTTCAATACTTTGTTTTTGTGCATATGGTTTAGTTGAGACATTTCACTTGCCATACATGGATATTTGACATAGACATTTGACATGGTTATTTGACATAGACATTTGACATGGATAGTTGACATAGACATTTGACATGGATATTTGACATAGACATTTTGACATGATTTACATCTTGACATAAACGCTTTGACATATTATTCAATACATTTGACAATTGGTTTAAACATAGACTTCTTACATTGGTTGGTTTGGTTTGATTAAGTGATTAAGTAACGATGCGTGTGTAATATGATACAAGCATGGTGGATACGCCGCTGGTACTTCCTATATATAAGTGTTTGTATGGTATTACATGTCGTAACATTATTTGAATCATTTCTATATTGAGACATAGAACATTTTATACAAATAACATACTTTTCACAAGACATTGATTTACAAAACAACTTATCTTATACAAACACATCTTTTTACATGGTCATTTATTTAACTGACATTTACTTATACATATCATCTGATCTTATTGTTTTCAAATGATTTACAAGACAAAGCAAATTACAAGGTTCATGACTAAACATTTTTCTTAAACATAAGTCATGAATCCTATTTTTACAAACCTATGTATCTCACAGGCATTTTTATGCTGATGTACCTATTTTCACATGTGTTTTCAGGAGCTTTTCCGTAGGATGTTGATCATGATACTAGGGCGGACCTGTGCCTTAGAGACTTTAAAAGAAGATAGACTATGTTTAATTATGTTATAAACTCTTTTGTTTACTGTTCAAGACAATGTAACACCCTTGTTTAATAAATAAATAAAACTTTGTATGCCATGGTTATGAGACAATTAATTCTGTTACAACACTCCCCGACGTTTCCGCCACGTTTTGTATGTTACACGTGGTCGGGGTGTGACAGAAGAGTTGGTATCAGAGCCAATGGTTATAGGGAATTAGGTTATTAGTAATGCTTTGACCTAGACTATAACTTTTCTAGGAACCTAACACAAGTTATCTTGTGTTTAGATCTTAAAACATGTACATCACCTATCCTTAGGTGATAAACAAAACAAGGAACCAAAATTTTTCCGAAACGATTTTTGAAAAACAATCATCTGTTTTTGAATAAATTTTTACAAGGTTTTGAACCCTCAATTGTAAGGTTTTGAACCCTCTGTTATATGGTTTTGAACCCTTTTCAGTATTGGTTTTTGGCCTTGTGCCTTCAAATTTTCAAAATCCCGTCAAACGTTTTGGGTTTTAAATAATGTGAACATGTGCAAACTGGAAGGGTGAATGCCTGTATTCTGGGTTTTCTGTCTAGGCAAGCACTTCGTATACATCTCAACCAGACGCGAGACCAGTTGTGCTTACCTGGGAATTCTTGGAGTGAGTGTTCACTTATAGGCGAGCATGTCTTCATTATACATTATTTTTGACCCATTTACTTTGATTAGTCACTGTGAGTTGTTTGTTTGCTTTGTGATACGGACGAATGACCACCATCTATGTTGTTTGCAATTCTTGTTTTTATCATCTCATTCTTTTCATCCAATCATCTCACTCATTCCTTTTCATGTTTTCCTCTTTTAGAATGCCTCCTCGACGCGAGAACCAGATAGCTACTGCCGAGCTGGCAGAAATTATTGCGCAGCAGATGGCTGCTCAATTCCCAAATCTCTTTGCTCAATGGCAACAAGCCAACAACAACAACAATGGTCCGTGCAAATACAAGGATTTTAATTTGGCTAAACCACTCAAGTTTAGTGGTTCTGAGGGAGCGACTGGGCTTCTTCAGTGGTTCGAGAGCAGTGAGAATACTTTTCGCCATGTGCAGTGTCCGGAAAATCGCAAAGTCGAGTTTGCTTCGAGCGTATTTCAGAAGAGGGCTTTGACATGGTGGAACGGGGTTATGAGAGACAGAGGTGCAGAAGTTGCTCTTGCACAGACCTGGGCTGAACTTAGAGCCCTTATGATGAGGGAATTTTGTCCTCGCCATGAGCAGCGAGCGTTGGAGAAAGAGTTTGATGTTTTGAAGCAAGATAGTGGTGAACACAGGGCATATACTGATCGGTTTGAAGAATTGAGTCTGCTTTGCCCAACAATGGTCACCCCACTCGACAAGGCTATCGAGAGATACATCGATGGCCTACCTGACTCGGTACAAGACATTCTTACTGGTAGTAACCCTGCCACACTTTGTCAGGCGATCGAGCTATCTGCGACATTGACTGAGTCGCAGATCCGGAAGAACAAGTTACACCGGAAGGGTGACAAGGGCAAGGAACAATCGGCTGACAAGGTGGATAGCAAGAAAGGTCAAAACGGGAATGGAAAGAACTCTGGTTCTTCAAAGAGGGCAAAGAAGCGTAAGGCTTCCCAAAACTATGCTGTCACTGCCCAAGCTAACCAGGCAGCTCCCAACCAACCTGCACAGCCTCCAGCAAAGAAACCCTATTCAGGGAATGCACCTTTGTGCAATAGATGCAACAGTCACCACCAGCCGCAACTTCCGTGCCGTTTCTGTACTAACTGTGGGAAATCAGGCCATCTTGCCAATGTTTGTCGGTCTGCTCAGAATCCCGCGGTTCAGAACCCGGCTCAACAAGTTGCTCAGCCTCCTGCTCCGCAACAGGGTCAAGCTGCACGACCACAATACCCACCAGGTGCTTGTTACAATTGTGGGGATCTGACCCACTATAGGAATCGGTGCCCAAGACTGGCGAACCAGAACCAGAACCAGAATCAGGCTCCGGCTCGAGGCCGAGTTTTTAACATGAATGCCCAAGAGGCACAGGCTGACGATAATGTGGTGAACGGTACGTTCTTTATTAATAATCAGCCTGCATCTGTTCTTTTCGATTCCGGTGCCGATAAGAGTTTCGTGTCTTTGTCTTTTGAGCCTATGCTTCGAGTGTCTAAAACGAAACTAGGAAAACCTTTGACAGTAGAAGTTGCTAGTGGTGAACCCATTATTCTTGATTCTGTTCTACGCAACTGCCAGTTGAACCTAAATGATCATCTTTTCCCTATCGATCTCACGCCTATGCAACTCGGAAGCTTTGACGTTATTGTGGGAATGGATTGGTTATCCAAGCATCACGCAGAGATAGTTTGTTCTGAGAAGATTGTTCGTGTGCCGCTTTCGTCAGGCGAGATTCTGCAGGTTCAAGGTGAGAAGCCTATCGGTGGTCTCAAACTCATGTCTTGTTTTAAAGCTCGGAAGTATTTACGGAAGAACTATGTGGCTTTCTTAGCACATGTTACAAAAGATAAAGGCAAGGGTAAGTCTATTTCAGATATTCCTGTCGTTCGGGATTATTCTGAAGTGTTCCCTGAAGATTTACCTGGTCTACCTCCAGCACGCCAAGTCGAGTTCCGCATTGATCTCGTACCTGGTGCAAATCCCATTGCCAGAGCTCCATATCGTCTTGCACCATCTGAGATGCAAGAGTTGTCTAAACAGCTTCAGGAGCTCTCTGACAAAGGCTTTATCCGTCCCAGTTTTTCACCTTGGGGTGCTCCCGTTCTTTTTGTCAAGAAGAAGGATGGATCCGTTAGAATGTGTATCGATTATCGTGAGCTTAACAAGCTTACCATCAAGAATCGATATCCCCTACCTCGCATCGATGATCTCTTTGATCAGTTACAAGGCGCTTCTTATTTTTCGAAGATTGATCTGCGATCTGGATATCATCAACTTCGGGTGCAAGAAGAAGACATTCCGAAGACAGCATTCCGCACTCGTTATGGGCATTATGAATTCACAGTCATGCCATTCGGTTTGACTAATGCTCCTGCTGTTTTCATGGACTTAATGAATAGGGTCTGCAAACCTTATTTGGATCAGTTCGTCATTGTTTTTATTGATGACATCTTGATTTACTCTAAGACACGAGCTGATCACGAGCAGCATCTTCGTCTTACTCTGGAACTCCTGAAGAAAGAGCAACTTTTCGCCAAATTCTCCAAGTGCGAATTTTGGCTTAAAGAAGTTCAATTTTTGGGGCATATTATCAACGAACGAGGTATTCATGTAGATCCCTCCAAGATCAGTGCGATTAAGGATTGGGATACGCCTACTACTCCTACTGAAGTTCGTTCTTTTCTTGGTCTAGCGGGTTATTATCGCCGCTTCATTGAAAACTTCTCTAAGATTGCAGTTCCTCTAACTGCTCTAACTCAGAAGAAAATGCCCTTTTACTGGGGATTCAAACAAGAGGAAGCTTTTCAACACCTGAAGCAGAAGCTTTGCGATGCGCCTGTTCTATCATTGCCTGAGGGTGATGATGATTTTGTCGTGTATTGTGATGCATCTAAATTGGGTCTTGGCTGTGTTCTGATGCAAAGGAACAAAGTCATAGCCTATGCATCAAGACAATTAAAGATACATGAGAAGAACTACACCACTCATGATCTTGAGTTGGGTGCAGTTGTTTTCGCTCTCAAGATCTGGAGACACTATTTGTACGGTACAAAATGTGTGGTTTTCACGGACCACAAAAGTCTTCAGCATATCTTCAATCAGAAAGAACTCAACATGAGGCAACGACGTTGGGTTGAGCTTTTAAACGACTATGACTGCGAAATTCGCTACCATCCTGGTAAGGCGAATGTCGTAGCTGATGCATTGAGTCGCAAGGAACGTACTAAGCTTCATTGTGTACGTGTTCAATCTGTTATTCAAGCTCGATCTGATATTCAAGCCCGCATTTCTCAGGCTCAACAATCTTGTGTTTCACAAGGTTTAATGGATAAGGAATTTCCCTATCACATAACGCCTGCTTTGGAACTGAAGGACAATGGATCATATTACTTCATGGACCGTTTGTGGGTCCCAAGCCTAGATGATCTTCGTACCTTGCTTATGGATGAAGCCCATAAGTCTCGTTATTCTATTCATCCGGGCTCAGATAAAATGTATAAGGATCTTCGTATTCACTATTGGTGGCCTGGTATGAAGAAAGACATTGCCTTATACGTATCCAAATGCCTTACTTGTCTTAAGGTTAAGGCTGAACATCAGCGTCCTTCGGGTTTATTGGTGCAACCAGAGATCCCAGTTTGGAAATGGGAAAACATTACTATGGATCTTGTTACCAAACTTCCACGCACTAAGAAGGGTCATGATGCCATCTGGGTAGTCGTTGATTGTCTTACAAAGTCAGCTCATTTCTTGCCAATCCGTGAGGATTTTCCTGCTGACAGACTTGCTCAAATCTATGTGGATGAAATAGTAGCTCGACATGGTGTTCCGTTGAACATCACTTCTGACAGAGATGCTCGTTTCACTTCTCATTTTTGGAGAACCATGCAATCTGCTATGGGGACCCAACTTAATCTGAGCACAGCTTATCATCCGCAAACAAATGGTCAATCTGAGAGAACAATCCAGACGCTGGAGGATATGCTTAGAGCTTGTGTGATCGATTTTGGTGGTAGTTGGGATTAACATCTTAAATTGATTGAATTCTCCTACAACAACAGTTATCACACCAGCATCAAAATGGCTCCTTTCGAGGCTCTCTATGGTCGAAAATGTCGTTCACCAGTCTGCTGGAATGAGATCGGCGAGGCCCAACTTACTGGACCTGCCCTCATTTTAGAGACAACTGACAAGGTCAAGAAAGTTCGCGATAACCTTCAGGCAGCTCAGAGCCGTCAGAAGATTTACGCGGATCCAAAACGCAAACCCTTGGAATTTCAAGTCGGTGATCGAGTATTACTTAAGGTCTCACCTTGGAAAGGTGTGATCAGATTTGGAAAGAAAGGAAAACTTGCACCTAGATATGTTGGACCATTCAAGATCATCGAAAGAATCGGAAAGGTAGCCTACAGACTTGAGTTACCTCCTGAACTGGGAAATGTTCATCCAACTTTTCACGTGTCCAATCTCAAGAAGTGTACAGCTGATGAGAATTTCTCCATACCGCTTGACGAAATTCGTGTTGGCACAACACTGAAATTTGTTGAGAAACCAGTGGAAATCATGGAACGTGAAGTCAAGTGGCTTAAACGCAAGCGCATTCCTTTGGTCAAAGTTCGCTGGGAAGCTAAACGTGGACCTGAGTTTACTTGGGAACGCGAGGATCAAATGAAGGCGAAATATCCACATCTTTTTCCAAGAGTTTCCTCTAAATAAATTTCGGGACGAAATTTCCACAAGTAGGGGAGACTGTAACAACTGTGTTTGTAATCGCTATGAACAGTTCTATTATCAATAAAACAATGTTATTTGATCCCAATGTTTGTTTTGTTATGTTTTACATTTTTCATGTTTTGACTTTTATCCAATTCCAAACTCTATATCAATTTCTGGAGAGTTATACGCAAACTGGTGCGAAAACGTACTCAGTTTAACGCGACAAATACTCCGGAACATCAACATATACTCAACATACCTTAAATAACCTTTACATAACTTAGAAATAAGTTTTGAAGGCTTTGGTATGGCAAAAACAAGTTAATTCGCTTACAGGGACTAAATATGACAAACTGCGAAAGTATGTTAATTTGAACTGTAACGAACATTCCGGAACATAACCATAAGTTAAACATACCATAAATATCCTTTACATAGCTTAGAAATAGGCTTTGAGGGGTTCGGTATGCTAAAATAAACTTTTGGGTCATTCAGGGACTAAAAGTGTCAAAAAGTGCACAAGTTTGCATTTTCGCGCATAACTTACGTTCTGAATACATCCGGACATCAAAAAATTTATGTGAGCATGACTATATTATATTTTAGTGTTCGCCATAAGAAAAATCCATTCGTCGCGTCATTTGGATCGTTTTTCGCGCTTATGCGCATTCCGTCGTAATTAAGCGAACATCGCGTTCGTACGACCAAACGAACCATCATCCGGCATATTTTTGAGTATGTTTTGAGTTCCCTATAATTTAAATTCATTTTAGAGCCTTGAAATGAGGTTAACGGGGTTCAAACGCATCGAAAATCGCTTAAACGGGCTGCAGGGACCATTTCTGCCAATTTTGAAAGTTTGCTGAAACAAGGGGGCAGTGGCGTAGCGCCACTGCATGTAGCCTTACCAGTCGCGCTACGCGACTGCCTACTCTGGGCAGAAACATCAGTTTAGTGACCAGATTCAGTGTTTTGCAATTCCAATCAACTTTTCAACACCCCAAAGGGCAAGTACACTTGTCAACACCCTATGGTGAGTGCCAAAGAGCCACCACAACTTTCCGACAAGTGTTCGGACGAGATCATTTCCCCTTTTCCAAGAAACGATCTCAACGGTGGACCGAAAACTATATATACCCCATGCCTTTCATTGTTTTAAAGCACTAGAATCTGATTAATTGTGTTCTAAGTTGAAACCTTAGTTTCATACCTGAACTATATTGATCTAGATTAGC
This sequence comes from Helianthus tuberosus, assembly GCA_030545235.1. NCBI lineage: Eukaryota > Viridiplantae > Streptophyta > Magnoliopsida > Asterales > Asteraceae > Helianthus > Helianthus tuberosus. Next base: position 24,149,458 of record CM060420.1, on the reverse strand, counting down.
ATTCGGGGACCCTTCGTAAGTATTCTTTCGTTCTTTTCCTTATTTTTACTGCTTTTCGAGTCAGAAAGTCAAACTTTGTTTGACTTTCAGCGTTGACCAGTAATGGTCAATGCGAAGTTCGATTGAACTTCGCAACGTGATTGTGATCACGATGGTCATAGTCCCTTGGGACTATGCCTACTGATTACCACGTTGTCTAGGGTCGTAGGGTAAGCGATATGATCAATCGCTTATACCTTCGAACCCGACCCATTTGGTCGATCATTAGGATCCGACCAAACACATTAGGTGACCATAGTAGGTAGGGAATAACCTTCCGAGGTTATACCCTATGGTCACATCGTTTAAGTAGTTGTATGATAGGTAGTTTATATGCCTTAGGTAAGTTACCAGAATACCCTTTTCATGTATAATTGGTAATTAAGCATATGTAACCTAAACTTTTGTCACGTAACTGATTATGTAACATGTTTAGGCATATAATACTTGTCATAGGACTAGTTAGGCGGTCCGAACGCGTTTCACGCGCACGATGCGTTAAAGTAGCGTAAGCTACCTAAACGGATCATAATGGGTCAATAAGACTTAGGTTAAGTTTCATTTAGCATGTAGGCTTTGTTAAACCATATCACGTGAGTCTCTACACTCGTTTGGTTTACGAAACCTCATTCTATCCAATCATCCGATTAAGGTCCGGTTATTAACATAGTTACCTATATTAGGTGCCGTTTGATTCTGAGATTTCTAGCATTACTTGGTGATTATCATTAGACATCTGAGCAATCTCAAGTGAGTACATAGACCCCTCTTTTACTGTTTTCCAAACTGTTTTGCGGTGGAACACATGTGCCTACTTGTTACTTTCATGCTTTCCTGTTTTCACATCATATACTGCTATGTTCGTTAGTACATTATAGTACATCGTTTTACATGACATTTCATGCTAGGTGTGCCCATTTTGTGCATTACTTAGTACATCGTTTTACATGACATTTCATGCTAGGTGTGCCCATTTTGTGCATTACTTAGTACATCGTTTTACATGACATTTCACGCTATGTATGTTCATTTGATTACATACTTAGTGCATTGTTTTTCACATGTTTACATTTTGGTATGACATTTGGTTTGTTTACATGGGACAATACATTCATTAACATTAGCTACGCCGTTCGTTAGTAGGTAGTGGTACCATAGGAATTGACAACTCCCGTTCCGGACATCCCAGGGAAAGGGGACAGAAAGGAATGACCGAATTCGATGATATAAGACAGATAGACCTTTAATTTGTTTAAAGGGTTTATCACCACAGTCACAAGGCTTGGATGTATGCATTTTCACAATACCGCATAAATGTTCATATTAAATCGTTGCATGCATTTACACAAAACATAGCTTTGATTTAAACCAAGTTTTACTTCAATACTTTGTTTTTGTGCATATGGTTTAGTTGAGACATTTCACTTGCCATACATGGATATTTGACATAGACATTTGACATGGTTATTTGACATAGACATTTGACATGGATAGTTGACATAGACATTTGACATGGATATTTGACATAGACATTTTGACATGATTTACATCTTGACATAAACGCTTTGACATATTATTCAATACATTTGACAATTGGTTTAAACATAGACTTCTTACATTGGTTGGTTTGGTTTGATTAAGTGATTAAGTAACGATGCGTATGTAATATGATACAAGCATGGTGGATACGCCGCTGGTACTTCCTATATATAAGTGTTTGTATGGTATTACATGTCGTAACGTTATTTGAATCATTTCTATATTGAGACATAGAACATTTTATACAAATAACATACTTTTCACAAGACATTGATTTACAAAACAACTTATCTTATACAAACACATCTTTTTACATGGTCATTTATTTAACTGACATTTACTTATACATATCATCTGATCTTATTGTTTTCAAATGATTTACAAGACAAAGCAAATTACAAGGTTCATGACTAAACATTTTTCTTAAACATAAGTCATGAATCCTATTTTTACAAACCTACGTATCTCACAGGCATTTTTATGCTGACGTACCTATTTTCACATGTGTTTTCAGGAGCTTTTCCGTAGGATGTTGATCATGATACTAGGGCGGACCTGTGCCTTAGAGACTTTAAAAGAAGATAGACTATGTTTAATTATGTTATAAACTCTTTTGTTTACTGTTCAAGACAATGTAACACCCTTGTTTAATAAATAAATAAAACTTTGTATGCCATGGTTATGAGACAATTAATTCTGTTACAACACTCCCCGACGTTTCCGCCACGTTTTGTATGTTACACGTGGTCGGGGTGTGACACGTGGAGGCACATGTGTTACATTATTGATCGAATTTACCCGACTGTTGCAAGTTTCGAAGCATTCAAGAATGAGAAGACAAAGATGACGGATACTGGTAAGAAACCGAGTGTTACCTATAACAAGTGTCTGCCTCCAATCTGGGAAGGTTATTCTCCCAGAAAACCAAATGAGGAGCAAGTCGAAAAAGCAGTCAATATAAAGCTAAAAACCGATACAACTGATGATTTACCAGAAAACATTGACGTTACTTTTACATCGTCTGACACTGATCATGAGTCTGAGTTAATAAAAAAGGTGGTCGATCAGGTGTTGGATACTGATGAGGAGTCTGAGTTAAAGTCTGAGTCTGGAGGTTCAAGTTCGTCAGTCAACAGTCCAAAATCTTCGGTTAAAGGGCTTATAGTAAAGAGTTTTTGTTATCAAAATCGAGTTTGAATGATGAAACATTTGAACTAGCATATACTTTAAATGATTCTGACAAATTATATTCTGACAAAGAGTTTCCAATAAGGCCGGAGGGTGTGGGGGCGCCACCCCCGCCATGTCATCACCTATAGCGCCCCGGGGCGCTATACCTCCACACCCACCAAATTAAAGGGGTCGCTATAGGAGGGGGCTCCATCATGTTAACTTGAAGAAGGGGGTTATCAGGTGGGACCCACTTATTTAAACCAATCAAAAAATTTTATTTTTTTTAATTTTTTCTCTATAGCGCCCCACTTGTTATCACCACACCCTCCATGTTAAAGGGGGGGGGGGGGGTTATAAAGCCCCTTTGGCTGACGTGGCGCCTACGTGGCGCTGATGTGTCCTTATAAAGCCCCAAGGGGGTTATCCCACACCCTCTAGCCTAAGAAGTGTTAGATTTGAAATGATCAAAAAGGTTTTCAAAATGACAGAAATTAAGGTTTCTGAAATAAAAGATTTAAATCTTACTGAAAAACCTAAAAAATACACTTCAAGAGTACAACAACGATTAAACAAGAAAAAGGGTTACAATTCTGGTTCTGGTTTTCAAAAGAAATCAAACAATAATGGTAGCTACAAAAAGAAAGGATTTGGTTTTATTCCACCAGAAAATTATAAAAAGGAGAAAAATTCTAAAACAAAAACAGAATTTGTTTCAGGAGGAAGTGCAGAAGAAGAACAGAAGAAACCTTTCAGGAAACAATCAAACCAGGAGTTTCTTGCTGAGAAGAAAAGGAATGGAACTGGAGTGTTTCATCCAAAAGAGACTAGAACCTGTTTCAAATGCAATGAAGCTGGTCACATTGCATGGAACTGTCCGAAAAATGCTAAGACTAAACAGGGAGTTTCTGAAAAACTGAATGAAATAGTTGTTGATGTTGAACCACCAACCGAAAAATTCAGAATTTTTGAAAACTCAACTTATGAGGTTGGTGAGTGTTCTAAAAAGATTTTTTACAAAAAGAAAGCAAAAGATAACCAAATGTGGGTTGTCAAGAAGAGTGATGTAAAAGTCGGCAATGATTCTGGTTTCACAAAGCCATAAGAGCCACAAGGTGAGGTAAAAGAGGTAAAATCTGTATCTTCAGTGAATGATGATGAATTTCCATCACTGAAGTTTAAGAAAATTAAACAGAAAGTTGGTAAGATTGAGATCTCGGATCAATTTTACTCCGAGAAGAATGAGTTTGATGTCGAGAAATTTTTCAATGGAAATGTTAAGAAAATTTTTGGAAAAATGCTTGATGGGAAAGTAAAAGGGGTTAAAGATTTTTACGCAACAAAGAAAGCAACTTTTAACCCAACCGAACAAGAGCTAAAAGAGCTAAAAACACCCAAGGTTGGTCAGACTTGGGTGGAAATTCTTTTCCCTTGAACATCTGACTTTCCCGGAGATCCCAAGTTAGTAATCGTGGATCAGGAATCGGCATCTTTCTTAGTAATTGATTGTGTGATTGAATCTTAAAAATAGTTAAATTTTTACAGGATAAGTGTGACTTGCCGGAGCTTCCAGGTTGGTAAGTGTGAAGTAGGAATCGGCATCTTTATTGGTAAAATGATTTTGTGTAGATGTGGTATTCCAACAAGTTGGTTGATGAAGTTTTACACCTACAAGTGGTAAATCAAGGACATTAAGTTGTACTTGTTTTTCCTACAAATGGTTAATCAAGGTCATTAGGTTGAACTTCATTGGACCAAACTTACAAGTGGTATTTGAATGACAATATGATGAACCAAACCCCTAACTTTATAAGTGGTAAAATCAACAAAAATTATTTTCCGAAAAATCATTTTGGTTAAAACAAACTTAAGTGTTTTGAAATCATAATGAGAAAATAGTTTTGTGAAAGGGGGAGTTCTGATTGTTTATGCCAAGTGGATTGCGATTTGAAGCGATTCGATATCAGTTGTCAATTTTTCTTGTATAGTTGGTTTTAAAATTTCCTGAAATGTGTTTGCATTTTAGGGGGAGTAGAAATTTCAGAAAATCCAAAAACATTAGAAAATTTGAAAAAGGCAAAAACATGATAAAATTCAAAAATGAGTTTTAGTGTCAAAAGAAGAGGAAATGATAGTACATCAGTAGACAGTCACAGTATGCTAAAGAAAAGTAATGTTTAAATAGCGTTAAACAGTCTCACTGGTGATATGCCGATAGGTTTTTACACATTTAGTAAGCTTTTTCGGGATATAAACTTAAATTCAAACTTGCTTATTTCGTGGGGAACACTACTTGGATATATATGTAACCCCTGAAATCTCGTTTGAAAGGTCCCTCTTTTTGAGATACTAAGTCTTTATGCTCAGTGATATCTGGGGTATTATTCCGGGACTTCTGCTGAATGGAAGTTCTGACCTAGTCCTCGAATAATACTTTCCGCAGGCTTGAAACATAGCGCCGCCCTCAGCAAATTGATGAAACAATAAAATTGATAGTCATTGCTGTTGTAATTCAAAAGATCCTCTAAAGGGGACACACCAAAAGTCGAGCCGTCATCTCTCTGCTGAACGGAAGTTCTGACCTGAGCTCTCACGGTTTCGTCCTATAATTTATTCCCCTACAGATATCATTTGTGGTATACTCACCTGTAAGACTGAATATTGGGATCTGGATACGGGAGTATATTCAAGAGGTGGGACACATGAATGAGTTTAAGTTCTTAAAACACCTAACTCATATCTTGAATCAGTTGAAATTTGTGTGAAAATTTAAGTGGATCAGTATATCGGCAATCTAAGTAAATTGTTTAATTCTTAATGTGTAACTAAGCTCAACAGTACTTGTGACGTGTCATAAACTGATATGATCCTCTTGCACGAACTCACAAAAATATTGTCTGTAAATATTTCTTTACTGCATTTCTTTACATTCAAAGATCCAAAAGATTTTCGCTGTGTTTTAGCATAAACTTTTGACAAACTCAAAAAGATTTTCGACAACTGATGTTGGAGAGCTGATTTTCAAAATTCCAAGTGCTAAACATGATGATATTTTTTGTGAAAAGAAGTATGTGTTTGAAAATCAAATGTGTTTTGATCAAATTTTAAATTGGTTCATCAAGATTATTGAGTTATTTTTGAGGGAGAGTCAGTATTAGTGCATACACTGAATTGTTAAAAGTGTGAAATTTACTTTGAGGTAGAGATTGTGCAGGTTTAAGTTTGAGCTAGGTGACAATCCTGAGCAGATCGAGAGCTAGATTATGATCTTGGAATATCTTTAGTAGAGCCAGGTTGATCAATCCTGAGAAGCTTGTGTTTAAAGAGCCAGGTTCCGATACCTGAGGATGCTGTGAGTAGAGTTTAAGCCAGGATTCGATTTGATGGTCAAAGAATAAGCCAGGCAACGATCTTGAATCGAAGAAAGTCAGATTACGATCCTGAAGCAGATGATGCTGATGAACTGAAGGAATGCCAGCACATCGTAAGGGGGAGTCTGAAGATTTTCAAGAGAACATAGAAAGAGTGAAGCCCAAAGACTGATAAAGACTGAAGTTGCAAAGACTCGACACGTGAGACTCGTCAACATCTGAGGGGGAGTCTGTTAGTGCATGCATCTGTCGACTTCGTCTTGTATCGAGTCTTGTATAGAATAGGTTAGATCAGGGCACGAGAATCGAGAATATGTGTATTAGTGCTGATTCCGCTCGAAATGACATTCTGTCATTTCAAGCGAAATCACATAAGTCCTGATTCCGCTCGAGATGTTTATGCTGATTCCGCTCGAAATGAATTTGCATGTTCATTCTGAATCAGAGCTCCTATAAATAGGGTTGGAGCAGATTCAGTTGTAACAGTTGCTGATTTCCATACCGAGGTGCTGCCAGTGTGACGTTTGCTTGTAATCATTGTTAATTCAATATACAATGTGTTTAAAGTGAAGAACTAGCCGTTTCTACCTTTGTTTCTTGTTTTCCGCACCTGAAACGAAGTAAAACTCCTCTGAACGACTCGTTCGGGTCAAATACACGATCCTACAGGTCCAACATACCTAGGGCTTAGCTTCCCTCTTTTAATGAATCTGACTACTCCTTTCCATGGTGAAACTTTTAACAACACTTTATCTCCTACTTGAAATTCCAATGGTTTTCGTCTATTATCAGCATAACTCTTTTGACGATCTCGTACTGCTTTTAGTTTTTCCTTGACTTGAATTATCTTATCTGTCGTTTCCTGCACTATTTCTGGTCCAGATAATTGTTTTTCTCCAATCTCTGCCCAGCAGACTGGAGTTCTGCACTTTCGTCCGTAAAGTGCCTCAAATGGTGCAGCATTTATGTTAGTATGATAGCTGTTATTGTAGGAAAATTCTATTAAGGGTAAATGATCATCCCAATTTCCTCCGAAATCAATTACACAAGCTCTAAGCATATCTTCCATAGTTTGGATTGTCCTTTCGCTTTGTCCGTCCGTCTGTGGATGTTAAGTTGTGCTTAGATTCAGCTTGGTTCCCATTGCTTTTTGGAAACTTGTCCAAAAATGAGAAGTAAAACGGCTATCTCTATCAGATACGATAAATAAAGGAATTCCATCTAATGAAACTATTTCATTTACATATAGCTTAGCTAATTGTTCCATACTGAAAGTTTCCTTCCTCGGTAAGAAATGAGCAGATTTCATCAATCTGTCTACAATCACCCAGCTTGTATCATTTCCTTTTCTTGTTTTGGGTAGTTTGGTAAAAAAAATCAATTGTTATCAATTCCCATTTCCATATGGGCATTTCTAACTGCTGCAATAAACCTGAAGGTTTCTGGTGTTCAACTTTAACTTGAGAACAAGTTCGACATTTAGCAACATAATTTGCTATGTCCTTTTTCATTCCTATCCACCAGAAATTCTTTCTTAGATCTTGATACATTTTATCACTTACAGGATGTATCGTATACTTAGATTTATGAACTTCTTCTAGAATTTTATGACGTAAGTTTCCTTGCTTAGGTATCGATATCCTTTTCTTATGGAACTTCCAAATTCCATCTGTTCCTTGTTCTAATTCCTTAATCATTCCTTCCAATTTTTTTTAGTATCGTCCTTGATTACTAATTCTTGTACTTCTCTGATTTGTTCATTTAAATCTACTTGTAGATTTAATCTGAGAGAACGTACTCGCTTTGGTTTTTCATGATACTTTCTACTTAAAGCATCAGCTACTACGTTGTCTTTTCCAGCGTGATATTGGATATCACAGTCATAATCACTAAGAATTTCCATCCAACATCTTTGTCTCATATTTAATTCCTTTTGCCCAAAAATATATCTTAAACTCTTATGATCAGTGAAGACAACAAATTTATTTCCATATAAATAGTGTCTCCAAATCTTAAGGGGAAAAACTATGGCTTCTAATTCTAAGTCATGGGTTGTGTAATTCTTTTCATGTTTCTTAAGTTGTCTAGAGGCATAGGCTATAACCTTTTGACATTGCATCAACACACAACCATATCCTAACTTAGATGCATCACAATAGACTATAAAGTCTTCAGTTCCCTCTGGTAATGCAAGTATGGGTGCGTTGGTTAACCTCTGCTTAAGAATCTTAAAGGCTTCTTCCTGTTTTGGTCCCCATTCAAACTTAACTGATTTGCAGGTCAGTTTAGTTAATGGAATGGCTATTCTAGAGAAATCATGGATAAACCGTCTATAATATCCTGCCAGTCCAAGAAAACTTCTTACTTCCGTTGGTGACTCAGGGACTTTCTACTTAGTAATCGCCTCGATTTTTGTGGGATCCACATGAATTCCTTTATAATTAACCAGATGTCCAAGGAATTTCATTTCTTGTAACCAAAATTCACATTTTGAGAATTTAGCATAAAGCTTTTCTTTTCTCAACAATGTGAGGAGGCTATGCAGATGAGCTGCATGGTCCTCTTTACTCTTAGAGTAAATGAGAATATCATCTATAAAGACAATTATGAATTTATCCAAATATGGCTTACATGTTCAGTTCATCATGTCCATAAATGCGGCTGGGGCATTGGTTAAACCAAATGGCATGACAGTAAATTCATAATGACTGTATCTCGTTCTGAAAGCAGTTTTAGGAATATCCTCTTCCTGTACTTTCAGTTGATGATATCCAGAGCGTAAATCGATCTTAGAAAAGAATCGAGCTCCTTGAAGTTGATCGAACAGATCATCGATTCTCGGTAGTGGGTATCGATTTTTAATCGTGACTTTGTTCAATTCTCGATAGTCAATGCACATACGCATCGATCCATCTTTCTTCTTTACAAACAACATCGGTGCACCCCAAGGGGATGAACTCGGTTGTATATAACCTTTGTTAAGAAGTTCGTCCAATTGCTTCTTCAGCTCCTGCATTTCTGTTGGTGCTAGTCGATATGGTGCTTTTGCAATCGGCGCCGATCCTGGGATTAGGTGAATTCTAAATTCAACCTCTCTATCAGGCGAACCCAGGTAACTCCTCTGGAAAAACGTCTGCGAATTTAGATATTACATGAATATCTTTTAATTCTTTTCCTTTAGTATTAATGATTACAGAAATCGTATATACTATTCCTCATTTCCTTTCATAACTTGTAGCTTTCATCACAGAGATGAATTTTGTTGATCTAGCTGGCTTATCTCCTTTAATTGTGATCTATTCACCACTCGGTGCACTTACATGTATTAACTTTTGATCACATAAAATATTGACACGATTGGATACCAACCAATCCATTCCTAATACAACATCGAAACCCGCCAAATTCATTGGGTAAAGGTTAGCAAAGAAACGATGGTTTAGGATTTCTATTCTTGCTCCCTGCAAGATTTCACCTATCTTAACAGATTCTCCATTAGCCGTTTCTACCAGACAGTCTTGTTGAAGTTTGACTAAGGGTTGGTCAAGAAATTGGTAGAAAGAAGTATTGATAAAACTTTGGTTTGCACCAAAATCATACAATACTTTGGCAAATATGTCATTAACTAAAAACGTACCAGCGATCACATCCGGAATCATTTTGGCTTCCTCAGCTGTCAGAACAAAGGCTCTGGCATTTTTTGTGACACCTGGGTCACTGCGACCATCAAACAAATACCAAACAAATGAAATATTGTATTTCATACTTGGGATTTGTACAAAAATGTGAATCATTTGCACATATCAATTCTTGTTCGATTTCGGGCTCTAAATCGCTTTCTGGAAGGTTATACGCGCACTAATACGTAAATATAACCAGTTTAATGCAACGAACACTCCAGAATAGTGAAATAGGCTTCACATACCTTAAATAACCTTTACATAACTTAGAAATAGGTTTTGAAGGCTTTGGTATGACAAAATCAAGTTTAATCGCTTACAGGGACTAAATTCGACAAACTACAAAAGTATGCCGATTTGAACTGTAACAGACATTACGGAACATGACCATGAGTTAAACATACCATAAATATCCTTTACATATCTTAGAAATAGGCTTTGAGGGGTTCGGTGTGCTAAAATAAACTTTTGGGTCATTCAGGGACTAAAAGCGTTAAAAAGTGCACAAGTTTGCACTTTCGCGCATAACTTACGTTGTGAAAACATCCGGACATCGAAAAATTTATGTAAGCACTAAAATATTTTATTTTAGTGTTTGGCATGAGAAAAATCCATTCGTCGCGCAATTTGGATCGTTTTTGCGTCCGTTACGACTTCCGTCGTAATTAACCGAACAACGCAACCGTACGACCAAACGAACCGACATCCGAGATATTTTTTAGCACATATTAAGTTCCCTATACTTTAACTTCATTTTAGAGCTTTAAAATGGGGTTAACGGGCCTTAAACGTGTCGGAAATGGCTTTATTGCATAACAGGGACCAAAACTGACAATTCTGCATAGTTGCTGGCTTACGGACCGTAAGCCATCACCCTTACGGTCCGTAAGGGGTCCCCAGATCAGCAGATTCTGATTAAACAGTTGTTAATAGCTATTACCCCCTCATAATCCCTTTGCACTTGCCTCTTCAGTATAACGAGGGGCCAATTTGGTGTTCCATGGGTATTTCAACAAGTGTATGGATGAGATTGAAGCACGTTATTCGATAAACGATCCTAACGGTTCTACCACATCTATAAATACCCAACCCCATTCATTTTCAAAACCCACAAAATCTGATCTAAAAGCTCTAAGTTGAAGCCATTACTTCATACCTGAGCTACTTGGATCAAGATTAGCTTTCGGGGACCCTTTGTAAGTGTTCCTTCGTTCTTTTATCGCTTTTCGAGTCCGAAAGTCAAACTATGTTTGACTTTCGGCGTTGACCTGTTTATGGTCAACGCAAAGTTCGGTTGAACTTCATAACGTGAGCGTAATCACGATGGTTATAGTCTCTTGTGACTATACCTACTGATTACCACGTTATCTAGGCTTAGTGACGAGTCGTAGTTTCGGCCAAAATGCGCATTCTTGCGTATTTTGTAACCAAACTACTCTTAGGTATCAAAAACGTTTGTTTTGATACCAAACCTGTTTTGTAAACTTAGTTAAGCATGTTTGAACATGCTTAGCTCGTCACTTTTAGTTTTGTGCTTATATAGGGTCGTAAGGTAAGCGATCTAAACAATCGCTTATACTTTCGAACCCGACCCGTTTGGTCGATCATTAGGATCTGACCAAACACATTAGGTGACCATAGTTGTATAGGGAATAACCTTCCGAGGTTATACCTTATGGTCACATCGTTTGAGTAGTTGTATGATAGGTAGTATATATGCCTTAGGTAAATTACCAAAATGCCCTTTTTACGCCAAAATTCATATTAAGCATATGTAACATAACTTTTGATATCTAAACTGTTTTGGCAATAATATTAGACATGTTAAGGCATATTTCACTTATCATAGGGCTAGTTAGGCGTTACGAACGTGTTTTACGCTAACGACGCGTTAAAGTAGCATAAGCTACCTAAACGGGTCGTAATGGGTCGTAAGCACTTAGGTTAGGTTTCATTTAGTATGTAGGCTTTGTTAAACCATACTACATGAGTTATCATACTCATTTGGTTTACGAGCCCTCATTCTATCCGATCTTCCGATTTAGGTCCGGTTTATTAATGTAGTTACCTATATTAGGTGCCGTTTTATATCCGTGATCTCTAGCATTGTTTGGTTGTTACTCAAGGACTACTAAGCAATCTCAAGTGAGTACATAGACCCCTCTTTTACTGTTTTCCAAACATTTTTGGGTGAAACACATGTGCCTACTTGTTACTTTCGTGCCTTTCATGTTTTCATATCATATGCTTGTTATGTTCATTAGTACATTTATAGTACATGATTTCATTATGTTTTTGCTAGGTATGTCCTTTGTTGCATTCTTAGTACATCATTTTACATTATATTTGATGCTATGTATGTCCATTGTGTGCATACTTAGTACATCGTTTTACATTATATTTTATGCTATGTATGTCCATTGTGTGCATACTTAGTACATTGTTTTACAATACATTTCACATCACATGCTATGTATGTTCATTTGTTGCATACTTAGTACATTTTTTATTTATCACATGCGTACATTTTGGTATGACATTTGGTTTGTTTAAATAGGACAATATACATTCATTAACATTGATCACGCCATTCGTTAGTAGGTAGTGGTACCATAGGACTTGACAACTCCCATTCCTGAACCCTAGGTTTGTTTGGGTGGAAGGAATGACCGAATTCGATAAACATAACACAGATAGACCTTTAAATTCGTTTAGGGGTCTATCACCACAGTCACAAGGCTTGAATGTATGCATTTTCACAATACCGCATAGATGTTTATATCAGTATAGCATGCATTTGTTCCACAAAACATAACTTTGATTTAAACCGTGTTTTACTTCAATACCTTGTTTTTGTGCATTTTACATATGGTTTAGTTGATATATTTCACTTACCATACATGATATTTTGGATACACAAAATTCATGATTTACATTAGACATAAACATTTTGACATTGATATACACAATTCATGATTTACATTAGACATAAACATTTGACATTGATATACACAATTCATGATTTACATTAGACATAAACATTTTGACATTGATATACACAATTCATGATTTACATTAGACATAAACATTTTGACATCGATATACACAATTCACGATTTACATTAGACATAAACATTTTGACATTGATATACACAATTCATGATTTACATTAGACATAGACATTAGACATGGTTTTCACACAAACATTTTGACATTTGATTATACATAAACATTTTACTTTGGTGGTTTGGTTTGAGTAAGTGATTTAAGTAACGAGGCGTGTGTAATATGATACAAGCATGGTGGATACGCCGCTGGTACTTCCTATATATAAGTGCTTGTATGGTATTACATATTGTAGCGTTATTTGAATCATTTCAATTTAAGACATATAACATTTTATACAAATAACATACTTTTCACAAGACATTGTTTTACAAACAACTTATCTTATACAAACTCATTTTTATGGTTATTCATTTAACCTTACATTTATTTATACATATCATCTGATTTTATCACTTTTCAAATGATTTACAAGACAAACAAATTACAAGGTTCATGACTAAACATTTTCTTAAACATAAGTCACGAATTCTATTTTCAGAAAACCTATGTATCTCACAGGCATTTTGATGCTGACGTACCTATTTTCACATGTGTTTCAGGATATGATGCATAGGATTTATCAAGATACACTTAGGTGGACTTGGGCCTTAGCGACAATAAAAGATGCAAGACTAGTTATTTATGTTATGTTTCCTTAATTGTCAAGACATTGTAACTCTTTTAATCAATAAAACAATATTTCAATTTCCATGTGTTATGAAACAATGATTCTGTTACAACACTCCCCGACGTTTCCGCCACGTTTTGTTGTTTTACGTGGTCGGGGTGTGACAGAAAAGTTGGTATCAGAGCTCATGGTTATAGGGAATTAGGTTATTAGTAATGCTTTGACCTAGTCTATAACCTTCCTAGGACCCTAACGCGAGTTTACTTGCGTTTAGTCATAAAACAAATACCGTCACCTATTCTTAGGTGATAACCACAACAAGAACATAAATTTCAAAACCACTTTGAAAACTAATCATCTGTTCTAGGATGATTGATTACTAAGTTTTGAACCCTCTGTTATAAGGTTTTGAACCCCTTTGAATTTTCAAAACCTCGTCAAGGTTTGGGTCTTATAGTGTGAACACGTGCAATCTGGAAGAGTGGATACCTGTACTCTGAGTTTTCTGTCTAAGGCTAGAGTGTTCGTACAAATCCACATAATCAGACCAGTCACTCTTACCTGGGAACTCTTGGGGTGAGTGTCCACTTATAGGCTAAAGCATGTCTTCGCGATACATTAATATGACCCGCTTACTTTGATTAGTCATCGTCTCATTTGTTTGCCTTAGGTAACAAACAAATGATCGCAATTACTATGCGTTGTCATTTCATTTGTTTCCTCCTATATCTTTCTTTTCCTCCAGAATGTCTCTTCATCGCAACAATGCGCAGATACCCGAGCAGACTGCCAAATTTGCCCAGCGAATAGGCGAAGTAGTCCTGAAGACTGTTGAATTAGCTACTGCCATGTATCGTCTCCAGGATGAAGCCACTCAAGAGTCACCAAAGGAGACAGAGGCCAAGCCTTCACCTAAACCAAAGAAACGTAAAGCTTCAAAGAAACCCGCATCAGTTACACCTAATCAAGTGGGACCTAGCCAAATGGCAGCGCCACCAGCTAGGAAGCCGTACTTTGGAACTGCCCCATGGTGCAAGCGATGCAACCGTCATCATTCAAACCTCATACCCTGCTTCAAATGTACCTACTGTGGACAGCGGGGACATTTGGTTAACATATGCCGCTTTGCTATCCAAAACAAAGCTGTTATAAACCTTGCTGCTGCTCAACCTCCTGCTAGGAAACCTTATGTCGGTACTGCACTGATGTGCAACAAGTGTAATGCACCTCACCGAGCTTACCTGCAATGTCGTCTGTGTGCATCATGTGGATGACTCGGTCACCTGGCAAATGCTTGTCAATTTAACCCAATCCAAGGTGGTCTAAACCAACCCCAAGTCAACCCTGCTCCAGCTCGTTTACCATCTGGTACTTGGTACAACTACGGCGAGATGAGCTATTTCAGGAACAAGTGAACAAAGATTGTCAATGCAAATCTGACCCACGGATGAGCATTTGGCTGAGTATAAGATGTTACTGTTTTAAATCTTATGCTTTTATTTCTTTGTTTTTCTTGTAATGTGAAACAATCAGTTTTGTTTATAAATAAATCGTTGATCACAAATTCTGATATACAAGTGTAGTTACATGTGTGTATGGCATTTCCCTATAATACCTACATTAAGGAACTATGTTCCTTACAAACTACTCTTGTGAATATTTCCCATTCTTGTGTTTACTCATGATTCCCATAGAAAATTCTAAGTACCTGTTTCATTCTAAGATATGAAGTACATGAAATAAAGTGACATTATGAGTAATCGTGCTTTTCACACATCTGTGCCTTTGAATCCTTGGTTAGATAACCAAGGGTATTTTCAAATCTCATACCCATTACGTTTTGATTTTTTTCAACATACATAGTATGAGTGTTTCAAAAACAACCTTCATGATTTCAAAAACATTTTATATATAGTTCGAAAACGTTCTTAATATAGTGTAATTACTTAACATATCAAATGCATGATTTCAAAAGCATCAATCATGTTTTCAAAAAAACCTTATACATAATTTCAAAATTCATCTCGCATGATTTTTAAACATTTTTTTACCTAATACACCTACTTTATGATTTCAAAAGTATTATATATAAGGTTTCAAAAACATTAAACACAATTTTTAAAAGAAACCCCATGCATAGTTTTCAAAATATTTTCCTCATACATTGACTTAACCTTCAAATTTCGCTTCATATGTCACCTTGGCATATCGAGCATCTCAACTTCATAAGCATTTTACCTCATGTTTTAACTTAAGCACATCCAGTGCAAGGTTTCAAAACATCTTCAACTTCTAAAATCAATATGGGATCTTTTTATCTTCACAATTAGACCCTTGTGGATGATTATCGTTCAAATCAGAGTCCTTAATTGGATTCCTTGTGTACCTTAATTCGAACATTTCGGTTCCTTATAATCGAAATCAAATTTTCTCTTTAAAAGATCTTTCTATCTTTATAGTTAGATTCTTGGAAATATTTAAAGCACCAATCAAAATCCACTGATTGGATACCTGGTGTGCTTTGAATACATGGGCACAGTAGTAGAACAAAATTAACAAAATGATAACAAATAAAAAAAAATCAAGTTAAACAATTATGTGATTATGTGTTTATGCATTTTGTGTTTTCTTTTATGCATTTTTTTGTGTTTTTGTATACTCTGGATATTCGTTATCCAAATCCTCATAGAACCTTTCGTATCTTCATATGAGGGATTCGTAGTAGGATATTCAAAAAGGTACTACCCTAAATCCTTATTGGGCTTCTACGTGTTAGTTAAGACCCTTGGATTATATAGTACCACTCCATGATTCATAAGAGACCCTCCTAGTGGTCTAGTAAAAAAGATTGAATCAGAATCTGGTTAAAAATGACATGCGATGATGTAGCTAAACAGACTCCTTGGTAGTCTATTTAAATCATTTATTGATTTAATTAAAAGGACCCTATGGTGGTCTAGTCACAATCATCACAAGCTCGTTCATTGCTTTTTCCCCTATACATTATAAGATGCACTACGTGACTATGCAAGGAATTACGTAACTATGGATGCATACATAATTGCGAAGTTCAGTGCACGGACACCTCGGTAAGACTTATTATGTGAAAGAACCGATAGTGACAACCATAACGAAATGTGAACAATGTAATTGAGGTACGGTGGACGCACCAATGACGCTTTATATACTTGTATATATGTATCCTTCTCACATTGCAAGCATGATGTTATTGTAAAGTTACTAGAAGTTCAGGACTCTAACCAGTGTTGTTTGATCTTTTCAACTTCATGTTTCAAGCTCTCACAAGTTTCCTCTGAATAAATTTCGGGACGAAATTTCCTAAAGTAGGGGAGACTGTGACACCTGGGTCACTGCGACCATCAAACAAATACCAAACAAATGAAATATTGTATTTCATACTTGGGATTTGTACAAAAATGTGTATCATTTGCACATATCAATTCTTGTTCGATTTCGGGCTCTAAATCGCTTTCTGGAAGGTTATACGCGCACTGATGCGTAAATATAACCAGTTTAATGCAACGAACACTCTGTAATAGTGAAATAGGCTTCACATACCTTAAATAACCTTTACATAACTTAGAAATAAGTTTTGAAGGCTTTAGTATGACAAAATCAAGTTTAATCGCTTACAAGGACTAAATTCGACAAACTACGAAAGTATGCCGGTTTGAACTGTAACAGACATTCCGGAACATGACCATGAGTTAAACATACCATAAATATCCTTTACATAGCTTAGAAATAGGCTTTGAGGGGTTCGGTGTGCTAAAATAAACTTTTGGGTCATTCCAGGACTAAAAGCGTTAAAAAGTGCACAAGTTTGCACTTTCGCGCATAACTTACGTTGTGAAAACATCCGGACATCGAAAAATTTATGTAAGCACTAAAATATTTTATTTTAGTGTTTGGCATGAGAAAAATCCATTCGTCGCGCAATTTGGATCGTTTTTGCGTCCGTTACGACTTCCGTCGTAATTAACCGAACAACGCAACCGTACGACCAAACGAACCGACATCCGAGATATTTTTTAGCACATATTAAGTTCCCTATACTTTAACTTCATTTTAGAGCTTTAAAATGGGGTTAACGGGCCTTAAACGTGTCGGAAATGGCTTTATTGCATAACAGGGACCAAAACTGACAATTCTGCATAGTTGCTGGCTTACGGACCGTAAGCCATCACCCTTACGGTCCGTAAGGGGTCCCCAGATCAGTAGATTCTGATTAAACAGTTGTTAACAGCTATTACCCCCTCATAATCCCTTTGCACTTGCCTCTTCAGTATAACGAGGGGCCAATTTGGTGTTCCATGGGTATTTCAACAAGTGTATGGATGAGATTGAAGCACGTTATTCGATAAACGATCCTAACGGTTCTACCACATCTATAAATACCCAACCCCATTCATTTTCAAAACCCACAAAATCTGATCTAAAAGCTCTAAGTTGAAGCCATTACTTCATACCTGAGCTACTTGGATCAAGATTAGCTTTCGGGGACCCTTTGTAAGTGTTCCTTCGTTCTTTTATCGCTTTTCGAGTCCGAAAGTCAAACTATGTTTGACTTTCGGCGTTGACCTGTTTATGGTCAACGCAAAGTTCGGTTGAACTTCATAACGTGAGCGTAATCACGATGGTTATAGTCTCTTGTGACTATACCTACTGATTACCACGTTATCTAGGCTTAGTGACGAGTCGTAGTTTCGGCCAAAATGCGCATTCTTGCGTATTTTGTAACCAAACTACTCTTAGGTATCAAAAACGTTTGTTTTGATACCAAACCTGTTTTGTAAACTTAGTTAAGCATGTTTGAACATGCTTAGCTCGTCACTTTTAGTTTTGTGCTTATATAGGGTCGTAAGGTAAGCGATCTAAACAATCGCTTATACTTTCGAACCCGACCCGTTTGGTCGATCATTAGGATCTGACCAAACACATTAGGTGACCATAGTTGTATAGGGAATAACCTTCCGAGGTTATACCTTATGGTCACATCGTTTGAGTAGTTGTATGATAGGTAGTATATATGCCTTAGGTAAATTACCAAAATGCCCTTTTTACGCCAAAATTCATATTAAGCATATGTAACATAACTTTTGATATCTAAACTGTTTTGGCAATAATATTAGACATGTTAAGGCATATTTCACTTATCATAGGGCTAGTTAGGCGTTACGAACGTGTTTTACGCTAACGACGCGTTAAAGTAGCATAAGCTACCTAAACGGGTCGTAATGGGTCGTAAGCACTTAGGTTAGGTTTCATTTAGTATGTAGGCTTTGTTAAACCATACTACATGAGTTATCATACTCATTTGGTTTACGAGCCCTCATTCTATCCGATCTTCCGATTTAGGTCCGGTTTATTAATGTAGTTACCTATATTAGGTGCCGTTTTATATCCGTGATCTCTAGCATTGTTTGGTTGTTACTCAAGGACTACTAAGCAATCTCAAGTGAGTACATAGACCCCTCTTTTACTGTTTTCCAAACATTTTTGGGTGAAACACATGTGCCTACTTGTTACTTTCGTGCCTTTCATGTTTTCATATCATATGCTTGTTATGTTCATTAGTACATTTATAGTACATGATTTCATTATGTTTTTGCTAGGTATGTCCTTTGTTGCATTCTTAGTACATCATTTTACATTATATTTGATGCTATGTATGTCCATTGTGTGCATACTTAGTACATCGTTTTACATTATATTTTATGCTATGTATGTCCATTGTGTGCATACTTAGTACATTGTTTTACAATACATTTCACATCACATGCTATGTATGTTCATTTGTTGCATACTTAGTACATTTTTTATTTATCACATGCGTACATTTTGGTATGACATTTGGTTTGTTTAAATGGGACAATATACATTCATTAACATTGATCACGCCATTCGTTAGTAGGTAGTGGTACCATAGGACTTGACAACTCCCATTCCTGAACCCTAGGTTTGTTTGGGTGGAAGGAATGACCGAATTCGATAAACATAACACAGATAGACCTTTAAATTCGTTTAGGGGTCTATCACCACAGTCACAAGGCTTGAATGTATGCATTTTCACAATACCGCATAGATGTTTATATCAGTATAGCATGCATTTGTTCCACAAAACATAACTTTGATTTAAACCGTGTTTTACTTCAATACCTTGTTTTTGTGCATTTTACATATGGTTTAGTTGATATATTTCACTTACCATACATGATATTTTGGATACACAAAATTCATGATTTACATTAGACATAAACATTTTGACATTGATATACACAATTCATGATTTACATTAGACATTAGACATAAACATTTGACATTGATATACACAATTCATGATTTACATTAGACATAAACATTTTGACATTGATATACACAATTCATGATTTACATTAGACATAAACATTTTGACATCGATATACACAATTCACGATTTACATTAGACATAAACATTTTGACATTGATATACACAATTCATGATTTACATTAGACATAGACATTAGACATGGTTTTCACACAAACATTTTGACATTTGATTATACATAAACATTTTACTTTGGTGGTTTGGTTTGAGTAAGTGATTTAAGTAACGAGGCGTGTGTAATATGATACAAGCATGGTGGATACGCCGCTGGTACTTCCTATATATAAGTGCTTGTATGGTATTACATATTGTAGCGTTATTTGAATCATTTCAATTTAAGACATATAACATTTTATACAAATAACATACTTTTCACAAGACATTGTTTTACAAACAACTTATCTTATACAAACTCATTTTTATGGTTATTCATTTAACCTTACATTTATTTATACATATCATCTGATTTTATCACTTTTCAAATGATTTACAAGACAAACAAATTACAAGGTTCATGACTAAACATTTTCTTAAACATAAGTCACGAATTCTATTTTCAGAAAACCTATGTATCTCACAGGCATTTTGATGCTGACGTACCTATTTTCACATGTGTTTCAGGATATGATGCATAGGATTTATCAAGATACACTTAGGTGGACTTGGGCCTTAGCGACAATAAAAGATGCAAGACTAGTTATTTATGTTATGTTTCCTTAATTGTCAAGACATTGTAACTCTTTTAATCAATAAAACAATATTTCAATTTCCATGTGTTATGAAACAATGATTCTGTTACAACACTCCCCGACGTTTCCGCCACGTTTTGTTGTTTTACGTGGTCGGGGTGTGACAGAAAAGTTGGTATCAGAGCTCATGGTTATAGGGAATTAGGTTATTAGTAATGCTTTGACCTAGTCTATAACCTTCCTAGGACCCTAACGCGAGTTTACTTGCGTTTAGTCATAAAACAAATACCGTCACCTATTCTTAGGTGATAACCACAACAAGAACATAAATTTCAAAACCACTTTGAAAACTAATCATCTGTTCTAGGATGATTGATTACTAAGTTTTGAACCCTCTGTTATAAGGTTTTGAACCCCTTTGAATTTTCAAAACCTCGTCAAGGTTTGGGTCTTATAGTGTGAACACGTGCAATCTGGAAGAGTGGATGCCTGTACTCTGAGTTTTCTGTCTAGGGCTAGAGTGTTCGTACAAATCCACATAATCAGACCAGTCACTCTTACCTGGGAACTCTTGGGGTGAGTGTCCACTTATAGGCTAAAGCATGTCTTCGCGATACATTAATATGACCCGCTTACTTTGATTAGTCATCGTCTCATTTGTTTGCCTTAGGTAACAAACAAATGATCGCAATTTCTATGCGTTGTCATTTCATTTGTTTCCTCCTATATCTTTCTTTTCCTCCAGAATGTCTCTTCATCGTCTCAGTCAAGGTATTGGCCAGTTCTACTGCCTCTTATATGGTTTGTGGTCTAGCTTCCTTGACTACATGTCTAATTTCACCAATTAATCCCCAAATATAACGGGAGATTAATACTGGTTCGGGTGAGGTTAAGGATGGTACTATCCTAGCATATTCGAAGAATATGATAGTGTAACCTTTGCAGTCTATTCAAGTCATTCTGTGATTTAGGAACTTATTGGCTATTTGTTCCTTCTCATTAGGAGGACAAAATTTTCTTTCAACTTTTTCCTTAAAGTCGACCCATTCCATATTATAAACTCTGTCACTTCCTCTAGACAGTGGAATAGTAGTCCACCATTCTAAGGCTGCATTTTTGAAGAGATTAGAAGCAAACATAATCTTATCTTCGTCTGCGCATTAAATTATTTTTATGACTGCTTCTGTCTTTTCTATCCAACGTAAGGTAGCAATGGCTCCTTCATTGCCTGAGAATTCTATAGGTTTGCAGGCCAAGAATTCTCTAAAAGAACAACCGTATGGAGCGGTTCTTCTTCTTTTAAGGATTGGAACTTGGATAATAGGTCCATTATTCAAACTGTGACATGGTTCAGTGTGTTGGCGTTTACTGCCATTTGCAGATTTATCTGCTTCCTTAACAGTCTTGATAATATATGGCATGGCATCTATAATTCCTTGTGCCACTATATGTTGAATGGCAATGTTATCTATTTGGTTTCCGTTATTCTCATTATTCTGGTTTTCTTGATTTACTTCGTTCTCCATCTGGATTGTAAATATTTACCAGATATTAATTATCACAGAATAGAATTGAATACAATTATTTATACACAATCACACAAACAAGTTGGTCAAAAACGTCGATCATTGCGACTTTTACTCTTTTTTCATATATATATGCATCTATTACAAATTACAACTGGAAAGGAAAGATACTATGCATCTCTACGTGTGTATATATATATATATATATATAGTACAAAATTACATGTATATCTAGTTATGGATCCAATCATGTATGTCACGTACTACCTGTTTCCACATAAGTTTCTCTCCTATTATTCATAGTCTATCTCCTTCTTCTACTAATTCATCACCTAATGAGCGAAGTTCCTCCAAGTTTTCCTGGCTTATAGGTGGCATGGGTGCTGGTATAGGCTCAGGGTGTTGAGGGATAGGTTGACCGTAAGGGTATGGGTTTCTTATCACACTCTATGTCCACCATTCGCTACTCCAAAAGGGATCTAGAGGGTTAAGGTCAGTATACTGGGCTGTGGGGTTTGGTGGGGGAATCCTGGGAATCTCGTAAGGGTCTACATCAGGAAATGGATCTTCTTGATCAGGTTCTTGCATCTGTTGGTCTGGGAATAGAGGTAATAGTGGAGGTTCGACTACTTGGTTTTGGTCATTGTCTACGGTTGTAGTGCCTAACATATGGAAATTAGCCAACTGTCTATCTAATTCTTCCTCCCAAGGTGGTCTACTGGTTACCTCCTGGATTTGTGTATCCACCTCCCTATTGGCCCTAGCTATTGCTCTCTGTTGCTGTAACTTTTTCATTTTTTTTCTTCTTTCATGGGCTCCTCTATTAAACCAACCTCTTAGTAGTAAAAGGTTCCTCAAATTGTGCCTTAAAAATAAATATTCCTTCTTGAGGGATCAGGCTGGGATGAGGTT
Organism: Helianthus tuberosus; assembly: GCA_030545235.1. Lineage (NCBI taxonomy): Eukaryota > Viridiplantae > Streptophyta > Magnoliopsida > Asterales > Asteraceae > Helianthus > Helianthus tuberosus. The sequence goes on along the minus strand of CM060420.1, from coordinate 24,126,408 downwards.
CCCTCATTTTTCTGTGGAATATCTAAATGACGATAAGCATCCGCTGTTCCTTGGTTACTCATACTGTAAACTAACAAATAGTCAAATAACACATAACACATAATCACATAATTTATTTCCTAACACATAATTTGGAATTTCAGTGTCAGCAGAACACTTCTTTGGCTTAAATTAGTGGTTGTAGCTCTGATACCACCTTCTGTCGCAACCCCCGACCACTGCCCGGGAGCGGGCGGCCGCGAGCTACTCAGAGCGGGTGGTATCGGTGTTTATTAATTTGGCAGCGAAATACATCAGGATCGTAGTTAGGAAATATTTTTATCAGAGTAAAACACCAAACTTTTATAATAATAATTCATGGGAATAAAACTCAAGTTCGTTTGACAAGACATTGATAGGGATAAACCCTAATTATTGAAAACCAAATGTCTTGTTAATTTTAGGAAACTTTTATAGCCACTATCCCAAGCCTTCAGCGCTCTCCAGCTGGCTTCTATTGGGCTTTCATATTATGTTACCTGAAACGCGTTTTTAAAACATTTTGTCAACAAGAAATACTGGTGAGTGAATCCCAATTTAATCAAAACAGGTTTTATCATTTTACAGCATTGAGGGCGATCTCGCAATTACATTTGTTTATATTTCTACTTTAATTACCACCCACGGTACTGCCATTCCATGACTGGTGGAAATGTTACTACTCACAGTGTAGTAACAAATTTTGTATACAAAACTGATGGGTGTCAAGTGTTATATCTATTAGGTGTATATTTTAAGCCCCTTTAACACTTTTTAGTCAAGTTTTAAATTTATAAAACACCATATTTACTAACACTAGACACTCATATGGGCAAGTGCACCCATTGTGATCGTAGTATAGTGTTGGTAAGATACCGAGGTCGTCCAAGGACACAAGAGCTTTTAGTACCGGTTTATCCTCAACGTCTAATCAAATCAAAAAGTTTAGAAAAATGTTTTAAACTAAGAAAAATAAAAACTAACTAAAAATGCTGAAAATAAAAATAAAAGAAAAAACAGATAGACAAGATGAATCACTTGGTTCCGACTCGTATCTAGTGTAACCTTTGATTATTTCCGCACTTTTGCACTATTTTAAGAGATTATCTTAGTTATTGTAGTAGGCCCCTCTTTTGAAGATGACGTTACCCTCACCCTAGTAGTTTGAGTCAGCAAGGATACAATCCTAAAAGGGTGGATTATTGGAAGATAATTAATTAAGTTATTAATGCAAATTATGGTAGGCCCCTCTTTTGGAGGTGACGTTACCATCGACTAAGTAGTCTGAGTCAGCAGGGATACAGTCCTAAATAGCCGGGTTATAGTATTAGTAGTAGTTAACTTATGAGGGGATCAAAGAGTTTGGACCGCCGTCATCCAATACCGTTAAGTATTGAAGGAGGTCCTACTAAATTTGACCCAGGTCCATTGCAGGACCTCTAAACGCTGAACAATGGCAAGACCTTTACCAAACCGTTCTCTTAACCCCCGACCAGGTAGCCAACATACCTCCATATAGATCGTGGAGATATGAATGGTGAAAATCTTTTATTTTATATAGACAGTAAAATAATGCCAAGACACCACGGACAAACGATAAGGAAAGATCACCTTCAACATAAGCAACTAGTTATTAAAGTCATTAATACAAAACCAAGTAAAAAGTGCGAAAAGATTAGAAATAAAAAGTATTACACTAGACACTTTGTCTTCACCAAGTGATGTAAGAGACTTAGGCAAACATGGCCTTGATTGTCAAGAACTCTTACGATAAATCTTGGATCCCGAGACGACTCACACACTCTATGATGGACAATGGATGATGGTGGTGGATGATGGTGTTATGGTGGTGGTGGGTGGTGGGTGAAGTGTGAGAGAGGTGGTGTGCCAAGGGATGGTTTGAGCTTGAGCCAAGCACTCCTATTTATAGGCTGAACAGAAGCTCGGGCACGGCCCCGTGTCCACATCCTCTCTTTCTTCATTTAATGCAGCTTTGTCTTATTAGTTGAGCACGCCCCCGTGTCCGCTGAGCACGACCCCGTGTGCAGAAGAATCTTTGTACTATGAAGATTTGCCTGGATTGGGCGAATCTTATAGTTGACCACGGCCCCGTGTCCGCTGAGCACGGCCCCGTGGTGGGCAATAGAAGCTTCTACCACTTTGTCTTTTCTGTTGACACTTGAGCACGCCCCCGTGCTGGCTTAGCACGGGGCGTGTTCAGTCTTCTGTTATCTTGTTTTGCTTGGGAAGATGCTGTCGTGGGATCGGGCATGTCACGTCTTGTTCCTTTTCTTGTATTTATGTCAGATTTTGGTGTCTTTTTGCTTCTTTTGTTAATTTGAGCTCATTTAATCCTGAAAATACAAAAGGAAGACAAAAGCACACTTTTTCCAACATTAGTACTAAAAAGGGTTAGTTTTATGCCACAATTGATGAAATTTATATGTTGCATTTTGAACACATCAAATACCCCCACACTTGAATCTTTGCTTGTCCTCAAGCAAAACTCTTTAATAAGTGGCTATTACACACCCAAATGGAATGGGTAGAGAAGAAGGTTTTGTGCTTGTCATAGAGTGTCGGGATTTCCAAGATTCTTTATTTAGTTTTATTTTTATTTATTTACAATCCTATTCGTCATGATTTATTTAAAACTTTTCATAAGATAAATTACTTATTAGGGCATAACATGCCTCTTTAAAATTCTATTTATATACAAGCTCACATGCCTCACGGGGATCACTCAACACTCGGCCGAAAATGTATTTGTGGATCACTCGAGAGCGGCATGGAACTTACTCCTACCATAGGCTTGCCAAGCAATCAATCCTCCTCCTTTTTAACTTATATACCTTTGTAAATATCAAGAGGACTTTGTGGGTGAAGGGTTAGGCTTGGGTTAAAGGTAGGTGGTTGGGTTAGTGGTTAGTAGAAAAAGGGCGAAAAGCGTAACAAGCGTCGGTTTTCGTAAGACTTTTTATTTTTGTAATTTTTATTTTGATGAAGCTATTATTCAAACAAAGTTATTTTTGATGAACTTGTTTGTTTATTTTCTTTTGCTTCATCATCAACACACAATTTTTTTTTTTTAAAAGTCATATGAAAACCGAACTTGTTACTAAAACAAAGGGTTAAAAATGAAAAAGATTTTGGTGGGTAAAAGGGTGTTTGGTTTGGGTTATGAAATGAAAAGGTTTAGGCTCAAAGGGGCTAACTAGGGGGATTTTGGGTAGGTGGTAAAAAAAAGAAAAATAATGGTGTAGAAATAAAAAGGGTTAGTCCTAATGCCTCCATCATTTACTTACTCGGGTTTAAGTTGGTAAGGACCGGGAATGTATCGTCATGGCAAGTTCTAGAGTCGTAAGAACCAAGTGGCTATTCACACAAGAAACGAAAAATGAGCATTTAGTTTAAAGATATGTCATTGTATGCTCAATAAAGGCTCAAAACTCACTTTTGTGGGAATGGGTTTTTATGTGATCAAGTATATATAATCAAATTTTAACTAAGTTTGCCATGCCTTTTCATAATTTTCTTATGTTGGTTCTTTTTATCACGACGCTATTGGTTGTAAATTCGTAAAAATATAACCTTTTTGAGAACTTGAATGTCCAGAGTTAAACCTAGACAAGTAAAAAAAATGAAAAAAAATTTTTGAAAAAAATTTGGGGTGATTAGCGGTTCCAATAGAGTTTTGTGTAAGGCTTGTATTTAGGACTTGCAAGATTCAAGGTTTTAGCATCCCCCCCACACTTAAATTACACATTGTCCTCAATGTGTCCCAAAAATAAGTTTTTAGGTTGATTGAATGTGTAAAAAGCAAAAAAAATTGTGTTACTGGGCGCTGAACACGGCCCCGTGTTGTCCGGGCACGGCCCCGTGTTCAAGTGTCAGTTACAAAATTAAATCAAGAGAAACAGAAGCCTGGACACGGGGGCGTGTTGGGTGAACACGGCCCGTGTCCAGTTACCTGAACTGGGTCTTTTTCTGCAGATTGTGCAGCACGGGGCCGTGTTGGGTGGACACGGCCCGTGCCGAACTTACTGTAAACGAAGAAAATCGTCGGACGGTCCTGTTTTCCTGCATGGGGTGCTGGTTCAAGTTTCCCTTGTATCCTTTGTCATCTCAAGTGTTTTTATTTGGTTCAACACCATCCAAACACCAAATTAAAAACCGTCATTCATTAATCATAGAGAGAATTACATAATAGTCCTAAAAATTAGAATACTAGATAGTTAGGTCAAAGAAACACAAGAAATCCAAACCAAGAAGTTCTAGCCTTATTCTAAGTAAAATTTCCGAAAAGGTAGATTTTCCGGTTAAATGTGGCTTTGACAACTTCTTTTTCCGGGTATGGGTTCCTCACACGTCGGCGAGCCACTCTTCGATCTCCCTAGGGAGAAGAAAAGCGGGCTCATGAGCATCGGGTTGAGGAGGTGCAACTTCCACCGGGATTTCTTGGAGTTCTTCAAGTGGAGGTTCCGCCGGAATGTCGTCCCAACCGGTAGGATTGTGGATTCCAAGTGCTAGGTTCCAATCCTCTTGAGGGAGGATTGGTTCCATGGGAGGTGTTACAAGAATGTTTAACCTCTGGTGCAAGAGGTTTATTTCTTGAAAACTGTTTTCCAACCCCACCGAGAGATAATTTATACGGTCTATGAGGACCTCCTCCACTGAAGTCATCTCGTCAAGGGCTTCACGTAGCGCCATTATGTATCTTATGAGAGTTGCTTCAATCGATGGCCTCCTTTCCCATCGACTGTTCCTTGAGTGCGCAGAAGAGGTTCCACTGTTTTGGCTAGACATTCTATGAAAACATACCAAAAATAGTGTGTTTTAATGAAACAGTACCACGGACACGGCCCCGTGTTCAAATTTCTGCAGATTTTTAGAACAAGGAATCTTGGGGTTTCAAATTATTTTCTTAACTTATGAAGCTTTTCTGAGCAGAAATAACTTAAAACAATGTTGTGTAACTTATTTTTAACAAGATTCCTTGAACAAAAATTTAATAAACATCACAATGAGGCTTGAAATCAAAGCTTCAATGGAGGTGTTGTTGCAAGAAAGGTGAAGAAGAAAGCAATGCATAAAAGAGGAAAGGACAAGATGTTTGTTGGAACCTTCTTTTAGAACTTACCTAGGATGGTAGGTCAGAAAATCCCTTCAAATCTCTGTCCCTGGATGGTCCAAATGTGCAGGATTCTTGGCTGCATTTATAGAAAATGACAGCGTGCTGGACACGGCCCCGTGTCGGCTGGTCACGGCCCCGTTTGTAGGCAAGATCCTGACACATTTTGTCCGTATTCTGACAAAAGTCAGAAAGGAATCTTTTGGTGGACACAGGGCCGTGTTGACCTCGGCACGGCCCCGTGTCGGAAGGCTGTTTTATGAAGTTTGTCTATTTTCAAGGAACTTTTCCGGATCGGGCGGTTCCTTACTGGATGGAACAACCCCAAAGTGCCTAAGATACCTTAATTGTTCTAGATTGAGACGGGAACGCAAGAAGTTGTCGGTGAGGGTGATTCCTAGGCTATATGTAGGTGGACAAGTCCAACCCTTTTTCGGGCTCTCGTTAAAGAAGGTGTATGTCGAATCGCTCAGGTCTATGTATGCATCAAACGAAGTTGATGGGGAGTCTTTCACGGCACAATCGACACAGGGACGACTATCGCTCAAGTCCTCACTAGAGTTAGGAGTATCATTGGAAACAATGAAGTTGTTTGAATGCGGTTCTAACCCTTCTTCTTGGCTATCGTCTTGGAAAAGATTATTAAAATCTTTCCTAAGTTATTTTAGCCAATCAATAATTAGATCTTCTAGTTGAAATAATTCATCGAGAAGCATTTCTCCTAGAAAATCCGGTTGGGAGCATTCGAGGGAGAGATAGCGATTATTTTTACTTTCGCCCCTCTTAAGGATACTAGGAAATGATGGGTCTATATAGTGGGGTTTATAATTTAGAAAATAACATTCTAATTCTTTATGGTTACGACCACATAATTGACACCACATAGTACCATAGGAGTGCCGAAAGTAAAAAGTATCAGTATCACTCATGTTTGTGTCAGAAATTACCAACCGTCGGGATCTTACGGTTCTGTTTTCAGTAACTGAAACTTGGGCACGGGGGCGTGTTGAGTGGGCACGGCCCCGTGTTCAGCTTACTGTCTGACTTAAAACAGGATTGCCAGTTCCAATGATTGGGCACGGGGCGTGTTCAGCGGGCACAGGGCGTGTTCAGCGGGCACGGCCCGTGCTGAGTTCTGCAGAAGCTGAAAAATCTAAGAAAAAAATCCTAAAAAATGAAAAAAAAGAAAAACGATTAGGCCGTTGATTCCTAACTTTCTTAAAATCCTTGTGTCCCCGGCAACGGCGCCAAAAACCTGATGCGTGTGAAGTGTTATATATATTAGGTGTATATTTTAAGCTCCTTTAACACTTTTTAGTCAAGTTTTAAATTTATAAAACACGATATTTACTAACACTAGACACTCATATGGGCAAGTGCACCCATCGTGAGCGTAGTATAGTGTTGGTAAGATACCGAGGTCGTCCAAGGACACAAGAGCTTTTAGTACCGGTTTATCCTCAACGTCTATTCAAATCAAAAAGTTTAGAAAAATGTTTTAAACTAAGAAAAATAAAAACTAACTAAAAATGCTGAAAATAAAAATAAAAGAAAAAACAAATAGACAAGATGAATCACTTGGTTCCGACTCGTATCTAGTGTAACCTTTGATTATTTCTGCACTTTTTCACTATTTTAAGATATTATCTTAGTTATTGTAGTAGGCCCCTCTTTTGAAGGTGACGTTACCCTCATCCCAGTAGTTTGAGTCAGCAAGGATACAATCCTAAAAGGGTTGATTATTGGAAGATAATTAATTAAGTTATTAATGCAAATTATGGTAGGCCCCTCTTTTGGAGGTGACTTTACCCTCGACTAAGTAGTCTGAGTCAGCAGGGATACAGTCCTAAATAGCCGGGTTATAGTATTAATAGTAGTTAACTTATGAGGGGATCAAAGAGTCTGGACCCCCGCCATCCAATACCGTTAAGTATTGAAAGAGGTCCTACTAAATTTGACCCAGGTCCATTGCAGGACCTCTAAACGCTGAACAATGGCAAGACCTTTACCAAACCGTTCCCTTAACCCCCGACCAGGTAGCCAACATACCTCCATATAGACCGTGGAGATATGAATGGTGAAAATCTTTTATTTTATATAGACAGTAAAATAATGCCAAGACACCACGGACAAACGATAAGGAAAGATCACCTTCAACATAAGCAACTAGTTATTAAAGTCATTAATACAAAACCAAGTAAAAAGTGTGAAAAGATTAGAAATAAAAAGTATTACACTAGACACTTTGTCTTCACCAAGTGATGTAAGAGACTTAGGCAAACATGGCCTTGATTGTCAAGAACTCTTACGATAAATCTTGGATCCCGAGACGACTCACACACTCTATGATGGACAATGGATGATGGTGGTGGATGATGGTGTTATGGTGGTGGTGGGTGGTGGGTGAAGTGTGAGAGAGGTGGTGTGCCAAGGGATGGTTTGAGCTTGAGCCAAGCACTCCTATTTATAGGCTGAACAGAAGCTCAGGCACGGCCCCGTGTCCAGTGGGCATGGCCCCGTGTCCACATCCTCTCTTTCTTCATTTAATGCAGCTTTGTCTTATTAGTTGACCACGCCCCCGTGTCCGCTGAGCACGACCCCGTGTGCAGAAGAATCTTTGTACTATGAAGATTTGCCTGGATTGTGCGAATCTTATAGTTGACCACGGCCCCGTGTCCGCTGAGCACGGCCCCGTGGTGGGCAATAGAAGCTTCTACCACTTTGTCTTTTCTACTGACACTTGGGCACGCCCTCGTGCTGGCTAAGCATGGGGCGTGTTCAGTCTTATGTTATCTTGTTTTGCTTGGGAAGATGCTGTCGTGGGGTCGGGCATGTCACGTCTTGTTCCTTTTCTTGTATTTATGTCAGATTTTGGTGTCTTTTTGCTTCTATTGTTAATTTGAGCTCATTTAATCCTGAAAATACAAAAGGAAGACAATAGCACACTTTTTCCAAGATTAGTACTAAGAAAGGGTTAGTTTTATGCCACAATTGATGAAATTTATATGTTGCATTTTGAACACATCAAAAACCCCAACATACCGACGATAATTGTAGAATACAAATACTCAATCGCTGTTGAATATAATTTAAAAACAATTGAGGTTTTGTAAAAACAGTTTACAAAGGATTTCACAAAAAGAGGATTACTCACATTGCAAGTTTAGATAACACTAAGGCTTCCTGGAACTCTCCTGATTATTATCTATTAAATCAAATAATGCACACGTGTTAGTAAAATAACCCAATTTAAATTAACCGTACAACTCAAGACAGGATTCCAATGACTGAGTCAGGTAGAGCCGACATGCATTACGGAAGTTTTAAATCGATCGGGTGTACACACGAGACAGAATTCCAATGACTGAGTCGGGCAGAGCCGACATGCATTACGGAATCCTTAATCGATCGTGTAGGGTAATAGCAGGGTTATAGTACTTACAACGAGGCAGAGCTTCGCTATATAGTGGGTATTTAGCTCGGGCAGAATTTCTATTATTAGAAAGTTTGAGAGAGAATCGGGAAATGAACGAAAAACAAATGAACCCTGCCCCCCCCCCTATATAGGCTGTTTGAGGGGTTCGTCGCGCCCCGCGAAAGCCAAGGCTTAGGCCTATGCGGCCCGTGAGCGACTGAAAGGCGGCCATAGCTTCGTTGAGTTAGCAGGTAGGCTATAACGGGTCCGGTTTTCATGTACGGGGTATATTTAGGGTGTCCAAAAATATTTTGAGGAGGGTTGTTATAGAGAGTAGTTATTCTGTTCATATGTTCCCATGTTCCCATGACCCTACCTGCATGAGTCTGATTGCTTACTTTGTCAATTTCAAATACTAGATTTGTGAGGGGTGTATGCAAATTGGTCTTGTTTCTTCTTAATCTTGTATCTACTATTCTTGCACTTATTGGAGAGAGAGAGACCTTTCAAGTTTGTCTTCCTCATTGTTCCAATAGTAGTCCTTTAGGTGATGTTCAGGAAACATCATGGTGTCTACATCAGCATCCAGTACAATGTACTCTTTCAGCTTTCCCTCAGGATCTTCTCTGACCTCTGTTCTTGGCTTCATTGATGATGTTACTTCCCCTTCCCACTTCCTTTTCTCAAAATGAACCATTTGTTCACTGAAATCAGTTTCACCAGAAAAGGTTACTTTTGGTTGGCCTTTTGAGATGGAAGAGCTTTCAGTTGAGATTTTTGCAGGTGTCAGTGTCAACATTTTTTGTCTTTCTGACCTTGGCACTGCTGGTGGGGGACCCATAGGTGTTGGTTTGTATGGAATTGATTCTTCTTTTTTATGGGTGTGATGGGTGGTTTCTGGTACTCTTGATGGTGCTTCTTGTGGAATAGGAGTTCTAAGCTCTTGCACATCTATCTTTGCCAATCTGGCAACATTCAGCTGCAACTTCTTTACTAATGATTGAACATTAGATAAAGTTTGAGCATTCATCTTTTCTTTTTCATGAATCCTTTGGAACTCCTGCTTGTGCTGATTCTGCTGTGTAGACCATTCCTTCACCATCTTCTCAAGAGCTTCTTCCATGCTGTTGTTGTTTGCTCTTAAGATTTGAATTTCTTCCAGAATTTTCCAACACTTGTATTATCTTTTGCAGCTACAGCTTCTGCTACCTTTGACTTGATCTCTTGAATTTCTTTAAAAGTTTTTTTCAAAATCTGTTGTTGCTTCTTTGCTTTCTAATGGCTGCTGCAGCTTATTCAGAATCATAGTGTGTTGTTTTATGTCTGTTTTCTGATAGCTTCAACAGTTTCTGATAGAGTCTTTATATCAGATCTTTGACCTTTGATTTCTTCCAACAGCAGATCAAGCTTTTCTTCTGTAGGTGTCTTTCCAGTGCATACTTTGGTTATGTTTTCAAGTTCTTCACGTAGTTGTTCAGTTGGCATGGTTGGTTGATTGGTAATAGGAGGAACAGCAGATGTTCCACTTCTAACTACAGCAGAAGACACACTTGCTGCTGTTGTAAAGTTATGAGGTTGTTCATAAGCTCAAACCTGCACACCTTTACCAGAATGTTGAAACAAATTCACATTCGGGTTTTCCTCATATCCTTGAACCTTTTCAGTGAAAGGTTCTCCATGAGTTTTTGAGAAACTCTATTTTATCTCACCCAAGTTTCCTTGATCAGTAAACTGATCTCCACCTGTTGCCATCACATTCTCCTCCTCATTATCTGATTCAAAGAATGGATCTTTGGAAATACTCACATTTTGACTGTCAGAAACAGGTTTTCTAGGTTCTACAACATAACTTCCCTCAATGGATTCATCAGAATCAGAATTTTCAACAATGTTTTCATTAAGCTTAGTATGTTGTGCACCTATTTCTTCCATGTAAGATGCTTCTGCATGATGCTGTTCAGCCCTTGGACTCTGTTGATTCTGTTAATCACCCTCCTCAGGTTTTGTTTGATCTTCTTCCTCTGTTGGTGGTGCCTTTGACTGTTGGGCATCATGCTCTATTGGGGATAAGCTGTCATAGACTTCAACATTTTTTGGTTCCTTATTAAGGATTTTCAAATATTCTACCTTGAAGGGTGATTCCTCTGGTATCAAATTCATCATGCTTTCAGACAAAGCAGATACATCATAGTCTGATTTCCAGAAACCAGTTGCAAACCATGGTATCATGACTTCAGTTTTCCACATGTTTTCTGATGAAGGAAGTTCCACATTCCTTTCAGCGAAAGCATCAAAAACTATTGTAGGTGAGAATCAATTCTCTCAGTCTTTATCAAAACTGATCTTCTCATTAGCTTTAATATCTCTGTTCCAAAGTTAATGTTTATCCCCAGTGACGAGACATAACATGATGGTTAGAACATTCATGTTAATCCGATCTGTTCCTCCTATCTTTGATGGTATACACTTGTTCAAGATTTCCATCATTCCTTGCCAAAAGGCATGTAATTTGTTCCTCTTAAAATCACCAATTTTTTATATCTTTATCTTGTAACCCATTACAGCATCAAGTTGTTCAAACATATCTTCTTTTGTAGGTCCAGGATCAAAGTGATGACTTACAGGTAATTTCAAATGCTCCCTAATCTTTTCGGCTGTAATCACAATGGAGATGTTCCCCCATAAGTGTGCAGTTAACTCATTTGTACCTGTTCTGTTGAGGGTTTTGACTAGTTGTTGTATGATCTTCTTCGGTAATTCTTTGGTCTTGATTAAAGCTTGAGCAAGAGGGCATCTTGTCAAGAATTCTATCAAAATTTGACACTTCACATCATAGTCTTCAATACTGGTGTTCATCTTTTCATTGTTGCTTTTCATAGGTAGGAATTATGCATCGCTTATAAATTGAACAAAGTGTTCAACAGGTGTGTTGTTGAGATTAATAGTGTTGATTGCGGCCATGGTGATTGAATTTTGCTTGGAGAGAGAGGTTTCTAGGGTTCTTGATTTTGAAATTGGAAGTTGAAGGTGGTTTTCTCTTGTCGTTTGAAAAATGTATTTATAGGGTTTGTGGGTAAGAGATCGTGGAGTTTAAATCGTGGGTGGTTAGTATTTAAGCTGGTTAATGACAGTTTAATGATGTTTTAATCCTTTGATAAAAACAACCGTCAACAAAACCTTTGATATATCTCTGAAATATTTTATATATATCTTTAAAAAAAACGGAGAGGTCAAAGATTTTGATTGGTGAATACTAACATCCAAGTTGCACCTTTTCTTCCAGTGGGACCCTTTTGTCATACAAAGGTCCAGTTGAATCCCTTTTTGAAACTGACACTCTTTCCCTTTTGTTAAAGCAAAAGTCTTTCTGATGACATTTATCAGAAAATTTCTGATTCATCTTTGAGTCTTGGATTTGTCTTCATATTTCATCAGAAAGTATTGGATTCTTATCAGAATTTCATCAGAAATGGTAGTTTTTTTTTAACATGAGAGGGAATTAGTAGAGTTTTAGAGATATTACTTACATAACATTTCTGAAGCCCAAGTTTTTGTTCTCATCTTAAAGGAGTGTTTTGTGAAAAAAATTAAAACAATGATAGTCATGAGTTTTATTTTTCCAAAATTTCACATCATTTCAATTTTTGTAATACTCTTTTGAAGATTATCTAACTAGAATCTGAAGTTATTTTGAGTTTTAAATTTATCAGAGAGTTTTATGTAACAAAATATTTCTATTTCTTTTCTGATAAATGTTTACTTAATATTGTTTCAAATCTGGTTTTGAGTAATGTATCTGATGATCTATCAGATTTTCTGATAAGTTATCAGAGTTTCTGGTGATTCATCAGATTTTCTGATGTTTTACCATATTTCCAGAAATTTCATAAGATTCTTCATAACTTTATCAGAAAGTTATCAGTTTTGACCTTTTCTTCCCCTAGATCTAACAAAGAGTCTTTCTTTTTGAACAAAACAACCATTTACCATTAAAAAGAAAGGAAAACTTACGGAAAAGAAAAAAATATACAACTAATCAGAAAAGAAAATGGTGGCATAATGTGACAACTGTCAAAAATCCAGGTATCAGTACAATTAATTAATCTTGATTAATGCTTAATGACTGTGCTGAATTACAAAATTAACTACTTTCTGATTTCTGCCATACACATACATGTGCAACATACATTATTTAATGTCATATCAATATTGCATGAAAGCAATATTGCTTTGAATGATGCACAAAGCACAGTTAGCACAGTTACCTGATAAATCAGGAATATGTTGACAGAACTCAACACATAGACAGACAGTGTTTTGAAACACAGTATGAGCCAGAAACCAAGTACTACACTAGTATAGAGTGTAGGGAAGTAAGGACCACAAAACTGCTTTTCTAGGTGATAGTTTAAGTGCCGGAAAGTGCCTAAAACTCACATAAGGTGCTGAATTCAGCAAAATTCAGCAAAAATCAGCATTTTAACACATTAATAATATGAAGAAACATGATAAAATGGTCATGAATGCTTTCCTAAGTGTCGGGAATTAAAAGTGTCACAAAAAGGTACATAAAGAACACTAAACTGTATAGTTTAGCACTTTAGCGAACCAGTATCCAACCGAACAACCGAACACTACCCGAAACATCAAATTTACACTAGAAGCATTGTTTTAATATTACCAAGCTAGTTATGATCCCCGAACATCATAACATCTCCTAAAAATATCTAATAACTGAAACACGTAACGAATACTTGGATTTGAACTAATAAGTGACTATTCTAGTTAAAGCCTACTCTACCCCCTACCTATGGACGGCCATGCCTCACCCCCATGCCTCCAAGATTTTATTTCCTTATTATATTGGATCTTGTTTTTCTTTTTAGAACACATTACACATGAGTTAATAAGGGATGATGGTTATAAGTATGTTATGGAAGGTCTTGAGCTCATAATTCTCACACACTAACACACACTCATCTTTCTCCCTCTCTTGCTCCCACTCTCGGCCGAACACTAGCCACACCACCACCACCACCACCATCATCATTCAACTTTCTTTATCCATTCCAAGATCATACAAAGGTGCTAGGAGGTATACAAGGAAGCTTGGTGGCTTTGGAACTTGAAGGGCCTTCTCTAATTGCTTTTATCCTCTTGATTCATCCCTTGCCTTGAGCTAGTGGTAAGATCCTTGTACACTCCATATTACTTCTATTTTGAGTGGTTAAAGTAGTATCATAATCAAGAACATCAAGAATACTAAAGAACATAAGCAGGGAACTTGAACATAAGCTTGATTTATGAAGTAATCTTGATGAAACTAAGTTGTTTATGAGATGTATGCTTGTTGATCTTTGATTTTTTGTAGAAATGATGTTGATCATCATAACATCTTGCTAGATCATGATTAGAAACATAGTTTAGCAAGATGAGAAAGTGAGAATGTGGTAGGATGAAAGATCATCCACACTTAAATCATGAACTTGAGAAGAATACTTTGGTTTCTTGAAAAATAATAATCAAAGTGAGTTAATAATCATATAGATCTAAAATTTATGAATGGTTTTCCAAAAGAACCAAGTTTAAAATATGAGTTTTAGTAGAACTTGGTTCTTACATAAACAAACACTATTTTTGGTGGTTAAACAAGTGTAGAAACACTTGTGTAACAAGAAAATTTAATTAAGAAACATTTTTTAAAAACATGATTACAAGTTGTAAACATCTAAATCTTTCAAGAATGATGTTTTTAAATAAAAAACCACACTTTGAAGGATAACTAAACTCACTAAACACACTACCAAGTTACTACAAGTTTTCATAAACTTTCAAGTCCATGAAGTAGTGGAATAAGCATGATTTTGGCAAGATTGGTAAGTATAAGTTGTTTAGAGTTGATTGTAAATTGATTGGGATGAAATTTTACAAAAGAAAATGATATGCTTAAAAGCATGGAAACCTCCATTTTTAGGGGAAACTATGGCAAAATTTTCTAAAAATATTAACACTTAGAAAAATATTTTAAAATATTTACAAGTGTGTTTTAACCATGTGTTTTCCATATAAACTTTGCCATAATTTTTGGTTACAAAAATACAAATATTGGAGGTTGGTTTTATAAATAAAAGTGGATAAATATATATTTAGAATATAAATATACAATGAAGACACACATGTGTGATTATGTGTATACTTTGTGAAATAGTTATGTTATTTTAGGACTTAAAATAATATAACACATCAAAATTCCAAAAATTACAATCCAAATTATTACCAAGATCACAAGGAATAAGCATACAAGTTACACACAAAAATACTGGCAAAACCGAACAAGAAATGTAACTTACAAAATATTCCGGAAAATATGTTCACAAAATATATTTTGATAAATAGTATTTTGGATACAAAGGAATGAAAATATGATTTTCACAATTACTTGAAGGGTATATCACATATTGACAAGGGAAAAATATAGTATTTTTGACAAGTATAAAAATATATATTTTCTTTGGAATTATTAGAAGATATATTATTTTTGGGAAAAATATATATATTTTCTTGAGTAAACTTGAAATACATTATTTTGGATGGAAATAAGTTTATAAATATTTTCTAAGTGAGACTTGAAAATATGTTATTTTGGAACTACAAATATTTTTGCCAAAGGAAAAAATTATGAATAATTTTTCTAAGTAATATTCCTTAAAATATATATTTTGGGAATATATATTTATTAAAGATAATGTTGCGGAATAATTAAATGTGAAATTAAGTATGAAGATACTTAATAAATACATTAAGGATACGTATTCTCGTACGTATAAATACACACCGGAATACGACCCCCAAAATATGGCAAAATACGCATGTATAAGATACCCCCATCCTTGGGAAGTATTATTACAAAAATATTGTTTAACAATTTTTCCAAGACTTAAAAATATAATTTGAGTTCAAATATTAATTATTTTGACAATAATTATATAACTTGGAATTATATCAAAAGCGTAAGAGAAACGTAACTCGGAAATGTTAACACTAAGTCAAGGCACGGCCCGACCGTCTAATAGACATTAGTACGTTGTAGGTAGTCGTGTTCACTGGAGAAGTTCGAGTTACGATTGTTGAAGACGCAAGACTGTGAGTTTCGTGTTCCCCCTTTTTCTTTAACTGTTTTCAGTTTTATAACTTCGAGGGTGAAATACATGTTACAATTGTTTACATACATTACTATTTGGTATGGTTAGCTAAGGAATGGTACACTTAGATCATGTGAGTGGTGGGTATAACGCTTAAGGCCATCAATCCTCGTAGTAGGACCGAGGGATATGAGTGATAGATCTATTTGGGTGTAGCGAGCCCCGCCCATGTTGGACCAGGGTTTGGCCCATGGGTAGACTATGTCTTACAACCGGAAGCCCGATGCAAAATTTGCTAGGTTTGAGCTACCTGCATCACGTCACACATATCAATGGCCTTGCAACCCATTGGTGATCTGTTTTTCCTTGTTGCTTTCATATCGGGATTTATAAACTTACATACATACTTACAGTGATTTCAAAGGTTATACATACACACAAACAAACACACGAACTCGCTCAACTTTTGTTGATGTTTTCAAAATACATGTATTTCAGGGAATTAGTAAGTGGATCTGGCGAGCGTTGGAAGTCTCATGTTGCGTTGTGAATAAAGATGCCATCCATGGTTTTGAGGTTTGGGTTGGGTGTCTTATTCCTGGACAAGACACGTCTTCCAAACCTTGGATTTTATTTAGTATCTTTTGATGAGTCCTTAGTGAACTCTAAAACAATTCGTATAGTTGTAATTTGAACTTGAAGTCTACGCTTTAAAACAATGTTGTGATGTTTTCAAACTTATTTAATGGATGACAAGTCTATGGTTTTTATCATATAGTTGATGTTATGATTGAATGCAATGATATTAAGAAAGTCACACCATAATCACGCTTCCACAAAAGTCAGGGTGTGACATATAAATTCACAAATAAGTTGTACGACCAGTATGTTGGTTTGTTGGCACCAAGGAGGCAATATTCATGTCCTCTTGTAGAATGACTTGGGCCCTTGGATACCATATTGGTACACTCCAAAGCCCAGTTGACTGGTGATCACCTTCATTACAATGCGAGGGTAAATCAGGTAGGGTTGCTTATTATGCATGTTTGCCTCCAAATCTCTCATGAGATATTTGGAGAAGTTGTAGGGAGTTTCCTGTACAACTGCATGCACAACTTCCATCAGCCTGTATGACAGCTCGTTGAAGTGACCATGCTTTCTTGAAAAGCACACACCAAGCTGTGTCACTAGATACTGCCATGGTGGAATGAAGCCCGATCTACTGATCTGCCTAGAACGGTTGGGTGTTTGATAACCCATCTTCGTAAGGGTTTGATCTAGTGTTCCTCTGGTGAAGAAGGTGAATATCTGTGTCCTCATTAAGTTGGAGGGCAGCTCTAAGAGTTTCCTCACTTAATATGATTTCCCTTCCCAACATTATACTGCTTATCCACACCTTTGTCCCCCTGAAGATAGTCTGTGCGTTCCACCAGAATGGAGAAGTGTGGGGTGAATCCAGATATATGCTGATAAAGCATAGCCTAGAGGACTTTGCATCAGCATATTGTACACCACCTTGCATCCTTCCCATGCAGGGCCATCGAGTTTGGATCTTACTCTCATATTGTGAGTGGGGTAGAGAGTAAGTGGAAAGTCTTGGCTCCTCATTTCAGTTGTGCCATTTTTAGGGTTTTGAAAGGAGATTTTGAGATTTTTCTGAAAAGTTTGAAGTGGTAGTTGTGATGAGGAAAGTCTTCAGGAGTTTGTTAATTTATACAGGTGAAAATGATAGTTTTGCCATAAATGGTATTAACAACTCAAGATTTCCTTATATATATTTTTTTCTCTTCATTGAATGATTTAGATTTTCCATCAGAAGCGTGTAGCAGGGTTTGAGCCCCGGTTTGTGAGATGAAGTGATTATGCATTTATTAACTAGGCGGCTACATTTTATAGCCCCTAATCATTTTTGTGCCCATGTGTCTCACTATGCCTCTCTAAGAGAGATGACAAAGCATGTTTTGGAAGTAGAAGAGAAATGAATTTTGTTCAGAAAATATTGTCTCTGATGATTGATTTTCCCTATGGCTTTGAACTGTTAATGCAAGTGGCTTTTCCCTTTTTTTATTTTATTATTTATACTTATTTTTAATACATTTAAGGTGGAAAAAAATTCAAAAACAACTATCTACTAACATATAGTAATATAAGTATGAGATGTGAATTCAAAAATATGAAATCCATAAGATTTTCTGATAATCAATAATGTATCTGATGATTTATCAGATTTTATGATAAGTTATCCACCTTTCTGGTGACTTATCAGATTTTCTGATAAGTTATTAGATTTTCAGATGATTCATCAGATTTTCTTATGTTTCACCAGATTTTCTGATAAATTTTATTAGAAATTCTGTTGTTCCTATGTATCTTTCTTAATGTCATCAAAATTTTCCTTTACATTTTGATTATCTCTTTTGGATTCATCTATTTGATTTTCTTTTTGTGACTGAGTGTTTTCTGTAACTTCTGCACCTTTTATGTTACCCATGCCTAGTTTGCTGACCAGAAAATTGTGTCTCTTTTCATCAAGAGGTTTTGTGAAAATATCAGCAATTTGGTTTTCTGTTGGAACAAAGTACATTTCTATGTTACTTTTTTCAACATGATCCTTGATGAAGTGATATCTGAAATCTATGTGTTTGGTTCTAGAGTGATGAACTGGATTTTCTGTTATTGCAATAGCACTCTTTGAGTCACATGGAATTGGAATCTTTGTCAGATTTACTCCATAATCCTTCAGCTGCGTTTGCATCCATAGTACTTGTGAATAGCAACTTGCTGCAGCTACATATTCAGATTCAGCTGTTGATGTTGCAACACAATTTTGTTTCTTGCTTACCCAACACACCAATTTTTCTCCCAGTATTTGACATACACCAGATGTGCTTTTTCTGTCAATCTTGCATCCTGCATAATCTGCATCTGTGTATGCTATTAGTCCCAAATTTATATCTTTTGGATACCAGAGACCAAGATCCGATGTGCCTTTTAGATATTTGAAAACCCTCTTTACTGCTTTTAGACGGGACTCTTTAGGACTACATTGGTATCTTGCTAGAAAACATGTAGCAAACATAATTTCTGGTCTACTTGCAGTTAAGTACAACAATGATCCTATCATTCCTCTATAGGTTTTAATATCCACTCATTTACCTTCTTTATCAGATTCAAGTTTATTCCCTGTTGCCATGGGAGTTTTTGAAATTGAGCAGTTTTCAAGTGAGTATTTGTTCAATATAGTTTTTACATACTTAGATTGATTCAGAAATATTCCATCATTTCTTTGTTTGACTTGTAAACCGAAGAAAAAAGTTAACTCACCCATCATGCTCATTTCAAAGTGGCTCGTCATTAATTTTTCAAACTTTTTGCAAAATTTTTCATTTGTTGATCCAAATATAATGTCATCAACATAGATTTGGACTAACAAAGTGTGACCTTTATGTGTCTTAAGAAAGAGAGTTGTGTCAATAGTACCATTTGTGAAGCCAGAATTGAGTAAGAAGTTTGAAAGAGTTTCATACCATGCTCTAGGAGCTTGCTTCAAACCATACAAGGCTTTGTTTAATCTATAAACATGATTTTGAAATTTGGGATCAACAAAGCCTTCTGGTTCATGCACATACACTTCTTCCTCAATCTTACCATTTAGGTATGCAGATTTGACATCCATTTGGTATACATTGAAATCTTTGGATGCTGCATAAGCAAGGAAAGGTCTTTCTGCTTCTAACCTGGCTACTGGTGCAAAGGTTTCATCATAGTCTATTCCTTCTTGTTGACAATAACCTTTTACCACTTGCCTTGCTTTATTCCTTGTTATTGTGCCATGTTTATCAGATTTGTTTCTAAATACCCATTTTGAGCCGATGCAGACTTGTCATTTGGCTTTGGCACCTGATTCCATACTTGACTCTTTTCAAACTTGTAGGATCGTTGTTGGACCCGACTGAGTCGTTTAGAAGAGCTTTATATCCGGTTCAAAGGCGGAATCAGTGAACTGGACTTGAAAACAGCTTGCTAATTTTTAATTTGTCACTTATATTGATAATAACACTGATTACAACCTGGACAAACTTTGGTAGCACTTCGTTACAGATTCTGAAGTCGTGTACCAAATGAAACAACAAGTACCCTATATATACTAGTCTGATTTCGCTCTAAATGACATTGAGCACTTTCGGGCGGAATCAGATGTTTCTGATTTCGCTCGAAATGACTCTTTTACATTTGGAGCGGAATCAACATCTTAGATCTGAAAATCTGTTTTTTAAACCTCGGGCACTGATAATCCTATTCTATCCTATTACATGATACAAGACGAAGTCAATAGACGTATTGCACTAACAGAATCCCTCTCGGATATTGACGAAGTCTTTAGTGTCTAG
Organism: Helianthus tuberosus; assembly: GCA_030545235.1. Taxonomy (NCBI): domain Eukaryota; kingdom Viridiplantae; phylum Streptophyta; class Magnoliopsida; order Asterales; family Asteraceae; genus Helianthus; species Helianthus tuberosus. Next base: position 24,106,311 of record CM060420.1, on the reverse strand, counting down.
TCTTCAGTATGACACATCTTCAGTCTTGACCATTCTGCCTTCTCATTCAAGTTGTAACATTATAAGCATCCATCAAACTTCTTTTCATCAGCTTCAGGCTCCCCCTTTAGTCAAGCTTCCGTGCTTTTGGGATCGACACCTAGCTTTCCATCTACAAGCTCCTCTTGCTTCAAGCTTGTCTTTAGACTCCCCCTTAGACTCTGCTCTCGGGATCGTAATCTGGACTATCTGCAAACACTCAAACATCTATAAATGCAATGTTTTCAAATTCAATTACCTAGAAATCATAAACAGACTCTTTTAAACTCTTTAACTACTCTCCCTATCAACAAACTTAATTGATATAGTAAAATTAAAGAATCCAACTCCCTCACAGTTAATCTTCCAAGTCCAAATTAATGACCTTGGAGATATCACAAACTGTTTTGATTTTTTATTTTTAATTCAAGTTTCAAATTAATGAACTTGTTTTATTTTCAAAAACACAATCAGCTTACATAGATTTTAAAACTCAACATTTTAGACATCGGTTGTCCAAAATAAAGCAGAATCAAAAATCTTTTTGTATATTTCTGAAAATATAAAGCAGTAAAGAAATATGTACAAATATATTTACAGACAATATTTTTGTTTGAGTATGCGTCAGAGGATCATATCAGTTTTTGACAAGTCACAAGTACCGTTGAGCTTATTTACACATTAAGAATTAAACAATTCACTTAGATTGTCGATATACTTGTCCACTTAAATTTTCATACAAACTTCAACTGATTCAGGATACGAATTAGGTGTTTTAAGAACTTAAACTCATTCATGTGTCCCACCTCTTGAATATACTCCCATATCCAGATCCCAATATTCAGTCTTACAGGTGAGTATACCTAGATGATATCTGTAAGGGGTTAGATGCGAGGGCCATGAGAGCTCAGGTCGATACTTCCGTATACGCAGAGAGATGACGGCTTCGACTTTTCGGTGTGTCCCCTTTAGAGGATCTTTTTTACAACAGCCATGATTAGCATTTTTCAATGTTTCATCATTTTTTTAGCTGAGGGTTGTGCTATGTTTCAAGCAATGCAGAAAGTATTATGCGGGGACTAGGCCATTGCTTCCGCAAAATCAGAAGTCCCGGAATAATACCACAGATATCACTGAGTATAAAGACCTAGTATCTCAGAAAGAGGGACCTTTCAAACGAGATTTCAGGGGTTACCTATATATCCAAGTAGTGTTCCCCACGAAATAAGCAAGTTTGAATTTAGGTTTATATCCCGAAAAAGTTTACTAAATGTATAAAAACCTATCGGCATATCATCAGTGAGACTGTTTAACGCTATTTAATCATTACATTTCTTTAGCATACTGTAATTGTCTACTGATGTACTGTCATTTCCTCTTTTTACGCAAAAACTCAATTTTCTATTTTTTTCATGTTTTTGGCTTTTTCAAATTTTCAAATGTTTTTGAATTTTCTAACAACAATATATCTCCCCCTAAAATGCAAAATCATTTAAAAGAAAATTTGACAACCAATACTGATAGCTTTGTCTCGCCATCCATTTTCTGCTAACTGTGCTCTGTTTTGCAGAAAAACTAATATAAAGTACCCCCATGATTTACAACCCATTGATTTTCGACAGTTTGAAAACCGTTTTTCAATCTTGTGAAAGTAATCATGTTTGTTCAGCCGTGAGGGTTTCGGCATATTCAATCAACATATTTTTGTAATTTTCAAATTTTTGACAAAAACAAAACATATTTTTTGTTTTTCAAAAGTTTCAATTTTTAGGGTTTTGAAAATATTGTTTATTTATGTACAGAAAAACAAATAAACTCCCTGTTTCAACAAACACAGGGTCCAGCAGCCTCTTCCTCTTGTTGTGTCAGACTGCTCCAACTTCCATTCTCACAATCTTTGGATTTGTTGAGCACCTGCACATTCATACTACTTGATTACTTGAACAATTTAGCCCAGGTCTGTTGGACCTTAGGCATTTCAACACAATATGCATCATTTAACTTCGGAAAATCTTTGTCATTCTGAACAAAGACTTTTTAAACTTTGACTTCAACTTTCTCATCTTTTACCGAAGTCACTTGTTTCTTAACACTCCATGTTTGTCCTTTCGGAGTACCTCTTTTGTAAAAATGTGAATCTTTTTGAACATTCTGTTTTTGAACAACTTTTGGTTTCCAAAACTCTTGTGGTTTTGTCATATCAACAGTTGTTTTCCAACTTTGAGTTGTTCTGACTCTGGGTGTGTGAGAATTCCAAGTCTGTCTAAAATCGAACCTGTTTGGGTTTGATTTCCAGTTTTGATTCGAAGCAAACTTGTTTGTGTTGTACCTCCAAGTTTGTTTTGAGTCAAATCTGGTTGACCTTTGTCTCACATTCTCAGATTTTTGTTTCTCAGCATCAATCTTCTTTTTGTCAACATCCACAGGTTTCAGATTTGGACACTTGCGAGCAAGATGTCCTTTTTGATCACATTTAAAACATGTTCTCATGGACACATCTTTAACCTGTGGTTGTTGCTTTTTCTTTTGAGTTAAGAACTCTTCAATAGACTGTTGTCCAATTTTAAGTTCTTTTTCTTCAGCTAAACTCTTTCCTTGAACAAAACTCATTTTTGTCTGAAAATTCGGAGTTTCATTTCTTTTCCAACTTTGTTTCTTCTTATAACCCAACCCAGCCTTCATGTTTTTCTTCTTGAAACTAGGTTTGTTATACGAACCTCTATGACTCTTACCAGCAAACTTTGAAATCTCAGACTTTTCAATCTCAACCATTTTGAAAACTTTATCAACCTTTTTTGAAATCACATTCTGAATCGGGAATACAACATCTAAGAACAATTTGTCCGATCCAATCATGGTATAAACCAATCCTTTTGAATCATCATTCAAATTTTTCTCGGATTTTGTGTTTTTCAGATAACTATCATGAAGCTTTCCTTCATCTTCATCCTGTGATTCAGATTTACCTGTATCAATCGACTCTTCTTTCAACACACTTTCAACAACTTTACCTACCACCTCTGAATCATGAGAATCATCAGATTTGGAATAGGTTATGTCAATACTATCTGCCAATTGATCTACCATGTTGAAAGCTTTTTCAACCTTTTCCTCATCATAAAATGCAAATTTTCCCGGTGGTGGAACTTGATGAAACTCTGAGCCAATGCCTTTCTTGTTTTGCTCAGACTCACCATCTCCAGGTTTTGAAAATTCGTTCAAGCACATATGACGACACGTGATAACTCTTCAACTTGTTGTTATCCTGTTCTAAATCAGCAATCTGTCGCTTTAGCTTAGCAACATTCTCAATATAGGAATTAACAACATCTTATTTTATCGAATACATTCGTTTAAGTTCTTTAGTTGTTTCAAAAAGATAATTCATTCTTGATTGAGCATATTTCATTTCATCTTTCACTTTTTCGTATGACTCTTTCGTAATATGATATGCTAATTTCATTGAGTCATATTTTTTCTTCATTTCTTGACAAGCAATTTCTTTTTCAGAACATTTTTCTATCATTTTAGAAACATTTTCTTTCAAAATTTCATTTTCTATTTCTAACTTTTTACATTTTTCTGAAAGTTTTTCATCATTTTCTTTCAAAACTTTTTTCTTTTTCTAGCATTTCTTTGCATTTTTCTTTAAAAATGTTTTCAGTTTTAGTAAATTCAAGATCTCTTGTTCTGAATTGCTCATCTTTTTCAGTACAAACTCTGCACGGTTCCATGCATTTCTTGCACTGATCAATTGTTTTTAAGATTTCAGAATCAGAATGTACCTCAGTGATTGGCACTTCGGTATTTGATGCAGTTGCCTCAGTTTGCTTTTGATCAGCATCATCTTGCTTTTCTTCAACACCTACTTCATCACAATCATTACCAGCTTCCAAATTCTCATTCTTTACTTCTTCTTCTTTTTTCCTTACCTCTTCTCCAATCTGTTGTTCTTCAGTAACAGCTTTCTTAACCTCTTCATTCACCTCAACTTCAACAGCTTCTTCTTTAACCTCTTCAGCAACTTTCTTCAGATTGTTCACCAACTCTTCAACACTCTTCTTCATTCTCTCTTCATCCCTTTTTCTTAGACAAGATGTCATAGCATATCTTATCTCCTTTTCATGCCTTTTAGCATATGTGTCATCTTTCAACACATTTCTATAATATTCAGCTCTCAAAGGAATTATGAGAAGAACATCATCAAATATTATGTCTTTCTTTAGAACAACTGGTTCTCCTTCTCTGTTGAAGTAACACTCTCTCTTTTTATCCCATCTTCTGTTGCTCACTGCACTCTCATACTCTTCTTGCATTTCATCCATTCTGTTCAACACAATGTTTCTTTCTCTATATGTCTTTTCTTCCAGAATCTCTTCTCTGGTTTTCTTCTTCATTTTATCTTTATCTTCATTGTTCTCTTCACGGATTTCAGCAACAAAAACAAATTTTTTTTTCCTCTGTTATAGCTTTCCCATGAGCTGTTTTTCGAACATTCTCCAAACGATCTTCTTCTGGACATATCTCGGACCAATCAAAACCTTCACCATCTTGAATTACAAAACAAGCTCTCGATTTAGGTTTATCTTCAATCATCTTAGGCTCTTCTCTGCTTCGATGGTAGATTGCCTTTCGGTAGTAATCATCATTGAACGGATATTCATTTACACCAACCGCAGAATTGTTGCACTCTCTTTTGAAATGACCTTTCTGCTTACATTTGAAGTAGGTCACTTTGGATTTGTCAAATCCAAGGTTTGTTGATGCACCTCCAAGAGATTGTTTCCCAGTAATCTCCATATACCTCTGTGCTCTTCGGATGCAACTTGCTAAGCACCAACGAATGTCAATGAGCTCCATCTCTTCCGGATCAATCTGGTCGTAGTCTTCTTTGGTTAATTCGGAGTTTCCAATTTTTCCAGCTACAAGACCTTCATACGATTCCAAAACAGATGCAAGGAAACTCATTTGCTGCTTAGCTGCATTGATGCTCATCGACGGAGAATTCTTCAGTTTGAGAGCGTTGTTGCAAAGAATCCCCTCAGCTTCATCAGGATTTGATTTTGAAGATGAATGATATCCAGAATGATGACTTGTTGAAGTTGTTTGAGGTTCTTTCATCTTCTCACCACTGAATGTTGTCTTTGGTGCACCAACACCTTTCTCCGAAGGTACACTGCCTTTGTAATACAATCCAACATTCTGTTGATGTGAAGAACCATTCATTTTGCTTTGCTTTTGTAGCTCCAGATCATGACTCTCTATCTTTTCAAACAATGCATCAAGAGAAATTGTATCATATAAAGCATCATTTTTTTAAAATAAACACAAACGTTTGCCACTGATTAGCTCGTGGTAACGCTTCAATCACTTTATCTATAAGTTCCTCTCTTGTTTTCACTATCTCAAATCTCTCAAGTTCAATTTTAAGATGACAAAATCTCTCAATCATTTGTCTCACTGTCTCTCCTTTTAGACTATCAAACAGATCAAATTCTTTTTTAAGTAAAGCAATTTTGTTCTTTTTTATCTATTTACCCCCCTCAGCTTTAACACGTAAAGCTTCCCAAACTGATTTAGATGACCCATCATGATTCAGCAATGCAAAAATATCATTTCTGATTGCAGACTGGATCAAAGCAATCATTCTTTGTTCGGTAGCAAACTCAGATTTATCTTCTCTTGATAACTTCTTGAATGAAAGTTCTTCACCTTTATCATCTTTTGGCCGTTCATATCCAAACTCTAAGCAAAACCAGCTTTCGTGAGCATATGCTTTCGCCCAATTGAGAAAACGTTCTTTCCACCATGTATAATCTTCAATGCTCTCAAGAGTTGGTGGCTTTAAGTGTGTTCCATAGAAGTTATCATGCTTGATGTTCTCATTGATAGCTTTTGTGATGGTTTTTGGTGTAACATTTGCAATCTCAGATGATTCGGATGTGAATGCATTGAAAAACGTGTTGTAGAATTCTTCAGCCATGATGTAATCCTGAACAGATACAATCAAACAAACACTTATCAATACAAACAATATCAAATAAACTGAAACAGACTGACACTTGATTGATGTGAAATAATCTTGACACGAAAAATCCTCTTTCAAGCGAAATAGGAAACTCAAACGAAATCACTTTGTTTGACAACACAAGCGAAATCACAAGTTGACCAGTTGAAGCGAAATCAGTTGATTAACACTTCGAGCGGAATTAGATGTTTAATACTTCAAGCGGAATCACCAATATGTGATTTTGGAGCGAAATCACAACAACCAGTTGAGCGAAATCAGAAGTTTGTTAATCTGGAGCGAAATCACAAACAATCTTTCTGGAGCGGAATCATCAGAAAACAATTGGAGCGGAATCTGAGATTAGAGGTATCCCTGGAGAGAAATCAGCAAGTCTTTGGAGCAAAATCAGACTTTTGAAGCTGAATCAGACAATTTGGAGCGAAATCAGAAACTATCCAGTTCGAGCAGAATCAGTTCGGAGGTCCATTTTGTCCATTTTTAATCCGATTTTAACAATGAAACTTTCAAGGATTTGTTAATAGTCAATTATACACAGTCTGTGAAAAGTTGAACCAGTTTTGACCGTTAAATCTCGTTCTGATGAAGAAAGAAGGTGTAGAAAAGAGAAATTTCAATGAAATTCAGCTGTAAACTGCAAAACTCCTCCAACTAGCTCTGATACCACTTGTAGGATCGTTGTTGGACCCGAATGAGTCGTTCAGAAGAGCTTTATATCCGGTTCAAAGGCGGAATCAGTGAACTGGACTTGAAAACAGCTTGCTAATCTTTAATTTGTCACTTATATTGATAATAACACTGATTACAACCTGGACAAACTTTGGCAGCACTTCGTTACAGATTCTGAAGTCGTGTACCAAATGAAACAACAAGTACCCTATATATACTAGTCTGATTTCGGTCTAAATGACATTGAGCACTTTCGGGCGGAATCAGATGTTTCTGATTTCGCTCGAAATGACTCTTTTACATTTGGAGCAGAATCAACATCTTAAATCTGAAAATCTATTTTTTAAACCTCGGGCACTGATAATCCTATTCTATCCTATTACATGATACAAGACGAAGTCAATAGACGTATTGCACTAACAAAACTGATCAAGCTCTTCTTGCATTGCTTGAATCCAGTCTGAGTTATTCAGAGCTTCTTTGACAGACTTAGGTTCCATCATGCTCAAGAACCCAGCAAATGCACATTCATGTGCTGTAGCAGATCTTGTTTTCACACCATCTTCTAGATTCCCAATGATGTCTGATTGAACATGTCCTTTTATCCATCTGGGATTATTATGAAATGTTATTGATTCTGATGGATATGAAGTTTCCCCCTGATCATTTGCCTCATTTGTATGGAATGTATCAGAATGATTATCAGATGTGGTTGCATTATTCTGATTTTGTATCATAACTTCTGATACATCTTCCACTTGTCCTGCAGGGTTAGTACATGATTGTTCTATTGACTTTTCTATGAGATGTTGATCATGTCCTAGGAATTCTTCTGTTAGTGTTTCAAAAAGATGTTCAAGTTTTCTTGTTTACCAGAAAGATTTACTTCCTTCTTGTATTCATCAAAAACTTATGTTTCTGTTGAATCATCAAAAGATACATACAAACTTTCTCTGATTGTCCTTGTGTTTAAGATAAAAATCCTATAGGCTTTTGAGGACAAAGAATAAGCAAGAAAAATTCCTTTCTCTGCTTTTCTGTCAAAATTTTCAAGACTCTCAAAATCATTGAAAACAAAACACCTACAACCAAATGTGTGCAAAAATTTTACATTTGGTATTCTCCCATTTATGATGTTGTAGAGTGTTTTATGAAATCTCTTGTTAATTATGGATCTGTTTTGAGTAAAATAAGCATTTGTTATTGCTTCTGCCCAAAAATGAGTAAGTAGTTTTGCATGAGCAAGCATTGTTCTGGCTGCTTCAACCAAGGTTATGTTTCTTCTTTCTACCACTCCATTTTGTTATGGAGATCTTGGAGTAGAATAATCATGAGAGATTCCTTTACTTACAAGGAAGCTCTCAAGTTTTGAGTTTTTAAATTCTGTTCCATTATTTGTTCTGATCCTTCTAACTAATAATTTTAAAAGATTTTAATTTTTTCTGATAAAATTTATGATCAGAGCTGGAGTTTCACTTTTCTTTCTCAAGAATTCTACCTAAGTGTATCTAGAATAGTCATCTACAATGACCAGAATGTATTTCTTTCCAGAAAAACTTTCAGTACTTATTGTTCCACAAAGATCCATATGCAAAAGTTCTAAATTTTGTGAAATTGATGATTCAGAAATTGTTTTATGTGAGCTTCTTTTTTATTTACCAATTACACGAGCCTCACATATCTTATCATTCTTTGCGGATATGAAAGGTATTCCTTTCACCAGTCCTTTGTTTGCTAATTTACTTAGATTTTTTAAATTTAAGTGGGCTAATCTTTTGTGCCACAGCCAACTATTACCTTTGTTATTTTTTGAAAATAAGCACAACTGAGGATGTTCATTTTCCTCTTTAAAATCAAAGTAATAGATAGACTTTCTTATTCTTTTTCCACTTAAGTAGATTTGTTGTCATCTAGACCAATTAGCAAACATTTTCTGGTAAGAAGGTTACCTGAAATCCTTTGTCACAAAATTGACCACAACTTAGAAAATTGTACTTTTAGCCTTCTACATAGGCTACTTTTTCGATGGTCAATGATCCATACTTTATACAACCATACCCCAATGTCCTCCCCTTTACTCCATTTCCAAAGTTGACTAATTTAACCAGTTTTGAAACAAAATTACTAATTAAGCTCCTATCTCCAGTCATGTGCTTCGAGCTACCAGAATCGCAGTACCAGATCTGCGGCACATGATGGTCCTGAAATATTAAAGTTAGAGGGTTTTCGGTACCAGACTTGCTTAGGTACTTTTTCTGATGAATTCATAATCAGATTTTATTCTTTAAATGAAATTTCATCAGAATATCTGTTACATGCTGAGCCATGTACATATTAACTTTTGTTTGGAGATGGTGTTGAACTAGCTTCAGTATGTCAACACACATACAAGTCTCTTTATCAGAATTTTCTTATTTATCTCCTTGTGATGAAAGTTTTGGATATTTTTGAAATTTTGAATGAATCTTTTCTGGAGTTTTTGAAAACTTTTTTTTGGATTCATTTCTTTTTCCTTTTAAGTTGATTTTTGAAGCTTCAAAAGAGTTATCAGAACTTATTGATCTGCAAGATTCTAATGTTAATTTATCAGATATATGATGTGTTGCCTTTACAAAGATGGTAGGTTTCTTAACATTTGTTTTTACATACCCCAAACCTTCACCTTTGTTCTTAGATGTGGTTTCAATAAAGTTAATAAATTCTTTTGCTTGCTGAAAACCTTTTACATTTATTTCTTTGTCATGATTTTTTTGTACAAATCCTTCCTTTCTGTTTCATACAATTCAATTTTTGCTCTATTCTTTAAGCTTTCTTCGATTAGTAACTGGTTTTCAATTATAACTTTATTCAAGGTTCTTTGCAACTCATCAGATTTTTTGTTCTCTGATTTCTGTTTTTCTTGCAGGTTTAGAAAGTCTGACATAATCCTGTTTAATTTATGTTCAAGATCAAGATTATCTAAGTTTACCTTTTGTTCCGATTTTCCAGGTTCTTCACCAGAAAGTGCCATGAGACAGAAATTTGCCATCTCTTCTTCTTCTTCATCAGGAGAGTCATCTGATAGGCATGTATCTGTCCTAGCTGTCAGACTAACTTGTTGTTGCTTTTTGGCTTCTTCCAACTTCTTTTCATAGTAAGCAACATCCTTCAGTCTTTTATTCTTGCACTCTGATGCATAATGACCCTTTTTCTTACACTTGTGACAAACAACTTCTGCTTCCACCCTTTTCATATCATCTTCACCCCAAAATTTTATTCTTGCACTCTGATGCATAATGACCCTTTTATTCTTGCACTCTGATGCATAATGACCCATATCTCTTTGGCTGATGCACATGTATCCACTTGAGAGAATATGTCATTAGGAAGTGCCATAATCACAAGTGATTTATGTCACACCCCCAAAATCCACATGCGGAGTATCACCACATGGAGGCGTGACCGACCAGGATCAAGCCACCAATCATATTGAACATTGTAAGTAATAAATAAAATTCAATCCAACAATACGAAAGGTGTTCAAACAAAACATAGTTAAGTGTTTAGCGGAAGCATAAATGTGAAAACCCAACGTAAGTATTAAGTTCGAAATGTTATAATGTATTTAACCTGGCACCCACTGTCCATGTCCCACAATGACCGCGCCTCCCTGTGTAAGCTCCATGAGTACCTATCGACCTGCAAGGCATGTAACAACGAGTCAACAACAGAGTTGAGCGAGTTCACAATTGATTGTTCAGTTATTGAGTTCGTTTCAGAAAACGTAAGTTTGTCTCAGAGTCGTGTGTTACCCAGTATCCTTGTTTCCCAAACCTTTACGATATTCAGTGGGGGCTTCCCATGTTGTATATTACTAGACTAGTTGTATATATAGGTGTCCTTCCCAATCTGAGGACAGTGGTAAGTATGAGATTACGTAGGTTTTACGTAAGTGCCCTTCCCAATCCGAGGACAGTGGTACGTAGGTTTTACGTAGGTTTAGTGCCGGTGTCCTTCCCCATCCGAGGACAGTGGTACGTAGGTTTTACGAAGGTTTTAACACTGGTGTCCTTCCCAAACCGAGGACAGTAGTAAGTAGTCTAGTAGTGATTTAAGTACGAGTAGTCGTTCAATCCCATTCCCAACCCACCGGGAATCCCATGCCTTGGAAAGAGTGTGAACTCACCTCGGTTTGCTCAGTAAGATTATTACTCGCTCACAAATAATTCAATCAAAGCCTATAGTATGCATGTACACACAATCAGTTGATAATCTTGTAATTCAAGTAACAGTCATGACCATAACATGTATTCGAGCAACAATTATCACATAGCATTAAGCAGTTATACAAGCTTAAGCAACCATGCTTCATATTCGACAACACACATCTAACATAGTTAACCCTTGACAACTTATTGAGTTACTGTGCAGTTTACCCACTTGACGAGACCCCTTGTTTCATCGTGTTTCCATAGCGACGAAACCCCTTTGTTTCGTCGTGCATCCCTTCGGCGAAACTCCCGTGTTTCGTCATAAACCCCATCAGATTCGTCGACATGTGTTTCGTCGACAAGCAACTGTTACGTCAAATTAACAGTTACTCGCACCCAGAAATCCTAATTGCAATGTAACAGTTAATCGTCATCAACAGTCCTAACCGCATATCATATCTTGCCAGATCATTGATACGTACCAACACTATAACACATAATTAACAAATGATACCATCAGAATATAAGCAGTGGACATAAGCGAATAAAATCACAATTATCAGATCTAGTTTCATAGGTATTATGACAGAACATCAAACCCTAACAATCAACCAATTCATCAACAAGCAATCAAATCTCGACCTACGAAACCGTCATAACCATCTACTCATTTATACCCTTCTAGATCATCAATCATCAACACAAGCCATGAAATCATATTTATCAATCATTGTTCAGTGAAAATCAGCGGATCCTATCAAAGTAGCATGCAACCTAGAATGATGTAAAGTTGAATCAGACAATTTTATTTATGCACTAACCGGTTATTAGGTGATCCAACAAGAATTCAAGAGGAAGGATGGTGAGAGATGATGGTTCCCGTCGTACAGAGGGGAACTCTAGGGTTTAAAACTGATCACTCAGAATTTTATTTGTAACGCGTTGGGCCCTTACTGGGCTTCGGGGAAACTTGGGCCGGCGAAACACTTGTTTCATCGAGGTGTGTGTGACGAAACACACCCTTGGTTTCGTCGAGATGGTTAACGGCGAAGCTCATGTTTCGTCGAGATTGTTCAGGGTGCAACATTTTAAAATTTCAACTTCTCCACAGGTTAACGAGTTACCAGTTTAAATCACTAAACATATAACATAATAATCACAATACGATTTAACATATTACAAACGTGTATGGTTACAAAACAACCAAGTCGTGTAAACAAACAACTTAACAATTAACGTGCAATTAATGCGAAGATGGAATCTTGGAAACTCGAGTTGTCACAATTTGGCCCTTTCATCTGCTTCCACCCTTTTCTTATCATCTTCACCCCAAAATTTTACAGCTTTTGGGGCCCAAGATGATGGTACTTCAGGTGAATCATCAGTTCCAGTTGTGCCTAGTATCTCAACCATGGGTATATATGGGCCACTCACAATGGATTGAAAGAGAGCTCGATCATGTCCATTAAGGAAATTTATCATCCTGATTTTCCATTGTGGGTACACCTCTCTGACCAAAGTCAGAGGTTTTGACATAGACCCAATGTTGAACGCAATGTTCCAGGTTTGAAAGTTTGCCATATTTAGAAAAAGGAATGAGCAATTGACTGTTTGAAGATAATTTATTCAAAAAGCTCTGATACCAATTGTTGGTCCCAGTTGGACTAAAAAACTTTCTTTTCTCGTAATATGGCAAGTGACTTCAATAGATATGAAAATGGTGTGCGGAAATAGAGATCAAACTTTCAAGAAACAAGAACTACAGAATTTTCAATTTTATATCACGTTGAAACAAAATGGTTTACAAGGTGATTGTTGTGTTATTAACTAATACAAATGAATACTTGTGAAATTCTGAGGTGAAAGGGTAATGGAGTTTTGTAGTATGTATTGAATGGTAGGCTTAACTCATCATATTTTGCAGGAGAGCTTTCTATTTATAGAAAGTCTTGGGCATGAATAAACATTTTTTTATTCATGCACTTGTCCTGCAAAAAGTAGCTTTTTAACATATTCATTGAATCCATTTGTGTCAACTTACTTCGTTAATTGTGGCAGGATAGAACCTATTCAGACAAGTGGTTTTCATCAGAATTTCTGATGACCACTTTATCAGAAATCTGATAAACACATCATCAGAAAATCTGATGATCAAAATATACCAGAAACTGATGATATTCATTAGAAATATCATCAGATCCATCAGAATGGCCTTTTCTGATAGTCTTCTCTTATTCTTGATCAGCTTCTGATTCTTTGAGGAAGATGTATTGTTCTTTTCAAGTGTCCTATCTCGTTTCTTCTTGCTGCTTTGATCTTCAGGACTTTATCTTCTTCTATAGATCCGGCTGAGTATCTTTTTCTTCAATACTTACATAATAAGTTTCCTAACAACCTAAGACAAGATTGCAACAACATCCAGAGGGACTTTCCCTTTAGGTTGAATACTTATTTCATACATAAACTTTACTCTGAAATGATAGGTACACTTATTGTGTGTGTTAAGTCTAAGTAAAGTCATTACTTATAAATTTAAAACATTGATAAATGTGTTCAAAGGTTACTAAAATAAAACACCTAAAACATGCACATCAATAGACAACCGGTCGCACTTAATCAACATTATTGGTTGTCTATTGTTAATTTGTGAAGGGGCTGATGGATTTCAATAATTTTCCAGCTTGTGAATTACAAAATCTATCCTAGTGCCCACTAATCTACTTATCAAACAACGGTATCACCAATTAGATTGAATCATTGATCATCAAATAGTGCAATGAGAAGTTTAAGAAGATCAAGCCTACGGTGCCAAAGAAAATAGTTCATAAAACCAAGATTGACCCTATAATGAACAACCCATTCTTTGAGCGTGATGAAAAGATTCCCTTACAAAATAAAGTTGGACTTCTTGCAATCTTTTCATAGAGGGTATTATGATGAGCTTACTAGAGAAGCTATTATAGAATATTACAAGGCTATAGTGATTATGCATATTTTTTATTCAATTAATTTGATAAACTTCTCAAATAAGGATATGAAAAATCTAAACCAAAATCAAATCTTGTTCCATAAAGAATCTTTAAAAGAAACCTCAACACTTTCGATGGGTTGTTAGAGTTTGTGTGAAGAAAACTGGTGCATGCATGAAGCCACAAGACGTTTAACTAGGCAGAGAAATGAAGACTCTCCAAGCTATTGTCAAGGGGAGCTTGTAGATGCATATTTTGGTGACAATAGCTTAGTACATCATCTTTGTAATTAATTTTCTTTATCATGGAATTCTGTACTTAAACGTTTTAGAGTTATATGTAATGGTGTATATGAAACCTAGGTTTCTAATATTGTAAAAACCTCCTTATGCGATAAGGTTTCTGGTGTAGTAGAAACTTTCTTATACAAGGTTTCTAATGAATTAGAAACCCCATTAGAAACCTCCACAAGGTTCACAACACAATAATTAATAAAGATGTTTGTATAGGGTTTTTGGGAGGCACTTTGCAGAGAATTCAAGAGATAAGCAAGGAGAGAGAAACCCATTGTAATCACACACATAAAAATGAAATGATGATTATGTGGTCGCGCTCATTCTTGATTGTTGTTTAGTTTTCTTATACGTGTTGCGTTGCATTGCGTTTATACATCCACAGGAGGTGAACAAGTGGATTTCGCACATTCGTTTACCTAGTTCGAACCAGATTCTAATGATATATGTTGTAATCAGCGCCAACAACTTGTGTTTGTTAGCCAAAAAATACAGAATACGCAGCTCTTTTGATTTTTTTTCTCGACATTCCGGTATATATTTTGTTGAAACTGAAATTTTATTCAAAGTAGATAATTTTTTGTGTCATAAGCTATATAAGTGTCGGTACCACACAAGTACCGTGACGAAAAAAAACCAATTTTGCCTGAGCCACACCGGTGTAGTAATCAATATTATCAAAATGGATCTAGTATTTGTATTATATGGTTTTCAGTGGATTTAAAAACAATCATAACTACATTTTCCTATTATAACTTTTAAAATATAATATTTTATAAATTTTAATTTACCGTTACGACGTACTTAATTTTATCTATGTTTCCGTGCAAATTTATTCAACACCAAGTTGTTCATGATAATTTACAAGTCATCGAAGCACAAACGTACAACTAGTCAATATTACTTCAAGGTTCGTTTTTTACTATTATTTTCCTCTTACACCCCTTAAAAATATAATGTTTTATAAATTTATAGAGTTGTCATTGAGATGTCCGTATTTTTCTAAACATTTAAATGTGACTCGTGAATATAATTAATTAATTTTTTGTGGAGTTAATACTAATATTCAAATTTTAATGCCTATCGCAGAAACCGGGTTTCTTTCCATAGTTATTTTTTAAGTTCAAAATGGCACACAATATCAAAGTATCCAACTACTGCTTAAAAGTATTTTTAAGGAAAAAAAATAAATGATACACAATGACTTACACCCGCCTTTACAAAAGATATGAAAGAATTATATTAAAATATTGTAAAACAAAGATAAAAGAAGGAAGTGTAAAAAATAAAATAATATTTAAAATTTTCATTAAATAATATCCTATATGTGATTTCCAATTGTTTAGTGATGTCAAAATGTTCTATGTTGGTTCCAAAATTCAAAAAGTTTTATGTTGTATAATGTATTATTTATTATTTTTTTTTTTTGAAAAGTGAACTTCATTAGAAACTACCGACTCAAAACCGGGACGACAACGGCACAAGGAGCTATGCTGAATAATGTATATTTATAATTAATTTTGGTTCCAAAGTTCAAAACCTAACAAAGGTTCTAACGACTTTTGCTTGGAAATTTAGAGAGAATCAGAATATTTGTAGAATTTCAACTCCCACATTTATAGCTTAATTATTGATTCTCAACAAGTCAGTGATTTGTGAATAATACAAATTTATATGGATTTTGTGCATGTTCTCAACTTCTAAAATATTGTATCATAATAGGATATTATTTAAGGTTAAAAAATTCGATTTAAAGCAACAAAATCAAAATACCAAATCAAAATTAGGTTTGTTTATCAGTTCAATATTTTTTTATTAATTCCTTCTCGCTTTTGAAGAGCGTTATCTCAAAACTAGAATTAGGTTTTCAAAAACACCTAAGCAGGTGGTCTGGTTTGATTTTGAACCGTGAACTTCATATGGATATGTTCAAACTGGTTTGATTTCGCTGCATTTAGGTTCCTCGATATTCGAATCGAATATGAAAAACTCGAAATTTGAAGCAAAGGGAAAACTCGATATTCGAATTAAGATCTAAATATTGAATCAAATTGGAATTTATAGTGATCATATTTGAAAGAATACAATGTCTTACTTATTCATTAACAATCAACAATATTATATACAAGTATAGGTACACTAAATTAGGAGAGAATATCCCCACAATAAATGAAATATAATAACTTGACAAATTCTAAAACTAATCCTAAAAATATGAATTTTGAATGTTTTATTTTTAGTGCCTATTACCCCCGTCAAGCTAATGGGTGGTGGACCAATACGGAGAAGTGTCCGAAAATGTTCAAACAATGGTCGTGGAAGACTTTTGGTTAAGATGTCCGCAACTTGTACCTTGGTAGGAACAAATTTGGTGACAAGACGACCCGAGGCAACTAGCTCCCGAACAAAATGGTGGCACGATGATACTTCAGTGGTCCGTCAGTGATCCAAATTTGCCGTTAAAAAAATGTCTATGTGTTTAGCTCGTTTGTGTGACACTGGATTTTGACTGGGAAACAATGCACTTTTGTTGTTATATAAAAGAGTCTGTCAGGTCGATGGTAGAGCATTTAATTCATGTAAGAGGTGTGTTATCCAAATGATTTCTGCAACGGTATTAGCCATCGCCTAGTACTCGGATTCACAACTCGAACGTGAGATGGTAGGTTGCTTCTTCGCACTCCATGACACGAGGTTTCCTCGAAGATAAATCGAATAGCCATAAGTGGAACGTCGAGTTTCAATACAACGAGCCCAATCCACGTCCGAATAACCCACAAGAGATGTTTTAGTTGGGCGATCAAATGTTAAGCCATAAGACATTGTACCCTTCACGTATCGTAGAATACGTTTCACCATCTGAATGTGTAAGGTTGTTGGGGTTTGAAGAAATTGGTTGGCTTGGTTAACGACGAAAGAGAGGTCCAGACGAGTGATAGTAAGGTATTGAAGAGCACCCACAAATGAGTGATAGAGTGTTGGATCATGAAACGGAGTACCGGTAGAAGTGAATGTGTCCGTGGAGGTGAGGGGTGTGGCAACAGGTTTTGAGTCGAGTAGGCCGGCTCGAGAAAGAATGTCATAGGCATACTTGGCTTGGCTGAGAAAGAGACCGGATGAAGTGTGAGTGACTTCTAAACCAAGAAAATAATTCAAGGCACCTAGATCTTTGAGTTTAAATTTGGTGTGAAGTCGTTTGGTGAAGTCGTTAATGACATTGTCATTATTGCAAGTGAGTATGACATCATCTACGTAAACAAGGAGATAAATGAGTATCTCATTGTGATTGTAGATGAAGAGAGATGCATCAGCACGACTACAATGAAAACCGAGACTAAGAAGAAAAGAGTTTAACCTTTGAAACCACGCACGCGGTGCTTGTTTTAGACCGTACAAATCACGATTGAGCTTGCACACATGGTTGAGAAATTTCGGATCTACGAACCTGGGAGGTTGCTCCATGTAGACGGTTTCGGTTAAGTGGCCATTTAGAAAAGCGTTCTTTACGTCGAGTTGACGGAGATTACCTTTATAAATGGTGGCAAGACTCAGAACGACATGGATGGTAGAGGATTTAACCACCGGGCTGAAAGTATGAGAGAAATCAATGCCGGAAAATTGCGTGAACCCTTGAGTTACCAAACATGCTTTGTAGCGATCAAGTGATCCATCTGGTTTGAATTTAATGCGATAAATTCATTTTGAGGCTACAATATTGGAGTTTGAGGGCGTGCGACAAGTTCCCACATTTTGTTAGTGTGAAGCACATTGAGTTCTTCATTAATGGCGTTAATACACTTAGGATTTTTGGAAGCAGTTTTAAATCCTTTTGGAATATGGGTAGAATAAAGAGCATGATGAGGACTAGTCTGGCAATGGGAGAGATAGGCGGTATACTTTGGTTTAAAAATTGTAACACCCCAAAAACGGGTTTGGTAATCAAACCGCGTTACTAATAATGACGGGTAAAATACCGTTGGTGGTGAAAATTTACCCGGTAAATATTAGGGTTTAAATAAATAAACCTAATATTTAATAAATAAAAAGTGAAAAAAGCTTTTGAGGAAATAAAGTTCATCAGAGGCCCGAGTTAACGGGACTTAGAATGAAACGGGTTATAACCCCCAGAACCTACTAAGTTAACTAGGAATAATTAACCTAGTTATTAATGTGTAATTAAGTGAATAAATAAAGATCAAGACTTTTAACCCTTTATATAAAACTTCTAAACATGAGGGACCAAAAGTGGGCAACTTAGGAAATGTTTTAATTAAAAACAATAATAAAAATCAAAACACACACTTGGTGTGTGTGTGGGTCGATCGACCAGAGCAGGAGAAAAGAAGCTCAAACCCTAAACTCTACAAAATCATCAAATTGAAGCTTGATTCAAGGCCAAGATCGATGCATGCATACATAGAAACGATCACCTAGTCATGGGGATCATGAGGTATGTCATAAAACCTATATTGGTTAAAGTTGAAAATCTAGACAAGTAGGTTACTTGCAAATAGATGGTTGGGTTATGATCAAAAGTCGAAATTGAATGTCTATGTATGTTTAATTTCGTTAGTTAGGATGATATTATGAAAACTTGATGTACTATTACTTGAAGATGATTAACAAGTAAACTAGGAAGTGGGTTTTGACTAAATTCGTGTATGTGATGTTTTTAGGGTTTTTGATTGCTAAAAATAGTGTTATAATGTCATAAACATGTTTTAATTGAAAGCTGAATTCAAACAGCTTCTGATCAGAATTTATAGCCGAATTGTATTGGCTGTAACGTTGACAAAACCTGACAAAAAACATGTGTTTCTTGACTCTAAAATGTAATTCCAGGAAATATCTTTAAAACCCCACTGGAATTGCATTTTTTCGACGAAAATTGAATGTTTTATGAATTTTTCGGTATCGAAGGTTCAGGCTGCGTTTTCTGGCAGAATTTGCAGCCCATTACGAATGTCATAACTCAATTTAATAATTGAATTATGATCTCAAAATTTTACTGTAGGTAGCTTCAGGTAATTCCAAAAACCTCCAATTGGAATTTCGTCAATCGGATAAACGAGGAATTTTAAATGAATTTTTTCGTAAGCTGCAGTCAGAAGTAACGAATCTGATTGCAGCTTAGTAAATGAATTTTTATGAATTTTTGGTAAAGAATTAGATCTTGAAAATTTAACACAAGGCCTAACCCTCCGAGAGGTACGTCACATAAAAAATCATAATTTTTGAAGACTTGTAAACAGGTCACCAAAAACAGCCTATTTTTCGGTGATATGAACTTGCCTAATTGATGTTAATCTTGGCTAAATGAAAAGTTATAAACTAGTTGTTGAATATATGGCATGCTTTGATTAATAAGTGTGTAAAAAAAGGGGTCCATAGGGTGATGGCCATTGTATAAAATGACCAATCTAACCATCTTAAGGATGTTATGATATAGTTTGACTCTAAACAAGCTAGGTGGAGGCTTGGGAAAGAAGCGTGTCAAACGGATTGAGTACGCGGAAAAGTGCATAACCGGATGCAAGGTAAGTAAAGCTTACGCCCGTTTATATTATTTACAAAATACTTATTTGCAAGTAATGAATATGAATTCTATTAAGTGATTGGATTATGATGTTCCGACACGAATTAGTGCGAGTCGGAATAAGGAGAATGGTAAGAAACCATAAATTTTTAGTAGAAAAGGTAGAATGGTAAATTATCATAGGATGATGGACAAATAAGAAATTTTGAAATATTACATTATGGTGAAAACCGTGATGGGTAAAAGTTGTAAAATAAGTAATCCGGACACGGGTGAACGGATGGGAAATGAAATTCAAATGGTCACCATATGGTGTAAGCCATAATGGGTCAAACAAACAAGAAAAACAGTTTTCAAGTAAAACAAGTTCGAAGGAAAAACTGAGATAGGTTTAAGGGGTGAAATGGTAATTAACTACCAACTCATATGAATAAATGGTCATTTAGACTAAACAGGTCAAATGGTGTTGTTAACACCATTTGACAATAACATCTGATAATCGCTTGTTGAGTTTTGTGTTCACATGAATTAACATAAGGCTCGCGCTACTATTAACTAAAGATTAATAGTGGAAGGTATTTTTACGGGTCGATATAATGACCCGAGCCAGGTACGCATAAATAGATCTATAGTTGAAAGTGATATTCTGGTCAAATAATTAGTGAAAGTCCTTTGTCGTAAAATGAGGGACTAAAATTAACCAAAAAGCCCTTAATGGGTAAACCGGGTAAACGAACCTTAGAGGTTGTTTAGGAACTTGTGTGGTGAATATGTAAACCTTAGATACGTATAAGAGTTATAGGCAAAATCTTTTGTGAGTCAAATGCCTAAAAGGAGGTCATTAGCGTAAAGTAACTAAACAAAGGGTAAATTTGGGATTTTGGGTTTTCTTATGTTAAATCCACCACAAAAATAGTTGTGGTGGAAAATAAGTAGATATTTAAATTTGGAAATGCGAGGTGTGAAAAGAGAAGAGCGGATTCTATGCTTAGACGCACAAAAATCCTCTAAACAGGTCAAAATGGATTACGTGCATAACTTAGTTATTAGCTGCGTAGTTCACAAAAGTCATGAATCCGAAATAAAATTTTTGATTTAAATACTTTGTATTTAATTTATGATTAACTAGAAACAAGTTTGGTGGTTTTAACTACAAACGGGTCAAAATGTTGATTTTGAATAAAAAGCCGAATGCTTAAAAAATCCAGAATTTTTTTAGTTTGAATGTCAGATTTAAACTCCATCCGATGGAGAATCTAATTACGGTCGCTTGGAAAAAGAATCACGCGAAACGGACATCTAGAACTAAAGTTACGAAATTTCAAAGTTAGAATTTGGTTAAAACTCGGAGTTGGGCATTCGCAGCTCAAACAAACAAAGCTGCTTTGAAAAATAGGCCATCGCGCTACATGACGGCGAATTAATAAACTGGTCGCGTGACGCGACACTTGTCGCGGCAGCGAAAACTGAGACGAAAACGGTCTCGGGGCGCGACCGAACTATATTTCAGAAATTTTCTTTATTTCCATTGTTGGGCCGTAGGACTTGATTATATGTATTTAAAAGTTGTCAAAACTAACAGTTTATGTGGTTTTGGCATTAGGTGAATGCTCACAAGATTTTCGGATGAAGATCGAGCGTCTTTCAAGAACCGAACACACTGAACAAGGTTCCGCATTGATTTATTTTGTTTAAATTAATATGTAAATAATAAGAATTGCATTTGAATGTTTAAACTAGTTAGAATGATAACTCAAATATTTTGATCATGTATGATTGTAAACCCAACAAGTTTTTGTAAGCTCGCATTTTTGTAATAAATGCGTGTTAAATATTATAAATTTTGTTATTTTAAGATGGGACTTACAAGTTGGTAATCAGAGCTCCAGGTTATTGACAAATGTGTTCGGTTCGAGGCTTGATCGCAAATCCGGTAAGTACATGTATGTTAATAGTTTAGCATGCTAAAGTGTTGTAAATAACACATAGGGCTATCGTGTGATACACGTTACCTCAATTAAATGATAAATATAGGTGACGAAATTGCGTGCGTTGACGCTTATAGTAGAAAATCCTTGTATTATAATACGGGCGATTTTTGAAGTTGATGTTACTAATTCTTGTAAATGTTTTAATTGAAGGACACTCGCATCTGAAAATAGCGAGAGTTTAACAAATTGCGGATTTGAAGAAGGAACGGTCCAAAGAGTATGCTCATCAAGGACCTAAATCGCGTAGCAATCGCGAACAAGGCTAATGGCAAGAGAAGCCCGTTAGGGCAAACATTACCAGGTGCACGTTTTAAATTTAATTGCACAAATAGTAATATGCAACAAATACGTAGAGATTGAAAGTTGCATATGTAGATTGAAAACTTGGAAAAACCCGAATAGAAAATCTATCCGGGATATTGTTTCCAAGAGAAAACAAATAGAGGCATTACTTACATGGGGCGTAATGTGAAAATTTTAAAAAGGTCATGTATACCAGGTATTGATCGCTTACTCTGGCCAAGTAAGTGGTGAGCACGTGGTACCATGAACTTTTTATGATGGACATACTGTAGGATCGTGTATCTGACCCGAATGAGTCTATCAGAGGAGTTTTACTTCGTTTCAGGTGCGGAAAACAAGAAACAAAGGTAGAAACAGCTTAATCTTCACTTTAAACACCTTGTATATTGAATTAACAATGATTACAAGCAAACGTCCCACCGGCAGCACCTCGGTATGGAAATCAGCAACTCTTTCAAGTGAGATCGCTTGAACCCTATATATAGTAGATGGAGTCTGGCTTGAAAGAGACAAAAATCAGTTCAAGCGAGATACCATATATTGGTTTCGCTTGAAACTGACAAATGTCATTTCAAGCGGACTCAACCATTTCAAGCGAACTTCCATAAAATACATCTTAAACCTTCCTATTTTCTCGTACATCTTGCCCTGATCTAACATATCCAGTCTAAGACTCGATACAAGACGAAGTCGACAGATGTATGCACTAACAGACTCCCCCTCAGATGTTGACGAGTCTCACGTGTCGAGTCTTTGCAACTTCAGTCTTTATCAGTCTTTGGGCTTCACTCTTTCTATCTTCTCTTGCATGTCATCAGACTCCCCCTAACAATGTGTTGGCATTCCTTAAGTTCATCAGCATCATCAGTTTCAGGATCGTAATCTGGCTTTCTCAAATTCAAGATCTTTGCCTAGCTCATTCTTTGACCATCAAATCGAATCCTGGCTTAAACTCTATTCACAGC
The DNA here is from genome assembly GCA_030545235.1 of Helianthus tuberosus. NCBI lineage: Eukaryota > Viridiplantae > Streptophyta > Magnoliopsida > Asterales > Asteraceae > Helianthus > Helianthus tuberosus. The sequence goes on along the minus strand of CM060420.1, from coordinate 24,083,349 downwards.
ATCCTTAGGTATCGGAACCTGGCTCTTTAAACACAAGCTTCTCAGGATTGATCAACCTGGCTCTACTAAAGATGTTCCAAGATCGTAACCTAGCTCTCGATCTGCTCAGGATTGTCACCTAGTTCAAACTTAAACCTGCACAATCTCTACCTCAAAATAAATTTCACACATTTAACAATTCAATGTATGCACTAACACTGACTCTCCCTCAAAAATAATTCAATAATCTTGATGAACCACTTTAAAATTTGATCAAAACACATTATCCCAAACCATTTGTTCATCATGTCTAGCACTTGGAATTTTGAAAATTAGCTCTCCAACATCAGTTGTCGAAAATCTTTTTGAGTTTTTCAAAATTTATGCTAAAACACACCGAAAATCTTTTTGAATTTTTGAAAGTAAAAAAATACTTACAGACCATATTTTTGTGAGTTTTGTGTAAGAGGATCATATCAATTCTTGACAAGTCACAAGTACCGTTGAGCTTAGTTACACATTAAAAATTAAACAATTCACTTAGATTGCCGATATACTGATCCACTTAAATTCTCACACAAATTTCAATTGATTCAGGATATGAGTTAGATGTTTTAAGAACTTAAACTCATTCATGTGTCCCACCTCTTGAATATATTCCCGTATCCAGATCCCAATATTCAGTCTTACAGGTGAGTATACCACAGATGATATCTGTAAAGGGTTATAAATTATAGAACGAAACCGTGAGAGCTCAGGTCAGAACTTCCGTTCAGCAGAGAGATGACGGCTCGACTTTTGGTGTGTCCCCTTTAGAGGATCTTTTGTATTACAACAGCAATGACTATCAATTTTATTGTTTCATCAATTTGCTGAGGACGGCGCTATATTTCAAGCTTGCGGAAAGTATTCTCCGGGGACTAGGCCATTGCTTCGGCAAAATCAGAAGTCCCGGGATAATACCCCAGATATCACTGAGCATAAAGACCTAGTATCTCAGAAAGAGGGACCTTTCAAACGAGATTTCAGGGGTTACCTATATATCCAAGTAGTGTTCCCCACGAAATAAGCAAGTTTGAATTTAAGTTTATATCCCGAAAAAGCTTACTAAATGTGTAAAAACCTATCGGCATATCATCAGTGAGACTGTTTAACGCTATTTAAACATTACATTTCTTTAGCATACTGTGACTGTCTACTGATGTACTATCATTTCCTCTTCTTTGACACTAAAACTCATTTTTGATTTTATCATGTTTTTGTTTTTTTCAAATTTTAAAATGTTTTTGGATTTTCGAAAATTTCTACTCCCCCTAAAATGCAAACACATTTCAGGAAATTTGAAAACCAAGTATACAATAAAATGACAACCGATATCGAATCGCTTCAGTTCGCCATTCACTTGACATAAACAATCAGAACTCCCCCTTTCACAAAACTATTTTCTCATTTTGATTTCAAAACACTTAAGTTTGTGTTAACCAAAATGATTTTTCCGGAAAATAAGTTTTGTTGGTTTTATCACTTGTAAAGTTAGGGGTTTGGTTCATCATATTGTCCTTCAAATACCACTTGTAAGTATGGTCCAATCAAGTTCAACCTAATGACCTTGATTAACCACTTGTAGGAAAACAAGTACAACTTAATGTCCCTGATTTACCACTTGTAGGTGTAAAACTTTATCAACCAACTTGTAGGAATACCACATCTACACAAAATCATTTTACCAATAAAGATGCCGATTCCTGCTTCAAACTTACCAACCTGGAAGCTCCGGCAATTCACACTTATCCTGAAAAAATTCAACTATTTTTATATTCAATCAAACAATCATTTACTAAGAAAGATGCTGATTCCTGATCCACGATTACTAACTTGGGATCTCTGGCAAGTCAGATTGTTTAAGGGAAAAGAATTTCCACCCAAGTCTGACCAACCTTGGGTGTTTTTAGCTCCTTTAGCTCTTGTTCAGTTGGGTCAAAAGTTGCTTTCTTTGTTGTGTAAAAATCTTTAACCCCTTTTACTTTCCCATCAAGCATTTTTCCAAAAATTTTCTTAACATTTCCATTGAAAACTTTCTCGATATCAAATTCATTCTTCTCGGAGTAAAATTGATCCGAGATCTCAATCTTACCAACTTTCTGTTTAATCTTCTCAAACTTCAGTGATGGAAATTCATCATCATTCACTGATGATACATAATTTACCTTTTTTACTTCACCTTGTTGCTCTTTTGGCTTTGTGGAACCAGAATCATTTCCGACTTTTACATCAGACTTCTTAACAACCCACACTTGGTTGTCTTTTGCTTTCTTTTTGTAAAAATTCTTTTTAGAACATTCACCAACCTCATAAGTTGAATTTTCAAAAATTCTGAATTTTTCGGTTGGTGGTTCAACATCAACAACTATTTCTTTCAGTTTTTCAGAAACTCCCTGTTTAGTCTTAGCATTTTTCGGACAATTCCATGCAATGTGACCAGCTTCATTACATTTGAAACAGATTGGAGTCTCTTTTGGATGAAACACTCCAGTTCCATTCCTTTTCTTCTCAGCAAGAAACTCCTGGTTTGATTGTTTCCAGAACGGTTTCTTTTGTTCTTCTTCTGCACTTCCTCCTGAAACAAATTCTGTTTTTTGTTTTAGAATTTTTCTCATTTTTATAATTTTCTGGTGGAATAAAACCTAATCCTTTCTTTTTGTAGCTACCATTATGGTTTGGTTTCTTTTGAAAACCAGAACCAGAATTGTAACCCTTTTTCTTGTTTAATCGTTGTTGATTTCTTGAAGTGTATTTTTTAGGTTTTCCAGTAAGATTTAAATCTTTTATTTCAGAAACCTTAATTTTTGTCATTTTGAAAACCTTTTTGATCATTTCAAATCTAACACTTCTTATTGGAAACTCTTTGTCAGAATATAATTTGTCAGAATCATTTAAAGTATATGCTACTTCAAATGTTTCATCATCCAAATTCGATTTTGATAACAAAAACTCTTTACTGTAAGCCCTTTTAACCGAAGATTTTGGACTGTTGACTGACGAACTTGAACCTCCAGACTCAGACTTTGACTCAGACTCCTCATCTGTATCCAAGACCTGATCGACCACCTTTTTAATCAACTCAGACTCATGATCAGTGTCAGACGATGTAAAAGTAACGTCAATGTTTTCTGGTAAATCATCAGTTGTATCGGTTTTTAGCTTTATATTGACTGCTTTTTCGACTTGCTCCTCATTTGGTTTTCTGGGAGAATAACCTTCCCAGATTGGAGGCGGACACTTGTTATAGTTAACACTCGGTTTCTTACCAGTATCCTTCTTCTTTGGCTTTTCGTCATCTTTAAAGGCTTCAAAACCTGCAATAGTGGGATAAATTCGATCAATAAGATAATCAGAACTATAGTAACTTTGAAATAAACGTCTGATTCTCTCATTTTCAATTTTCTCGGTCTCCAACTCTTGTTTCAGTGTAGCACATTCTTCGATGTAATGATTTATAGCTTTTTGCTTCGACATCATCGTTAAAGCATCTTCTCTTTCAGAATTTGTCTTTTGAAGACCAGTTACTGTTTTGTTCAAAACATCATATGATTCCTTTATATAATTAAGATTGAACAGCAATTGTTCCTTCATTTTTTCAAGCTCAGCCAACTTTTCATCCTTTGTTGCACATTCTTTGCAAGTCTCCAAACACTTTTGGCATGGTTTGATTACTTCCACAATCTTTTCTATTTCTATGATCTTTTCAACTTCAACAACTTTTTCTGCTTCAGTCACCTTTTCTGCTTCAATAATCTTCTCAGCAACACTTTCAGTCTTCATTTGATTTTGAACAGCATCCTTTGTTTGATCATCACTTTCAGACTTCTTTTTCATTTGTTCTTTTGCAGCTTGTCTCTCCTTCAGCTTCTCCAAGCGATCTGCAAAATAGAAATGAAAACTTTCAGGAGAGAGATGAGATTTTGCAACATTAATATGTCTTTCTTCCTCATCATCACTGCTGTCATCAGTTGGTGATTGATCAAACTCAATTAACTTTTCAGCATTATCATCCGAAGAACCAGAATCAACTGGTGTTTGATCAAAAACAACTTCCTTTTCTGAACTTTCATCACTTTGTGAACTTTCATCTGCACTCTGTGATCCTTCTTCTGATGAAACAGATGTTTCAACTTCATTCTTTACAGTTTCACCAATGGACTTCATCCATGTGGTAAACATATCTGGTTCTTTCACTATTTTAGCAATGAAAGCTTTGAATTCTCCTTTTTTATCAACAAACATATCCCAGCTAAATCCGACAGGTAGTCTTTCATCATCCTGATTGACTAAGCATACTTTGTTTTCGGGTGATATGAATTTGTTCTAGTTAAAATCCACCAGACATGCTCTCTTTGAATCCTCGATCACTTTTCTACCATGAGCCACCTGTGGTTCTTGTTGTTGTTGCTGACCAACTTGCTGATATATAGCTTTTCGGTAATAGTCATCTTTTCCGAATGGATTTTTCACTTCACTAGCTTCCCTGTTCTTGCATTCCCTCTTGAAATGACCTTTCTCCCTGCATTGAAAACAAGTAACTTTAGATTTATCAAAACCTAAAGTAGAAACATGTGCATCAAGAAAGTCATTTCTTCCAGTAATCAGCTTGAATTTTTCAGCTCATCTAAGAACACTAGCTAGACACCATTTGATGTCCATAAGCTCCATCTCTTCAGCGTCTATCTGATCGTAATGCTCCTTTGTAAGCATAGGATTCCCAATCCTTCCAGCCACTAAACCTTCATAAGATAATAACACGGAACCAAGTAGAGCCATGTGATCTTTTGCAACCTCTTCAGAAAAACTTTGGCCGTCTGGAGGATTCAAAGCAATGTTGCATTGTATCATAAAACCATTTCCTCTCTTTGTGCTTTGAGAATGGAAGCTTGATGTAGTATCTTTTGGATTGACACTCGGGTATAAAGAGAAACCACTGCTGCTTTTAGAACTTTGATCAACATTTTCTGAAGAATCTCCAGCACTAAACGCAGTCTATATTTTCGGGCTTCTTTCAACTTCTGGAACACTGCCTTTGTAGTACATTTTTACATCCTGTTGACCACTTGGACTGTTCATCCTCGCGATATTCTGCTGTTCCAAATCTTGACCCTCAATCTTCTCGATAAACTGAGAAATCGTTAACCCATCATAAACCCCAGTGTTCTTCAAAACCATCAAGTATGTGCCCCATTCCTTTTGTGGTAAATCGTCAACTAACTTGTCTACCCACTCTTCATGATCTTTTGTTATACTAAGCATCGACATGGATCGCACCAAGTGGCAGTATCTTTCAATCAGCTTCTTGGTATCTTCCCCGGGCAAACTTGTGAATAAATCAAATTCTTTCTTAAGCAGTGCCTTTTTACTCTTAATCATGTTCTCACTACCCTCAAATTTGATTCGAAGAGCATCCCAAATTGATTTTGAAGTTTTATCATGTTGAAGCAAGATAAAGATGTCTTCTTTAATGGCTTGCTGAAGTAAACTGAACATCATTTTTTCAGCTTTGTACATTTCACGTTCTTTGTCATTGAATTCCGAGATTTCTTTTATAACTTGCAGATCTGTACACGGTAGAACATACTTCTTCAAAATACATTCCCATGATCTCAGATGGTTAGCTTGAACCCAATTTTCGAAGCGATCTTTCCATCCGTAATATTCTTCAATACTCATTAGCTTCGGGGGTTTTTGAGTAGTTCCGGTTTCATTTTCCAGATTCATGTTTTGAGCAATGGAAGCCAGAGTAGTCGGGGATGTTGCAAACGCGTTGTAAAATTCTTCACTCATGATTCGGAAACTTTCTCACAAAACAACACTTTCAAGCGAGATACGATCTTCAAGCAAAGTAACCTGTTCAAGCGAAAACAGCCTGCAAATAACTTCAAGCAAGATAAGTCTTTCAAGCGAAGTAACCTGTTTTCACTTTAATTTCAAGCGAAATGATACTTTGAAGCAAAAAGACCTAGTTCGCTTGAGATGATTCAAGCGGACTATGATTTTTCAAGCGAATCCTCTATTTCAAGCGAAATGGCTTAGTTTTCTTGAAATGAAACCAAACTTTCAAGCGAGAACTGATGAAATGTTCAAGCGAAACCACTTCGAAAGTCCATTATATCCATTTTTAGATTGAATTTTAAGCTGAAACTTTCTAGGGTTTGTCAATATATAGTTATACACAATCTGTGAAAATTTGATCCAATTTTGACCGTTAAAACTTCCTGAATTGATGAAAGAAAATGTAGAAGATAGAAAATGCTATGTAATCCAGCTGTAATTTGTAGAACTCCTCCTCCTGAGCTCTGATACCAATTGTAGGATCGTGTATCTGACCCGAATGAGTCTATCCGAGGAGTTTTACTTCATTTCAGGTGCGGAAAACAAGAAACAAAGGTAGAAACAGCTTAATCTTCACTTTAAACACCTTGTATATTGAATTAACAATGATTACAAGCAAACGTCACACCGGCAGCACCTCGGTATGGAAATCAGCAACTCTTTCAAATGAGATCGCTTGAACCCTATATATAGTAGATGGAGTCTCGCTTGAAAGAGACAAAAATCAGTTCAAGCGAGATACCATATGTTGGTTTCACTTGAAACTGACAAATGTCATTTCAAGCGGACTCAACCATTTCAAGCGAACTTCCATAAAATACATCTTAAACTTTCGTATTTTCTCGTACATCGTGCCCTGATCTAACATATCTAGTCTAAGACTCGATACAAGACGAAGTCGACAAATGTATGCACTAACACATACGTACATCCGATGTAGTAAGGACAGGGTAAATGGGACAAATTAAAAGTACCCAAATGAATCAAATGAGCAAAATACTTGAGAGTAATGTAAACGCAAGCCGGGTGACGGAAGCGCATTACATTAGAATAATGAGCCCGAGAGAAGGGACGAAAGAGCCATGGTTGACAAAATGGGCAAGTAAAACCAAAAATATAGATGATCCGTCGGATCATAAAAACGAAGGTATTGCCCACACGAAAAAGATAATCAAAGTTGTTAACTTTGGTCGTAGTAAAGAAAGGATGACGATGATAATCGTCACTCCTAATCTATAAGGCCGTCAAGGATGGTCACATAAACAATAAAAGACACGGTCGAATAAAAGCGATGGATTTCGCTAAGACAACCAAATATATCGAAGCGAAGTCTTAATGCATACCGGAAGGGTTGCAATAATAACGACTTCGGTAAAACACCCGGTTGATGGGTAAGGATTTAAACACATGCGTAGACCGAGAAACTAGAACTTGGATGGAAAGTCAAAAGACTCGGGTTTTGAGTCATGACTAAAAGACGACAAAAATGCAACCAAATTGGTCACATTGCACGAAAGTGTACCAATCTGAAACCTAAGTCTGTGGTTGTTGAGAATCCAAAGAAGAAAAATGATGTCAAAGGCAAAACGCCTATGTTTGTTGAGAGGAAGATTTCAAAATCTAAAAATGATAAAACCAAATCTAAACCTGTTGAACAATCGGTAAAGAAAAATGATCACTTTTACAAACGGGTTGCTCCTCCACAACAAGCATGGAAGCCGAAATCTCAAGCAAAGACATCAAATGAATCCAAACTAAAGGTTTCTGATAGTGCTGCAAAACATACATCTTCAACCAAACCGGCTAAGATGGATGTACCTTTGGATTTTTATGAAAAGCTTGAGAAACAAACTTCTTCGACCCCACCGGGCAAGAAGTATGTTCCAAAGAAAGTTCAACCATCTGGTCAACCTCAAAAGGACGAATTCTTTCTATACAAAGAGGTTGAGGTTGGAACTGAGGAAAGTTTGAAAATGAATGACAAAAACTTCCCACCACTGTACACAACGAAAACTCACATTAACGTCGAGTTACCCGAGTCAAAGGAGGCTTGGCTTGCTTCAACTTCTAACTAATTGCATGTGAAATGTGTAGGAGCTCCCAAGATCTATTTTGAAGTGGATTATGGATAGTGGAGCGTCCAGGCACATGACAGGGCGAAAGACCCTACTGTACGACATTAGAGGTTTTAATGGTGGTTATGTTGGTTTTGCGGGAAACCAAGGTGGTCGAATTATTGGGGAGGGCACGTTATCTAATGGTGTCGTTACATTCGAACGAGTCAACTACATACCAGAACTGGAGAACAATTTGCTCAGCATTTCTCATATTTGTGACAGGACGTAGACAACATATTTTACTGACAAGGAGTGTCTGATTCTGAAGCCGGGGTTTGTTATTCCCGAGGAGTGGATCATTATAGGAGCACCAAGGGTAAACGATCTGTATGTGGTAGACATGAGCGTAGCTACTACTACTACGGGTCATCCTCAGTGTTTCGTATCAAAAGCTACCGAGAAGGAGTCAGTGCTGTGGCATCGAAAAATGGGCCACATTCACCTACGTAAGATGAATCACCTGGTGCATAATGATCTTGGTAATGGTGTTCATCTTAAGAGTTTCCACCTGGAGGGAGAATGTATTAGCTGTCTGAAAGGAAAGCAACACAAGAAATCTCATCCCAGAAAAAAGGAAAACTCAATCTCGAAGCCACTTGAAAGACTTCACACGGATCTCTTTGGTCCTGTGAATGTCAAAAGCATTACTGGAGATCCTTACTGCCTAGTGGTTACCGATGATTATTCTAGATTTTCGTGGGTGATGTTCCTGAAGTCAAAAGATGAAACATTTGAGAGTTTGCTAAAGTTGTTCATAAAGATAGAGAACCTGTACCAGTCCAGCATTTGCCAATTACGAAGTGACAATGGTACGGAGTTCAAAAACAACAAAATGGAAAAATTCTGTGACAGAAAAGGGATATTGCAAGAATTCAGCGCGCCGTACACTCCACAGCAAAATGGAGTTGCAGAAAGAAAGAATCGGACGCTGATAGAGATGGCACGAATGATGTTAGCTGATTCAAAGTTACCTATCAATTTTTGGGGAGAAGCCGTATCTGCCGCTTTCTATACTCTCAACAAGGTTCTTACTATGAAGAAGCATAATAAAACGTGTTTCGAGCTCCTCAACAAACGCAAGCCTAACTCGGAATACCTAGAGTCGTTCGGGTCTCCCTACATAGTTCTAGATCCTGATGGAAAGTTTGGGTCAAAGAGTTTGGAAGGAATCTTTGTGGGATATTCCAGTCCACTCAGACGAGTCTTCGTTCCAAGTCTCGGGAGGATCATTGAAGCACAGCACGTAGAATGTCAAGGATACACTATGCCTCCACAGAAACCCGCAGACTCATGGCGATTCGATTATGATATTTTATGGGATTCATTCAACTTAACAGAAGAGCTAGAGTACTTTGATCAATTAGACATATTTCGGGATTATGAAGCTTCCTAGAGTAGATTGCCAGCAAAGTCCTCAAACCGTCAACAAACTTCGAATGATCATGAAGCTGGTCCAGTCACAATGGTGAAAGTGATGATTTGCAGCAAACTCAGACTACTTCGGAACAAGAGCCTGCTCTAGAAAATCAGACAACAGTTAATGATGAATTAGAGTCTGACTCTGATAACCTGACCTTTGATCACGGTGATTCAGAATCTGAGGGGGAGCAGATCCAACCTTTAGACCAGACAGTTCATGTTGATGAACAAGTTGAGGACCAGAATGTCACTATTGGTGCATATGTTTGTCGACTTCGTCTTGTATCGAGTCTTGTGTTTAGATTGGATAGAATGGAGCTCGGTAGGCTAGTTTATAGGATTTTAGAGGTGTTGGACCAGTTCACACGAACTGGCAGAGGCCAGTTCGTACGAAGTGGTCATTGTCCATTTCGCACGAAGTGGATCATGTCCATTCCATGCGAAATGGCCTCCACTATATATAGCTGAGCTTTGTCATTCATTTGTAACAGTTGTGATTCCAAAGCCAAGGTGCTGCTGAAGTGTCGTATGATCTGTAAAGCTTTAAAATCAATAATCAAGACAGTTAAAGTGAATATGTGTGTGAATCAAGCTGTAATCAAGTCTGAATCACTGAATTCCGCCTTTGGTTTGGATTAGAACTCTTCTGATCGACTCGTATAGGTCGAATCTCGATCCTACAAGTGGTATCAGAGCTCAGGAGGAAGAGTTCTTACCATTTCAGCTTGTTTTCACCGAAATTTCTGACTTCTACTCATTCTTCTTCATTTTTCAAAATTAACGGAGATTTCACGGTTAAAATGGACTGATTTTCATATATAACGTGCGAAACACAGTTTTAATCAATCCTTGAAAGAATTAGACCTAAAATCGACCTAAAACAAGATCAATTTTGTCAAAATCATATCCGATTGTGTGACATCAGCATCACTTCGCACGAAATGGACTTCCATTTCGCTTGAAATTGACCCAGGTCGCACCAAAAGGTCCAATTCGCTTGAAATTGACTCCCAGTTCGCATGAAATGAACCACCTCGCTTGAAATTGACTCCCAATTCACACGAAATGGTCATTTAGTGTGGTCAGGTCTCATGAAATGCTCCAGTTCGCTTGAAAACAGTTTACAGGTCGCTTGATTTTGATCCAGTTCGCACGAATTGGATTCTAAGTCATCCATTTTGCACGAATTGAACTTAAATCTTTCAGTTCGCTTGAAAAGGGTCACTTCACACCAAATCAGTTCGTTTGAAGTGAATAGATCCCAGTTCGTTTGAATCATCAATCCGCTTGAACTTTGAGAATTTGTGAAACTTTTTTACCGAAACATGGAAGAAGAGTTTTATAACCCTTTTGCTACTACTTCAGCTGCTTCAGTTACAGTTGCCGAAACTGTTGAAATCGAAAATGAAACTGGAACCTTCCAGAAGCCTCCGAAGCTTATGTACATTGAGGATTTTAAAGGATGGCATAATCGGTTTGAAAATTAGGTGCAAGCTTATAAGTTTGATGTATGGGTTTCGTTAGATAAAGATTACGTTAAACCGACAGATGAACGTGGAAATAAAAAACCTTTAAGTGATTTTTCAGCAATTGAGAAATTAAAATACACCAGTGAAAAAATAATGATTAGCACTCTCCAACAAGCGGTAAAAGAATATATTTTTGTTTTGCTTCAACATGAGGAATCTGCTAGATCAATTGGTTAGAGTTAATTCAAAAGTTTAAGGGAAGTGCTGATATGATAAAAAATAAACGTGCATTACTAAAGAAATCTTTTGATATGTTTACATCTTGTAAAGGTGAAACGACTAAGAGGACTATCGATAGATATTGTCATCTTGTCCAGGAAATGAAAAGATTGGACATCAAAAAGGAAGATGATGAATGGGTTGATAAGCTATCTGATGCATTACCACAAGATAAATGGGGAACATATCTGTTGATTTTAAAACATATGAGAAAATCTGAAAGTATGAATTTGTGTAAGTTCATTCAGAAGCTTGAAGAACATGAATTAGATGTTCAGAAAACTGCTATCATGAATAATCCAAGTGCTCAACAAGATGATAGTTTATACTATAGAGGAAGCAAATTTGAGACTACTCTGAGCCCGAAGATTCAGACTGCTATCAGTGCTGATGGTACTTCCGGAACAAATGTTAGCACTACAACTCAGAGTGGTGGATACTCTTCGTCTTATTCAAGTTTTGATCCAAATTTCTCAACACTAAGTTCTCAACGACAGAGTTCAACAAATCTGTAATGTAATGTTACATTGAATATTTAAAATGGTCAAAATTTTTCTCGAGAAACTGCAAAGCAACACATGGCATCGCTTGTCACTGTGTTAGAATCGTATGAAAGTTTAGTTGCTGGAATAATCGGAAATCCGATGCTCACCAAAGAGGATTATGACCAAATTGATTCTGAAGAACTTGAGTTGATGGACATCAAATGGTGTTTAGCTAGTGTTTTGAGAAGAGAAGAAAAATTCAAATAAATCACTGGAAGAGATAATCTTCGTGATGCTGCTACATCTCAGCTAGGTTTTGATAAATCAAAGGTTACTTGTTTTCGTTGCCGAGAAAAAGGGCATTTTAAACGAGAGTGCACGAACAGGGAAGCAACCGGAAGACAAGATCCGTTTGGAAACAACGATTATCATCGAAAAGCAATTTATCATCAGATTGCTCAACAATCGTCATCATCCCGTGCTATTGAAGATGGAAAGAAGAAAGCTTATCTAGTTAATCAAGATGATGAAAGATTGCCAGAGGGATTTAGCTAGGATAAATACATTCCGGCTGATTCAGAAAAAACAACATTTGTTGCTCGAATCCTTGAAGACTCAACCTCAGGAGAAGAATCAGTCAAATCTAAGCCAAAAAGAAAGAAGATTTTCAAATCATCAGAAAGTGATGAAGATACTGATGATGAGGAAGAGTATATTAATACAGCTAGAAAAAATTTGGACTCATTTAGTTTTAATTTTTTTTTGCAGATAAAATTGAGATTTTGAAAGAGAAAAGGTCTGCTCGACTGAATAGAGAATTGGAAGAATTGGAAGCTAAAAGGATTGCTGAAGAAAAGGAGAAAATGGAAGCTGAAAAAGAAAAAGTTAAAGAAAAATTGATAGAGAAGATTGAGGTTGAAGAGAATGAAGTAAAGATAGTACTTGAAGAAGAACCAATGGTGACTGAAAAGGTAGTTGAAAAAATTGTTGAAGTTGAAAAGATTGTCAAAGTTGAAAAAATTATTGAAGTTGAAAAGATTGTCAAAGTTGAAAAAATTATTGAAGTTGAAAAGATTGTCGAAGTTGAAAAGATTGTTGAAGTCACAAAACCTTGTCTAAAATGTTTGGAACCATGCAAACATTGTGAAGAGAAAGACAAGAAGTATAGTGAACTAGACGAATTGAAAGAAAAACTGTTGTTTGATGTTAAGTACGTAAAAGAATCGTATGATGTGTTGAACAGAACGGTTGATAGTTTGAACAAGACAAACTTAGAAGTAGGAGTTGCTTCGACGATGATGAGTTCAACATTAATGACTAAGCAGAAGGCCATCAATCACTATATTGAAGAATGTGCAAAGCTGAAGCAGGATTTGGAAATCGAAAAGATTGAAAATGAAAGAATCAGACGATTGCTGCTGAGTTATTCAACTTGTGATTATTTGATTGATAGAGTTTATCCTACTGTTGCAGGTCTTGAATCTTCTCAAGATAAAAATATGGAAGTTACGGATACTGGTAAGAAACAAAGTGTCAAGTATAACAAGTGTCCTCCTCTGATCTGGGAAAGTTATTCTTCCAGAAAACCAAATAAGGAACAATTAAAAAAGGCAGTCAATATAAAGTTAAAGTCTGAAACAACTGATGAGTTACCAGACAACATTGACGTCACATTCACAGCGTCTGACACTGATCATGAGTCTGAGTTATTAAAGAAAGTGGTCGATCAGGTGTTGGATATGGATGAAGAGTCAAAGTCGGAGTCTAAATCTGAAAGTTCGAGTTCATCAGAAAAGAGTCCGAGTTCATCAGTCAAAAGGGTTTACAATAAAGAATTTTCGTTATCAAAAAATAATTTGAATGATGAACCAATCAAAGTGGCATATACTTTGAATGATTCGGACAAATTATATTCTGATAAGGAATTTCCAATAAGAAGTGTTAAAACTGAACAGATCAAACAGGTTTTCAAATTAACAGAAATTAATATTTCTGAAATAAAAGATGTAAATCTTACTGAAAAACCTAAAAAATACACTTCAAGGGTTCAACAAAGATTGAACAAGAAAAAAGGTTACAGTTCTGGTTCAGGTTTTCAACAGAAACCAAACCATAACAGTAATTGCAAAAAGAAAGGTTTAGGTTTTATTCCTCCAGAAAATTATAAAAATGTGAAAATTTGAAAAATCCAAAAACATGATAAAATTTCAAAAACCAAAAACATCGAAAAAAATCAAAATGAGTTTTGTTGTGAAAAAGAGGAAATGATAGTACATCAGTAGATAATCACAGTACGCTAAAGATTTGGAAAGTCAAAATGTGATAAACGGTCTCACTGATGATGTGCCAGTAGGTTTTTGCACTCTTAGTAGATTGTTTTCGAGATATAAACCTAAATATCATACTTACTTATTTCGTGGGGAACATCTCTCGGATATATAGGTAACCCCTAAAATCTTGTTTTAAGGGCTTTCTATTTCTGACATACTAGGTCTTTGTGCGTGGTGATATCTGGGGTATTATACCAGGACTTCTGATTTTGCGGGAGCAATAGCCTAGTCCTCGTATAATACTTTACACTGCTTTAATCTTAAAGCCCGCCCTCAGCATAAAAAATGATGAAACATTGAAAAATGCTAATCATGTGTTGTTGTAAAGAAGATCCCTAAGGGGGACCACCTAAAGTCGAACCATCATCTCTCTGATTTTGCGGAAGCAATAGCCTGAGCTCTCATGGTCTCGCATTAACCCCTTACAGATATCATTAATGTAGATTCACCTGTAAGACTGAATATAGGAGTCTGGATACGGGAGTATATTCTAAGGTGGGACACGTGAATAAGTTCAAGTGCTTAAAACATTAATCTCGTATCTTGAATCAGTTGAACTTTGTGTGAAAATTTAAGTGGATCAGTATACTGACAATCTAAGTGAATCGTTTAGAACTTAAAGTGTTTAAAGCTCAACGGTGCTAGTGATTGGTCTCATAAACTGATATGATCCTCTTACTCAAACTCACAAAAATATTGTCTGTAAATATTTCTTTAATGCTTTTAATTAAAGGAAAAATCCAAAAAGATTTTCAGTGTGTTTTAGCATAAAATTTGGAAAATTCAAAAAGATTTTATTTCATCTTATTTTTGACAACTGATATTGGAAAGCTGATTTTCAAAATTCCGAGTGCTAAACATGATGAACAAAAGGTTTGGGAGAGTTTGTTTGAAATGAGAATTGATTTTGAAAAGATTAAATGGTTCATTAAGTTGAAACCAAATTTTGAATGGTATTCTTACAAGTGGTCATCAGAGATTAAAAATGTAAAACCATGTTGAATAATATCTACAAGTGTTTTTTAAATTTGTTAAATCTTAAAATTTGAGAAATTTATTGTTGGGTCGAGTTTTGTGCAGGTTGCCAGGTTCCAGATCCTATTGCTACGGAGAGCCAGGAGATGTGAAGATCCCCGATTCTAAGCATGAGCAGAGTTTGAGCCAGGTTTCAATCCTAGAATGAGAGCTATGTCAGATTGCGATCCCGGAACAACTTAAGGGGGAGTCTGCTAGCAAAGGGGAGTTTGAAGAAGTAAGAGCCAGCTACAGATCTTGGGATAGTGTTCGAGATAGAAGCTGATGAAAGAAGATAAAGATTGAAGGAAGCTTATAATGTCAGATACTTTGGAAAGAGCATGAAGACTGATCAAGACTGAAGACTTGTCATTCTGAAGACTCGACACCGAAGACTTCGTCAACATCCAAGGGGGAGTCTGTTGGTGCATATGTCTGTCGACTTCGTCTTGTATCGAGTCTTGTATTTAGATTGGATAGAATGGAGCTCGGTAGGCTAGTTTATAGGATTTTAGAGGTGTTGGACCAGTTCACATGAACTGGCAGATGCCAGTTCGTACGAAGTGGTCATTGTCCATTTCGCACGAAGTGGATCATGTCCATTCCATGCGAAATGGCCTCCACTATATATAGCTGAGCTTTGTCATTCATTTGTAACAGTTGTGATTCCAGAGCCGAGGTGCTGCTGAAGTGTCGTATGATCTGTAAAGCTTTCAAATCAATAATCAAGACACATAAAGTGAATCTGTGTGTGAATCAAGATGTAATCAAGTCCGAATCACTGAATTCCGCCTTTGGTTTGGATTAGAACTCTTCTGATCGACTCGTATAGGTCGAATCTCGATCCTACAGTCACAAATTTGGAAGGAGGGGTGAACGTTCCCGGTGAAGTTATGCCAAGGACTCAATCTTATCACCCCGAGGAGTTGATTATTGGGGAACTGCAATCAGGAGTTCGAACAAGAAGTCAAATTGACCATGGCCTTACATGTTTTTACTCTAAAGTTGCTCCATTACAAACTGATTTCTCACTCAGTTGCTTTATTTCACAGATTAAACCTCGAACATATAAAGAAGCACTGACGGAAGAATCGTGGGTGAATGCGATGCAAGAGTAGTTAGGTCAATTTGAAAAGCTCGGAGTTTGGAAACTTGTCGACCTACCTGATGGGCACAGAAAGGTAAACACCAAGTGGGTGTTCAAATGCAAGAGAGACGATCAATGAGTGATAGTCAGAAACAAAGCTCGATTCGTTGTTCAGGGCTTTAGTCAGCAAGAAGGGATAGACTTCACTGAAGTTTACGCTCCGGTTGCCCGACTCGAAGCCATCAGAATATTTCTTGCGTTCGCTTCATGGAAAGGGTTTAAGGTTTACCAGCTAGATTTCAAGTCGGCGTTCCTTTACGGAAAGGTGAAAGAGGAGGTCTACGTCGGTCAACCACCGGGCTTTACCGATCCGATTCATAAAGACAAGGTCTACCTCCTGGAAAAAGCGCTGTATGGACTACATCAGGCCCCGAGAGCCTGGTATGAGACGCTCTCTCAACACTTGCTTTCCAACGGCTTTATCCGAGGAAAGGTGGATGCTACACTCTTCACTAAGGAGGTTGTTGGTCATCTGCTGATCGTTCAGATATATGTTGATGACATTATATTTGGGTCCATGAACGACGAACTCTACAAAAGAATTCAAAAAAGTGATGAAGCAGAAGTTCGAGATGTCGTCAATGGGTGAGATGAAATTCTTCCTTGGGCTACAAGTTGATCAGATGCCAGAGGGAACTTTCATACATCAAACAAAATACGTCTACGACGTTCTGGAGAAATTTGGATGTCCGAGACTGCACCGATGTCCACCCCGTTAGCAACTAATCATGGTATCAACCCTGATCTCACCAGAGAGAAGGTCGACGAGACGCTATACCGTTCGATGATTGGTTCGCTGATGTACCTGACTGCATCCAGACCTGACATAATGTACCCGACATGCCTCGCGGCCCGATATCAGTCGAGTCCTAGAGCCTTGCACATGTCTATCGTCAAAAGGATTCTACGCTACCTGAAAGGAACCCCAAGACTGGGGTTGTGGTGTCCCAAAGATGGTGATTTCAAGCTCGAAGGATATTCAGACTCAGATTTCGGATGTTGCAAGCTCAACGCAAAATCAACAACTGCAGGATGCCAATTCTTCGGACCTCGCTTGGTCACTTGGCAGTGTAAGAAGCAAACCTCTGTTGCTCTTTCAACATGTGAAGCAGAGTACGTGTCAGCCAGCAGCTACTGCTCGCAGATTCTGTGGATCCAGCAACAGATGCGAGATTACGGTTTGTAATTTCTTACCTCTCCTATTTTTTTTATAACAAGGCTGCAATCAACATAACAAAAAACCGGTACATCACGCTAAAACTAAACACATAGAAATTCGACATCACTTCATCCGTGAATGCTACTAGAAGAAGTTGATTCGAATAGAAAAGATCCACACCGACGAAAAAAAGGCAGATTTACATACAAACCCATTTGATAAGTCACGTTTTCTATACTTATTAAAATTGAATGGTATGAAACTTTTGTCGTTAGGGGGAGCTATAGTTGGTGTCGATGAGAAAACCACAATAGAGGATGTTGAGAAGCAAACTGCTTTGGTTTGTCGAATTTTTAGTTGTTTTGGTATTTAAGGGGAGATAGTATATTTCAGAAAATACAAACACACTAAAAAAATAAATAATACAACAATACAAAAACAATAGAAAATTTTAAAAATTCAAAAACATTGAAAAATCCAAAAAGAGTTTTGTGTAAAAAGAGGAATGATAGTACATCAGCTAGACTGTCATGGTATGCTAAAGAAATGTAAAGTTTTAAAAGCGTTAAACGGTCTCACTAATGATATGCCGATAGGTTTTTACACATTTAGTAGACTTTTTCGGGATATAAACATAAAATTCATATCTTGCTTATTTCGTAGGGAACATCTCTCGGATATATAGGTAACCCCTGAAATCTTGTTTGAAAGATTACATGTTTCTGACATACTAGGTCTATGTACTTAATGATATCTGGGGTATTATACAAGGACTTCTGATTTTGCGGAAGCAATAGCCTAGTCCTCGTATAATACTCTGCACAGCTTTAATTCTTAAAGCCTCCCCTCAGCATAAAAATTGATAAACATTGAAAAATGTGAATCAAGTATTGTTGAAGAAAAGATCCCTAAGTGGGACACACCTTAAAGACGAGCCATCATCTCTTTGTCTGAACAGAAGTTCTAACCTGAGCTCTCATGGTCTCGCACTACCCTTATACAGATATCATTTGAGTATGTTCACTTGTAAGACTGAATATAGGAATCTGGATACGAGAGTATATTCTGAGGTGGGACACGCGAATAAGTTAAGTACTTAAATCACCTAAACCGTATCCTGAATTAGTTGAAGTCTGTGTGAGAATTTAAAATGGATCAGTATACCGACAATCTAGGTGAACTGTTCAAAACTTAGTGTGAAATTTAGCTCAACGGTACATGTGACTAGTCGGTAGCTGATATGATCCTCTAACACGACTCCCAAAAGTATGTCTGTAAATATTTACACACTGAAAATCTTAGAAAAACCCAAAAAGAATGTGTTTTAGCATAAACTTTCTTAAAATCCAAAAAGATTTTATTTTCTGCTTTAGTTTACGACAAACCATGGTGGAAAGCTGATCTTCGGAATCTCAGAAGTGAAGCGAAGCAGAAAGTTTTTGGCTGAACAACTGGGTTGGGAGCTAATCAATGTGTTTGAAAATTTTCAAAATTTAACAAGTTCATTAACTTGATACTTGTTCATTTTCAGAAAAAGTTGAAATTGTTTGAACAAAATGTCAGTGAGCTCGTATCGGGTCAACCAAGGTCATTAACTTGGACTTGGTAGGAAAATTGAGTAACTAGGGTCATTAACTTGGACCTAGGTACTTGAGTGGATATCTAAAAACAGACCTAAACAGATAAAATTTGAGAAAATTGAAAAAGTTAGAAATTTTGGTATATTGGTTGGATCGAAGGACCCTCCGATCGGATGACCATCTGGGTGATGGTCAACACTATATAAAGGGTCAACTGTTCAGTCAAGGTCATTTGATCGAACCGCCTTTTGTCAGTTGCACTTTTTCTCTCTCAATTGTTCTTGATTTGATCTCACATTCTTGCCCTTCCAAGCACATAGGATTGTTGGCACACTCATCATTCACTATGGGAAAGGTAAGTTTTCTGAATTTCACCGCTCAATTTCTTGTATTTGATGATTATGAGGGCCGATGGTACTATTCATGGGTTTTCCTTAGATCTAGGGTTATTTTGATGGTATTAGTACAAATTGAACATAGATCTAGGATTATCGGCCTTAGATTCATAGTTTTACCGTTCCAATTTCATGAAAAACACCTTAGAATTGAATCTAGGAAGATTGAAGGGTCCGAACTGCCGACATCGTTTTTGTCCAATTAAACCAAAATCAGAGAGTTTTTGTTAGAAATTGAACATAGGGTTTTGCTTATCGGCCAAATCTTTAAGAGAAATTGTGATCAATTTTGAAAAATGTTGAAATTTTTTATCTTTGATTGATGACATTCAAACTGTTCTTAACAAGTTGATCGAAGGGCAATCCGATAGGATGACCATTCGATCAGACGGCCATCCAATCCATGACACATCAATGTTTGAATAATTCTAAGTGTTTGACTATTTGAGTGTGGTTGTTTATGCATGTGTTCTTCATGTTTGATCAAATGGTGATTCGATCGGATGACCATCCGATCGGACGACCATCTGATCCTTCACACACTCACATGTTTGAGTATTCATCAAAAGCTTAACTGTTCATCATAACTGATCGAATGATCATTCGATCAGATGACCATCCGATCGAATGACCATCCGTTCCAAGTGCACTTTCATGTTGATATCATTCATTGAGAACTGAATTGTTTCACCCGAATGATCATCCGATCGGATGACCATCCGATCAGATGACCATCCGATCGGATGACCATCCGTTTCATGTGACTTGCCTTGAAACTTGTGTGCTTAACTTGAATAAGCTCATACGATCGGATGACCCTCCGATCAGATGGCCATTCGTTCAGTCAGTACTAAGCACAGTGTAGAGGTAGAAGTGTTGGAAATTTTTTTGAAATTTTTGGAAATTGTTCACTTTGCACTTTATGTCTCGAAATGTGTGCATACTCTAACGATGATATTTTTGCAGGCAAGAGCATCTGATTTTCATCCTAGTCACAATATTTACTGCATACTCGATGAAAATTATCCAAATATGGAGCCATTCAAGGAAATAATACCATTTTTGAAGGAAAGCAGAATAAGTAAGGCGTTGACGGAAAAACATAAGTGTTACGAGTCACACGTTCGGACATTCTGGAGTTCAGTAAGATACGATGAGAAAGAAAAGACGATCTATTCGGCTGTTAGGATGAAAGATGAAAAGAAAAAGGATATAGATTTGGAAGTTAAGTTTACAGTTGAGGATGTGAAAAGGGTATTAGACTTACAAGATAAGGATGAGGATCCTATCATTATCCCTGAAAGACTAAGCAAAGGCTTTTGGTTTAGAATGCGATATGCAGGGCACGTAAATGATAAAGGATATATCAAGTCTAGATTCTGCAGACCTTATAAGTTCATGGTGCATTGCGTTGTTCATGCACTTTCTCATAGGAAGGGTGCTTACGATGAGACCTCGGATTATATAATTAACATTATAGCGTGTTTAGTGTTGAACAGACCTTATAACATATCACAAGTGATCTTTAATCACATGGTTGACAACATTAGAGGCGAGAAGTATATCATGTACCCTAGGTTCATCCAGATGTTGTTAGATGATCAAGTTCCAAATCTTCCAAAGGATCCAGAAGATGAACTTAAGTTGAATCATATGGGAAGTGAAACTTTGAAAACGTTGGATAAATATAAAGGTTTGAAACCTGAGCAAGAGCCAAGGGTTAAAGGAATGATTGGAAAGATCAAAAAGAAAGATTATGTGGCACCTGAGAATGATCAATGGAGGCATGCAGATAGCAATTCTGAAGATGAAACAGATAGATTGAATGACAGGGTGGGAAAGAAATTACGATTTTGGTATGAAAAGGACGAAAAGAAAAGAAAGAGGACACCAAAGATTTCACCGAAAGTGACTACTCTGCATTAATCAATCCGACCTGCGTTCTTCATTCGAGAGAACCGACCCTCACCCACAGTCTTGTTCCAATTCATCAAAAAATGGGATATATTTTTTGATGACGTCATCAGAAAAGTATTTTGACTTTCTGTAACACCCTAAATAAATTGACTGAAATTAACTAATAATTACATGAAACATTACAAAATCATAGTTTACAAAAAGTTTCGTGTTTAAACCATACACACTTGAGATAGTACCAAACATATCCCAAGATAATTCATAACAAGTTTAAAAGTCAACCCTTGCTAGTAAACTAACCACTAGTTTAAAGGATTTAAAACGTGATTAACAAAAGTGTTTTCAACATGATTATGTCTAGACAAGATTAAGATCAATGCGGAAGCTTCAAAATGCGTGTTCGGTTCTTGACATTATACTTGATCACGATCCGGGGAAAACTTCATCATACCTAGGGTCAAACACTAAAATCGTTAGTTTTGACATCAATACATTACTTATATACAAGTTATAAGGTCGCAAAATAACAAAACTAAATTCAAGTTTTCAGGGTTCCACCGTAATTTACGGTGTCACCGTAAATTACGGTGATCCCTGAACAAACATGTCTGCCGTAAATCAGGAGGAACACACCGTAAAGCCTTTTTATGTCCACCGTAAATTACGGTAGGACCGTAATTTACGGTGGGTTCTGCAGATCCGTCCCTAGACTATTTTTCCACTTTAAAAGTTCATAACTTTTTACTTGTTAGTCCGATTTAGTCGATTCTTTTTCCTACGAGTCCGTAATAACATTACGGACTCGACCACGTGAATTTCTCAATACGGAAACCGAGACACCGACAGTCGGTTCACAATTTCCTCAAATTAATTATCCAACCCGTTAGTGTAGGTGCATCGCACCTCTTTTCCATTCTTAAAACCACTTAGGCATAATTACCCAATTTCCCGGGCTTATGACCATGGAGTATACACGCCATACCATGGCTTCACGTTTTCTCCGAACTAAACACTTGTTTTTGCGGAATTTAAGTATCCCGTTTCAAACGGCACCTTCTATTAACTACTATTGTTTGACCCGATATACCGGGTTTGTAGACTTAAAATTTCATAACCAATTTATTGGTGCATTACCATCTACCACCTAGCAAGATATGAGACCTTTAAGTCCCTACTCATGTGTTTCGTTTTCGAACAACATTTTGACCCGTTTGGCTATCTAGTGATGACCATCACTTTGTTAGCACACCAAACCAAATTTCTAATGTTTATTTTGACCCGTTTGATGATCTAGTGAACTTCGCCACTTTAGCGATACATCAACGCATCAACTACAATCCGACATCGTTTGTACACTAAAACCAACATTATTACATAATACAACGAGACTAAAGTCACATACCTTTAAAGCACACCTTTTCCGCGGGTATCACTTCCGGCGTGTCCACTTGACGTTCCGGACTCCTTGCCTAAAGAGTTCAATTCATAACAAGATTAGAACTCTTTTTCACAGGCTTTAACGCATTCATTCATAACATATGCAAATCTGCGTTTTTAGCAATTTTTAACATTTTAACCCTCTTTTAGGCATTTTATCAAACACCTTGCGGGTCAGATTTCTACATGATCAAAACCAAGTTCATAACTTGAATTTATCACTCTAATTAACTTCTATTAGGCAATATACGCATATTTTAACATCAACAATTTCAGAGATTATCCCACAAATTTCAGTTTACACTAGAACAAGAGTCTTAATCCTAGTGTTCATCAAGTTCTACTAACCTTCTAATCACCCACTATAGTGATTTTGATTCTTACAACTAGCATGCAAGATTTTGACAAGAAATCATCTAGGGTTTGTCCCTAGACTTCACATTACTTCTAATTTCATGTTTTACAACACACAATCAAGCTCAATCTTTGATTTCAATCACATGCAAGAATTTGAGTTGTATCAAAACGACCTAATTTGACATACCTTATAACCTCCTTGACGAGGAGATCACGATTCTATGCTTAGATTTCGATTAGGACATGATTTGAGCCTTCAATTTTGAGTTTTAGCAGAATTTAGGGTTGTGGAGATGAGGGTGTCGCCCCCTGTGTTCTTCTGATCGACCAAGACTCCAAATGGAGTGTTTGGTTATTGTTTTACTAATTATTAGTAACTCAAGTTTCAATTTTGACAACCTTGGTCCCTCCACTCTCAATTAGTTTACATTTTTGACCTTTTTAACTCATCTTTATGTTACTACAAGACTTCTAACTAACCGGGTTATTTATCCTAGTTAGTTTATTCTTGTTTATTATACAATTTATAATTCTAGTATAGAGTTTTGAAATTTCGGGATGTTACAAGTCCACCCCCCTTAAAAAGGGTTTCGTCCCCGAAACCGTAATACGTACCAAATAGTTTAGGGTAGAGTCGTTGCATCTCTTCTTCGGATTCCCACGTGGTATCCGCACCCTTCCTGTGCTCCCACTTAACCTTCACCTGGTTAATTATTTTGTTCCTCAGATTCTTCTCTTTCCGATCTAAAATTGCAATTGGTCTCACTGCATAATTGAGGCTGTTATCCACCTCGATGTCATCATAGCGGATGCGATCAGCTTCAATTGCTAAGCATTTCCGGAGATGTGATACGTGGAATGTGTTATGAATTCCACTCAGCTCCTCGGGTAATTCAAGGCGATATGCTACCTGACCAACCCGTTCAGTGATTCTGAATGGCCCGATGAACCTTGGACTCAACTTTCCTCTTTTCCTGAACCGTATAATTCCTTTCCATGGCGATACTTTTAGCATCACTTTATCACCCACTTGAAACTCAATTGGCCTTTTTCGCTTATCCGCATACGACTTCTGTCTATCCTGAGCTGCTTTTAAGTGAGCTCGGACCTTATCAATTTTCTCATTCGTATTTCGGATTATATCCGTATGTGCTAGTCCTCGTGGTCCCACTTCTCCCCAACACACCGGGGTTCGACACTTTCTACCATATAACATTTCATACGGGGCCATTTTAATGCTCGACTGATAACTATTGTTATATGAAAATTCGACTAAGGGTAGATGGACATCCCAACTGCCCCCGAAGTCGATGATGCAAGCCCGCAACATATCTTCCAACGTTTGTATCGTTCTCTCACTTTGCCCATCCGTTTGCGGATGATAAGCTGTGCTAATGTACAGTTTAGTTCCCATTTGCTCTTGAAATTCGCGCCAGAATTTGGAGGTAAACCGAGTATCTCTGTCTGACACAATGGATATCGGCACTCCGTGACGTGCTATGATCTCATTCGTGTATACTTCCGACATCTTCTCGGATGTATAAGTCTCACGAATCGGAATGAAGTGAGCACTTTTTGTCAATCGATCTACGACTACCCATATGGCATCAAATCCGCGATTAGTCTTGGGCAATTTGGTTAACAAGTCCATCGTGATTTGTTCCCACTTCCAAACTGGGATATCCAGCGGTTGCAACCTACCATATGGCTTTTGGTGCTCCGCTTTGACTTGTAAACAAGTCAGACACTTCTCCACATACTTCACGATATCTCTTTTCATTCCGGGCCACCAATAGTTTTGTTTTACGTCATTATACATTTTAGTCGCCCCCCGGATGAATTGAATAATGAGATTTATGGGCCTCGTCAAGAAGACGCGCCTTGGCCCCACACGTATTTGGAACCCAAATTCTCCCAAATCGAGTTTTCAATCCTTGATTACCATCCTCCAAGTCTTTTAGTTGCCCAACTATCCTTTCTCTCTTCACATTTTCTTCCTTGATTGCTTCAATTTGAGATTTTCGGATTTGTTCGAGCAAACCCGATGTCACAATTAATTGCATCGATCGTACTCGAATAGGCGTGTAATCCGTTTTTCGGCTCAACGCGTCGGCCACTACATTAGCCTTCCCGGGGTGGTAATGTATTTCACAATCAAAGTCTTTGACAGTTTCTAACCACCGTCTCTGCCTCATATTTAATTCCTTCTGATCGAAGAAATACTTTAAGCTTTTGTGGTCGGTAAAGATAGTGCACTTCACTCCGTATAAGTAATGCCTCCATATCTTTAAGGCAAACACCACTGCTGCTAACTCGAGGTCATGGGTAGGATATCTCTTCTCATGAGTCTTTAGCTGTCTCGAGGCATAGGCTATAACTTTGTCTCGCTGCATCAAAACGCATCCAAGTCCCGAATGCGATGCATCCGAGTAAACTACCATATCATCAGTTCCGTCGGGTAGTGTTAACACCGGCGCATGGGTCAATTTTTCCTTGAGTGTTTGGAACGCCTTTTCTTGATCCTCGGCCCAAATAAACTTTTCATCCTTACGGGTTAATTTGGTCAACGGCGTAGCAATTTTGGAGAAATCTTGTATGAATCTCCGATAATAACCCGCAAGCCCCAAGAAGCTTCTAATTTCCGAAGGATTCTTCGGTGGAGTCCATCTTGACACAGCTTCTATTTTTGAAGGATCTACTAGCACTCCGTTTGCACTAATAATATGCCCAAGAAATTGCACCTCTCGTAACCAAAAGGCACATTTTGAGAATTTCGCATACAATTTCTCTTTCCTGAGCGTCTCCAGCACTTCACGCAAATGACTTGCGTGTTCTGCTTCATTCTTGGAGTATATCAAGATATCATCGATAAACACTATCACTGACTTGTCTAGCATGGGTTTGCAAACCCGGTTCATGAGATCCATGAAAGCCGCGGGTGCATTAGTTAACCCAAAGGACATCACGAGAAACTCGTAATGTCCGTACCGTGTACGAAAAGCCGTTTTCGGTACATCCTCCTCTTTGACTTTCAACTGATGGTACCCAGATCTGAGGTCTATTTTTGAGAACCAGCTTGCGCCTTGTAATTGGTCAAATAGGTCATCAATCCTTGGAAGCGGATATCGATTCTTTACCGTGAGTTTATTCAACTCCCGGTAATCAATGCACATACGCATGCTCCCGTCTTTCTTTCTCACGAATAATACCGGTGCGCCCCATGGTGACACGCTTGGCCGAATAAATCCCTTGTCAAGCAATTCTTGGATTTGTGACATCAATTCTTGCAATTCTGATGGCGCGAGTCGATACGGCGCCTTGGCCACAGGTTTTGCGCCCGGAACCAATTCGATCCCGAACTCTACCTCCCGTACTGGCGGTATTCCCGGTAAATCTTCCGGAAATACATCAGCATATTCACGTACCACTGGTACATCTTCCATCTTTGGTGTCTCTTTGTTTGGTTCGTTTGCGTATATCATGAATGCTTTACATCCGCGCCTCATAAGTTTGTGGGCCTTCAATATTGAGCACATAACGGGACTGCCCCCTTTTTCGCCATAAATGGTGACTTGCTTTCCACTTGGAGATGTCAACTGTATCTCCTTGCGGAAACATATCACCTTTGCATGATGTCGGGATAACCAATCCATCCCTACCACTACTTGAAATTCTCCCATTGACATAGGGATCAAGTCTATCAAATATTCTTCATCATCAACGCTTATTTTGCAATCTCGACATACATCACATACAAGAAAACTTTTGTTATCACCTATTTCTACCTCTAATGGCATAGGCAATTTTGTTAGTACAAAAGAAGGATGTCGAATAAATCCATATGAAACAAAAGATTTATTCGCACCCGTATCAAATAACACGTGTGCAGGAATTGAATTTATGGCAAATATACCTGAGACCACATCGGGCTCTGTTTTTGCCTCCATTGCTGTCAACTGAAAAGATCTCGCCTTTGCTCTTGGTGCCTCAGTAGGTGTATTCTTGTCATCTTTCTTTCCAACCAACTCCGGGCACTCAGATTTCTTGTGACCCGGTTGGTAGCATTTGTAGCACACCGACACCTTTCCCGGGCATAATGCAGCCGTGTGTCCCGTCTTCCCACAAATAGGACACGGTTTGTCCTTGAACCGGCACTCACTTTTGTGCCCTTTCCCGCATATCTTGCAGTTTGATGACCCGCCTTTACCATCTTGCTTCTTTGAGGATTCTGTTGTGCGCGCCTTTTTCGTTGGGCTTGGATTTACTATCTGAGCCCTTCTTTCACCTCTTTCAATCTGTTTCTTCAACTCTATCTCCCGTTCCCGAGCAACGTTTATAATTTCGGTGAGAGT
Organism: Helianthus tuberosus; assembly: GCA_030545235.1. Classification (NCBI taxonomy): domain Eukaryota; kingdom Viridiplantae; phylum Streptophyta; class Magnoliopsida; order Asterales; family Asteraceae; genus Helianthus; species Helianthus tuberosus. The sequence goes on along the minus strand of CM060420.1, from coordinate 24,056,033 downwards.
CTCATACTTTGAAGGAGTCATAAACTCCCTATACTCGGCGCTCAACATATTATAATAATAATATATTTTCTGCTCCTCATTCGTTATCAACTCATCACAAAACTTCATCTTATCCATGAATATTCCCGTGATTTTGTCGATAGATTCACCCTTGTGTCGAAGCTGCATGAATTCTTCCTTGATCTTGTTAATGACTGCCTTGGGACTGTGATGTTTAAGAAACGGCGTCTTAAACTCATCCCATGTCATAGCCTTAGCCGCTTCGCTTCCAATTTCCTTCTTCTTGTTATCCCACCAGTCTTTCGCTTGACCTCTTAACTGACCCGTGCCATAGGCTACGAAGTCATCCGGATCACAATGAGTCCTTTCGAACACCCCATCCATATCGCTTAACCACCGCTGACATATGATCGGGTCAACCTCCCCATTGTAAATGGGTGGTTTACACGCCATGAACTCTTTATAAGAACAAGATTTTCGTCCTCCCGACTTCTCTTTTGCTGAATTGGAATTATCTTCCAATTTCTTGATTCTTTCTTCCACCACTGATAATACCGTGTTTTGGATTTTGTCGATGAAACCCGACAAACTGTTTTCGATTGCTTTTCCTACCTCTTCAGCAATCACTTCTCTCGTTTGTTCGGTGACTCTTGGTACCGCATCATCATTGCCTTTATCCGTCATCTTTAACTGAAATGTTTACATTAAGCGTTAACATTTCATTTATGACGTATGATTTATTCACTTCGGTTTGTTCAAGTTCATAACTTGTTTTCACCGTTCTTATTTAATGCACTTTCCGGGTTTGAGTGTGTTAACACGCTCTTCCCATGCATTTCTATTCATTACTTCTCTTTATATACTTAGTAACTCTACTTAGAACAATTTAACTCTTACCGGATGTTTGATCAAGCTTGAACCGAACACTTATTAACAACCTTGGGCTCTGATTACCAACTTGTAACACCCTAAATAAATTGACTGAAATTAACTAATAATTACATGAAACATTACAAAATCAGAGTTTACAAAAAGTTTCGTGTTTAAACCATACACACTTGAGATAGTACCAAACATATCCCAAGATAATTCATAACAAGTTTAAAAGTCAACCCTTGCTAGTAAACTAACCACTAGTTTAAAGGATTTAAAACGTGATTAACAAAAGTGTTTTCAACATGATTATGTCTAGACAAGATTAAGATCAATGCGGAAGCTTCAAAATGCGTGTTCGGTTCTTGACATTATACTTGATCACGATCCGGGGAAAACTTCATCATACCTAGGGTCAAACACTAAAATCGTTAGTTTTGACATCAATACATTACTTATATACAAGTTATAAGGTCGCAAAATAACAAAACTAAATTCAAGTTTTCAGGGTTCCACCGTAATTTACGGTGTCACCGTAAATTACGGTGATCCCTGAACAAACATGTCTGCCGTAAATCAGGAGGAACACACCGTAAAGCCTTTTTATGTCCACCGTAAATTACGGTAGGACCGTAATTTACGGTGGGTTCTGCAGATCCGTCCCTAGACTATTTTTCCACTTTAAAAGTTCATAACTTTTTACTTGTTAGTCCGATTTAGTCGATTCTTTTTCCTACGAGTCCGTAATAACATTACGGACTCGACCACGTGAATTTCTCAATACGGAAACCGAGACACCGACAGTCGGTTCACAATTTCCTCAAATTAATTATCCAACCCGTTAGTGTAGGTGCATCGCACCTCTTTTCCATTCTTAAAACCACTTAGGCATAATTACCCAATTTCCCGGGCTTATGACCATGGAGTATACACGCCATACCATGGCTTCACGTTTTCTCCGAACTAAACACTTGTTTTTGCGGAATTTAAGTATCCCGTTTCAAACGGCACCTTCTATTAACTACTATTGTTTGACCCGATATACCGGGTTTGTAGACTTAAAATTTCATAACCAATTTATTGGTGCATTACCATCTACCACCTAGCAAGATATGAGACCTTTAAGTCCCTACTCATGTGTTTCGTTTTCGAACAACATTTTGACCCGTTTGGCTATCTAGTGATGACCATCACTTTGTTAGCACACCAAACCAAATTTCTAATGTTTATTTTGACCCGTTTGATGATCTAGTGAACTTCGCCACTTTAGCGATACATCAACGCATCAACTACAATCCGACATCGTTTGTACACTAAAACCAACATTATTACATAATACAACGAGACTAAAGTCACGTACCTTTAAAGCACACCTTTTCCGCGGGTATCACTTCCGGCGTGTCCACTTGACGTTCCGGACTCCTTGCCTAAAGAGTTCAATTCATAACAAGATTAGAACTCTTTTTCACAGGCTTTAACGCATTCATTCATAACATATGCAAATCTGCGTTTTTAGCAATTTTTAACATTTTAACCCTCTTTTAGGCATTTTATCAAACACCTTGCGAGTCAGATTTCTACATGATCAAAACCAAGTTCATAACTTGAATTTATCACTCTAATTAACTTCTATTAGGCAATATACACATATTTTAACATCAACAATTTCAGAGATTATCCCACAAATTTCAGTTTACACTAGAACAAGAGTCTTAATCCTAGTGTTCATCAAGTTCTACTAACCTTCTAATCACCCACTATAGTGATTTTGATTCTTACAACTAGCATGCAAGATTTTGACAAGAAATCATCTAGGGTTTGTCCCTAGACTTCACATTACTTCTAATTTCATGTTTTACAACACACAATCAAGCTCAATCTTTGATTTCAATCACATGCAAGAATTTGAGTTGTATCAAAACGACCTAATTTGACATACCTTATGACCTCCTTGACGAGGAGATCACGATTCTATGCTTAGATTTCGATTAGGACATGATTTGAGCCTTCAATTTTGAGTTTTAGCAGAATTTAGGGTTGTGGAGATGAGGGTGTCGCCCCCTGTGTTCTTCTGATCGACCAAGACTCCAAATGGAGTGTTTGGTTATTGTTTTACTAATTATTAGTAACTCAAGTTTCAATTTTGACAACCTTGGTCCCTCCACTCTCAATTAGTTTACATTTTTGACCTTTTTAACTCATCTTTGTGTTACTACAAGACTTCTAACTAACCGGGTTATTTATCCTAGTTAGTTTATTCTTGTTTATTATACAATTTATAATTCTAGTATAGAGTTTTGAAATTTCGGGATGTTACACTTTCAAAAAGGGGGAAGAATATAAAACTTCCACAAGGCAGATTATTGGATCATTTTAAAAAAAATGGGTCCCACAACAGGAAAAGGTATCATTTGGCTGTTAGTATTCTCCAATCACATTCATTCTCCAATCAAAAGAATGTTTGAGAAATTGAAGAATACAAGTTGAGAAGACATGATTAAAACCCACGTTTGCATGTATAATTCCCATTAATTTACCTTGATACCCATGATCCAACAGTTATTTCTGAACCAATTTCACATCACACGATCTAAAGGTAATTAATGACCCATTAACCGCCATTACAACCCACGATCTATGTCCGCTCAACTCCCATAATAACTAACCACCTCACAATCTCTGCTAAAACCTTCAACTATAAAAACCCAAACTTAGCAGATTTCACTTCACTCACCTTCTTCCTCACAAAGCCTTAAACCCTAAAAACCCTTCGTTTTCAAAAGCCAAAATTCTTCACAATCAATCCCTTACCTTCAAATTCAACAATGGCCGAAGTGAATCTTAATGTTCCGATTGTTGAACAAATGTCCCCTCCATTGAAGAAAGCCAATTCTTACCAATGAAGGAAAACAATCTGTTGATGAATAGAGAGCACCCTGCATATGACGAAAAATGTCAAATTTTGGTTGAATTTCTGTTGAAATGTCCAATCTCAAAAGCAATGACGAAACAAGAGAAGTTCCAAAGAAGATTTTGCAGCAATTTATCAGTACCTTCAGAGAAGATGGGGCAGAGCAAGTCACTGCTCATGTATGGGGTAATGACTTTGTGATAATAACCCCTGCAAGAATCAGGAAATGGCTTGAGCTCCCTATCTATGATGACTACATTGAAACCCTAAACAAGGAGGAGCTGATAAGTTTCTTTGTGGAGCTGGGATATAAGAAAAGGATCACCAAGATTGGTGATTTTAGAAGAAATGAACTGCCAGCTTTCTAGCAGGTCATGATGGAGACATTGAACAAATGTCCCACATCAAAAATTGGAGGAGCTGATCAGATTAGTCAATCGGTTCTGTTAATCTTGTATGGACTCATAACTGAGTACAAACTTGATTATGGAACTGAAGTTTTCAATCTGATGAAAAGGTCAATTCTCACCAGAACTGGGAGAATCTCTTCACACTTGCCTTATACAAGATTCATCTCAATTTTTGTTGCTGAGACCTTTGAAGAAAGGAATATGGAAATTCTACTTTTGAAGCAAAATGGAGATCAACAATCATGAATCCTTGGAATGCACTTCAATGGTGGGCCTCAAATAAGGTTGTCCCTGTGTTGCCAGAAAGTATGATGAATCTGATTGAAACAAATTCACCATACAGACTACAGCATGAGGAGATCCTAAATAGACCAGATGTGCATGAAGATACAACCAGTGTTGAAGTTTACAACTGCTCTTCTTCACCTGAAGAAGAAGTTCAAAAGTCAAGGTCATCATAATCAGGAGCAGCTGAAGGAAACCTCAATCTGCAAATCAGAAACTCACCAGAAAATGAGGAAAGCCATCAGAACCCTTAAGCTGAATTCCATTTTGAAGCTGAACCCCATCATGATCCAGAAATCCCACATGAAGCAGAGTCACATATTGCTGGAACAGGTTCACCTATAAACACCACTTTAATTTATACTTCTATAGCTAAGTTAAATTCTGAAGAATCAATTACTGTAACTTATAAAGTATCTTTTAGAAACACTAGTGTTAATGAGGAGGAGGAGGAGGAGGTTGAGATTGCAACGGATAGAGATCAGGAAACCGATCAAGGAAATCCGGGTGGAGAAAATTTGTTTTTCTCAACAACTTGTGGAGAATCATTCACTGGAATGATTCAAGGAAACAAGGAAATCCAGGGTGAAAATTTGTTTTTCATATCTGGTGGAGGAGATTCTGGTAAATCTAAGGATGCACCAGATTCTAGTAAATCTAAGGATGCACCAGAAACCTCCAAAACAGCTGCAAATGTGTTTGCAGCTGGTGAGTTAGATGGAGTATCTGTTGTTCCAAATATCTAAAAAACTCCAAATATGACATCTGAGCAGCTTCAAAAAGCCCTAGATGATGTATTTAAAGTGTGCAAGAAAAATCCAGTTGAGGAAAAGCTTGACCTGTTGTCAAAAATGAGGGGTCAAAGAGCACAATTGAAGACTTTCACAGAATCAGTGGAACTTATCAAAGCACAATCAAAGAGAAACACTGAAACATTAAAAATTCTGCAACAACAGCAAAGCAAGACACCAGAAACCAGCATTGCTTCAACAGATGTTCAGAAAATCTTCACAGAAATGGAGAAGATCAAGACACAAATCAAGGATGTTGTTGAATCAAGAACATCAAGCAGTTCCAACAAGGTTTTGGAGGAGATCACAATTTTGAAGGCCAGCAACAACAGTATCACAAATGCCCTTGAAAACTAGTCAAAGAATGGGCTGCACTACAGGAGCACAACCAAGAAGAATTAGCCAAAGTGTAAGAAAATGAGACCATAAATGCTCAACTTGTGGGAGAAGTCCAATCTCTCATGAAGAGGATGCACTACAACGTTGCCAAACTGGTAAATGTAGACTCCAAAGAGCTCATGATCCCCATTCCCAAAGAAGCCTTTAATCTGGAGATTCCAAAGATCATCAGAAAATAACCCACTATCGCTCCTACCACTCAAACTGGAACCACATCAATGGGTCCACCTCAACCAAAGTCAAAAGAAGAGATGATGAAAAGGTATGAAGCTTCACCTATAGTTATCTCTGATTTAAATATTGATGTCCCTCAGTCTGGATCAAGACCAACTACATCAGGGGATACAGTCTTAAGTAAAGACATAACCCTGCAAGCAAAAAGAAAATGGGAAGAGTCGGCTACATCTTCAAAAATGCCAAAGATTGTTCAGAAAAATACTCCTGAAGGTGACATCATCTATGTTCAAGAAATTGACAAAGATGTAATGATGTTCCCTGAGCATAACCTCAAGGAGTACTACTAGGCAGAAGGACATGAACTGGGCAGACCGGAAAATCCAGTAAGCAGGGGTTTGAGGGAGGAAAGACTTGAAAGAGGTTGAGGAAGCATCCACTATGCTAATGTTAATCCAATAATAAGAGTTTTGAAAGTGGATGAACAAAAGACTGCAGATGGTATTGGAGGACATTTTGTGCAAAACAAGTATACTCTCCTTAGAAAAGATGGGACTGAACAGAAGATAACAGATGGAGATCTGGCAGATCAACTGCATCCACTGGATATATAGTTTCTGAAGAAAACATATGATGCTGACAAAGGCAACAACAAATATATCAGAAGAGCACTAAAGAGCATATGAAAAGCAGGAGTCAAGCTATTTGAAAGAATAGCTTTTACTGATTTTGATTTATGCATTAACTATGATTATGTTCATCAGAAAAAGGTCCACATCCCTCCACCAGACACATCAATCCCCACAGAGCTGGAAAAACAAGTCAGAACTGGAGATATCATTGAACAAACAGGAAGTAGGGGTAAACAAATTCTCTGTGTTGTGTTCAAAGATATTGAAGGTAACAAGGCTCTCTTTAGAAGTATTGACATCTATAAATACACCAACCAAACATTGAAGTACATCAAGGAGTGCATGAACAAAAAGCAGAAGCAACTTCAAGAGAAGGGGAGAGACAAAGAAAAGGGGAGAAAAGAGATTGAAGAAATGATTGATGAATGGGTGCAAGCCAGAATCTGGTACAAAGGAATGTATGACATCTACAAGAAGTTCATCAATTACAAGAAGCAGCTGAAGAAAGATGATCTACACAAACGTCCAAAATTGGTTTAGAAACATTTTTAATTTTCATATTGATTCTGATTTGTAATCTGTTTTTAATAGAAGTATTTGCGATTTGCAAACTTTGTTTCCATTGTTTGGGAAATTTTCTTTAAAGTATGTTCATCTGTCATAAGGTAGTTTATTTTTCTTACGATACTTAGGGAGAAATTGTTAGGAAACTTTAATGTGAGTATTGAAGAAAAAGATGATCAACCTGATCATATGCTGAAGATACAGTCAAAGAATATCACTAAAAAGGTGCCTACATGATAACGTGACAAGAAGAAATGAAAGACACATCTTCAACTAAGTACCAGGAAGTGATTAAGACAAGAAGACAATCAGGCAAGACCATTCTGTTGAAGCCTGATGATAAATCTAGTATTTATCATCAGAATCTGGTAAGTCTGATCATCAGAATTTCTGATGATCAATTTCATCAGAATTCTAATAAGCTGGTCACCATAAATTCTAGTGGACCAACTTGTCTTAGAGATTAACCCTGGCACAACTGAAAAGTAGCAAGTTGGCAATAACTGATTCAATGAATATGCCAAAAAGTCACTTTGTGCAGAGCAAGTGAATGAATAAACAAATGTTTATTCACGATCCAGACTCTCTATAAATAGAGATATCAACCCAAAAGGTTAAATGAGTTTAGCTAAGCATTTAATACAGACACCACAAACTACATTACCCTTCACACAGAATTCTTTAATTATTCATTTTGTAACATCCAATAACTTTGTTTTACAAAGTCATTAATATACTTGAAAATTCTGTAAGTTGTTTCTTGAAAGTTTGATTTCTAGTTCCGCACAATATTTTCCTATTTGTTGAAATCACTTGCCATATTAAGTCTTTGGGTATCTCTATCTGGGATCAACACCTCTTTTATCGGCTCTTGACGTTTTACTTCTTCTATGATTACCTCCTTGGTACAAATGGTCTCTTCTTTTGCACGAGATTGCTTGATCAAGAATTCTAAGTTCTTGAGACTTTGTACGAGGCTTTCAGCTTCGGGGACGATTGTGGGCGGTGTCTAATATGTTTCAAACGCTGGAGTGTCCCAATCAAAGCTTGATTTTGGAAGCTCAAACCTTGGTTCCTCATATGGTACAATATTGTTCCGCATAATCATCATAATGGTAGTAGTCATAATCTCCCATGTAATAATCCATTGCTTGGATAATACCCAGAAGATTACGGCTCTCGGGAATTAATTTTTTTGTGAACACAGATGGTTTACACGGCCTCGTGCTGTTTGGACACGCGTCGTGCTTAGGACTGTGTTTTATTTGGTACTGGGCGTTTTTAACACGACTCCCTGTCAAATGAAACACGGCCCCATGTAAGCCTTCTGTGAAAAAGTTTTGTTGCTTTCGAGTTACTGCAGATAAGACACGACCCCGTGTTAGTGTGGCATGGCCCCGTGTAACGCTTTTGTAACTGAATTTTTTAGAAAAAACGAAGAAGAATTTGGACAGAAAAACTAAAGAAAATGACTAGGCCGTTGATTTTTTTCTTAAAATCCTTATTTCCCCGGCGATGGGTCTAAAAACTTGACGTGTCTACGAGTGTGTATGATTTTTAATAAATTTTTAAGTACTTTTTACTCCTTTATCAAGCTTTAAATTTATAAAAACCTGATATAACACTGTCACTCTCTACAACATGCTAGGGCAAGTGCACTCATCGTTGGCGTATAGTGATGGTAAGATACCAAGTTCGTCCAAGGACACAAGAGCTTTTAATACCGGATTATTGTCAACGTCTAATCTAACCAAATTTTGAGAACATATTCTTAATAAGTAAAATAAATAAAGAAAGAAAATAAAGTAATAAAAGAAACAACTAGACAAGATAGAATCACTTAGTTCCAACTCATCTTTTATGTATCCTTTGATGATTTCCGCACTTTGGGTTTTTTAAGAGATTCTCTTGGTTATAGTGGCATGTCCCTCTTTTGGAGCCAACTCTACCCTCGGCCACATTGGTCTGAGTTAGCAGGGATACAGTCCTGCAAGGCCGGGATATTGAAAGGTAATTAAGTAAGTTATTAATACAAAATGTGGCATGTCCCTCTTTTGGAGGCAATGCTACTCTCGGCTATATTGGTTTGAGTCAGTAGGGATACAGTCCCGCAAGGCCGGTTTAAAGTTTTAATAGTAGTTTATTTATAAGGGATTCAACACGTTCTTACTTCCCCCGATTTGATGTTATCTGCCTCAAAGGAAGTCCTCATAAGCTTGAACCAAGTCCTCGCAAGATCTATACTCTGAACGAGGCAAGAACTTTACCCAAACCACACTTCTAACCCCCTTTAGAGGCACTTAACGTGCTTTATATAGACCGTAAAGACATGAATGAGTGAATCAACAAAACATGAAGAGATGATAGAATAAAATTCACTTTCAATATAAAAAAACTAGTTATTTAAGTCATTAATACAAACCTAATTAAAAAGCTAACCAAAGTTTGAAAATCAAAAGTAATAGATAAAAGACTTTGCCTTCACCAAGTGATGTAAGAGATTAGCCAAGCATGGCCATAGTTTGACAAAGGCTCTGACGTTCGATCTTGGATCCTGAGACTACTATGCATTCTAAACTCTAATGGTTGTGGTGGATGATGGTGGTGATGTAGTGGTGGAGTGGTGGCAGGTGTGAGAGAAGTGGCTTGCCAAGTGATGGATTGCAATTGAACCAAGCACCCCTATTTATTGTTGGAAATAGAAGCTTTAAATGGCCCTGTTCCCCCTTCTTCTCTGTTTTCATTTAAGGAGTTGTGTCAGTCTGGATGCTTGCACGGCCCCGTGTGTCAACGGCATGGCCCCGTGGCCATTGTACTTGCTTTACTATCCAAGATTTGCATATCTGGGAGTTGACCACAACCCATGTCCATTAGACACGGCCCCGTTTCACTTGTCTGCTTCTGTTTGACTTTTTCTTTCTGGAATCTTGAGTGGGGCATGACCCCATGCCTTAGTGGCACGGCCCCATGCTAGTCTTTTGAGTTGTTGTTTTTGGTCTTGGGATGAAGCTCGGAGGGTCGGTATGATGTATCTACTTTCCTTCTTTTATATTTATGTTGGTTTTTGTCGTTAATTTTTCCTTTTATACATTTAAGCTCTTTTAATCTTGAAAATCAAAAGTATACAAAGAAACGCACTTTTTCCAACATTAGTACTAAAAAGGGCTGATTTTATACCTTATTTGATATAATTTATATGTTGCATTTCGTGCATATCAGTCACATAGGCATAACAAGAATTCACTTTGAATAATCACAAATAATGGAGAAAAGATCATAATTTTAGTTTGTTCACGTCGATTATTATTGTTTTATATTGCAGGTAATGTGCGATTCGTGTTTTCAACTTTGAAATGAAGAAGGTATCAAGTGTAAAACACATTGAAATTGATATAGCATAAAGGAGATTCAATGTAAAACGTGGAGTGTCCCAAAACGAAACTAAGACTATTCCAAAGTGATTGAAAATTCCTTTGAGATTGGGAAGCATGCTTTGGCCTAATAGGTAGAATACACTCGCTGAAATTTCGGTTAACGATATTCACCTTTCCGGTTACTATATGTCCTAAGTCAAACGAAAGTACGAGACTTTGGCGAGATTCAAAATCGAAGAGTGGGACTAGTTACCAAGATGCCGGTTTCACCCCTAACTTGATAATGCCTTTCCATAAGTGTGGTTAGTACTTACCGAACGAGATAAGGAAATATGTTTCGACTCGTTGGTATGGGTCCACTAGAATAAGAATGTGAAACTCCCCATCAAGGTGTGGAAATCACTCCTATCTTGATGGTACAATTTCGTGAAAAATCAAATAAACGCGGATTTAGGGATTTCACCAAAAGGGGGGGTTTCCATGCCTATTTTGGTGAGATCATCTTGCTTGTGAAATAAGATTGTCTTCGCATCTTCGTGTGTGTATTATAGTTCATCTTAGGAAAGACTCGTATATTTAAGATAAAAGACAAGATGAGAAGCAAAGTATGGAAAATTCAAGTATCTAGGCATGATAACAAGAATGGTCAAGTAAGGTTCCTAAACTATAGACTAGCTTAAAAAGCATGGCAACTTTTCCTAATTCCCTATAGTTATGGCTCTGATACCAATCTGTCACACCCCAACCGATGGCGGAAACATCAGAGTGAGACGAAAAGATGATTGCTCGAGACATCATAACTTGCTAATGGTGACAATAATTAGAAATTCGAATTTCATTCATACTAAAAGGGAAAATACATTGTTTGGAAAGGAAGTATAACATAATGTATTTAAGCATAATCAACATGAAACAAATACATAAAATAAAGTTTAGGTGTGTTTCTAGTCCACCCTAATTGTCATTCTTCATGCGTTAACACTAGTTTCCTGCAACATGTGTTAAAATAAAATCAACAAAAGTTGACGAGTATATAAGTTTGAATACATAGCATAATCGTGTCTAAAAGTTGTCTCATGTCACACCCTGACTTTGGCGAAAGTGTGTGCGTGTGACTTGATCAGTTTTCATTGCATTCGTTTATAATAAACAACTATATCACTAAAATGATGTTCATCCATTCATAAGTTTAAAACATTACAAACACAGGTTGTTTAAATTAAGGTTACAATCCAACAAAAGATAAGTAGTTCCATAAAAGGACTTCTTTGACAAAAGACTACTTTCACAAGGCTTTGCTTCATATATCCCATCAAGGATAAGATATACAAATCAACCCTTCAAAAATGGATGACATCTAATCCCGTAATTCACTTCTTGAAAACAATTCCAACGCCGAAGATCCATCTAGTTTCCTGAAATACATGTAAGTTTGAAAACAATCAACAAAAGTTGAGCGAGTTCTTGTGTTTTGTATGAGTTCCAAATAAACTTGTAAACATTTGAGAGATTCTTTTGATAACAGGTATGTAAAGCGTCTATGAATAGATCAATTAATGTTTTGCAAGGACATTAATATGTGTGCGATGGCGTAGGAAGACTCCAACCTAGCGAATTTTCTCCGGTCCACCCGGCTGGAATAACATAGTCACTACATGTGGCCACACAAGGACCTATGAGTGGGGCTTGCTACACCCGATAGATCTACCACTCCTGCCCTCGGTCTTAAACAAGATTAATGGCCTTAAGTGTGCGCCTACCCACCCACATGATCTAACAGTTCATTCCTTAGTTTTACATACCATTGAAACATGTATTTCACCGCCGAGAGTTATAAATCCAAAAACAGTAAAAAAAGGGGGGGACATGAACTCATAAATTTACGTCAGCGGTCTCGTGTACTCAAGTCTCTATCCACGGGTCATATCACTACCAGATAAGTGGGACACTGTAGCTTTCGTGACCAGAAATTATGTGGGATTCAAAGAGTTAAGTCTGACCCAACTTCATGGTAGGCTTCTCACCTATAAGAGAGAGAGAGAGAGAGAGAGAGCTGAACCAGAAAAAGAAGTTGCAGGAATCTAGAAAAGTTGCTGATGATTACACTTTTGGTAACACATCACTTTTGGGTCAAGAAGAGTCATTTGGTGGTAGTAAGGACCAGAGTTATGATCATTACATTGACACAGCTGCAGGTGGAGCCTTCAACTCTGAGCCTTACTCACCCAAGTATGCTTTCACAGCTAATGGGGACAACCAGAACTCTGACAACTTATCCTTTGAAGTCAATGACCTCCAACTTTTTGATCCTACTGATCTGGAAGAGATGGAAATTTTGCACTAATTGGCCTTGTTGAGTGTAAGAACCAGCAAGTTTTACAAAAGAACAGGTAAAACGTTTCCAGGAATGCATGGGAATTTAAAAGTGGGGTTGGATAAGTCCAAAATTAAGTGCTACAAGTGTAACGGGCTTGGTCACTTTGCTAGGGAATGTAGGAGTCAAAATAGTGGTCCAATCATCACTCACCCTAGCCCAAGACCTCAGAACAATCAAAACACTGTGCACTATTCCCAATATACCCCTGCTCCTCATATGCAAAACACTGCCTATTTTGCACTATTCCCAATATACCCCTGCTCCTTATATGCAAAACACTGCCCATTTTGCACATCCTGTAAACACTGTTCCAGTGCAATATGTTCAAACCACTATTCCACAAATCCAGTATATCTAAGTCCCTATCTCTCAGGTCCAAGTGCAACAACCTACACCTCAACATACTGCACAAACATCAGCCCCAGCAGAGGCTAGTCAACAGAGTTTCTTTACTCAGGGCTTTGTTGATTGGAGCAGTATGCCTGATGATTTGACTGATGAAAATTTTGCTCTATTTGCTAAATTTGATGTTCCTAGTGATGAACTTTGTTTTATGGCATTAGAGTCAATACCAGAAAGGCAGGAATCTGATGAAGTGGAACCCAGTGCTGAAACAGTGGATGAAGTTGCTGAAGCAGTGGTTACTGTTGTTGGTGGTGAACAGATGTTAGAGAAGAAAGAACCTGAACCACTGTTGGAACCTCTTGCTGACCCATGGGATGGTAGAGTGTGTGAGGATGAATGTGACTATGCCATGATGGTTGCAGCTAAGGTATCACCTCAGGTTTTGAAAAATCTATGTTCAGACAAATGCATCATTGCATTTGCAAATATAAAAGAGGTGAATGAAAACCTTAAGGATAAGATTTTAAAAGATGAAGTACAATTTCAAAAAAAACTGTAAAAGAGTTGAAAAACAAATTGTATGAAAAAAGCAAATGAAATCTGCAATCTGAAACATGAACACAGCATAACCAAAGACCAACTCCAAGCTATGGTAGAAAAATACCAAGTTTGTAAAAAGGAGCTTGAATCCACCCAAATCACTTGTGAGAAATGGGTGGAGTCTTTTAAAGGTTATGAGCTGATGTTAGAGAAGCAGATCAAGAGCAATGTAAAGTTTGGCGCAGGCTTTAGAAAAATGACCAAACTGAAAACACTGCTGAAATTGATTCTGGCTTAATTGAAGTAATACCAACAAATCTGGCTGGTCAAGAGATTAAAGTCACAGATAAAAATGGAAACAAAATCATTTTAGAAAAACCAGAACGGTCATCAACCTTTGAAGAGATAGAAAAATATCAATTCAAACCCACCTGGATAGATGAATGTGACATCCTTGAAAATTTCAAGCCAATGGATTTTTCCACAGTTGAGGGTGTCAAAGCACCTAAGGCTAAGGTCATTCCTCTTAAAGACATCCCAACAGAGGTTAAAAACTCTGTTGAAAAGGAAGTTGAAAAGAGGAAGAGAAGAGAAAAGGTTAAAAACTTGTTTTGTGATTTTTGTGAGAAAAGAAATCATTCCACAAAGGACTGTTTTCTTTTGAAAGCTTTTATATAAACAAAACAAGTGTAATTGAGCCTACACCTAAGTGCACCATCTGTAGAAAAACCAATCATCTTACTCAACAGTGTGTGTACCTCAAAACTTTTGAGGTTAAAAGAAAAGAGTACACTTCAAAAACACTGGAGAGTCCTCAAAAACCATCCACCAAGAACAAACAACCTTTTATGCCTGTCCAAACAGCTATTACAAAACAGTTGAACAAAACCTCTGCTCCTAGAGAGGTACAAGTGACAGATGCACCACCATCAAACCAGTTCCCAATAAGACATGGTCAACCACCATACCAAAGGGTCCCACATACTTATGAAGCTTACAAAAAGCCCTCTAAGCGCAAAGTGAATAGGCATCCTTTTCGTTTTCAACATCTGACAGGAAATGGTCCACAACAGTGGTTAGAGAAAAATGTTAAAAACCTTGACCTAACCACTGCCAATGCTCCTAAACTTAAGGCTGACCTATCTGTGACCCCATCCAAAGCCTTATTGGCTTTGGAGACCCTCCTAAACTAATTGTTTACTTGATGTGCAAGGAGCTTCTACATGCTTAGATAGTTTATGGTATGTAGATAGTAGAGGCTCCAGGCACATGACGGATGTAGAGCCCTTCTCAAAGATTTCAAAAAACATGGAGGGGTGATATATCCTTTGGTAACAATTCAAAAGGAAAGGTGATGGGATCAGGGATAGTTCAGAATGGGAATTTCAAGTTTGAGAATGTCAATCTTATTGACAATATGAAGTTTAACCTCCTTAGTGTTTCACAAATGAGTGACAAAGGCTATGGGTCATTCTTCACTAAGGATAGTTGTAAGATTTTTGGGCCAGAAATGGTGAAAAAGATTGAAGAAATCATAGCTGGGGGTAAAACACAGCTTATTGCTCAAAGGAGTGGCAATGTGTATTTAGTTGATATGTCAAAAGATAACCCAATGACTGATGCTTGTCTGTTCTCAGCTGTCTCTAACAAAGAGACAAAATTATGGCACAGAAGACTTGGGCACATAAATCTCAAGACTATCACTACACTCTCAAAACAAGACCTTGTAAGAAGTCTCCCACAAATACTTTTTACTTGTTCTAAGCATTGTGTTTCCTGTCTAAAAGGTAAACAACATAAAAGCTCATACAAGTCCATTGAAGAGTCCAAAACAACCAAGTGTTTGCAAATGCTACACATGGATTTGTTTGGCCCAGTAAAAATCATGAGCTTGAAAAAGAAAAGATATTGTTTGGTCATTGTAGATGATTTTTCTAGGTTTACATGGACTTACTTTTTACATTCTAAAGATAAGACTGCATGTATCTTGCAAGACTTTGTCAAACAGGTTGAAAAGCAATTTGACTTGCCAGTAAAAATCTTTAGAAGTGACAATGGAATAGAGAAGTGACAATGGAACAGAGTTTAGAAACAAGGAGTTGGATGATTTTTGTGTGTCAAAAGGGATTGTAAGGCAGTACAGCATCCCAAGAACACAAGAACAAAATGGGGTGGTTGAAAGGAAAAACAGAACTTTAATTGAAGCTGCCAGAACAAAACTTGCAGACTCAGGTTTACCCTTAACTTTTTGAACAGAGGCTGTAAACACTGCTTGTTATGTGCAGAACAGAGTTTTGATCAACCCCAGGCATCAAAAGACTGCCTATGAAACTATGTTCAAGATCAAACCACTGATCTCATACTTCAAAATCTTTGGCTGTGCATGTTTTATTTTAAACTTAAAAGATACAATTTCAAAATTTGCAGCCAAAGTAGATTGTGGTTACCATCTGGGATACTCAACCACTGCCAAGGCCTATAAAGTGTTTAACACAAGGACTAGGTGTGTGGAAGAGACTTTGAATGTAAAGTTTAATGAACTTTCTTCACTGAAAATCCCTGCAAACCCTGCTGAACTATTTGACCTTGATAAATTTACATTTGAAGATGTGTCTGTCAAGACTAACCCTGCAGGTACCCCACAATCTCCGTCACAAGACTATAGATATGATGTTGTGATCCCACAACACAAAATCACATCCACTACCAGAGCAGCAGATGTTCAAAATAGCTGTCAAAGCTCATCTACTGTTGCATCAACAGTTGTTGACCAAAGTAGCCCTCTAACCTCTGCCATCTCATCATCTCTAATCATTGTTGATAAAAATCCATCAACAGTGGATAAAAATCAACATTGTGTCACACCCATTCCTCCCATTCCTCCGCCTCCATTTCAAACAGATGTTGGATCATCAAAGTCTCCAATAGATGTTAGCTTAGATTATTCACATCTGCAGCCTTCACCTCTCAATGTCATTGTTCCATACAAAGGGGGTCTAATCTTCCTTAAATCTCATCCACCTAATCAAGTGATTGCAACATCAATGAAGGGGTTCTCACAAGAAGTCAGTCCCAAAACATTTGTCTTTTTGCTGGATTTCTATCACTCCATCAACCAGTCAAGTACCAAGAGGAACTGAAAGACAATAGTTGGGTAGAAGCTATGCAAGAAGAGCTCCAACAGTTCAAAAGACAACAAGTATGGGAACTTGTACCACTGCCAGAGGAAGTTAGTCCAATTGGCACAAAGTGGGTCTTCAAGAACAAGACAGATGAAAGGGGTATTGTTGTCAAGAACAAAGCTAGGCTTGTGGTTCAAGGTTATAGACAAGAAGAAGGCATTTATTATGATGAGACATTTGCTCCTGTAGCAAGACTTGAAGCCATCATATTATTTTTAGCCTTTGTTGTCAACCACAACATCAAGGTGTTTCAAATGGATATCAAGTGTGCATTCCTTTATGCCAAAATTTAGGAAGAGGTATATGTTTTCCAACCTCCTGGTTTTGAAGATCCTTTTTATCCAGATCATGTCTACAAGCTAAATAAAGCTTTGTATGGCTTGAAACAAGCACCAAGGGCCTGGTATGAAACTCTTTCCACTTTTCTCATCTCTATTGGATTTACAAGAGGTAAAATTGATAAAACACTATTTTTAAAATGGAGAGGAAAAGATTTGATGATTGTCCAAATTTATGTGGATGACATCATTTTTGGAAGCACATGCAATGCAATGTGTAAAGAGTTTAGATAACTTATGACAGTAGAGTTTGAAATGAGTGCAATGGGTGAACTACAATGTTTTCTTGGTCTCCAAGTTAAGCAATTGCAAAATGGAACTTTCATTCATCAAAGAAAATATGTAAAAGATCTTTTAAACAAATTTGAGATGAATGATTGTAAACCATGTTGGACCGTTCTACGACCTTAAACCGTCAGTTAAGGCAGTTCATCTTTGCGTACAAAGGCGGAATCAACGTAAACAAAGTCATAACAGCTATTATCCTTTTAATCCTTCTTTACTGATTGATATTCGTGCTTATACAACGTTTTCTAATACAAATCCGGCAGCACTTCGTGTTTCACACAATGACCATCTCTCTAAAATGAATCACACAACAACCTATTTATAGACTTAAGATTTCGCTTGAAACAGCTTGAAGCGAAATCATGAGTTGTTGATTTCGCTTGAACTGATTTCAAGCGAAATCTTCAAGTTAATCCACTACAAACCCTATTTTAACCCTATTGTGTGATCATTCAAACAATTCTAGACACAAGACTTGATTATGACGTAATCAGCAGACATTTAGAGCACCAACAGACTCCCCCTTGGATGTTGATGAAGTCTTTGGCTTCAAGTCTTTGTCTTTATCATTCTTCAAACATTGTAAAAACTCTCATCAATGTTTATCTTCAAGCTTTAAACTTTAAACTTTAAACTTCAATCTTCCCTTTGACTGTTGATCCAGACTCCCCCTTTCACAGACTCCCCCTCTTGATATGCTAGAATCTGAGATATCTGGTTCAAGCTTTGACAATTAGCTTCCGTTGGGAATAATGAAATCCAAACCTGTTTCTCAACCAACAAACATTACAAATCTATCTTTTCAACAATAAATCACAAAATCAATCAGTTTTAGAAATCCACTCAAGTATTCAGGTCCAAGTTAATGACCCTGATCACTTGATTAATCTACCAAGTCCAAATTAATGACCTTGGTTGATCTTTTGACGAATCAATACTGATTTTAAAACAACAATTTCAAACATTTTCTGAAAATAACAAGTATCAAGTTAATGAACTTGTTTTTGACATTTCAAACTTCTTCAAAGTAAGCTCTCCTCATTCTTCAGTCCAGAATCTCCTGCATCTGCTTCAAACATCTGAGAATCCAACAATCAACTCTCCACTTTGGTTTGTCAGAAAATAAAGCAGAAATAAAATCTTTTTGGATTTTATCAAAGTGATCTAAACTAAGAAATGAAATACAGAAAGCTTAAATTGCAGAAAGTAAACAAAGTAAACTATTTACAAACAAATTTTTGGCGAGCGTGTCAGGGAATCATATCAGCTTTTCAGACAAATTACAAGTACCGTTAAGCTTCATTTCATACTCAGACTTAAACAATTCACCTCGATTGTCGATATACTGATCCATCTTAAATTCCCACACAAATTTCAATTTACTCAGGATACGAATTAGATGAATTATGAACTTAGATCATTCATGTGTCCCACCTCTTGAATATACTCCTGTATCCAGAATCCCAATAATCAGTCTTACAGGTGAGAATACTACAATGATATCTGTATATAAATTAGGTATGCGAGGGCCGAGGGATCTCAGGTCGATACTTCCGTATACGCAGAGAGATATCAGCTTCGACTTTTCGGTGTGTCCCCTTTAGAGGATCTTTTTGCTTACAACAGCAGCATTTATCAATTTTATTGTTTCAGCATGCTGAGGGTTTAATGTTGTGTTTCAAGCATTGCAGCAAGTATTATCCAAGGACTAGGTCAGAACCACCGTTCAGCAGAAGTCCCGGAATAATACCCCAGACATCATTGAGTATAAAGACCTAGTATATCAAATTACGAGACCTTTCAAACAAGATTTCAGGGGTTACCTATATATCCAAGTAGTGTTCCCCACGAATTCACAAGTTTGAATTTTAGGTTTATATCCCGAATAAATCTACTAAATGTGTGAAAACCTATCAACACATCATCAGTGAGATTGTTTAACTCATTTATACTTTTCAAATCTTTAGCATACTGTAATCGTCTAGCCGATGTACTATCATTTTCCCTATATACACAAGCTCTTTTTCAGATTTTATCATGTTTTTGTATTTTTGCATTTTTTACTGTTTTTGTATTTTCTGAAAATATAACTATGTACAAACATCTACTCCCCCTAAATACCAAAACAAGTAAAAATTCGACAAACCATTGCAGATTGTTTCTCGTCTTCATCCGCAACAGTACTCTCATCAACGCCAATTATGCCATCCGACACCGACAGAAGCTTCATACCATTCAGTTTTAACAAATATTTAAACCGATTTTTATCAAAAGCTTTGGTATGTAAATCAGCTTTCTGTTCGTCAGTGTGGATTTTCTCAATTCATATCAACTTTTTCTCAAAGCAATCACGAATAAAGTGATGACGAATTTCTATGTGTTTAGTTTTAGCGTGATGTACTGGATTCTTTGTTATATTTATTGCGGCCTCATTATCAATAAAAAGAGGTGTGTTAAGAAACTGCAAACCGTAGTCGCGCATCTGTTGCTGTATCCACAAGATCTGAGAGCAGCAACTGCTAGCAGAAACATACTCCGCTTCACATGTAGATAACGCCACAGACGTTTGTTTCTTACACTGCCAGATAACCAATCTAGGACCAAAGAACTGGCATCCTGCAGTTGTTGATTTTGAATTAACTTTGCAGCATCCGAAATCCGAATCGGAATACCCTTCGAGCGTAAAGTCGCCTTTCCTAGGATACCACAACCCCAATGAAGGAGTTCCTTTCAGGTAGCGCAATATCCTCTTCACAATGATCATATGCGATGCTCTCGGGTTAGACTGAAATCTTGCTGCGAGGCACGTTGGGTACATGATATCAGGACGTGAAGCAGTTAGGTACATTAAAGAACCTATCATGGAACGGTAAAACGTTTCATCAGCCCTGTCTCCGGTGAGATCTGGGTGAATCCCATGATTAGTTGCAAGTGGGGTAGTAGCTGGAGTAGAACTTGACATCCCAAATTTCTCTAGAATATCATGAACATACTTTGACTGATGAATGAAAATTCCCTCAGGAAGTTGTTCAACTTGTAAACCCAGAAAGAATTTCATCTTCCCCATTGATGACATTTCAAACTTTTGCTTCATCACTGATTCAAAATCTTTGCATAGATTTTCATTTGTCGACCCAAAGATTATATCATCCACATAAATCTGAACTATCAGAAGATGACCATCGACTTCTTTAGTGAAGAGAGTGGCATCCACTTTTCCATGAATGAACTTGTTGGCTAGTAGGTGTTGAGACAAAGTCTCGTACCAAGCTCTCGGGGCCTGGTGTAAACCATACAGCGCTTTGTCCAATAAGTAGACCTTGTTTTTGTGGATTGGATCAGTAAAGCCCGGCGGCTGACCGACATAAACCTCCTCTTTAACCTTCCCGTAAAGAAACGCCGATTTAACATCCAACTGATAAACTTTGAAGTTCTTCCAAGACGCAAATGCTAGGAAAATTCTGATTGCCTCTAGTCGTGCTATAGGAGCATAGACTTCGGTAAAATCAATTCCCTCCTGTTGACTAAATCACTGAACAACGAGTCGAGCTTTATTTCTTATAACAACTCCTCTATCGTCCCTCTTGCACTTGAACACCCACTTGGTGTTAATCTTTCTCTGACCATCCGGCAAATCAACTAACTTCCACACTCCCAATTTCTCGAATTGACTAAGTTCCTCCTGCATTGCATTGACCCAAGAATCTTCAGTAAGCGCCTCTTTGTAAGTTCTTGGTTCAACCTGCGAGATAAAAGCACTCAAAGAAAATTCAGTTTGCAAAGGAGCAACTTTTGTATAAAAACATGTAAGCCCTTTATCAATCTGACTTCGAGTGCGAACGCCTGTCTGCAATTCTCCTATGATCAACTCCTCTGGATGATATGAAAAAGTTCACGGCATCACTTCACTTTGAACATCTACATTTCCCTCCAGATTAGTAACATTATGCTCTGCATCTTGTTCACCAACTTGGTTTGTTTGACTTAAAATCTGAATTTGCTCCCCCTCAGAATCTGAATCACCATGATCAAATACTGGCATGTTTTCAGCTTCTAAATTATCATTCTGAACCGACTGATTATCCTGAGCAACTTCATTCTGTTGGACATCATCATGATCACCAGCATTACATGGACCTGCTTCATCATCATTTGAAGTTTCTCGTGGTCTCCTCGAATACTCAGCTGGGAACCTTAGTTGTGACTCATATTCACGCAAAATATCCAACTCATCAAAGAAATCTTCTTCATCCTCTGATTCTTCTCTCATGTCAAACGAATCCCAAAGTTTGTCATAATGATAACGCCATGAATCACCAGGATTCTGCGGCGGCATAGTATAACCTTGACATTCAACATTTGCAGCTTCAATAATCCGCTTCTCACTTGGAACGAAGACACGTCGTAACGGATTTGCATAACCAACAAATATTCCCTCAATGCACTTCGGACCAAACTTTCCAAAAGGCTCTATAACCGTACAGGGTGACCCAAACGGTTCTAGATACTTCAAATTCGGTTTGCGGTTATTGATTAGCTCAAAGCATGTTTTGTTGAACTTCTTGCCCTGTTGAGCGTATAGCATGCGGCGGAAACAGCTTCAGCCCAAAAATTAATTGGTAACTTTGAATCTGCGAGCATAGTTCTAGCCGTCTCGATTAGTGTCCGGTTTTTACGTTCTGCGACTCCATTCTGCTGCGGAGTATACGGAGCACTAAACTCATGCAAAATACCTCTTTCGTCACAAAATTCTTCCATCTTGCTGTTCTTGAATTCAGTACCATTGTCACTTCGAATTCTCTTGATACGCCTTTGGTACAAATTCTCAATCTTCCTGAACAGACCCATCAAACTGTCAAATGTTTCATCTTTCGTCTTCAAGAAAGAAACCCACGAAAATCTAGAATAATCATCAGTAACGACCAGACAATAATAATCTCCTGTAATACTTTTGACATTCACTGGACCAAACAAATCCTTGTGAAGTCTCTCCAGAGGTCTCGAAACTGAATTAACTTGCTTTGTAGGGTGTGACTTTTTCTTCTGCTTGCCTTTGATGCAGCTAATGCACTCCCCTTCCAGATGAAAACCTTTGATATTAACTCCCAATACCAAATCATTGTGCACCAAGTGATTCATCTTCCTTAGGTGAATATGCCCCATCTTGCGGTGCCACAATCTTGATTCTTTCTCAGTTGCTCTAGACACGAAACAATGTGCTTGACCAGTAGTTGTAGTCGCTACACTCATGTCTAACACATATAAATCATTCACTCTAGGTGCCCTCATAATAATCCATTCTTCAGGGATAACAAAACCAGGTTTCAAGATCAAACATTCTTTGTCAGTGAAGTGAGTAGTATACATGTTGTCACAGATCTGCGAGATACTAAGCAGATTGTTCTCCAGCTCAGTGATGTAGTTAACTCTCTCAAACGTCACAATTCCGTTAGATAACGTTCCTTCACCTACAATTCGACCACCTTCATGACCTGCAAATCCCACATAACCACCATTGATATTCTTCACATCATACAGCAATGCGGTCTTCCCTGTCATATGTCGAGATGCACCACTATCCATAATCCATCTGGATACAAGTTTTGGAAGATCCTGCACAAAAACAAACTTTGACTTAAACTTTAATAAAGATGCCGATTCATGCTTCGCGATCCAGGAAGCTCCGGCAATTCAAACTGCTTATTCGAACATGGTGTCCACCCAGGCCTCATCAGCCTTAGCTGTAACCTTGACTCTAGCAATTTGAATTTTGAAATTTTCAGCCTTCAAAGGTGGAAAATTTTGCATCATAATCAACCGAAATTGATTCTTCAACCTTTTTCACTTCAGAAGTTGAAATTTTCATTTCAGTTTTTGGTTTCCAAACTTGTTGAGATAATGCAACCTGTTTATAAAACTTGTCGTTTTTATTTACCACTTTCTTTACAGGTTCATTTTTCACTTTGATGTTATTATTTTTCACACTCTTTTTCTCAACAACGATTGGTGCTTTACCCTTCACATCAACTTTCTTCTGTTGAATCTTCACATTTTCAGTCTTAGGCTTCACATTTGTACACATTCGTGCAATGTGACCAACTTGATTACATCTAAAACATGTTCGAGTATCAACGACTAGACTTGTGCCTTCAGACCGATAATGTGAAGCTCTTTTCTCAAAAAATTCTTTATTTGATTTTGAAAAAATTTCATTTTCCTCATCAGAAAGTGAACTTGAACTGTTCACAAACACCTTCTTTTCAGCAAACCTCTTGTTTTGAAAACTCTTTTTCTGATAACTCTTACCATCCCTATAACCACCCGACCAATTGTTTCGATTGTTATTATAAAAACGTGGTGGCAAACAGGCTTTTTGTAGTAAGCTTTATCTTTCTCAAAATTCATTTGCCTTTTTGTTTAGCTCAAACTATTCACTTCTGACAATTCAACTTCAACTAACTTGAAAACATTTGTCAACTTTTTCACATTAACATTCTCTATGGGAAACTCAGAATCCGAATACAACTTATCAGATCCAGCCATCTTGTACATCACAAGACCCGGTTCATCACTTAAGTTGTTTTTGGACTTTGATTTCTGAATGTATTTGTCCAAGAAACACCCATCATCTTCAGCTGAATCAGACATTAAAACACTTTCAGCTGTGCTCTTAACAATCTCTGTCTGAACACTATCATCAGATGATATAAAAGTAACATCAATGTTTTCTAGAAGTTTAACTTCTTTTTCTTCCTCAATTTCAACCAACCCAGATTGCTTTTTCGTGTAGTTATCAAGAACAGGTGGTGGAACTTGATGAAACCCCACCTCGGTTCCATCACAATACACATCTTCGCCCGCTTTGTCTTTCCCAATGGGTTTGGGAATGATATGTTGCAAAACAAAGCTTGCGGAGTTGTAACTGTTAAGCTTCAACTGGATTCGCTCGTTTTCGATTACAACCTCTTGAACTTTAAGTTTCAATTTAGCGATTTCATCCAGTTGTTGATTGATTGATTCTTCTTTGACTCTAAGCACTGCTCTTAGATGTTCATTTTCTTTAAAAGTTTTACCATTTCGATCATCACAATCTTTCAATGTGCTTTTGAGTTTTTCAAATTTTTCAGAAATATGACGGTTTTCAAGAATCAACTTTTCATTTTCTTGTTTAATTTTGTCATGATCAATTTTATCATTTTCAATTTGTTTAGTTAATTCTCTTATCCGTTCAGTTGAAGCTTTAACTGTTTTGTCACGATCAAGAATCTGATTCTCAATGCTTCTAACCTTAGCTGTCAGATCATCAACTTTCTTCCCGTTGAGATACGTGACTGTGCTACAAAATTTGCACTCTTTGTTGCAATTTTTGCAATCAGCATTTCCATCGATTTTCTTACCTGACGCATTCGTTGACACATCTGAACTGACCTGGCTTTTGGACTCAGACACGGAGTTAGAGTCTACCTCAAGTGCCTTAGCAGCTAGCACTTTGTCAGCCATTCTTCCAAGATTTTTAGCAGTCAACTCATGCGTTGTGTCAATAACTCCAGCATCAATCTTCTTTGCAATCTCGATCTCTTCTTTCTCTTTTCTATCTTTCTCTTCTTTTTCTTTCTTCGCTTCCTCTTTCATTTTCTCAGTTGGAGTTCCCCACCATTTGTGTTGCCAGTACTCATCATCTTCTTTGTATTGCTGGATTATGGCTTCGATATCAAGCGTACTATCATCAATCGCAATATTTCCATACTCATCAAGATAGCACTCTCTATCTGGATCCCATCTATTGGCTCTCCTTGCTTCCAGAAATATACGAGATATTCTAATGATTTTGTTTTCAGCTATCATTTTTCTGTATCTATACTTTTGCTCTTCAGTTCGATCATCTTTCCACGGAATAGGTTCATCGTTTTTTGCCATGAATGCGTAACCAACCGCATCTTCTTCCGGTAGAACCTCTTGACTCCAGTCATAACCCTCATCATCGTAAATCACTGCAAGAGCTCTAGATTTCTCTCTGTTGTCTTCAACCTGCTTCAATCTAGGCGGCTCAGATTTATTCTGGTGATAAATCGCCTTCTTGTAGTAATCATCTCTGAAAGGGTTCTCCGACTCATCAGCATAAGCGTTTCGGCATTCTCGCTTGAAGTGACCCTTCTGCTTACACTTGAAACAAGTCACCTTCGATTTATCGAACCCCAACTTAGTAGATGCACCACCAATTGTCTTTCTTCCGGTAATTTCCATGAATCTTTGTGCACGACGAACAGCACTTGCCATAGCCCAACGAATATCGATCAATTCCATTTCCTCCGGATCAATCTGATCGTAATCTTCTTTCGTCAGATTTGTGTTGCCTATCTTCCCAGCTACCAGCCCTTCATATGATTCCAACACCGATGCTAGGAAGATCACCTGCTGCTTGGCCGATTCCTCATCAGAGTTCTGAGCATTCTTCAAATCTATCGCGATGTTACATTGAAAACGATTCTTTGTATCTGGATGATTTCCAGAAGATGAAGATCCACTATGATAACCACTGTGACTTCCACTGCTTTGAGTACTTTGACTTTCTTTGCCAGCTATCAACAAATTTTCAGCAGAAAACGCTGTTTTTGGAGAAGTAACTTTCGGCATCATGCTTTTCGGATAATATAGATCCAAATTCTGCTGGTAAGATGAATGATTGACTTTGTACGTCTTTTTCAACTCCAACTCGTGACTCTCAAGTTTCTCAATCAGCAAATCTAATGTCAGCTTTTCTGGTTCTTTGATGGTATTCTTCAGCATCAGCGCATAATATCTCCAATCCATCTCGTCAGGTAACGAATCGAACAATTTATCGATAAGATCTTCTTCAGAAATTTTGATATCATGTCTTGATAATTCCAGCTTCAGATGACCAAACCTTTCTATCATTTTACACACTGACTCATTTTTAAGACAACCAAACATATCAAACTCTTTCCTAAGAAGTTTCTTTTTGTTTTTCACGATTTCAGTACTACCTAAACATTTCTTTTCTAACTTTTCCCAAAGATCTTTTGCATTTGAATAATCGATCAATGAGATTATGTCTTCCCGGACGGACTGAAATAACAACGCCACACACTTTTGTTCAGCTACAAACGATTCAATTTCCTCAGCTGCTCTTAAAGTTTCACCATATTTCTTTCCATGTTCATAACCGTTTTTCAAACTCTTCCAGCTGGGAAATGCGAATGCCATCAACCAGTCTTCAAATTTTCTGGACCACCGACTGTATTCCTCAATAGCCATTAGCTTTGGAGGTTTATTGAACGTTCCGAAAGCACTTTCCGATTCCCAAGCTTCCTTTTTCTTCTCTTTTGGTGGGTTATCATTCACATTACTTGAAGAAGTATCATTGTTTCCGGAATCACCAGCGAACGCGTACATATCGCTAAACGGGTTCATGAAAAGATCATCCATCGTGAATGTTCCTGCAAAATCAGCAAAACACTTAGAAATTTTCAAAGTTTTGAAAAATCAGCAAGTTCAAGCGAAACTGAATAGTTTGAAGAGAAATTAACACTTAAACTATTCAAGCGAAAACACACTTTAACTGTTCAAGCGAAATCTGAAACAAACTAGTTTCAAGCGAAAACCAGCAATCCAATTTCGCTTCAATAGATTCAAGCGAAATCTGCTATAACCTAGTCAAACAGTCTCAAGCGAAATCCAGATGATCTATTTCGCTTCAACTGTTTCAAGCGAAAACCAATAAACTCAATTTCGCTTCAAATGAATTCAAGCGAAATCGTTCAAATGCAAGTCAAATTTGTCTGATTTTGAAGCGAAATCAACTATTATCTTCGAACTAACTCAAGCGAAATTCAGTTTTAGGTCATTTTTAACATGTTTTAATCTGAATTTTAGTCCGAATCTTTGTAGGCTTTGTTAAAACTACGTTTTACTCGATATACTCGAAAATAAGACCATTTCGACCGTTGGAACTCGTTCAGATCAGAAAAATATAAAAAGAAATGAGTAGAAAGAAGAGAATCTGCTGCTATGGTATGAACTCCTCGTCCTGAGCTCTGATACCACTTGTTGGACCGTTCTACGACCTTAAACCGTCAGTTAAGGCAGTTCATCTTTGCGTACGAAGGCGGAATCAACGTAAACAAAGTCATAACATCTATTATCCTTTTAATCCTTCTTTACTGATTGATATTCGTGCTTATACAACGTTTTCTAATACAAATCCGGCAGCACTTCGTGTTTCACACAATGACCATCTCTCTAAAATGAATCACACAACAACCTATTTATAGACTTAAGATTTCGCTTGAAACAGCTTGAAGCGAAATCATGAGTTGTTGATTTCGCTTGAACTGATTTCAAGCGAAATCTTCAAGTTAATCCACTACAAACCCTATTTTAACCCTATTGTGTGATCATTCAAACAATTCTAGACACAAGACTTGATTATGACGTAATCAGCAGACATTTAGAGCACCAACAAACCATGTAGTACACCCATGGCAACCACAAAGCTTATCATGTCTGATGAAAAAGATGACTTGGTTGATCAGACCTTATATAGAAGCATGATTGGGTCTTTATTGTACCTAACTGCATCAAGGCCAGACATCATATTTGTAACATGTGTTTGTGCTAGATCCCTGTCAGCATCTAGGAAGTCTAACCTCATTGCTATGAAAAGGATATTCAGATACATAAAAGGTGCTCCCACACTTGGTATCTGGTACCCTGCTAATGGGAATGTTAAGCTTTCAGGTTTCTCAGATAGTGATTTTGCTAGATGCAACACTACCAGGAAGTCTACATCAGGAGGGTGTCAATTCCTAGGCAATTGCTTAGTGTCTTGGCAAAGCAAAAAGCAAGCAGCTGTTTCCACATCCACTGCTGAGGCAGAATACATTGTTGCTGCAAGTTTTGCAGCCCAATTGTTGTGGCTTCAAAATCAGTTACTCGATTTTGGTATAACTGATCTAAAGACTCCTCTTATATTGGACAGTCAAGCAGCTGAAAATATCATCAAAAATCCAGTTTCCCATTCAACCACCAAACACATTAATATCAGACATCACTTTGTGAGGGATTGCTATGAAAAAGGTTTGATTTCTTTGCATCATGTTCCAACTAAAGATCAGCTAGCCTATGTGTTAACAAAAGCATTAGACACATCCACCTTTGAAAGCTTG
Organism: Helianthus tuberosus; assembly: GCA_030545235.1. Lineage (NCBI taxonomy): Eukaryota > Viridiplantae > Streptophyta > Magnoliopsida > Asterales > Asteraceae > Helianthus > Helianthus tuberosus. The sequence goes on along the minus strand of CM060420.1, from coordinate 24,027,364 downwards.
ATCTCTAGGATTAGCATGCTTAACATGGACTAACAAGAAAAACTTGGTTTTCCATGAATAAAAAGCATTAAAATGTTTTTAAAAATTCAAAATTCCATCCTTAAAAATAGTTAAAATGAAATTTTTCATAAATCCTTAAAAGTCTGTTCATAACCACTGATTGTTTCAAACCTCTGACTATTAAAAATTCACCCACTGCTGAAAGATAACCTATGTTTCTTCATTTCCTTGTTGACCACTGTTGACTAAACATCAGTGTTTCAACCACTGATGTCTATCCAATGTTAGATAAAAATCAGCCTGATATTTCATGCACTGTTCCTAACCACTGTTATTTCCCATTAGTGGTTTCCAAACAAGTGTCATCCACTTTTCCCGTCAGAGGTTTCCACGTGGGCAGATGTTAACCGTTCGATCTTTGAAACCACTGCCACGTCAGCATTCACTTTTTCTGTTTTACAAAACCCTGATAAACCCCCAAACAACGCTTTTACTGTCGTATCGAATTCAAAAATTATCCAAAGCAGTTACCATCTTCTTCATTTCTCTCTCAACCATTCGCGATTTCTTATTCCGACCATGGCTCTTATCATCAAACACGCCCACAATTACCTCTGTACATTTGAAAAGACAGATAAAAATACAAAGTTTCACTCCATAATCGATACACTGTCCTCATCAAAGTACAAAACTTTGCTTACTTGTGATGCACCCATCTATCAAGACACCCTACGTGATTTCTGGGCTAATGCTGAAGTTCAGGAACAAGATAAAAGCCATGGGCAATCACTTCAAAAGTAGGAGATGTTTTGGTACCAATAACCCCACAATCCATTTCAAAGGTTTTTCAGATGAATGATCTAGCAGGTAAAACTTCTTTTTCGAAAAGTGAGTATCAATTGGATTTGATCGAAAGAGGGTATGATGGACAATTGACAAAAGCAACAATGCAAAAAGTAAATTTTCCACCACCTATGAAATTCTTGTTCCATACCCTGCTCACTTATGTATCAATCAAAACAACTGCTTTCAATGAAATTCCTTTAAAAATTCAGTACTTGGGGTATGCCATCATGTCAAAAATAGATTTTAAATACTCCCAAGCATTGTTTATTGATTTGGTCAATAATGTGAAAAATGTTAAAGAAAAGAAAACCACAACTTTCCTATTGTTTCCAAGGTTCTTAACCTATTGTTTAAAACAGAAAATTCCTGCAAAAGCTTTTGAACAAGGAACACCCTTCAACATAAACAGTCTTACTTTTGAAACATTTACTCGCCTTATGGCAAAAGAGTCAAAAGTTTCTAAAACACAAGCAAAGGGGTCTAAGTAAATTTTAGATGAGTCCACATCTGTTCCTCAAACCTCTGTTGCTGAGCCCACTGCTCATGGTGAACACAGCAACACAACCACTGTTGTGCAACCCCCACCAACAAAACCCAAAAAGACCAAAAAGAAAACCACAAAGCCCACCAAACCCATAAATAAGGGTCCTCTGGAAGATGAGATCCCAGAGGTTAACCCTGTGACAACACCAATGTCACTAGAAACCACTGTTGCTACTTCCTCACAACAGTTGGAAAGATCTCAACCAGAAACCACAACTCCTCATGATTCCTCCCAAAAGGAACATGTTGTAAGCACAGCGACCCCACAATATGAAGTATTACCCTCACTTGAGAGTATGCTTAACAGCCCTCCTCCCGGGGCAAATTCTCTTTCAACACCACTCCCCACATCTCCTATTCCACCTACCATAATACCTCTATTTGAGGCCATTGAAATTCAGACACAAAATAGCCCCTCTCACCAACACATTACTGAGAGTACAACTTCTACATTAGCTGTGTCTGAACCAATTCAATTGGCTAACCCACATACAGCTGATGAAGATACACCACTAGAATTTCCTGAAATTTTAGTTGGTAGTTCAAGTGGGGCAGCTACTACAGATGTTGGATCCACTGATCTACATCTGGACAGTAGTTTCATAAGTCAGACTCCCTTGAAGGCAACCATTGCTGTGGCTACCAAGGTAACCACTGGTGTGTTCAAGTTAACCATGGGTGTGCTTTCTAAGGTATCCACTGGAGCATAGGGAAGTCCCTAGTACCAAGAACTTTGGAATTCAATTCAACCTATCCTTGCTGCTCAAAGGGAACTTGTTGAGCTTCAACATAACTCACACATGGAACTTATCAGGGTTATGGTTGAAGCAAGATATAAAGACACACAGGCTGACATTAGGGGCATCAAAGAAGCCCTTGCAAAAATGACTGGCACTACCCCTGCACCTATATTAGAGAAAGATGATGATGATGATGCCAAAAAGGGGGAGAAAGACTCAATGAAAAACTTTGGCAAACTACACCAAGGAATCAGCTAAAACAACAGCCAGAGCCTGCTAAGAAATCTTCTGCAAAATCTTCTGCAAAATCTGAAACTGGCAAGAAAAGGGAGTTGATGATACCCTTAACAAGCAGACAGATAAGGAAATTAAAGCAAAGCATAAGAGACAAGATACTAAAGAAAGTAGACAAAATGTGTTGAGGCAGGAGTTGGAGAAAAAGGTGAAGAAAGAAACCAAAGTGCTTCAAATTGAAACTTCAATAAGGAAAAAATCTTTCAAACACAATAAACCACCCATTGCTACATTTCCTAAACCTCCTTCACCACCACAAAAACCAACCACTGCTGGTCCCAAAAACACTGATGGTTCCAAAAAGCCAAACATTGACACAACCAAATCAAAACCTTCACCACAAAAACCACCTCACAAAAAGCATAAACCAAATCCCTCATCACCACCAATCTCCATTGCAACAGATGTTGATGCAACAAAAGCTTCAAAAGATGTTAAGACAACAGCGGTTGAGACACCAGTTGTTTCAATAGTTGTTAGTCAATCCACTGATTCCACCCAATTTCAATTTCCATCACAATCAACCCTTACACCCAGAGCACATTCTTCTTCACAAACTCCTCCTACTCCAAAATCTGTTTACATAAGAAAAAGAAAATTTATGGTGCATGAAGAAGAAAAGAATGAAGAAGATATACCTGCACCTACTCCCGTATCATCTACACCATTCATTCAAACCAGTCCTACTCCATTTATAACACCGCCATCACCAAAAACCAACCCAGCCAAACATCCACCCACTGGTTACACTCCACAAAACATTCCAGTGGCAGTATATTTCCCTCTAGAACTTCTTACAGTTCAAGATGAAATGATACAATTTGACATAGAGGATGATCCATCCAAAAAGATCCTTCCCATATCTTCATGGCTTCAGGAAACCCAAAAACATTGATGAATATCTGAAGTTAAAGGCCAAGCAAGTAGAATATCAGGCAAAAGAAGAGAGTAAAGGGCTAGGAGACAGCAACTTACAAGGTCGTATGCAACATGGAAATCCCGACACTCTATGACAAGCACAAAACCTTCTTCTCTACCCATTCCATTTGGGTGTGTAATAGCCACTTATTAAAGAGTTTTGCTTGAGGACAAGCAAAGATTCAAGTGTGGGGGTATTTGATGTGTTCAAAATGCAACATATAAATTTCATCAATTGTGGCATAAAACTAACCCTTTTTTAGTACTAATGTTGGAAAAAGTGTGCTTTTGTCTTCCTTTTGTATTTTCAGGATTAAATGAGCTCAAATTAACAAAAGAAGCAAAAAGACACCAAAATCTGACATAAATACAAGAAAAGGAACAAGACGTGACATGCCCGACCCCACGACAGCATCTTCCCAAGCAAAACAAGATAACAGAAGACTGAACACGCCCCGTGCTCAGCCAGCACGGGGGCGTGCCCAAGTGTCAGCAGAAAAGACAAAGTGGTAGAAGCTTCTATTGCCCACCACGGGGCCGTGCTCAGCGGACACGGGGCCGTGGTCAACTATAAGATTCGCACAATCCAGGAAAATCTTCATAGTACAAAGATTCTTCTGCACACGGGGTCGTGCTCAGCGGACACGGGGGCGTGGTCAACTAATAAGACAAAGCTGCATTAAATGAAGAAAGAGAGGATGTGGACACGGGGCCGTGCCCACTGGACACGGGGCCGTGCCCGAGCTTCTGTTCAGCCTATAAATAGGAGTGCTTGGCTCAAGCTCAAACCATCCCTTGGCACACCACCTCTCTCACACTTCACCCACCACCCACCACCACCATAACACCATCATCCACCACCATCATCCATTGTCCATCGTAGAGTGTGTGAGTCATCTCGGGATCCAAGATTGATCTTAAGAGTTCTTGACAATCAAGGCCATGTTTGCCTAAGTCTCTTACATCACTTGGTGAAGACAAAGTGTCTAGTGTAATACTTTTTATTTCTAATCTTTTCGCACTTTTTACTTGGTTTTGTATTAATGACTTTAATAACTAGTTGCTTATGTTGAAGGTGATCTTTCCTTATCGTTTGTCCGTGGTGTCTTGGCATTATTTTACTGTCTATATAAAATAAAAGATTTTCACCATTCATATCTCCACGGTCTATATGGAGCTATGTTGGCTACCTGGTTGGGGGTTAAGGGAACGGTTTGGTAAAGGTCTTGCCATTGTTCAGCGTTTAGAGGTCCTCCAATGGACCTGGGTCAAATTTAGTAGAACCTCCTTCAATACTTAACGGTATTGGATGGCGGGGGTCCAAACTCTTTGATCCCCTCATAAGTTAACTACTATTAATACTATAACCCGCCTATTTAGGACTGTATCCCTGCTGACTCAGACTACTTAGTCGAGGGTAACGTCACCTCCAAAAGAGGGGCCTACCATAATTTGCATTAATAACTTAATTAATTATCTTCCAATAATCCACCCTTTTAGGATTGTATCCTTGCTGACTCAAACTACTGGGGTGAGGGTAACGTCACCTTCAAAAGAGGGGCCTACTACAATAACTAAGATAATCTCTTAAAATAGTGCAAAAGTGTGGAAATAATCAAAGGTTACACTAGATACGAGTCGGAACCAAGTGATTCATCTTGTCTATCTGTTTTTTCTTTTATTTTTATTTTCAGCATTTTTAGTTAGTTTTTATTTTTCTTAGTTTAAAACATTTTTCTAAACTTTTTTATTTGATTAGACGTTGAGGATAAACCGGTACTAAAAGCTCTTGTGTCCTTGGACGACCTCGGTATCTTACCAACACTATACTACGCTCACGATGGGTGCACTTGCCCATATGAGTGTCTAGTGTTAGTGAATATCGTGTTTTATAAATTTAAAACTTGACTAAAAAGTGTTAAAGGGGCTTAAAATACACACCTAATATATATAACACTTGACACCCATCAAGTTTTTGGCGCCGTTGCCGGGGACACAAGGATTTTAAGAAAGTTAGGAATCAACGGCCTAATCGTTTTTCTTATTTTTCATTTTTTAGGATTTTTTTCTTAGATTTTTCAGCTTCTGCAGAACTCAGCACGGGCCGTGCCCGCTGAACACGCCCTGTGCCCAATCATTGGAACTGGCAATCCTGTTTTAAGTCAGACAGTAAGCTGAACACGGGGCCGTGCCCATTCAACACGCCCCCGTGCCCAAGTTTCAGTTACTGAAAACAGAACCATAAGATCCCGACGGTTGGTAATTTCTGACACAAACATGAGTGATACTGATACTTTTTTACTTTCGGCACTCTTATGGTACTATGTGGTGTCAATTATGTGGTGGTAACCATAAAGAATTAGAATGTTATTTTCTAAATTATAAACCCCACTATATAGACCCATCATTTCCTAGTATCCTTAAGAGGGGCGAAAGTAAAAATAATCCCTATCTCTCCCTCGAATGCTCCCAACCGGATTTTCTAGGAGAAATGCTTCTCGATGAATTATTTCAACTAGAAGATCTAATTATTGATTGGCTAAAAGAACTTAGGAAAGATTTTAATAATCTTTTCCAAGACGATAGCCAAGAAGAAGGGTTGGAACCGCATTCAAACAACTTCATTGTTTCCAATGATACTCCTAACTCTAGTGAGGACTTGAGCGATAGTCGTCCCTGTGTCGATTGTGCCGTGAAGGACTCCCCATCAACTTCGTTTGATGCATACATAGACCTGAGCGATTCGACATACACCTTCTTTAACGAGAGCCCGGAAAAGGGTTGGACTTGTCCACCTACATATAGCCTAGGAATCACCCTCACCGACAACCTCTTGCGTTCTCGTCTCAATCTAGAACAATTAAGGTATCTTAGGCACTTTGGGGTTGTTCCATCCAGTAAGGAACCGCCCGATCCGGAAAAGTTCCTTGAAAATAGACAAACTTCATAAAACAGCCTTCCGACACGGGGCCGTGCCCAGGTCAACACGCCCCCGTGTCCACCAAAAGATTCCTTTCTGACTTTTGTCAGAATACGGACAAAATGTGTCAGGATCTTGCCTGCACACGGGGCCGTGTCTAGCCGACACGGGGCCGTGTCCAGCACGCTGTCGTTTTCTATAAATGTAGCCAAGAATCCTGCACATTTGGACCATCCAGGGACAGAGATTTGAAGGGATTTTCTGACCTACCATCCTAGGTAAGTTCTAAAAGAAGGTTCCAACAAACATCTTGTCCTTTCCTCTTTTATCCATTGCCTTCTTCTTCACCTTTCTTGCGACAACACCTCCATTGAAGCTTGATTTCAAGCCTCATTGTGATGTTTATTGAATTTTTGTTCAAGGAATCTTGTTAAAAATAAGTTACACAACATTGTTTTAAGTTATTTCTGCTCAGAAAAGCTTCATAAGTTAAGAAAATAATTTGAAACCCCAAGATTCCTTGTTCTAAAAATCTGCAGAAAGTTGAACACGGGGCCGTGCTCATTGAGCACGGGGCCGTGTCCGTGGTACTGTTTCATTAAAACACACTATTTTTGGTATGTTTTCGTAGAATGTCTAGCCAAAACAGTGGAACCTCTTCTGCGCACTCAAGGAACAGTCGACGGGAAAGGAGGCCATCGATTGAAGCAACTCTCGTAAGATACGTAATGGCGCTACGTGAAGCCCTTGACGAGATGACTTCAGTGGAGGAGGTCCTCATAGACCGTATAAATTATCTCTCGGTGGGGTAGGAAAGCAGTTTTCAAGAAATAAACCTCTTGCACCAGAGGTTAAACATTCTTGTAACACCTCCCATGGAACCAATCCTCCCTCAAGAGGATTGGAACCTAGCACTTGGAATCCACAATCCTACCGGTTGGGACGACATTCCGGCGAAACCTCCTCTTGAAGAACTCCAAGAAATCCCGGTGGAAGTTGCACCTCCTCAACCCGATGCTCATGAGCCCGCTTTTCTTCTCCCTAGGGAGATCGAAGAGTGGCTCGCCGACGTGTGAGGAACCCATACCCGGAAAAAGAAGTTGTCAAAGCCACATTTAACCGGAAAATCTACCTTTTCGGAAATTTTACTTAGAATAAGGCTAGAACTTCTTGGTTTGGATTTCTTGTGTTTCTTTGACCTAACTATCTAGTATTCTAATTTTTAGGACTATTATGTAATTCTCTTTATGATTAATGAATGATGGTTTTTAATTTGGTGTTTGGATGGTGTTGAACCAAATAAAACACACTTGAGATGACAAAGGATACAAGGGAAACTTGAACCAGCACCCCATGCAGGAAAACAGGACCGTCCGACGATTTTCTTCGTTTACTGTAAGTTCGGCACGGGCCGTGTCCACCCAACACGGCCCCGTGCTGCACAATCTGCAGAAAAAGACCCAGTTCAGGTAACTGGACACGGGCCGTGTTCACCCAACATGCCCCCGTGTCCAGGCTTCTGTTTCTCTTGATTTAATTTTGTTACTGGCACTTGAACACGGGGCCGTGCCCGGACAACACGGGGTCGTGTTTAGCGCCCAGTAACACAATTTTTTTTGCTTTTTACACCTTTTTACACATTCAATCAACCTAAAAACTTATTTTTGGGACACATTGAGGACAATGTGTAATTTAAGTGTGGGGGGATGCTAAAACCTTGAATCTTGCAAGTCCTAAATACAAGCCATACACAAAACTCTATTGGAACCGCTAATCACCCCAAATTTTTTTCAAAAAAAATTTCATTTTTTTTTACTTGTCTAGGTTTAACTCGGGACATTCAAGCTCTCAAAAATGTTATATTTTTACGAATTTACAACCAATAGCGTCGTGATAAAAAGAACCAACATAAGAAAATTATGAAAAGGCATGGCAAACTTAGTTAAAATTTGATTATATATACTTGATCACATAAAAACTCATTCCCACAAAAGTGAGTTTTGAGCCTTTATTGAGCATACAATGACATATCTTTAAACTAAATGCTCATTTTTCGTTTCTTGTGTGAATAGCCGCTTGGTTCTTACGACTCTAGAACTTGCCATGACGATACATTCCCGGTCCTTACCAACTTAAACTCGAGTAAGTAAATGATGGAGGCATTAGGACTAACCCTTTTTATTTCTACATCATTATTTTTCTTTTTTTTTACCACCTACCCAAAATCCCCCTAGTTAGCCCCTTTGAGCCTAAACCTTTTCATTTCATAACCCAAACCAAACACCCTTTTACCCACCAAAACCTTTTTCATTTTTAACCCTTTGTTTTAGTAACAAGTTCGGTTTTTCATATGACTTTTCAAAAAAAAAATTGTGTGTTGATGATGAAGCAAAAGAAAATAAATAAACAAGTTCATCAAAAATAACTTTCTTTGAATAATAGCTTCATCAAAATAAAAATTACAAAAATAAAAAGTCTTACGAAAACCGACGCTTGTTACGCTTTTCGCCTTTTTTCTACTAACCACTAACCCAACCACCTACCTTTAACCCAAGCCTAACCCTTCACCCACAAAGTCCTCTTGATATTTACAAAGGTGTATAAGTTAAAAAGGAGGAGGATTGATTGCTTGGCAAGCCTATGGTAGGAGTAAGTTCCATGCCGCACTCGAGTGATCCACAAATACATTTTCGGCCGAGTGTTGAGTGATCCCCGTGAGGTATGTGAGCTTGTATATAAATAGAATTTTAAAGAGGCATGTTATGCCCTAATAAGTAATTTATCTTATGAAAACTTTTAAATAAATCATGACGAATATGATTGTAAATAAATAAAAATAAAACTAAATAAAGAATCTTGGAAATCCCGACACTCTATGACAAGCACAAAACCTTCTTCTCTACCCATTCCATTTGGGTGTGTAATAGCCACTTATTAAAGAGTTTTGATTGAGGACAAGCAAAGATTCAAGTGTGGGGGTATTTGATGTGTTCAAAATGCAACATATAAATTTCATCAATTGTGGCATAAAACTAACCCTTTTTTAGTACTAATGTTGGAAAGAGTGTGCTTTTGTCTTCCTTTTGTATTTTCAGGATTAAATGAGCTCAAATTAACAAAAGAAGCAAAAAGACACCAAAATCTGACATAAATACAAGAAAAGGAACAAGGCGTGACATGCCCGACCCCACGACAGCATCTTCCCAAGCAAAACAAGATAACAGAAGACTGAACACGCCCCGTGCTCAGCCAGCACGGGGGCGTGCCCAAGTGTCAGCAGAAAAGACAAAGTGGTAGAAGCTTCTATTGCCCACCACGGGGCCGTGCTCAGTGGACACGGGGCCGTGCTCAACTATAAGATTCGCACAATCCAGGAAAATCTTCATAGTACAAATATTCTTCTGCACACGGGGTCGTGCTCAGCGGACACGGGGGCGTGGTCAACTAATAAGACAAAGCTGCATTAAATGAAGAAAGAGAGGATGTGGACACGGGGCCGTGCCCGAGCTTCTGTTCAGCCTATAAATAGGAGTGCTTGGCTCAAGCTCAAACCATCCCTTGGCACACCACCTCTCTCACACTTCACCCACCACCCACCACCACCATAACACCATCATCCACCACCATCATCCATTGTCCATCGTAGAGTGTGTGAGTCGTCTCGGGATCCAAGATTGATCGTAAGAGTTCTTGACAATCAAGGCCATGTTTGCCTAAGTCTCTTACATCACTTGGTGAAGACAAAGTGTCTAGTGTAATACTTTTTATTTCTAATCTTTTCGCACTTTTTACTTGGTTTTGTATTAATGACTTTAATAACTAGTTGCTTATGTTGAAGGTGATCTTTCCTTATCGTTTGTCCGTGGTGTCTTGGCATTATTTTACTGTCTATATAAAATAAAAGATTTTCACCATTCATATCTCCACGGTCTATATGGAGGTATGTTGGCTACCTGGTCGGGGGTTAAGGGAACGGTTTGGTAAAGGTCTTGCCATTGTTCAGCGTTTAGAGGTCCTGCAATGGACCTGGGTCAAATTTAGTAGAACCTCCTTCAATACTTAACGGTATTGGATGGCGGGGGTCCAAACTCTTTGATACCCTCATAAGTTAACTACTATTAATACTATAACCCGGCTATTTAGGACTGTATCCCTGCTGACTCAGACTACTTAGTCGAGGGTAACGTCACCTCTAAAAGAGGGGCCTACCATAATTTGCATTAATAACTTAATTAATTATCTTCCAATAATCCACCATTTTAGGAGTGTATCCTTGCTGACTCAAACTACTGGGGTGAGGGTAACGTCACCTTCAAAAGAGGGGCCTAATACAATAACTAAGATAATCTCTTAAAATAGTGCAAAAGTGCGGAAATAATCAAAGGTTACACTAGATACGAGTCGGAACCAAGTGATTCATCTTGTCTATCTGTTTTTTCTGTTATTTTTATTTTCAGCATTTTTAGTTAGTTTTTATTTTTCTTAGTTTAAAACATTTTTCTAAACTTTTTTATTTGATTAGACGTTGAGGATAAACCGGTACTAAAAGCTCTTGTGTCCTTGGACGACCTCGCTATCTTACCAACACTATACTACGCTCACGATGGGTGCACTTGCCCATATGAGTGTCTAGTGTTAGTGAATATCGTGTTTTATAAATTTAAAACTTGACTAAAAAGTGTTAAATGGGCTTAAAATACACACCTAATATATATAACACTTGACACCCATCAGAAAGCACTGCTCAGACTCATCAGTGATTAAAGCATCATCAGTGGATTGCTTCATCAGTGCTTAGTATAGTGTGTTTATCAATGTAACAGTGTTTTGTATAATCAGTGTTTAGAGGTTGTTATAACTGTTAGCTGTCACTGTCTAGGTGACGTCAGCTTAGATGCTCAGTGATTAGGATTTGTACTATAAATAGACAGTGCATGTACTGTTCTATTTAGCTCTTTTGCATACACACTCATCTTGTACGAACAACCATAGTGAGCTCAGGATAAGGGGGAGTTAGTATTCATGCATCATAAGTTGAATTATTGTAATTTTTCAATCTTTTGACTATGAAAGCATTGTATGATCAAAGCTAATCTTTCCTTGATTGTGTTACAAAGTTTTACATTTATTTCCGCTACAATTATTCTCTGTTTTATGTTCTTCCATTAATCATCTTAATTAAAACAACACAATCAAGTCAAACTCAGATCCTAACAGATTTGTAAATCATCAAGTGGAACTTGAAGTCCTTCCTTGGTCTAAACACTTCTTGAGGTTTGAAACGTGAAACATTGGATGAACGTTGTTATGCTCTTGAGGTAAGTCTAGACGATATGCCACCTTGCCAATCCTCTCGAGAATCTTGAAAGGACCAACAAAACGTGGAGCGAGTTTTCCTTTCTTACCAAAACGGACGACTCCCTTCCAAGGGGATGCCTTGAGGAGTACAGGATCACCAACATTAAATTCCAAGGGTTTGCGATGCTTGTTGGCATAGCTCTTTTGTCGGTTTCTTACTCTGAGGAGATTATCGCGAATTTGTAGGATTTTGTCTATTTTCTCTTGTATGAGCTCGGGACCGATGATTTGTGCTTTGCCGATCTCGTGCCAACAAATAGGCGAACAACACTTTAGACCATACAATGCTTCAAAAAGAGCCATGTAATTTATATACATTAATTAAATAAAATGTTTATTTTATATATTGATTAGAGGTGTTGTGTCTCTATTTGACGTTAACTTAAACCTTATGCTTGTCCGGGCTTATTAACCTTTATAGTTAATAATAAAATAGTTTATGATACATATTTCTCCGAGTTACTAGTGTCGAAAAGTTCGGGTTGTCACAAGTTGAGACACAGATTATGGGAAAATATCTTCTTAGAGATTCATGAAAAGCATAAAAGTAGGGGAAATTGTAAGGTCATAGTTTTAGATATACGCTTTGTAGTGATCGAACAGGTTATGGGGTTAGTGTTTTGCTTGTTTATACTAGATTGGGTCATGCCTTAGGCTAAGCCTAGAGGGGGCTATATTAACTAGCCTATATAATGGGATTCCTTCCTCATTATTCAGGTTAGTGGGTTTTTTTTTTTAATTAAGCTTGTATCAGATGATTCTCTTAAGGTAATTATATCATATGCAATTTTTCCATTGGTTTCTTCGTGTTTATTATTCTAATCAATAGTTTGATTCTGCCAAACTGTTGATATTACTTAATATCAGTGTTTTCGGGACTTACAAATATCAATGAGATTAATTATTTGGAATAATTATTTACCGTTTAAAGAGTTAAACGGAAGCAAAGAATATATTATTACACAATAAATAAAGGTTGGGGATTGATTAGTATATAAAGGTTAATTAAAAGGTTTCCAACTTGGTGGACAAATTTAGTGTTTGGGGTTAGTGTGTAATTATAATTAGTATAAATGCATGCTTAAAACCTAAAACCTAAATAACAAAAATAACCACAGCAACCACCACCCTAATCGTCACCCCCTATCCCTCCCCTTTCATCGTCGTCGACCGGCCAAGAGCTACCACCACATGTCGCCTTCTCGTTTCGTGTCTAATTGGACCAAAGATGCCGAGTGGATCTTGAGTGTCGGATATGTTTTGTGTTCAGTTTACTAGCGAAACCGTCTGTCAATCCATCATGTGAGTTCTTGGTAGTTCTTTATGGTACTATTACTGAACACCCTATGGTTGGTTATAATTGTTTAATCAAATCGCATATGGATCACCGGAAGGAATTGAACCGGTTTTAAATTATATATGTTCATGCTTCCGTTTATCTAATTAATATGAGATATTAAATGTTATAAAATCAGATTTTATAGAGTACCAGTATGGTTGCTGTTGGGTTTGGTCTGGTTACAAACCATAAGTAGAACATGTGTCCAATACTCAGTTAAACAATACTACTTAAACAATAAAATGTAGATCATGTGTCGGATTCAAACAATACTACCAAACCCATCCAAATACTCACTTAAACAATACGCCATAACCACCACAAGTGGCCTAGTGGTGGAGTGACTTGGGTTCTCCAATGGAGACCCAAGTTCAATTCCCATTAGTGCCACTTTGGTGGCCACCGACACCCGCTTTAAAGCCGGACCGAGGACACTCGAGGTCTCGGGTTTGAAACATGTTTCTTACCCCTCTTTGATGGCTATGGGTATTTGCCGCCAGGGATCCTTGTCGGGTGGTGAACTGGGAAGGGAGATCCCTTCCGCGGTCAGGGGTACCGTGCAATTACCCTTTTTAAACAATACGCCACAACATCATGTAAACACTTGTAACAAATTCACTTCACTTTGAACCTTAATCATTTCAAGTTAATGGATATAACTACCATCCTTCTAATAGTAGCGACTATAAATCCAACAACCAAAATCCATAATACAAATCCAACAACCTTGGCATGTTAACGACAACGACCTGTTAACCTAATGATCCTCACCATTTTCTTAATACATTAAAGCTAACTAACAACAATGTAAGATCAGTCAACCAATAAGTTCCACTAAATGCATTTGTTACTCTGATCTACGATAGCTTTTTTTTTTAAATAGCATATTTATGTTCTCATTGATTCTCAGTTAAGTTATCAACAATTTGAAATTCTTCATTTCAACTTGACATCCTCCATGACAATCTGCAAATGAGTTACATCCCAATATCCCATACTCAACCTCATTCCATATCAAATTTACAAATATTACAACACCTTCAACCATTAAGTGTGCTGTTAAACTCCTAAATCCAACAATTATACTGTGAATCAACATATTACACTCTGTATAATCCGATTTCTATTATCACGAACTAAGGTAAACCAAAATCAACTATAATGTAACTGAATTCAAGTAAAATTGAAGCTAAAACTGAACATTGTACCATTTACCGACAGAGTCTCGATCACGATTTCAGTTTGAACATCCATTCGTAAATGAGGAGGCGGCAGATAATGCTGAAACTTGGGGATGGAGATAGTGTTTCAAGTAGCCGGAGGGACGACTAGTCGGCGCTGGCGGCTTTAGTTTAGCCAGAGGGGAGATCGGGAGAGAGGATGGAAGATTGGGGGAGAAGTTTGGGGAGGTGTGGTGATAGAGCCGGATTCGAGATCGGCAATCTCCAATAAACAAATAAATAACAAAAATGTAAATTTAACGTAAGACAAGTATTTGGATCAATTTTCTTCTTGCCTTTCATTAATTCATGATTGCTTAAATACAAAACAAATGTAACTGAATAGAACATGACCACAAACCCACTAACCTAGTACTAACTAACAATAAGGAACAAAACAAGGAAAACATGTTAATAACTAAATGAAGTAAACAACCCACGATGGATTGCATGGATGTATGTATTAGATGGATTGCATGATGTCATGGGTGACATCCATTTGGGATTGGTACGTATCATGTGGTGTACGCGGGGAATGAATAGGGGAGGTAGGGTTTTTGTGTTTGTTAGTACACTATGTCTAATGCATACGTCTTTGTATGAGTAATTATGTATTAGGTAGTATGTTTGTATGTTAATTTTTATGTTTGAGTTTGGATTTGAATGTACGTATGTGCACAACACTAGTGCATGAGTCATGCACACGAAGGACTATTGCCTATAAATAGGTCCTTCATGAGCATGAGCTCATAACTTGTTTTTGGGAGAGCTTTTAAACGTGGTGCTGATTTGTAACGAAGTGCTACCAAATTGGAACTAGAAAGATATATTAGTAAACAATTGTTTACTACTTTGTTGATTAATTTTTTTTTTTTTTTTTTTTTAAATTACAAGAATAATTTCATTCCAATCATCAGGGCAAATTACATAAGGATAGCAGGTAGACGAGCAACAAACTGCGCCGCCATCCCTTTTTGAATAGAAAACCCTAATCTACTAAAAACAAAGCCCCGCCCCTGAGGGGTCGAAAAGTTGCTATGGACCACACGCTGAACTCTAGACAAGAACCGAACTGCCTCCGGCGCCAAGGAGCCGAACGTGTCAAACGCCAGGGGGACAAAGGCATGTTGATTATCCTCACAAGCTTTCGCGTGCTTTTCCATCTTCTTAGACTCTGCTTTCAGTACCGCTTGCCCCGCCACAAACCCATTTTCCCGGAACCCGGCTAGTGGGGATACACCTGTGAGATCGACACAAGCATGTTTCCCGCCCTCCCAACCAAAAACTAGCACGTCAGCTGGGCGTAGGGTGGATCTCCCCTCCGACGGGTCTGTAAGAAAATTAACCGGTGCCTCTTTCTTCGCCGAGATCCCTGCTCGTCTGAGAATATCCATTAACGCGTCTCGCACAAAGTCATGGCGATACTTAAACCCCGGCAACTCTCTACAGTGTAACGCATGCTCCCCGTATTTATCCAGGCATGCTTTACGGCAGACTGGGCAAGTTTCATCATTCGGGAACATGGGGATCATCAAACGGTACTTAAGGATTGACCAGTACTCCACCGCTGACATACGTTGACCCAAACCTTCAATAGGAATAACAGTTAAGAAATCCTGAGCGTGAGGCCTCTGTAGGCATTCAATGACGGCTTTCTGGCGGGGTGACAAATGGAAATCTTCTCCCAAGCTTTGTGCGATTCGACAACAAAGGGCATTCGCCAAAGTTTTCTGTGGCTTTTTGGGAGCGGTGTCCTTGTTAGAGAAACCGCCGAGATCAAAGTCAGGTAGAGATTCATGCAAGCGTTCCAAGGCGCTGGCATAATCCGGATCAGTGTTAGCAACCCCACTGTTACGTAAGATGTGGTCCTGCAACTCCCAAGATTGAGACCTGGAAGCCACAAAGGCATAGGCAGCCACATCCCGGGCCGAGAGAAGGCCCAACCCACCAAGCCTCATTGGCAAGGTCACGATTCGCCACTGTAGATCGCCAAAAAAAGGACCCCCACATACGACAATGTCTTCTATTGCCTCCCGAAGACCTTTATCAAAACATGAAACAGCATCATCCACAAAGGGGGGCTGGCAAGTTCGCAAACCAAATAGTAACTTTGCAACCCCCATACAAGATCTAAGCAAGAGGAGTTCGCTTTGAGGATCCCGCAACAAGGGAAGGTGTCCCATAATGTCAACAGCACGCGTTGCCCTCTTAGCCGCTAGACCACTAATAAAACTGGCATCACGGCTGACTGCCCCTCCTAGCAGTTTGACACCTTTTTCCGGCCTCCCAATCTCACTGGGGAAAAGCCCTGGCCGGACCTTCACCCCGTTGCATGTCGGCCAAAATACTTCAGTTTTTCTAAAATTAAGCCGTAGCCCCAAGGCTGGGCCCTCCGAACCGATGATGTCGAGAGCTTTAGCAACCTGAACAGCGTCCCCGATAATTGTCCCGTCATCCAAGTACCAAGCATGGAAGGGGAGTTTACAGTTTTCCTGCACCTGAAGCACTAAAGGGTGTAAGGCTAGGGCAAAAAGCAAAGGTCCTAAGGGATCCCCTTGCTGCACCCCCGTGAATGCCCCGATGCGATCATTCCCCACGTATAGCCTAGCAGGCTGAGCATACAGAAATTGAACCCATGGGAATATGGAGGGGCAATGGCGATGGACCTCGCGAAGCAAAACTGAACGATCAACTAAGTTGAAAGCGTTGGAAAAATCAACCGTAAGCATGGCCAGCGAACCATCTGAATGAAAAGAATTAAGAAACCTGTTAGCGCTGTGCAGCACCGCCTCCGCCCCATTGGGGACCCCCACCCCAAATTGATAGTCCCCCAAGTACTTAACAGCTTCTTTCCCCACTTTCTTCATGGCTACTTTGGAGACTAATCTTCTCCAAATTGCCCCCACAGCAATGGGGCGAATCCCATTATCAGGCTTCAACAAAGGGGTTAAGGGCGCCGAAGCAACAAAATCCGCGAGCACCTTAGGACATAACCCCCCTAGCCAAAGGTTTACCACTTTAGTTATGGCAGTAAGCAGTCCCGAGGCCGTCGCCGACCCCTCGCCGCTAAGAGCGTCCAAAAGGTGTTGGGCCCGCAGGCCATCTCGCCCACAAGATGTCCCTTTCGGGAAAGATTTCACACACCTGTGCACGCAGTCTTCATCCACGGATAACGCAGGTTGTGAAAGAGGAGTTGAAGGGAGGTTCGGGGGCGGTGCGAAGGGATGTTTGTCGATAAGGGCTTGCATGGTAGATTCCCCCCGGGGAGCAACCCCACTGGAACACAACACCTTAACTGTAGCAGTGAAGTGACCATCACTCACTTTCCTGAGACATTGCTTGATGTTGGGGTTAACCTCCTCAGCTATCTCCCGTTGCGCCTCCCCACCACGCACGACCCCTTCTCCAGTATCGGAAAGGAGGGAATTGACCAAAACCTCAAAACCAGAGCCCTCCTTCCACATAGCTAAGGCCCGCAAAATACTATCACATTGCAAGGATTTTCGATTACCCGACCTTCGCTCTTGCCTGGAAGACGGCTTAACCACCTTAAGGGTACAACGGGGTAAGAGCAAGAGTTTGACCCAACTTTCGACAGTCCCAGGGGAAGCTACTACTTTATGGATGGCACCTGTCAAAGCTTGTGCAAATGCTAAACGACAGCTTGGGGGGATGCTCTTAACAGTTCGAACCGGAAGGGAGAAAACACGTTCAAGGAGATCGACATCTCCCATCACTCCCTGCGGGGTCCTAAGCTCAACAGGGCTAAAAGCTAAACCGAACGTGTCCAACTCCCGGCAACCCGAACACGGGCCGTGCATGATTCCTAACTTTCTCAAAATCCTTGTGTCCCCGGAAACGGCGCCAAAAGAGTTTGGACCCCCGCCATCCAATACCGTGAAGTATTGAAGGAGGTCCTACTAAATTTGACCCAGGTCCATTGCAGGACCTCTAAACGCTGAACAATGGCAAGACCTTTACCAAACCGTTCCCTTAACCCCCTACCAGGTAGCCAACATATCTCCATATAGACCGTGGAGATATGAATGGTGAAAATCCTTTATTTTATATAGACAGTAAAATAATGCCAAGACACCACGGACAAACGATAAGGAAAGATCACCTTCAACATAAGTAACTAGTTATTAAAGTCATTAATACAAAACCAAATAAAAAGTGCAAAAGATTAGAAATAAAAAGTATTATACTAGACACTTTGTCTTCACCAAGTGATGTAAGAGACTTAAGCAAACATGGCCTTGATTGTCAAGAACTCTTACGATCAATCTTGGATCCCGAGACGACTCACACACTCTATGATGGACAATGGATGATGGTGGTGGATGATGGTGTTGTGATGGTGGTGGATGGTGGATGAAGTGTGAGAGAGGTGGTGTGCCAAGGGATGAGATGAAATGAATCCAAGCACTCCTATTTATAGGCTGAACAGAGAGCTAGACACGGCCCCGTGTCCGCTGGGCACGGCCCCGTGTCCGTCTGACACTCTCTCTCCTCATTAATTGTAATTCGCAATTACAATAAATGCGCCTGCTGTACTTTCGACACGCCCCCGTGTCCGCTGAGCACGGCCCCGTGATGGGCAATAGAAGCTTCTATAGGTTTGTTTTTTCTGCTGCTTCTTGGGCACGGCCCCGTGCTGGCTGAGCACGGGGCGTGTTCAGCCTTCTGTTTTCTCTATTTTGCTTTGGAAGGTGTCGTTGAGGGTTCGGGCAATCCACTAATGTTCCTTTTCTTGTATTTATGTTGGATTTAGCTGTCTTTTTGCTTCTTTTGCGTTTTTGAGCTCATTTAATCCTGAAAATACAAAAGGAAGACAAAAACACTCTTTTTCCAATATTAGTACTAAAAAGGGGTTAGTTTTATGCCTTATTTGATGTAATTTATATGTTGCATTTTACACACATCAAATACCCCCACACTTGAACTTTTGCTTGTCCTCAAGCAAAACTCTTTAATATGTGGCTTACACTCCCAAATGGAATAGGTAGAAGAGAAGGTTTTGGGCTTGTCATAGAGTGTCGGGATTTCCAAGATCTTTTTTTTTTTTTTGGTTTTATTTTTATTTATTTACACTCCTATTCGTAATGATTTATTTAGAACTGTTCATAAAAGAAATTACTTATTTGGGCATAACATTCCTTTTTAAAATTCTATTTATATACAAGTTCACATACCTCGCGGGGAAATCACTCACACTCGGCCGAAAGTGTATTTTTAGTGAATCACTCGAGAGCGGCACGAAACTTATTCCTACCATAGGCTTGCCAAGAAATCAATCCTCCTCCTTTTTAACTTTTATACCTTTGTAGATATCAAGAGGACTTTGTGGGTTGGCTAGGGTTAAAGGTAGGTGGTTGGGTTAGTGGTTAGTAGAAAAAGGGCTAAAAGCGTAACAAGTGTCGGTTTTCGTATTTTTGCAACCTTTTATTTTTATTTTTGATGAAGCTTTTATTCAAACAAAGTTATTTTTTATTACTTTGTTTGTTTATTTTCTTTTTGCATCATCATAATCAAAAATTTTTTTTTTTTTCACGAAGACCCGAACTTGTTACTAAAATAAAGGATTAAAAATGAAAAAGGTTTTGGTGGATGAAAGGGTTTTTGTTTGGGTGATGAAACGAAAAGGTTTAGGCTCAAAGGGGCTAACTAGGGGGATTTTTTGGGTAGGTGGTAAAAGAAAAAGAAAAATAATGGTGTAGAAATGAAAAAGGGGTAGTCCTAATGCCTCCATCATTTACTTACTCGGGTTTAAGTTGATAAGGACCGGGAATGTATTGTCATGGCAAGTTCTAGAGTCGTAAGAACCAAGCAGCTATTCACACAAGAAACGAAAAATGAGCATTTAGTCAAATGATATGTAATTGTGTGCTCAATAAAGGCTCAAAACTCACTTTTGTGGGAATGGGTTTTTATGTGATCAAGTATATATAATCAAATTTTAAATAAGTTTGTCATGCCTTTTCATAATTTTCTTATGTTGGTTCTTTTTATCACTACGCTATCGGTTGTAAATTTGTAAAAATATAACCTTTTTGAGAACTTGAATTTCCCGAGTTAAACCTAGACAAGTAAAAAAAAATGAAATTTTTGAAAAAATTTGGGGTGATTAGCGGTTCCAATAGAGTTTTGTGTAAGGCTTGTATTTAGGATTTGCAAAATTCAAGGTTTTAGCATCCCCCCCACACTTAAATTACACATTGTCCTCAATGTGTCCCAAAAATAAATTTTTAGGTTGATTAGATGTGTAAAATAGTGTTTAAAAAGCAAAAATTTGTGTTACTGGGCGCTGAACACGGCCCCGTGTTATCCGGGCACGGCCCCGTGTTCAAGTGCCAGTAACAAAATTGAAATAAGTCAAACAGAAGGATGGACACGGGGGCGTGTTGGGTGAACACGGCCCGTGTCCAGGTACCTGTACTGGGCGTTTTTCTGCAGGTGGTTCGGCACGGGGCCGTGTTGGTTGGGCACGGCCCGTGTTGAACCTCCTGAAATGGAGAAAATTGTCGGGTTGCCTCGTTCTTGTGCATGGGATCATTTTTCTCGTTCCCCTTTTCATCCTTTACCACCATGAGTGTGTTTTACTCATTACAAACCATCCAAACCTTAAAACCATCATTTCATTTCACCATAGAGAGAACTTACATAATCCTAAATTAAACTAGATAAAGCAAAGAAATAACAAACCATGGAGTCCTAGCCTTTACTTTATTTTAATTTAGCAAAATTTCCAAGAAGTAATTAATCTTGGTTAAACAAGGCCTTTTTGAACTCCTTCTTCCGAGTGCGGTTCTCCTTAAATGTCGGCGAGCCATTCTTCTATCTCCCTTGGAAGGAGAAAAGAAGGCTCATTGGCATTAGTTTGAGGAGTTTCAACTTCCACCGGGATCTCTTGTTGGTGTTCCATGGGAGGTTCCGCCTGAAAGTCTTCCCACCCGGTAGGGTTGTTGATTCCGAGTGCCAGGTTCCAATCCTGTTGAGGAAGGACTGGTTCCATTGGAGGTGCTACAAGAATATTTAACCTCTGGTGCAAGAGGTTAATTTCTTGGAAGCTGCTTTCAAGTCCCATCGTTAGATCGTTAATACGGTCGATTAGGACCTCCTCTACTGAAGTCATTTCGTCGAGAGCCTCCCTTAATGCTATCACATAGTGTACAAGTGTAGCTTCAATGGAGGGTCTTCTTCCTCTACGGCTGTTTGGTGAGTGCATAGGAGATGTTTCGCTGTTTTCACTCGTCATCCTACGAAAAATAAACTAAAAATAGCTTATTTAATGAAACAGTAACCGGGCACGGCCCCGTGCTCACTGAGCACGGCCCCGTGTTCATCTTTCTGCAGAGTTTTTGAACAAGGAAACTTGGATTTTTAAGTTATTTTCTGAACGTTGTGGGGCCTTTTTGGCTACTAATAACTTAAAACAATGTTTCATAACATGTTTTTACCAAGATTCTTTGAACAAAACCCATTTATCCCTACCATAGAGTTGGAGGAATTCCAAATTTTCAATGGTAGCTTTTGGAGAAAGATGAAGAAGAAGGAAATAACTAAAAGAGGAAAGGACAAGATGGGTTGTTGGAACCTTCTTTTAGACTTACCTAGGATAGTTTGAGAGAAGATTCCTGCAAATCTCTGCCCCAAGTTGGTCCAAATGTGCAGAATTCTTGGCTGCATTTATAGAAAATGACAGCAACCTGGACACGGCCCCGTGTTCATTGGACACAGCCCCGTGTGTAGGTGAAGTTCTGACACAGTTTGTCCGTATTCTGACGTACTGATCAGAATGGAATCTTTCGATGGACACGGGGGCGTGTTGGCTGGGCACGGCCCCGTGTCTAGGGACTGTTTTATGAAGTTGTCTAGTTTTTTAAGGAACTTGTTAGTATCGGGTGGCTCCTGACTGGTTGGAACAACCCCAAAGTGCCTAATATACCTTAATTGTCCTAGACTAAGGCGAGAACGCAAGAGGTTGTCGGTGAGGGTAATTCATATTTTCATTCTAGGTGGACAAGTCCAACCCTTTTCCGGGCTCTTGTTAAAGAAGGTATATGCCGAATCGCTCAGGTCTATGTATGCACCGAACGAAGTCGATGGAGAGTCCTTCACGGCACAATCGACACAGGGACGACTATCGTCCAAGTCTTTGCTAGGTACGAAGGTATTTTCGGGAGCAACGAGGTTGTCGGAATGCGGTTCCAACATTTCTTCATAGGTATCGTCTTGGGGTGTATCAATAAAATCCTTCCCAAGCTCTTCTATCCATTTCAGAATGAGCTCTTCTAGTTGAAATAACTCGCTAAGGAGCATTTCCCCTAGAATATCTGGCTGGGCGCATTCGAGGGAGAAATAGTGCTTATTTTTACTTTCGCCCCTCTTAAGGTTGTGAGAAGATGGTGGGTCCATGTAGTGGGGCCTATAATTTAGGAAGTAGCATTTTACTTCTTCATGTTCGCCACCACATAATTGACACCACGTACCATAAGAGTGCCGAAAGTAAAAATAATTACTATCACTCATGTTTATGTCAGAAATTACCAACCGTCGGGATCTAACGGTTCTGTTTTCAGTAACTGAAACTTGGGCACGGGGGCGTGTTGAGTGGACACGGCCCCGTGTTCAGCTTACTGTCTGATGTAAAACAGGATTGCCAGTTCCAATGATTGAGCACGGGGGCGTGTTCAGCGGGCACGGCCCGTGCTGAGCTCTGCAGAAGCTGAAAAACTAAGAAAATCCTAAAAAAATAAAAGATGATTAGGCCGTTGATTCCTAACTTTCTCAAAATCCTTGTGTCCCCGGCAACGGCGCCAAAAAACTTGATGTCTCTACTAGAACTGGAGCTCATGCACTACGTAGGAGGTTCAAATGTGGCGCCTGGGTTCCAAGTCCTGCAACAAAAACAGAAAAGAACGATGGTCAGAATGTTCACCACGGCCCCGTGCTCAGTGAACACGGCCCGTGTTCAGAGGCACAGTAATTGATTTCTGGATCCCTGTTACTGGGAGTTGGACACGACCCCGTGTTGCACCGACACGGCCCCGTGTTCAGCTCTCTGTAACTCAGAAAATAAAAACTGCCAGTGATGATTGCTGGGCACGGCCCGTGTCTGACCGGGCACGGCCCGTGCTGAGAACTGCAGAAGCTGAAAAACTAAGAAAATCCTAAAAAAAATTAAAAAGAAAAATAAAATATGATTAGGCCGACTCACACACTCTCAAAATCCTTGTTGATTGGATTCCACACTTTTAACAAAGTTGTAGATATTGAAACGTGCATTTTATCAAAGTCTTATCATTTGAATTTCACTATAAACCGATATTACAGTGTTGGCCATATAACTAAAAAGCCCCTGCACCCAGTGGCGGACCCAGGAATTTTTCCATGGGGGTGCGGAACATTTTCAAAAATTTTAGGCCCCAATGTATATAAATAAAAAATCGGTTCGTATCGGGTCGGTTCGGGTCGAGTCGGGTCATGTAAAACAAACAAATAAATTTATATAATCATCAAAAACGCGTTAAACCTTATTACAAACATAATTAAAACGTCGTCCTACGGGTTTTCATTTTTTGAAATCTATCCAAAACATCATTTAAACCTACTTTCTTAAGCAACTCTTTCTCTATATAACATATTCAACCTTCACTAAAATTATCATCGCCAATCCGATTACGCAAGTATCTACATCAACGAATCTGGAAGACGTATCAACTTTCCTCTTGAGAAATCGCGTCATAACGTCCCTGCTCATTGTTCCTATAGGCTATCACAAACAAATTGATTTATAAGTTTATGGTTCCATAACATATTACATAATGTATCAACTATTCAAGCTCTAAATATCATAATGTAAATCACCCTAAAAATTATCTAAACAACATATACACCATAAAAAAAAGCCAAACGTTCTTCATTAAAAAAAAAGCCAAAAATACAGTGGTATGCGGCTATAAGAAAAGGAAAAATATCATCACTAACAAAATATAACCCACAGTGGCGGAACTAGAAGATATATCCAGTGGTATCCCAAATTTTTTTACTGTACATTTATAATAAACGGAAAACTTTTTTTACCTACTAATAACGGGACAGAGCCGATCCTGAAAATTCAAGTGTCCTGGGTGAGCCAAAAAAAGGTCCTTAGATAAGGACTTATTAACTTATACAAGTCATAAGTGAGAAGTTATAAATACTAACTTCTCAACACACAAAACCATCTTAAATAAGCTAACCAAAACATTATAAAAACAACTTATTAACTTTTATAAGTCAATAAGTTATAAGTAGCTCCAAAATAACCTAAACCAAACACCCCTTAGTTTAAATAGTTATGAATAATAATTGATATATAATAATGAGATATTAATTTTAGGGTGTTTTAAATTCAACTAAAAAACCTATAAGGCCATATGCTTTTCTCTCACCAGCCGACAACTTTCAAAATTTTCAAAGAAATTTTAGAGATAAGGTGCACGTGTGCAAATCTAGGCTTCACATGGTGGGACCAATATGTGGGTCCCATGGTTAAAACACACACCTGGATTCGGACCCATTAATGCTTACTTTCAATCAAAACACCCTTTATTCCTTTTTTTTAAACTTCATCTTCTTCACAGTTTTATTCCACCATTAAAGCTTCATTCAAGCTTCCAAAACTCAACGAGTGCAGACAGAAATTTCCAAGGGGTGCGGACGGAAAATTCCATGGGGTGCGGACGAAAAATTCCAAGGGGTGCGGACGGGATTTTTGACGGAATTTAGCACTAAATTTTTTTTTTCCCGGGGGTGCGCCCGCCCACCTTGGGCTGGGCTTAGGTCCGCCCCTGCCTGCACCATTTGACCCATTAATGGAATATACGAAATTCGTCAAAGGGGGGAGACCTTTTGCAATGAATGGAAAGTTGGGAGTGGCAAAACCAAAAGTTTTTTGAAAAAGGGAGGCAAAATGAAATCTATCTCAACCCACAAAGAAGCAAATTGTACGTAACTCAAAAATTAGTTTTAACCGTCAAATATTAAACATTTGGCCGACCGGTCAAACTCTCTAACTTGTAAAAAAAATCTATATAACACTAACTCTTACATGTTCCTACAAAGAAAACAAATAAAAAAGTTTATTTCATAATAACCAACACAATGTAAATAATGTTCGTTCCTTTCCTAAAGTTGAGTTAATATGTGCATTTAGCACACCTCTTAAATAAAATACAACTCATAAGAAGCAATAAGGATATCTGGTGTGATTAGACCCAAATAATTAGTATCATGTTACTCTATCCTCATCCACCAATCTAATCTACCATCATATATGGTGTGGATTATGACCCTACTATCATCCACTATCCTTCCACACCAATCAAAATCCCATAATTAATTTAAAGATGACCTTGGTTGTCATGAATTAAACCATGTGAACCACTATGGTTTGCACAAGAGGCGGTGTAGCGGTAATTCTATGGTCCTACATGGCAATTCTATGACCCTCATGATCACCATGACCCTCCACGTCAGTGTCATGTCACCAACCTCTAATCCACCATCTAAAACCACTACTCTAAGGGCGTGGTCATGACCCAAATCACCATCCCCTTATTTATTTTAATTTATATTTGTCAAAATAAAAAGGAAAAGATTTCTTGAAAAATGGAATGAGGACCATGGTTGTCATGGTTTAGGGTATGTTTGGCAAAAGTAGCTAGTGGTTGGAAGTTGGTAGCTTTTTAGATATATTGGTGTTTGGTAGAGTAGCTGGAGCTTTTAATAAAATGCATAAAATGACCAAAATGAACATAACTAAAAATTTAAAAAGTTTGTGCATTAAAAAGTTCATTATCTTTAGAGGTTAAAATAATCATTTTTTCCTAAAAGCTTATAGCTCCTTCTAAATGCTACTAGTAGGAGCTTTCAAGCAAAAGCTTCAACTTTCTAATCTAAAAGCTTCAAGCTCCTTCAACCAAACAAGGCTTTTTATTGAGTATGAGTTTTTTCTTAAAAGCTTAAAGATAGAAGCTCCTAAAAGCTTCATGCCAGATATACCCTTAATCCATGCAAACCATGGTGAATTAGGAAAGAGAGTGGTGTAGTATTCCATTCATGTTCCTAGGTGACGAATCATGTCTCAACCATGACCCTCACACCCTTTAGCCTAAGAATCATATCCAATTTAATTTTAGAAAAATATTAATTAACTTTTAGTATCATCAAATAAATAAATTTATATTTTTTTAAGCTAATTAAAGTATTAAGACCGGAGGGTATGGGCTCCGTCCTCCGGCCCGTCCTCCTGTCGCCGCCCCAGCCCCGTCATAATCTTCCTCCCACAGCCAGTTTTCACGGGCCAACTTCCTCTCTCCTCACACACACACATCTATACATACATACATACATATATATATATATAAAGGGATTCATCCCCCACCCTCCTAGGTCCATCCGCTCCAAACCTTTCCTACGTGGCGGTGACGTGGCGGCCCATCCTCATGGGGATGAGCCTCCCATACCCACTGGTCTAAACACTGCATTTAGTTTTTTTCCAAAAATACTTTTAGAAATACACACCATCACTTTATTTGTTACCTTTTGGATGATAGCTGCCAGCATTGTTCCATGTCTTAGTAGAATTGATTTATTCAAAGTTTTGGAGATACTAAAAGTAAACACCATTAAATATTAAATACTATAATAAAAATAAGAATATAATTATAACCAACAAAAATAATATTTTACTTATTGTAAACAAAGAGATTGTACAACTATAAAACGCACACCCTTCTCACTCTTTTATTTCACGTCTCTTGCTCTCTCCTTCATATAACTCGGTGAAAAGATTCTAGAGAGAGAAAATGGCCCTCCTCAACGACCTCATCAATCTCAACCTCGCAGATTCCACCAAGAAGATCATAGCAGAATACATATGGTTAGTTTTTGTTTAAGGTTTTGATCAGCTTGTCTATGTTGTTTTGCTTCTTGTTGTTGTTAATAGGATCTAGATCTTTGTTATTTATGTGTGTTGTTGTCGGTCAAACATCTTGTTCATCATGGTAAAAAAAGTCAACGCTGGTTTTTCAACATACATGATCTTTGATTGTTCATGGTTGATGTTGTATAGTATCTTGAAATTGGAAAAGTTGACTTTTGGTCAACTGTCAAAACAGTAGGTAAATCAGGGATCTCTGCAACTCTTGATGTGATTTTCTTGGATTCATGCTCATTTTAGATCATTAATGTTCTTCCATATTTGTTGTAAAGTCAGTTTCAAAAATAATTAAATTTCGAATATTAAATGTAAAATAATAATTATACTTTATTTTGAAACTTAAATAATATCTTGATTACTGTTGTTAATATTGATATAGGATTGGTGGATCGGGTATGGACCTTCGAAGCAAAGCAAGAGTAAGTACTTTGAATATGCTTAATCACTATGTATTATACATTAAATACGTGTTTTTAACTTAATTACAAAAATATCATGGTACCTCTTGGGAAGAGGTGGGTGTCGGTGGCCAACTGGGCTACCCCAGTTGGTTCACATACATGTACTGATGTACACATAATTGTTAAAAGTCGTCGCCTCTTGCACCTAGGCCCATTTTTTAGGCGAGGCGAGGCAGTTGCGCTTTCAGGCATATCGGGGGGGGTGCCGAGCTCTCACCCTGGGCATTTCCATGTAGCCCCCAGGACTCGAACCCGGTACCTCTTGGGAAGAGGTGGGTGTCGGTGGCCAACTGGGCTACCCCAGTTGGTTCACATACATGTACTGATGTACACATAATTGTTAAAAGTCGTCGCCTCTTGCACCTAGGCCCATTTTTTAGGCGAGGCGAGGCAGTTGCGCTTTCAGTTGAGGAAATTGCACTTTAATAACTATGATGCAAGGGCACGTTCACTACGGAGCCTTTTTAAGTAGAGATATGCAATAATTGTATTATACATACATACGCGTCTTATGTATTACGTTTAATGAAATTATACAAGTGTATTATACAATTCTCGCATTTTCTATATATATATTATTGATAATGTATTGAACATATATATTGCGTGTTTTTCTATATAACTGAATTCTTTTGTATAGACTCTTCCAAAGCCAGAGAGTGACCCCAAGAAGCTGCCAAAATGGAATTATGATGGATCAAGCACTGGTCAAGCCCCAGGAGAGGATAGTGAAGTTATCCTCTAGTATGTATTTTGTTCTTTTGGTTAATAGTTACTTTTTGTTTTTTGTTTCTTAAAATGACTTTGTGATGTTGATATATTAAACAGTCCTCAAGCTATTTTCAAGGATCCGTTCAGGGGTGGTAACAATATCTTGGTATATTTTAGAGCCTTTCTTTTCTTTGTTTATCTTATTAGTATATATTGATTGATTTTTCAAGATATATAGGTAATCTGCGATGCGTACACTCCGGCTGGTGAGCCAATTCCGACCAACAAGAGACATGCCGCAGCCAAAATCTTCAGCCACCCAAAAGTCGAGAAGGAAGTTCCATGGTACATTCCCCATTTACGCTTCCAAACCCGACCCACATCCACATCCACATCTGGTTTCGATATTTACAGTTTCCAACAACGTGTATCAGGTATGGAATTGAACAAGAATACACCTTACTGCAGAAGGGCATCAACTGGCCCTTGGGCTGGCCACAAGGCGGTTTCCCGGGACCTCAAGTAATCATTCGACCTTGAAATCGCAGCCTTTTTCTTTTGTTTGTACAAAAGTTTTAAGAAAAGTGTATCGGTTTTATGTGATTCAGGGCCCATACTATTGTGGTATTGGTGCTGACAAGGCTTTTGGGCGCGATATCGTTGATGCTCACTACAAAGCTTGTTTGTATGCTGGGATTAACATATCTGGAATTAATGGTGAAGTCATGCCTGGTCAGGTAAATTTTTATGTTCTAATGGATGGGCTACAACCTCAATGGTTCATGATGATTGACCCAATGTATTTTTCCATACACAGTGGGAGTTCCAGGTCGGACCATCTGTTGGTATTTCCGCTGGTGACGAGATATGGGCTGCTCGTTACATTCTCGAGGTTACCTGATAATTTCTTTCTGTTTTGTTGGGACAGATCAAAGATTTCTTGTTTTTTGGTCGCGTTCTTGATGCTTGAAATCCGGTTTTCTTAACAGAGGATCACTGAAATTGCTGGAGTCGTGGTCTCATTCGACCCAAAGCCTATTCCTGTGAGTTTTTACAACCTTTTTCTTGACTCTATGTTTGCAAAAAATTAGTTACATACTCATTTATAATGTGGGATTTTGATCAGGGTGACTGGAACGGTGCAGGAGCTCACACAAACTACAGGTTTTTATTTCATAAAAATGTTATATTTTAACATATTCACTCCGATTAGTGTTGTAAACGAGCTGAGTCTGATCCAAGCTTGGCTCGTTTTTAGCGGGACCCAAGCGCGCCACCTTAGCTTGTGAATAGTTTTAAATGTCACATGCTTTGCTCTTTTATTAGGTATTAATTTATTTACATTTATAATTATTTTTACTTATATATTTATAACTATAAGTTTTATTTTTAACATAATACATATATTATTTAGTTACTTTTATCATAGTTTTATATATAAACAACAAATTAATATATTAAATTAAAGTTCTGTGCTCATCCTACTCGATCTCGATAAGTGACGCTCGGGCTCTTTTACTAAACAAACTTATTTCTAGGCTCAGGTTCGAGCTCAAACTCGATTAAGCATGACTTATTTACACCTCTAATCCCGGTTACATTATAATTTTAGCACCAAGTCAATGAGAGAAGAGGGAGGCTACGAGATAATAAAGAAAGCCATCGAAAAGTTGGGTCTTCGACACAAGGAGCACATCGCGGCCTATGGTGAGGGCAACGAGCGTAGGCTCACCGGCAAACACGAGACAGCCAACATCAACACCTTTAAATGGGTAACTTATTTGTAACCTATGTTATATCAGAACATTGCAACAACGTGTAACACAACACATGTACATATCTTGTTCTCATTTAATAAAATGTGCTATGGCAGGGAGTGGCGAACCGTGGTGCATCCATTCGTGTCGGGAGGGACACCGAGAAGGACGGAAAGGGTTACTTCGAGGACCGTAGGCCCGCTTCCAACATGGACCCATATGTTGTTACTTCGATGATCGCTGAGACCACGATTCTGTTGTGAAAACCGAGATCGGGTGTTTGATGATTGAAGTGCGGGGGGGAGATTTGAATCAGAATTTGGAAACAATCCTTTGTGTTTATTTCGATCTGTGTTTCTATTTTTGGTACGCATTGCCTTTGATGTATTTCAGAATGCTTGTTGGTAATAACGTTAGTACATTTTATTGTTTAATAATAACAACGTAAATGGTTGGTTTAATGATTATTGTTTAGTACATTTTATTGTTTAATAATAATCATCAAGGTTTGATGATCATTGATTGTTGAAGAATCTGGAAGGCTCGAAATGATCGTATATTCAAGAGTGAATTTCAAATTTTGTCATTTATCTTTATACCTAATTTCAAGCGATGTCCTTTACCTTTAAAATTGACGAGTTTTGTACTTTATGTTTCAGAATATTGCACGGTTTGTCCTTTTGGCCTAACCCAGTTAATTTCTTTTTGTTAAATCAGATAACAAAAGGGTATTTTAGTATTTTCATCAATTTATTTAAAAATATTATAATAAATAAAAGAAAACAAAATTTAAAAACTTAATTTTCTTTTTTGAAAACAAATTAAAAACATAATAATTCATACATATCAGACACACTCTCTCTTTCTTCTCACCCTCTTTCTCTCTCTCTCTAGCCTTACCCACCAACCACCACCAATCCACCGCTACTAGTCCACCACCACCACCCTCTTCTTACCTACCAGCCACCGCCGCCACCACCCTCTTTTTCCCCTATTCTCTCTCATCCCCCTCTTTCTCTACCGGTCTCACTACCCCCTTCTTTCCCTAGCCGTCACCACCACATGTGGTACTGGTTCTGTGTACAAATTGCAATGAAAAGGGGCACAAGGACGAAGACAACGGTGGTTTTGCAGGTTGGGTTTAGATTCTTAGTGGTTTTATACGACGGATCCAGCGGCGCCGGATGGGGTTAGGTTTAGATTGGGTAGGTTTTGAGTGTCTTGAACTCAATTGCTGTCGTTGTTGACGTAGAAACGAAATCAGTAGTTGGATCATTGAATTGATTTGGGGATTTCTGGGTTCTTGAGTTGATTTGGGGATTTTGTTTGTTGATTATTGGTTGTGGGGTTGTAGATGATAAAGGGCCAACCACGGTGGCAGGTGATGTGGATTGGTGGTGGTGTTTAATTTGATTTGTTATGAAATGGGTTTTCGAATTGATTCGTTTAGATGGTGATGGTTGTAAAAAGGAGGTGGTGGTGGTGCTCTGTGGGTAAAGAGAAAGAGGGTGTAGGTGGCTGGTGGCGATGTTGAAAGCACTGGAGGGTGGTGGCTGAAGGTGGTTATTGGTGGTGGCTGGAAGGTTGGAACACTCGTGAGAGAGAGTGAGAGCTAGAAAAACAGAGTGTTAGAGGGTGGTGGCTGGTGGCTGGAGGTGGTTGAGGGTGGTGGCCAGAGGTGGTAGTTGGTTGTAGCGGGAGAAAGTCAAGAGAGAGAGCTAGAGAGATAAAGAGTTGGTTCTTGTTTATATATATAAATTACATACACACACATCATATATATTATAATGTTATTTAAATTTATTTTTGTCTTTAAATAAATAGGTAAAAAGACTAAACCACCCTTGTGTAATATGATTTAACAGAAAAATCTAACTGGGTTAGGCATAAAGGACAAAACGTGATAGATTTGAAAACATAAAGTACAAAACTCGTCAATTTTAAACATAAAGGACAACGCCTGAAAATGGGCATAAAGATAAAGGACAATCCTTGAAATTCACTCTATATTCAATAATAAGAACACAAAGATTGACAAGCTTGTTGCGGATGTGAAGACATATGGTTACTTGTGGTATAAAAATAGGAATAAAAATAGAACATGTACTTGGGAAGAATGGTGTAACTGTGATATGATGTAATTCTTTTGGCCGTCTTGTTTTCTATCTTGGGGATCAAGCGTGTCGTTTTCTAATGAAGTTTGATTTTCAAAAAAAAAATGGTCGGTTAATCTTGAGATTTCCGACCGGGGTCGAAAACGTATATACCCAATTTTTTTTATAAAACGGGTGGTCAAAAACGTATATACCCAAAAAAAAATTATACGAAAACTATATACTCTCCACTACTGAGCGAAAAGTTCGAGGGGTCAGCCGCCCCATCTCCACTATGTTGCGCCCCTGGCTCTGCCTGTTTAAGGCTTTAATTTAAAAGTTCGGACTTCAGGCTTGATCGGAACTTGACTCATTATTTATTTATTTATATGGTTATTATTATCATTGAAAAAATAACATATTTTAATGAAAAAATCTCTCTAACGTAATTATGACACAAAACATGTAAAAAAAAGTCTACTAACATAACTTTCAATATTACTTTATAAGTAAATTTATATTTTTCCCAAATTTCAGGTGTTCTCCTTTACTTTTAAAATTGATGAGTTTTGTTCATAATGTTTCAAAATCCTGCACATTATGTCTTTTAAGGCAAACTCAGTTAGATTTTTTGGTTAAATTTGGTAATGTGCAAAGCACGTGAGGGTAGCATTGTCTTTTCACATCCTAATTTATAATTGATTTTTAGAAAACAAATAAAACATAGCCTATCACCTGCCGCCACCACCTTCCACCCTCACCTGCCGCCGACCACCCACTATCTCCACCATCGCCTGACCCACCATCACCACTCACTCCACCGTCTCCAACACACCATCAACATCCACTCCTTTGATCCACCATCACCAAAAACCAAAAACATTCATCAATTACTAAAAACCGGCATAAATTACACAGTTGTTGAACCAGATTCAACATTAACATTCATCAATTACTAACCCTAACCTTGCAATTTGAGTTTTTTTTTCCATCCAAATCAGCAAATCTGCAACCACTACCCCATCCACCATCAGGCTGCCAATAGTCGTCGGAGAAGAGGGAGGAGCAGAGCGACGACTGTGGTAAGGTCACACACCGCCACCGCATTGACGGAAGAGCACACTGTCACCACACACACCGCCACCGCATTCTTCCCCTCTTTTGACTCCAACCATCGTTTACCCCCTCCCTTCCCACCGGAACCCTAACCCGTTACCGCCGCCGTCACACTTCCAGGCGGAAAAATCGAAGGTCGTCAACCAAAGTCGGCCCTCTTCTCTGATCTTCTCTCTTCGTTTACTCTCTCTCTATCTATCTTTGCTGGATCTTGATCTGGATTTATCCCTAAATGATTACTCACCGTACGAGGCAGGTAGAGATGGAGATGGTGAGAAAGCCGATTTTTGAGAAGATTGATGGAGATGAAGACAAGTGAAACTAAGAGAGAGATTGAGGATTACTGTAAAAGCCATGGGTGATTATGAGAAGAAATTTGAGGGTTTAGTAATAATAATAGTATTTTTAATAATAATAATATTAAATATATTAGGTAAAAAGACAAAAATACCTTTGGGTGACCAGTTTTAACAAAAAAAAAAATTAACTGGGTTTGACTTAAAGGACATAACGTGCAGGATTTTGAAACATTAAGGACAAAACTCATCAATTTTAAAGGTAAATGACAGCGCCTGAAATTTGAGACAAACATAAATGACAAAACTTGTAATTTACTCTTACTTTATATATAAAATTAGATTTATTACGAATTTTTTTAAATATAATTTTTTTATCACTCAAATGACTACTTATTTGCTTCGTAAATAACATGTTTGACCATTATATCTTCTTTTCAATAATCATCTCCGCAATCACCATATCTATCGCGTAATGAGTATATCCATTAGTTTTTTTAAATATAATTTTCTTTATTTGGTGTATAAAATCATATTTATTCGAGCCGTGTAATACACGAAGGTTTTTAAAGATATAACTTTTTTATTATTTGGAAAACAATATTATTACATTTATTCAACCCGTGTAACACACATGGTTTTAAAGATATAACATTTTTATTATTTGGTATTTAAAATTACATTTATTCAACCCGTACAATATGGTTGTTATAGATATAACTTTTTATTACTTAATATTTAAAAATGATATTTATTCAACGCGTGCAATAAAGGGGATTTTTTAAAATATATTGTTTTATTATTTAGTATATAAAATTCATTTATTCAACCCGTGTAATACACGGGGTTATAACCTAGTAATTTTGATAAATAAAAATCCATGCATTATAAAATACATATCATTGTAAAATAAAAATATATTTAGATTAGTAAAACGTTATACAAAAGTTTTGTGCAAAAAAGTTAAAAAGAGTATTTCGATTCTCTATCCACTTCTAATTTAACTAAAAATTCATTTATATTTTAAACTTGTTAATGTTTAAAGAGTTAGAATTACATATAAATTCTCTTAAAAGGAAGAAGTCGTAAAAAATGTATAAACGGACTCTGATTAACCTTATTCAAGGGCTTTGAAACTGTTTCATCGAACTCTACAATGTGTGATTTTCGGTTTTTGTTTTTAGATTTTAGCTTGTAGATTTTACACTTTTTTGTTTACATCATTGTGTCTTTTATTTATCATTGTGTCTTTTCTATATTTACGTCATTGTATCTTTTTTGTGGCTCCCGGTGTCTTTTTTCTTCGAAATTGTGTTATATTTTTTCAGCATTGTGTTATATTTTGCTCGATATTGTGCTATATTTTGCAATCCATTGTATTTTTGTACACTTCTTATTTTTTAGGAGACTTTGTAGAATAACTTTACCGATATTTAAAAACCTCCCGTGTCTTATTTATCATAACTATCCCTATTTAGTTCAATAATAATATATTCTTTCTTATTAGTTTTTCTTTTTATTCCGTTCACGAGACACTGAATCTGTATATTCACTGAACCACTATACCTTCACTAATTTTAGGGAGCATGATAGAGTAGCAATGTGGCCCTAAGATATAAGATATGGTGTAAATGGAGATGTTGCTGAACATGCTCAGCATTTACATCGGATTATTTATTCATATCCATATAACTAGATTAAAATCAATTTATATAAATCGTTCCTTTATGGCTGGGGAGTCAATCCTTCGGAGGTTAGAAGAATGGCGGAGTTTTTCTCTTGTAAGTCCGGAGAGCCTCCTTTCATTCATCTCGGGATTTTAGTGGGAGCAAAGATGCATAAAATCGACAGCTGGAAAGCGGTGTTTGACTTTTTTGAATCCAGACTCGCTATGTGGAAAGCCTCGGCTCTCTCCATCGGCGATATGCTGACGCTTATAAAATCGGTGCTCGAAAGTATTCCGAATTCCTATTTTTCTTTGTTCAAAGCCCCTGTGGGTGTGGTTAATGGGCTGGAAAAGATTATTAGGAGATTTCTGTGGGGGGGTAACAACGAGGTCTTCAGAATCCCTTGGGTTAGAAGTTAATAAAAGATGGGCTGGTAGTCTCCCTCTCAAAGATAGGTTTCCTTCTTTATTTCGGCTAGAAGTTAATAAAAGATGCTGGGTTAATGAAAGATTCAATGGGAACTCTAACTCTTTTTCTGGTAATTGGTATTGGTCGAGACCGCCCGATTCCGGATCCGAATCTGCGGACCTGTCTTCGTTAGAGTCCCTCCTGTCCGGCTTGTCTTTAGGAGTGTCTCGTGACTCTTGGATGTGGGCCGATGGTAACCCCGGTGATTTCTCGGTCAAAAACGTCAAATCTTTTCTTAGGAGCGAGACGGATTTCAGCGAAAACTTTACTTTTAAATGGTCAAAATGGGTTCTGAAGAAGTGCAATATCTTAGTATGGAGAGCTGAAATGAATAGGATTGCTACGACCGATGCTCTTATAAAACGCCATTGTTTCAACGGAGATCCTTTATGTCCTCTTTGTGAAGACAGTGAGGAATCGGCTACTCATCTTTTCTGCTCGTGCATTATCGCTTCTAACATCTGGAACATGATCAGCCATTGGTGCAAAATCTGTCCTATTTTCGCTTTTTCTTTACAAGATCTGCTTATGGTCCACGAATATGCAGGCCTGGAGAATTCAGCTCGTGACACTCTCCACAGAATCATCATTGCTGCTTGCTGGTGTATTTGGTTAGCCAGAAACGAAAGAAGATTCAACAATAAAAGAAAAAATAGTGTCGATATTTTTCAAGATATTAAAGTGTTAGGTTTCCTTTGGTATCGTAATAGGTCGAAAAATAGAGGTATTCTTTGGAGAGATTGGTGCTCGTTTAATTTGATGTAATTGGTTTTTGTTGTCGGTTGCCCTCGGTTGAGGGTCGCTTGTGAATAAAAGTTAACTTTCAAAAAATATATATATAACTAGATTAAAAATTATCATTTTCAATTCAATAATATTTTTATACCTTTATTATTATTTTTTCTCTCTGCTTCACTCACAGCCACCTTTAAAACTCTTAAAAAATATATAAGGAGTGAACAATGTTTCACATTTATTTATAGATGAAAAGTAACATTCTCATGTATTTTCCCTCCTATACTCACAAATACTCAAAAACCATTTTACCCAAAAAAAAAAAAAATACTCAAAAACCACACACAATCATTCCTTATATTATAACTAACTCACTTACATAAATATAAGGGATCCATTGCTAATACTCTCAAGGGTAACGAGTAATCTTATATTCTAGACAAATGTATAGAATTTTAGCAAAATTTGTTTTGAGAGCCTTTTTTATTATTTACATTTTAGAGGCTTTTAATATGTCAAAAGTTGAGTGATTATCTAAGTGAAAGTAGTAGTTTATTTTTATTATTAACCCTTATTATAATGATAATTGATTTTAATACATCGACACTATAATATAATAGGGGATTGTTCGAATGAAAACCACTTTTAACGCGAAAACTCGAAAACTAACTAAAAAAGACTAAAAAACACACAAAATTTTGTTATTTGTTTTTTTTTTTTTTGCAATTTTTTTATTAAGAATCGCTAGTTTTTGTATATAAAAAAATTTTCAAAAAAATAAAAAAAAAATTGTAGTGCACATGTGTACATGTGCACTACAATTTTTATTTTTATTTTTTTGAAAAAAAGTTTTTTTGTATACCTAAAATAGCGAAAATTGGTATGAAAAAAAATTGTATGTTTTTTAGGCTTTTTTAGTTAGTTTTCGAGTTTTCGCGTTAACTAGTGGTTTTCATTTAAACCTTCCCCTAATATAATATATCTACTATATATAAACACTAAATTTGTATGGTTAATATTTATTATGCAATATATTATATATAACAACAGACGACTCATGAGCATAATCAAGATAAACGAGTTTTAGTTACAGTTTGTGTTTGTTTGAACTCGACTCGATTTGAGTTTTTAGCGATCGATTATGAAAAGGTGGATTCTTTTTTATTCTCAAAAAGCGATGATGTAAC
Source organism: Helianthus tuberosus (assembly GCA_030545235.1). Taxonomy (NCBI): domain Eukaryota; kingdom Viridiplantae; phylum Streptophyta; class Magnoliopsida; order Asterales; family Asteraceae; genus Helianthus; species Helianthus tuberosus. Next base: position 23,989,707 of record CM060420.1, on the reverse strand, counting down.
GCAATCTTATGTTTCTAGATTTTAAAGTACCTAATGACTTCGAATCCGATATCCACGACTGAAAATAACTAACTAAATGTCTAGAATACACAGGGGCAGAACTAATGAACACCCAGACCGTAGCACGGGCTACGGCTCAACCCCATAGTCGTAGTGTATTTTTTTCGGTTTTATATATTAGAATACTCCTAAAGATATACGAGGATACCCCTAAAATATGAAACCTAAATTTAGTAGTTAGCTCAAATAATAAGTTTCATAATCATTAAGCTCAAATTGTAATGAAGCCCAGTTTAATCAATTAGGCCATGAAAACCAAAGTCGCAGGAGGCCAGGAGGTCGCATACGCAGATTGTCGAAGAAGGGATCTTGATTCCCAAAGGTCACACGCATAGAAACTGAATGTCTGAACCTGAATTGCCAAACAATCGCACATTCCACGCACAGTTGATTGGAATAGCCGAACGGATCTTCGCACAATCGTCGCACACGTAGTTTGTGAGTTTTATTGTCCTCTATCTGAATGTTCGATATCTGATTTCTTGACTTCTTGTATGATTGTATGAATGTATTATGTATTGTATGATGATGTTATAGAATTCTAGTTTGGACGCTTAGTAGTAACTAGTAAATAGTTTGTAATTTTGTATATTTATTATTTGCTAGGTTTTAAGAGTTTATTTTTGTTGTTAAACTAGTTTATAAAATTTAATTTGCTAAATCCTAAGGGCCTTTTTTTGGCTCACCCAAAGCACTTGAATTTTCAAGATCGGCTCCGCCCCGTAATATAGGTAAAAAAAAATCCGTTCTATAAATATACGGTAAAAAAATTGGGATACCGCTTGTTGAAACACAGAATCACCACCGGGATGATTGGACCGCTTTCTCTGTGAGGGTGAAGAATCACACCTTGTTCTTCCTCTTGAACCTAGATCTGCAATGGAGAAGACAAGAAAGTGGAGGTGTAGAGATGACCGGTAGAGGAAAGAATCCCCTGTTTCCAGTAACAAAAGTGTGGCGGCTCCATATCTTTTGCCCTAATAATGAGGTGAACACCTCTTTATATAGGAGATATGGGCCTCCCCTAACCTCAATGGGCCAGGCCCAGTTAGGGGTTATCTCTACAAGCCCACAACCTAGTGTAGTGTAAACTACAACGCGCTAGACTTCGCGGGTTAGTACACAATAATAATAAATATTATAATAAAAGGCGATAAGTAACGGATACGTCTGGTCGCTCGGGTTGGGTCTAATACCATACCCCATCATGTCCCCCAGTCTAGTGTTGCTCCCGCGTGCAAGCGTGGGAGGAGTACTAGACTTGTTAGGAGTGCACGAAAGTAAAGATTGGGTTTTAGGCTTACCTGTCGCCCGGGTGTGGGAAAGTTCCTGGCCATGCTTGTTGGGTCTGTCTTCAGCTGTAAGTAGAGATAATGGAATGGTGAATAGTACACGATTGCTCATCGTGGGAATTGGTTGTGCAAAACTTGGTGCACGCTGATTGGTTGCAGTCAGTTGTCATTTGTACTGGCGCATTACCATGAGCATATTAAGGTTGTGCGTGCGTGGTTAGGTCTTGTGCACAAGTCTTGGAACTGGCTGAGTTTTGGCGGTTGAGTGTGGTTAGGGCACAACGTGCGTATGACTGATGCAGCATTTGGGACCGTACCCCTTCAGGCCCCCCTAGTCTAGTGTTGCTCCCGCGCGCGGATGGCAAGTGGGTGGAATTCTGGACTAGATGAGTGTCTTCCCTTTGGATGATTTTCGAGTGTGGCCCAGCTTTAGCTGTGCTCACACAGTCGTGTGGCTACTGTAAAATATTCACCCTTTGGTGTGACTTCTGTTGGTTAACGCAAGGCGCGCGCGTGTTTAACCTTATGGAATACGCATACTTGGTGTTTAAATCTTTGTAAACTGTTGTCTACAATATTTGCACGTGTTGATCCACTTTGAGTCAGGTTATCGCGAATGAGAATTGGCATACAGTTGCATCAGGATAATGAAGTGGAAACCCGAGCCTGTGCTAATCCTCCGCTGTGCCACAACAAGAATGTGGCGTGAGGCAAGGAGATGTGGCTTGTCTTGAAGATTGTAGGTGTAAACGAAACTTTATTTTAGCCAATGTGTTTTTGCGTATACCCAAAGTGGTGCGTGCATTTGTAGCACAGTTTACGTTTTGTAAGCGTTTTCATATATGGCTAAGCATGCGCGCGCGGGCGACATGCACACTCGTATGTAAAGGCAGCATGGCCGCATGGAGATTAGCATGCTTGCATGTGTAGCAGCAAGCTCGCCTGGAGACTGGCGTGCCCATATCTAAAGGAGCATGCGCGTATAGCGGCCTACGTGCTCATGTGTGGAGCGTCAGGCTCGCATGGAGACTGAGGTGATCGTATGTAGAACACCAGACTCGTATGGAGATCGACGTGCTGGTATGTAAAAGAGCTTGCGCGCATGGCGACTTACGTGCTCATAAGTAATGGAGCATGCGCGCGTGGCGACTTACGTGCTCGTATGTAGAGGAGCATGCGCGTATGGCGACTTATGTGCTCGTATGTAAAGGAGCATGCGCACGTGGCGACTTACGTGCTCGTAAGTAGAGGAGCATGCGCGTATGGCTTATGTGTGCTCGCTCATAAGTAAAGGAGCATGCGCGCTTGGCTACTTACGTACTCGTATGTAAAAGAGCATGCTCGTATGGCGACTTACGTGCTCGTATGTGTGCGTATGTAAAAGAGCATGCGCGTATGGAGACTTACGTGCTCGTATGTAGAGGAGCATGCGCGTATGGCGCATGTGTGCTCGCTCGTAAGTAAAGGAACATGCGCGCGTGGCGACTTACGTACTCGTATGTAAAAGAGCATGCGCGTATGTCGACTTACGTGCTCGTATGTAGAGGAGCATGCGCGTATGGCGCATGTGTGCTCGCTCGTAAGTAAAGTAGCATGCGCGCGTGGCGACTTACGTGCTCGTATGTAAAAGAGCATGCGCGTATTGCGACTTACGTGCTCGTATGTAGAGGAGCATGCGCGTATGGCGCATGTGTGCTCGTAAGTAAGGGAGCATGCGCGCGTGGCGACTTACGTGCTCGTATGTAAAAGAGCATGCACGTATGGCGACTTACGTGCTCGTATGTAGAGGAGCATGCGCGTATGGCGCATGTGTGCTCGCTCGTAAGTAAGGGAGTATGCGCGCGTGGCGACTTACGTGCTCGTATGTAAAAGAGCATGCGTGTATGGAGACTTACGTGCTCGTATGTAGAGGAGCATGCGCGTATGGCGCATGTGTGCTCGCTCGTAAGTAAGGGAGCATGCGCGCATGGTGACTTACGTGCTCGTATGTAATGCGTCACCCAATCCTGCAAAATTCATTATCAAATGCTGGTGTATCATGAGATGCCCAGTCGTATATTAGTATTTCTCGAACTTAAAATAAGTTGACAAGATATATTGTAATAAAAAGTGACATATGGAACACACTGTACCGAAACTTTGTCCTTAGGAGGAGTGCGTGTTATGCATCCACACTTCACAATATGTGAAAGCAACTTCGAACTTCGGAATGGCGTTGGACTATGCTAGCCCTTTTGTTTATTGCAACTAAAAAATGTCAGTAGCATTGAACTTGAATGATAATAAGCAATGATACTAGTGTGCGCCGGAAATATCGCAAGGTTAATACTCGTTAAAACGATGAACTACTAGCCATGTCGAATAATTTCATTTGCTAGACGTTAGCCGGTTTGTGTTATCGGGGAAAGCGTGTAACAATGCCTTACTAAATAATTGAAGTGTTCACAGCTGTTAAATAATAATTTAAAATAACAAGGATCACTTAACTTATTACAGCTGTATACATTTCCTTTAAAAAAGATGGATGACAGCTATTTTAACTTTTGTTATTGAATATTTAAGAATAAATTAAAATAACAAAAGCTAAAGAACTCTCTTTTCCCGAGACAAAATTCAAGGCTATTAATCACATTTTCTATGAGCTTTTTGTACTCAAACAAATATTAAATTAATATAGCACTTGGGATTTTAAGAGGTGATGTAAAACAATTCGCCAATTTGTTCTTTTTTGTAAAATTCCTTTGCCAGCTACCAAAACTCCTCATGGCTTTTGTCATTTCCTTTTTGTTTTGAAAAAGGTTTGCATCAGATAGACTAGAGTAGATGACTTACTTGATTTGATGTATAAATGAGGTTGAAACTCGTAAATGAAGGCGTAGAACTCACAAAACTTGGATCTTGGAATTATAACTTGAGAGAGTCTTGTACGACAACAGATCTGAGCTCTCTTGTACATAAGGTTGTGAACCCCCTTTTGAACAAATGTAGATCGGAAGATTTTTAAGCACTAAAATAAGTGAAATACCATAAATCTAGAAGTTTTGGAAAACGTAACACAGATCTATGAGGTTTATCCATTCGAAGATCAAGAGTGTGACTCTAAGAACACAGATATGGAGATCTGAGGATAAAACAAGATGTGATCAACAAATGTATAATCATAAACTCGGTAGGCGCCAATGTTGAAACACGGAATCACCGCCGGGATGATTGGACCGCTTTCTCTGTGAGGGTGAAGAATCACACCTTGTTCTTCCTCTTGAACCTAGATCTGCAATGGAGAAGACAAGAAAGTGGAGCTGTAGAGATGACCGGTAGAGGAAAGAATCCCCTGTTTCCTGTAACAAAAGTGTAACGGCTCCATATTTTGTGCCCTAATAATGAGGTGAACACATCTTTATATAGGAGATATGGGCATCCCCTAACCTCAATGGGCCAGGCCCAGTTAGGGGGTTATCTCTACAAGCCCACAACCTAGTGTAGCGTAAACTACAACGCGCTAGGCTTCGCGGGTTAGTACGCAATAATAATAAATATTATAATAAAAGGCGATAAGTAACGGATATGTCCGGTCGCTCGGGTTGGGTCTAATACCATACCCCATCACCGCTGATATTTCTTCTAAAAATACATGATTGATGAACCCAAATAATTAGTAGTTGACAAGTTAAAGGAATGAAACCAGCTGTTTACAATGCAATACATATTTAATGACGGTGTTAGCAACGGAACCATGGGAGATATCACCAAATCAATGTTGTAGAAAAGTGCATTTGGGCAATAAATAGAAAGCCTGGATGAACTAAAAAAGACAAAATGACAACGAGCTGACACTTTTAGCAATGTTTTCATTTTTTTTTTAACGGCCAACAGAATCAATTCCGAGCACTCTTGGGGCATCCACTGAACAAACGGAGTACTCTGAGAGTAACCCGAGTCCACCACCAATTCCGGGGAAAACCCGGTAACCCACCCGCCCGTATGCACGACGATGAAAATTACTGGTAAAACTCGTTTGGCTCAAGAATCCAACCCAGGTTTTCATAAGTACGTAAAAAAATATTTAGAAAAAAAAAAGTATTGAAAGCCTGGTTTCTAAAATAAGGTTAGGTATCAGTAATTTAAACTACAAAAATAAATTTATATCTACATGAAACTATTTTATGTTTTAGTATTCAACTAGATGTAAGACCCCGCCGCGTTGCGACCGGGGCTTACAAATTCAGCTGGCATGAGTTAGTTAATAATTAAGGGTCTGTTTGTTTACCTCTTAATGAGAGTCTGAATGGTTCAGACCTCTTACTTGTTCAACACTTAATGATTTATACTGTTTGTTTCGTGAGTAAATGTCTGAATGTTTCAGACATTTGCATCTGAATGATTAATTATTATACTGAGTCACAATGGTTAAGATCTCTAATCTGAATTGATCAGACATTTGTCTCTGAACGGTTAAGCATTATATTGTCTTTTAATAGTTCAGACCTCATACTGCTTAAAGCATTTAATAGTTCATACCTCTTACTGATTCTGCACTTAACCATTCAAAAGTTACCAAACAGCCCCTAAACATTATACATGAGCTCCATGTTACGGCCAGTGTATTCGGTACCGGTACCCACTTTTCTCGTTTTTCAGTACCGGTACCGAACGGGTACTGTGCTCATCCCTACCTAACATGTTACCAATTAATAGTATATAAATAATACTATAGTACATGGTTTTATCATAAAGTAATGTCCAACTTTATAAGCTAAAAATACAAGTTTTAATGTCTAACAATGTTACCAATTATCATAAAGCAATGTCCAACTTTATAATCTAAAAATACAAGTTTTAATGCCTAACAATGTTACCAATTAATAGTATATAAATATCTACAAACCGAGGTAATAGTAGTTGATGTCTATTGGCCTAGATGGGTGGTAGAGGCAATAGTGTCAGACAGCTAACACTCCCCCATTGGTCCAACAAATTTATGATTTTATCCCATTTTAAATTACGATTTTGCCATCAGTTTAAAATTATGTTTTTGCCCCCTCTTAAAAATAAATTTACGCTTTTGCTCCCAACTAAATATTTCAATTTTGCCCCCGATTCAAAATTACGATTTTGCCCCGTTCAATTTACAGTTTTGCCATTAGTTTTTCCCCTTAAAATTACGATTTTACCATCAGTTCAAAATTATGTTTTTACCTCCACTTAAAAATAAGTTTACGCTTTTTCTCCCAGCTAAAAATTCCAATTTTGTCATCGGTTCAAAATTACGATTTTGGCCCGTATAACTTTATATTTTTGCCATTAGTTTTTTTTTTCTCACAACCAAGTTACGATTTTACCCTCAACTTAAATTTACATTTTGTCCATCGTTTTTGTTTGTTTTGCTGGTGAAATTACAATTTTGCCCCAGTGTAAAATTACAGTCATGCCGGCAGCTGCCTGACACTCCCCTGTCGGTTCATTTAATTTACGATTTTATTCATGAATTAAAATTATGATTCGCCCTCAGTTAAAAATTACGTTTTTCCAATCGTTTTAGTTTTTTTTTTAGCAAAACTATAAAGGTTTTTGTTTTAATTAGTTGACTCAATTTAATTTTTTTTCGTATCAAGGAGCTCTCTAACACTGGCTCATTAGTCCTGAAAAATTACAATTTTGCTCTGAGCCCAAAATTATGGTCTTATCATCGTTTTTGTTTTTTTTTTTCTAGCAAAATTATAGTAGTCTTTTTTTAATTGATTGAGAATTATTCGGCTATCGCCCCGTAACGCGGACGGGGCATCAACTAGTTAATTTACAATACTAACAAAATACGAAGATATAAATAAATAAGTTACAAATAAAATACGTAAATGAGATTTTAGAATAAAAAAATAAAATATAAATAAAATTTGAAAATCTGGTTCAACCAATAATTTGATTCCCTAGTTAAACCGGGCTGACTCATTACCGGCTAGACCAAACGAAGATGATTCAGAAGTAATTAACCAGACCGGTAATGTGAAAGGTTTGAATCAAGATCGAGTTCTGATAACAATGGCATTTTCGAAAATAAAAAAGAGGGATGGTTTTTAAAATTTCTCAAACCTAGTTAAATATTATAAATTCTTCATTTGATTTTATGTTTTATAAAATTGATTACAAATATAATCTATCTATTTTCTTAATAATTATACAATCAAAATAATCTCTCTAATACGTTTAAAATAATAATTTTCTGTATCATGAGATATGGTTTTTAAAAATGAAGTATAGTATGCTATTGTATAATTTTACTTTCTATATCATTTCCTTTTCATAATAAAAAAACAACAATAATAATGATAATAATAAATTAGTAATAATAATAATAACAATAAAAATAGAATAATTATAATAACTAGTCTTAAGCCCCCTTGTTGTAGGGCGGGAGGCTAAAATCGTGTTATCAACGTTTCGGGGCCAGGGGCGTTAGACCGTGCTAAGTAGCAACCGAACCACAACCAAAATTGGGGAAAAAACGTAAAACAAAAACACAAATTTTTAACATGAATTGACTCACGTGATATAAAAAGTACCAAATACCGTGCTAAATAGCAACCGAACGAAAAAAAAAAAAAACAAGGAACCAAATGTGACCATCAAATACTGTGCTAAGTAGCAACCAAATGACGACCACATTCAGGAAAAAAATGTAAAACAAAAACTATTAAAAAAATTATGCTTGTTTAATTTTTTATGACAAAATTATAAAAATAAGAAATAAACTTGTAAAGCTAAAATGTAAAAAAAAAACCCTAAACTTACAAAAAAAAAAACACAAAACAACAAAAAAATATGTTACTATTCATCATATGTGATGAATTAATATATATATATATATATATATGAATAACAATAAGAATACTAATTGTTATGGGAGAACATTTTGAACAATATTTCGGGTCGTAATTTACCATCTGGGATATTCGACAGGTTATATTTTTGAACTTGTCTTTTATTTTTAAACTAACATATTTCGCACGTGCTATTTATTAGTCACATGACGATCAATGATAGACCAAGTCCAAGCACAATTTTTGCTTACTTAGTTGAAGGAACTGACCATTGGACTCAACGACTTAGACTTCAACTGTAACACTCTAACCCGAATACAATAATATTTTAAAGTTTCAGATATTTAGGTCCTAAATTTTTTTATAGAATATCAAACATGTTTGGGATGACTGACATCCCAGATGAACTGACATGACGTGTTATTGCACAATAATTTACAGACGAAATAATAAGGGTTTTATACACAAACTTTGTCTCGCATATTCATGATTAAACTTGCCGAAAGTATGCTTCCGTGGAAATGGCGGTTTAGGAGTGTTCGGTTCTTCACGTACTTGGTCGTCCTTCTGTCTGGTTCCCGTCTTAAAGAAAACCAACCATAAACATTAAAAACCATTAGTGTTGAAGTTAAATGGTCAACGCGATTTAAAACAACAATGAAAAAAAAGTTTGTGGGACCTGTTTCCAGAACTGGCTGTTTTTACCTCTACGCAGAACCTAGCCAAAATTTCGTAGTTTTTGCAGCAAACTTGACCCAACCTCAAGTTTATCATTTTTAGAACCTTGCCCACATTTGTAGGTTTCAAAACTGTAGGATCGTGTTTGACGTGTAGCAACACAAATGTGATATTTAAACCATTTAGAAATGTGTGGAACTCATTTAAAAGTAGATGAATAAGCTTGGTTTCATAATCTATCTTTTCTCCATTGATTTGGGCAGCATAACATTTGATATTAGAGAATTTGACAAAAGCTCTCCACAATCTAAATGAACAAGTTACCTACTCATGCGCCCCATGTCTCTATTTATAAACATGCTAGTTACTAAGCGCATGATTTGAGCCTAGAAAATTGAAATATTTCTAACAGGGATATCGCAATAAATACGTTCAATGATATCTATTAGAATATTCGAAGGATTGGGCAATAAATCTATACCATTGAAATCAGGGTCATCGACTTAGTGTGCACTTCTTGAGGCTTAAAGTCATCCTATGAGCCGGGCACGTCAAACTCTGTGGTCTTCCTCTTCTTGCTAAAAGGGGCTCTACCTTTGGCTGATGGAATGGTGCGAGAAGATGTTTCAACTAGAACTAGATGTGCAGGAGAGGTTACAGGAGTGGGAGCTTTCTTCTTATCAAGCCTACTATCAATTTCATTGAGGGAAATCATTGATGAAGCTTTGGCAGGTTTTGCAACAGGTTCGAAATCTATTACATTTTACTACATTATGCACTCAAACTATTTTGCAAGAAAGATAGGAGAAAATTTGGTCGACATGTTGGAGGCAGAATTCTGACTTGTTGAGATGGTAAGGGTAGCTGCAACCTGAAAGGTTCTATCTTCTTTGGGCAACTTAAGTATTGCTTGGATCGTCTCTAGAGAATCAGCCCAAGGAGGGGCGAGTTATGAAAGTTTAGCTGCAAATATCAAGCAAAATATTAGCAAGGATATAGACTGAGATATCTTATATTCCTAAATATTTAGGTCCTACCAGTGGTCAACCACTTCATTGGTAGCATTTTCCCCTGGAATGGAAGGTCGTTTCACAAAGAAAAACTTCTTTTGCCAAGAGTCCTCATTCCTGCTCGTTTTTAGAACCAATGTTCTCACTTTCAACGAGACTTGAAAAACAAACCGGCTAGAACCATGGGTCCTGAGTCTATGGACGATGGTTAGCTCAGGAACACGAATCTCACTACCCCGGGTTTCAATCAAAATGCACAAGACAAACAGAATCCTCCATATTTCTGTCATTGCCTGAGCATAACTCAGGCCGGTGATCTGGAAGAAGTCATTGACAAAAGGGTAAAAGGGTATTTGAAACCGAGGATGAAGGGGTAGGCTAGGAAACAAACCCAAGTGGGAAAGATGAAATCGGGCCTGATTTTCGGCTATGAGCATTCAAAATAGCTTATTCAGGAAAAGAGCCTGAAGATTGAAGATTAGCAATCTCTAGATCGGAGAACATGCAGACTTCGTCATCAGAATCCCACAATAATTGAAAATTGGTGACTTCTTCCGGATCTGTAAATGAGATTTTAAAATAAAATATAAATAAATAATAATTTGATTCCCTAGTTAAACTGGTCTAACTCATTACCAGCTAGACCAAATGAAGATAATTCGGAAGTAATTAACCAGACTGGTTATAGGAAAGGTTTGGAGCAGGACCGACTTCTGATAAAAATGGCAATTTGAAAAATAAAAAAGAGGGGTAGTTTTTTAAATTTTCTCAAACCTAGTTAAATATTATAAATTATATAATCAAAATAATCTTTTGAATACGTTCAACATAATAATTTTCTGTATCATGCGATACGATTTTTTAATAATGAAGTATATTATGCTAATGTATAATTTTACTTTCTATATCATCTCCTTTTCATAATCAAGCAGCAACAGCAACAACAACAATAATAATAAGGACTTAAACATAAGTCTTAATCCAAGTCACTTTGGTGAACACATTCATCGCCAACGAGATGAATGTTCCTCATCTACAGTCACTATTATGTATGAGATAGAGTCGACTAGATCAATACTTAACAACATGGCATTCGTAATTTTTCAATAAGTAATTTGCATACATCTACAGTTGTTCATTAAGATATATATATATATATATATATATATATATATATAGGATGCTCTCCCAAAACGAAGGTTAAACCTCCATATATTTTTAACAATAATCAAGTGGTAGACGAATCTACATATAGATCACTTAGAATGAATCTCGCAAGATTTACCAAAGGTACACAATAACATATAGTACTTTTACTTTCATATGTTAGAGTTCACATTTGTGAATTTTTTAATGACTTCTAACGAAGTATGTCGACATGTATCTCATTTGTGTATTTCATCTCAATACACTCAATGCGTTCTTTCATTACTCTCTCATGATTTGGTTATATATTTAATCTATCGTCTTTGATGTTTAGTCAATGCAACAACTCTCAAGTTGTGTATGTCTAAATTTTTTCATGTACCATTTAAAACCATATTCTTTAAAACAATGTATAGTTAATGTTATGCTATTTTACACAAAAATAATCCATACGTCACAACATTAATGATTTATTTCTTTGTAAAAAAATGCATGTGTTATACGAAGATATTGAACACAAAACAATAAAATACATTCAAAACCGAATCATAAGTGCCAAACACTTTGAATAATCTAAACGGAAGCATAGATGATATGTCAACATCAAACCTCAAAGTGATATTATCTTCAACACTTTATTACCTGACAGAAATCTTCGCAAAGATATCGTCCCATGGCATGTCTTGAGGTACTCTGTCACACCCCGATTTCCGGTGGGACCAGAAGGGTCTAGCCGTGACGGTTAGATAACAGTTACAATCATAAGTTAATTCAATAATAATGCAGCGAAAGTATTAGGAGTAAAATAAACCTATATTTCATTGAAAATGTTTAATATTCAAATATACAAGGATTATTCAAATAAAGTCCACAAGCGGATCAAGAAAAAAAGAAGCTTAGACGTCATAGGCCTTAAGCTAGGAGTTGGAAATTCCATTGCTTTTATGATAGCCGACCCGAATTCCCGGTCTAACAGTTAAGATTCGGTACCTACAGTTTAGTCTTTTGAAAATATGTCAGCTTTCGCTAGTAAATGCAATTAACTGACTCATTTTTAAAATAGTTTTTCAAAAATGATTTTATACATAGAGAAAACCCGTAGGTAATCATTTAATATTTCTTGGGATTTATTCTTATCACCAGATTTACATATTTGTCATATGATGGGAACCAGATATCAAAGCCGGTCATTTTCAGTGCTATAATAATTACGGTACTCGCAAAAGTAAGTTTCATGCCGGTCTCGAGTGTTTCACAAAAATACATCTTCGCCCGAGTGTTGAGTGATCTCACGTGAGGTATGTGAACTTGTATATAAATGGAATTTTAAAAATGCATGCTATGCCCAAATAAGTAGTTTCTCTTATGAAACGTTTTAAATAAATCATAACGAATAGGATTATAAATAGAATAAAAATAAAACCCAATAACGATCTTGGATTCCTGACACTCTAGACAAGCCCAAAACTTCTCTTCTCCCCATTCCATTTGGGTGTGTAAGCCACATAATAAAGAGTTTTGCTTGAGGACAAGCAAATATTCAAGTGTGGGGGTATTTGATGTGTGTAAAATGCAACATATAAATTACATCAAATGAGGCATAAAACTAACCCTTTTTAGTACTAATGTTGGAAAAAGTGTGTTTTTGTCTTCCTTTTGTATTTTCAGGACCAAATGAGCTTAAATGAACAAAGGGAACAAATATGCAACAAAAACTATGTGACAACTCGAATTTCTGACGTTCTTTATTCGCATTTAATGCACGTTGACTTTGACTATATGGTTGTGTTATGATAAAACCTAGTGTGTTTGCATGGTTATGTGTGATTGTATAACATGTGTACTGTTTGTAAAACTTAAACTGTTAAGAACCCGACGAAACACAAGGCTGTTTCGCCATAACCCATTCCGACGAAACAGGCTGTTTCGCCATGAACACTCCGACGAAACAGAAGTCTGTTTCGCCGGCCCAGTAATTCACGAAGCCCAGTTCGGGCCCAGAACGTTATTCTGAGTTTATTTACGTAAAACAGCATCACTTTTACACCTCTATCAAAAACAACCGAAACCCTAGAGCTCTCTTACTGTGACGGCAAGCTAGAACCCACTAGAAACTCTTGTGCGATCAAACCATCATCTCGGTTAGTAATCCTATGTGTCTTGATTGATCTTTCATCCATGTATGTGTTTGTGTGTCATGTGTTTCTGCTTTGATGATGTATATTGTACTTGATACATGCTAAATATTAGGGTTCTTGTATGAAGATGATGATATGGATTTCGATATGAATATTGTAGTCGGATATAAATGGTTTTATGTGAAAATTAATATGATTGAATACTCGGTTCTGGATGTTGTGATTAGGATCTGATTCTGAATGCAAGTTAGCATCTTGATAGGGTTTGATGATGTGATGTTGTAATCGATATGTTGTATACGTAAGCTAGGGTTCATGCTAGACGTTAAAGTGGTCCGATGATTTATGCTAAGATGATGTTACAATGATTCTGTGTTGAATGATTACTGCATGATTGATAATATTGATGTCGGCTGTTAGTGATGATTAGGGTTTCTCATTACGTAATTGATTATTTGACGTAACTGATTCTTTGACGTAACTGTTACTTGGCGAATCAAATCTGTGACGAATCAAAATGCTATTGACGAAACAGAGGTAACGACGAAACAGGATGTGTTTCGTCGAGACCTCAACGACGAATCAAATGGTAGACGAAACAGGGGTGTTTCGTCGAAGGGACTTATGGCGAAACAGGGGTGTTTCGCCAAATGGGTAATCAGCACAGTAATCTGTTTACTTTTCTGTTAAGTGTTAACCTGGTTAGTTAACTGCTGTTAAGTGTCACCATCTTGTGTACGATCTCAAATACGTGCTACGTGCTACTTGCTTATCAACTGTGTACTTATACGTGAACACAAACTGATTTCACATACGTGCATACTATAGGACGTGATTGACTTATTTGCGAGCACATAACCTAGCATACCGAGCAAACCAAGGTGAGTTCACACCTGCCAAGGACATTGGCCGCGATATTATGACTGACTTCGCACACCTGCCAAGGACATTGGCCGCGAACTAAATTTACAAATCTTCGCACACCTGCCTAGAGAGGCCGCGATACGAACAAACCTAGTCTAGAAAAACTTGGGGAAAGACCTTCCCCAACATCTTCGCACACCTACCTGGAGGGCCGCGATGGAAACTAATACGATACATTGTAACGAACGAACATACTACTACTCACGCTATACTATTACTTAACTATTAACTGTGAACTCGCTCAACTAGTTGTTGACTCTCTCTTACATGCCTTGCAGGACCTTAGGCACATATGGAGCTTGCACAGGGAGGAGCAGGTCGTTGTGGGATACGGATCGTAGACGATATTTGAACTTATAACTTACTTTGGGTTTTCATTATTATGCTTCCGCTACTTAAACAATGTTTGGTTATGAACATCAGTCATGTCAAGATGAATTACATTTTCCTACTTTTACACTTAAATACTATGTTTGATATGACTGATGGCTTGATCCTGGCCAGTCACGCCTCCAAGCGGTGATACTCCGCGTGTGGATTTTGGGGGTGTGACAGATTGGTATCAGAGCCATTGGTTATAGAGAACTTGGTTTTAATAAAGGGAAAACGATTTTTGTTAAAACCAGACTATAACCAGAACAGTGCTCTCAACGATCCACAACGACGCTTCGCTCCACGTGCAAGGCTCAACATCATAGGTATTACTATTTATGTTACTTTACCTACATGCTAGAACTACATAGACCTTTGCTCGTGGTATGCTTAGATCACAGAACTTGCTATATGTTATTGCTTGAGAATACTCGTGTGCTCACTCTCTTCTGTCATCGCACAATTCGCGAACCTATCTCACTTACGTTATCTTTACTATGAAGATCATGTCTGGACGTATCAACATGACCCAGGACCAGTTGACGGCCCTCATTAACGAACGAGTTACTGCGGCAGTTGCAGCCGCACAAGCAGGAGGTATACCCTGCAGTTACAACTCACACTAGGATCCTTAGATCCTACATTCCTAAATCAACTCTCGTGTTTAAACTTGTCCTAATTCTTTTACACAACAGGTCAAGCACCTGTTTGCACTTTCAAGACTTTCATGGACTGTCGTCCATCCACTTTCAGCGGCACTGAAGGAGCCGTAGGTCTCCTGCACTGGTTTGAAAAGATAGAGTCTGTGTTTGAGATGTGTGAATGCCCTGAGGCACGCAGGGTGAAATATGCTACCGGTACCCTCGAGGGTTTAGCCCTCACATGGTGGAAAGCTCAGGTCCAAATACTGGGGTTGGTTGCTGCTAACGCCACCCCATGGAACAATTTCAAAGAGATGATCAAAGAAGAATACTGCAGTCGAGATGATATTCATAAGCTGGAAGTCGAGTTTTTCAACCTCAAGATGACGGGGTCTGAAATTGAGGCGTATACCAAAAGGTCGAATGAGCTTGCGTTACTGTGTCCTACTCTGGTGGACAAACGTATCGAACTTTATCTTAAGGGTCTGGTGCCAGAGATCCAAAGTCATGTGACTTCAGCAAATCATGCCACTTACCAGCAGGTTGTTCAGTTGGCTCACCGTCTCACTGATCAGGCGGTGGAGCAAAATAGGTTGCCTAAACGCATCAACGCTACTGCTACCGCTACCACTTCAGTTACTCCTGCTACTCCCAGCGACAATAAGAGGAAATGGGAGGGGGATTCTAGCAAGGGTTCAGCTACTGTTCAGTGTCAAGCTCAGCAACGCAAAACAAATGACCACCAGAGTCCGAATCAGCAATCATCAGGTAGTCAAGGGCAGAGTGGCTATCGGGGAATTCACCCATGGTGTAGAAGGTGCAACAAACACCACAGTGGAAGATGCCGCAGGGAACAGTGTCAAAGATGCCTCAAGATGGGTCATGAGGCTAAGGATTGTAGAAGCGCACGGCCAGCAAATCAGAACCAGCAACAACAACCACCTGCTCCACGAAACCAGCCTCAGCAGCAGCAGCAGGGAAACAGGGGATGCTACCAGTGTGGGGCTGAAGGTCATTACAAGCGGGATTGCCCTCAGTTAAACCAGAACCAGAACAATAACAACAACAACAACCAGGGCAACGGGAACAACAACAACGGTGGGAACAATAACAACAATGGTGCTAGAGGCCGTATGTTTGTGATCGGTCAGGGTGATGCCAGGAATGATCCCAACGTGGTTATGGGTAAGTTTCTTCTTGACGACTTTTATGTTACTGTACTATTTGATTCTGGTGCGGATACAAGTTACATGTCTCTAAAAGCTAGTGAAATGTTAAAACGTGCACCAACTCTCTTAAACACCAAACATGTCGTAGAGTTAGCTAATGGTAAAAGCCTAGAGGCCACGCACATAGTTAAAGGGTGTAATCTTATCCTCGCTGGTCAGACTTTCTCCATCGACCTCATTCCTATAACATTGGGTAGCTTTGACGTCGTCATTGGTATGGATTGGTTATCTCAACAACAAGCGGAGATTTTATGCAAAGAAAAGGTTATTCGTATTCCTCGTTCGGGCAAGGAACCTCTCGAAGTTCAAGGCGACAAGAGTGGTGTCGTGAGTGGCATCATCTCCTTTCTGAAGGCTCAGAAGTGTTTACGCAAGGGGCACACTGCTATATTAGCACTCGTTGCAGATACCTCGAAGAAAGAGAAAAAGATTGAAGATATTCCTGTAGTACGTGACTTTCCTCAAGTGTTCCCTGAGGAATTACCTGGGTTACCGCCTCATCGTCAAGTCGAATTCCAGATCGAGCTCGCTCCAGGAGCAGCGCCCATAGCTCGAGCACCTTATCGTCTAGCTCCAACTGAATTGGAAGAACTGTCGAAGCAACTACAAGAACTCTTGGAAAAGGGTTTTATACGTCCTAGCTCTTCGCCTTGGGGAGCTCCAGTTTTATTCGTGAAGAAGAAAGACGGTACGTTCAGGATGTGTATAGACTACCGTGAACTCAACAAGGTGACGATCAAGAATCGTTATCCTCTTCCGCGCATAGATGATTTATTCGACCAGCTGCAAGGGTCGAGCTACTACTCCAAAATAGACTTAAGGTCAGGATATCATCAGCTGAGAGTCCGGGATGAGGACGTATCTAAAACAGCATTTAGAACTCGTTACGGCCACTACGAGTTTATGGTCATGCCATTTGGGCTAACGAACGCGCCTGCCGTATTTATGGATCTTATGAACAGGGTGTGCAAACCCTATCTCGACAAGTTCGTCATTGTTTTCATAGACGACATCCTGATTTATTCGAAGAGTCAGGAGGAACACGAGCAGCACCTACGACTCATACTGGAACTTCTACGAACGGAACAGCTATACGCTAAGTTTTCCAAATGTGACTTCTGGCTTCGTGAAGTCCACTTCTTAGGCCACGTGGTAAATAAGGATGGGATCCATGTAGATCCATCCAAGGTAGATTCGATTAAGAACTGGCCTGCGCCTCGTACACCAACAGAAATACGCCAATTCTTGGGTTTGGCGGGTTATTACAGACGTTTCATCAAGGACTTTTCAAAGATTGCTCAGCCGCTTACACTACTGACGCAGAAGGGTGTTGTTTACCGTTGGGGTAACGCACAGGAAACAACATTTCAACACTTAAAGGATAGACTCTGTAGCGCACCTATCCTCTCATTGCCTGAAGGCACGGATGATTTCGTAGTCTACTGCGACGCATCCATCCAAGGTCTTGGGTGTGTATTAATGCAAAGGGATAAAGTCATTGCTTACGCTTCGCGCCAACTTAAGGTTCATGAACGGAATTACACTACACACGACCTAGAGCTGGGAGCGGTCGTCTTTGCACTTAAGATATGGCGACACTACTTGTACGGTACCAAATGTGCTATCTACACTGATCACAGAAGCCTCGAACATATCTTCAAACAGAAAGAACTGAATATGCGACAGCGACGATGGGTCGAACTGCTAAACGACTACGAATGCTCAATCAGGTACCACCCAGGCAAAGCCAATGTTGTGGCTGACGCCCTCAGCCGAAAGGACACCGCGCCTAAGCGCGTGCGAGCTTTACAACTCACCATACAGTCTAGTCTTCCTTCCCAGATACGAAATGCTCAGGTGGAAGCATTGAAATCAGAAAATGTCAGGGCTGAGGCCCTGCGCGGCTCAAGACAACGTTTAGAACAGAAGGAAGATGGTGCTTACTACGTCACAGGACGCATTTGGGTCCCACTGTACGGCAACTTACGCGAGCTGGTAATGGATGAAGCTCACAAGTCTCGCTACTCGGTACACCCTGGTTCGGATAAAATGTACCACGATATTAAAACTACATATTGGTGGCCTAGCATGAAGGCCCACATAGCCACATACGTTAGTAAATGCTTGACTTGTGCGAGAGTCAAGGCAGAATATCAGAAACCGTCAGGACCACTACAACAACCTGAGATACCACAATGGAAATGGGAGCAAATTTCCATGGACTTTGTTACTGGTTTACCTAGATCTCAGCGCGGAAATGATACTATTTGGGTGATCGTGGATCGACTCACAAAGTCTGCTCACTTCCTGGCCATTAAAGAAACAGACAAGTTCTCTACCTTAGCAGACATCTACTTAAAAGAAGTGGTCTCAAGGCACGGTGTGCCAACCTCCATCATCTCTGATCGAGACGCACGTTTTACTTCAGAACTGTGGCAAGCAATGCATAAATCGTTTGGCTCTCGTTTAGACATGAGCACGGCGTATCATCCTCAGACCGATGGGCAGTCTGAGCGCACTATTCAAACTCTAGAAGACATGCTACGGGCGTGCGTAATAGACTTTGGAAATGGTTGGGAAAAACATCTGCCACTTGTGGAATTTTCGTATAACAACAGCTACCACACCAGCATTAAAGCTGCACCATTCGAGGCACTGTACGGGCGTAAGTGCCGGTCACCTCTCTGTTGGGCAGAGGTGGGAGAAAGTCAAATCACAGGTCCAGAAATGGTAGTCGATACTACAGAAAAGATTGCACAAATACGACAACGCATGGCGGCAGCACGCGACCGTCAGAAAGCATACGCTGATTTAGACAGGAAACTACTCGAATTCCAGGTTGGGGATCGAGCGCTACTTAAAGTTTCACCCTGGAAGGGTGTGGTTCGTTTTGGCAAACGCGGCAAACTAAATCCACGATATGTTGGACCTTTCGAGGTTATTGAGAAAATAGGCAAAGTGGCCTACAGATTGAACTTACCACCTGAACTCAGTGCAGTTCACAACGTCTTTCACGTGTCGAATCTGAAGAAGTGTACGTCAGATGAGACCCACATAGTTCCCTTAAAGGAACTCACTATCGACGAGCGGTTGCACTTCGTCGAGGAACCTGTTGAAATCACGGACCGGGATGTTAAGGTCCTCAAGAACACGAGAATCCCTCTTGTACGAGTTCGTTGGAACTCCCGCCGCGGCCCAGAGTTTACCTGGGAGCGTGAAGATCAAATGGAACTCAAATATCCCCAGTTATTCGGAAACCAAGCAACTACTACTGAGGCTGAAGCTACCAATGCAGAATTTCGGGACGAAATTCCAAATCAACGGGGGGATAATGTGACACCCCAAGAAAACCAGTAATCTTCGCAAACCTGCTCGGGGAGCCGCGATACAATACAGGTAAACAACGTCACACCATTAGCTTTCCTCAGTAACCGCATGCTAAATTTCGGGACGAAATTTCTTTCAAGTTGGGGATAATGTGACAACTCGAATTTCTGACGTTCTTTATTCGCATTTAATGCACATTGACTTTGACTATATGGTTGTGTTATGATAAAACCTAGTGTGTTTGCATGGTTATGTGTGATTGTATAACATGTGTACTGTTTGTAAAACTTAAACTGTTAAGAACCCGACGAAACACAAGGCTGTTTCGCCATAACCCATTCCGACGAAACAGGCTGTTTCGCCATGAACACTCCGACGAAACAGAAGTCTGTTTCGCCGGCCCAGTAATTCACGAAGCCCAGTTCGGGCCCAGAACGTTATTCTGAGTTTATTTACGTAAAACAGCATCACTTTTACACCTCTATCAAAAACAACCGAAACCCTAGAGCTCTCTTACTGTGACGGCAAGCTAGAACCCACTAGAAACTCTTGTGCGATCAAACCATCATCTCGGTTAGTAATCCTATGTGTCTTGATTGATCTTTCATCCATGTATGTGTTTGTGTGTCATGTGTTTCTGCTTTGATGATGTATATTGTACTTGATACATGCTAAATATTAGGGTTCTTGTATGAAGATGATGATATGGATTTCGATATGAATATTGTAGTCGGATATAAATGGTTTTATGCGAAAATTAATATGATTGAATACTCGGTTCTGGATGTTGTGATTAGGATCTGATTCTGAATGCAAGTTAGCATCTTGATAGGGTTTGATGATGTGATGTTGTAATCGATATGTTGTATACGTAAGCTAGGGTTCATGCTAGACGTTAAAGTGGTCCGATGATTTATGCTAAGATGATGTTACAATGATTCTGTGTTGAATGATTACTGCATGATTGATAATATTGATGTCGGCTGTTAGTGATGATTAGGGTTTCTCATTACGTAATTGATTATTTGACGTAACTGATTCTTTGACGTAACTGTTACTTGGCGAATCAAATCTGTGACGAATCAAAATGCTATTGACGAAACAGAGGTAACGACGAAACAGGATGTGTTTCGTCGAGACCTCAACGACGAATCAAATGGTAGACGAAACAGGGGTGTTTCGTCGAAGGGACTTATGGCGAAACAGGGGTGTTTCGCCAAATGGGTAATCAGCACAGTAATCTGTTTACTTTTCTGTTAAGTGTTAACCTGGTTAGTTAACTGCTGTTAAGTGTCACCATCTTGTGTACGATCTCAAATACGTGCTACGTGCTACTTGCTTATCAACTGTGTACTTATACGTGAACACAAACTGATTTCACATACGTGCATACTATAGGACGTGATTGACTTATTTGCGAGCACATAACCTAGCATACCGAGCAAACCAAGGTGAGTTCACACCTGCCAAGGACATTGGCCGCGATATTATGACTGACTTCGCACACCTGCCAAGGACATTGGCCGCGAACTAAATTTACAAATCTTCGCACACCTGCCTAGAGAGGCCGCGATACGAACAAACCTAGTCTAGAAAAACTTGGGGAAAGACCTTCCCCAACATCTTCGCACACCTGCCTGGAGGGCCGCGATGGAAACTAATACGATACATTGTAACGAACGAACATACTACTACTCACGCTATACTATTACTGAACTATTAACTGTGAACTCGCTCAACTAGTTGTTGACCCTCTCTTACATGCCTTGCAGGACCTTAGGCACATATGGAGCTTGCACAGGGAGGAGCAGGTCGTTGTGGGATACGGATCGTAGACGATATTTGAACTTATAACTTACTTTGGGTTTTCATTATTATGCTTCCGCTACTTAAACAATGTTTGGTTATGAACATCAGTCATGTCAAGATGAATTACATTTTCCTACTTTTACACTTAAATACTATGTTTGATATGACTGATGGCTTGATCCTGGTCAGTCACGCCTCCAAGCGGTGATACTCCGCGTGTGGATTTTGGGGGTGTGACAAACTAACATAAATAGAAAGAAAAGAAATAAACGTGACATGTCCGACCCCTTGACAGCATCCTCAAGAACAAAAACAAGAAACATAAGGCTGACCACGGCCCGTGCCTACTGGACACGGGGGCGTGGTCAGTTGTCTGCAGAACGGACAAAGCTATGGAAGCTTCTATGCCCACCACGGGGGCGTGCCCAGCTCATCACGGGGCGTGGTCAATGCTAAGATTTGCAGAATCTTGCAAAATCTTGGTAGTACAGATATGCTACTGCACACGGGGTCGTGCCCAACAAACACGGGCCGTGTGGAGCCCAATGCTGACAAATGCAATTAATGAGGGAAGATAAAGAGATGGCCACGGGGGCGTGTCCGCTGGACGCGGATCCATGGCCGAGCTTCTGTTCAGGCTATAAATAGGGGTGCTTGGCTCACTTCAAAGGCATCCCTTGGCAAACCACCTCTCTCCCACTTTGCCACCACTCCACCACCACTACAACACCCACATCCACCACCATCATCCATCATCCACCTTAGAGTGTGTGTAGTAGTCTCGGGATCCAAGATTGATAGTAAGAGTTCTTGTCAATCAAAGGTCATGTTTGGCTAAGTCTCTCACATTACTTGGTGAAGACAAGCATTTAATGTATTGCTTTTGATTTTTAATCTTTTCGCACTTTTTATTTGGTTTTGTATTAATGACTTTAATAACTAGTTTCTTATGTTGAAGGTGAAACTTCTTTATCATTTATCCGTGGTGTCTTGGCATTACTTTACTGTCTATATAAAGTAAAAGATTTACACCATTCATATCTCTACGGTCTATATAGAGATATGTTGGCTACGTGATCGGGGGTTAAGGGAATGGTTTAGTAAGGTTCTTGCCTTGTTCAGTGTATAGATCCTGCAAGGACCTGAGTAAAGCTTACTAGGACCTCCTTCAATACCCACTGGTATTGGATGGCGGGGGTGCGAATAGCTTGATCCCCTCATATGTAAACTACTATTAATACATTAAACCGGCTACTTGGGATTGTATCCCTGCTGACTCAAACCACATACCCGAGGGTAACGTCACCTTCAAAAGAGGGGCCTACCACTTTTCACATTAATAACTTAATTAATTATCTTTCAATATTCCGACCCTTTGGGATTGTATCCTTGCTGACTCAAACCACTGGGTTGAGGGTAACATCATCTTCAAAAGAGGGGCCTACTACTATAACTAAGATAATCTCTTAAAAAGTGCAAAAGTGCAAAAATCATCAAAGGATACATTAAAGGCGAGTCAGATCCAAGTGATTCATCTTGTCTATCTGTTTTTATTTTATTTTTATTTCTGCATTTTTAGTTTTATTTTTCATATTTAAACCTTTTCTCAAAAATTTTAGATTGATTAGACGTTGAGGATAAACCGGTATTAAAAGGTCTTGTGTCCTTGGACGACCTCAGTATCTTACCAATGCTATACTACGCTCACGATGGGTGCACTTGCCCATGTGTGTGTTTAGTATTAGTAGAATATCGTGTTTTATAAATTTAAAACTTGACTAATGTGTAAAATGGGCTTAAAATATCAATAAAAACATATTACACCTTACACACACCATCCCTCTCCTTCTCGTAGTTGAGATTAGTCGGAGATTCGGGATGCATTTTAGCTAACGCTCAATAGAATTTTATTTATCCTTCCCAAATTCGGGATTAGTTGGAGATTTAAATACTTTTCAGTTAACATTCAGTATTGGCCCTTCCTTCTTCCACATAGTCGGGATTAGTTGGAGGTTTCTCCTTCCACGTAGACGGGATTAGTTAGAGAATTGGACACGTGTCGTCACGTAATTGGATGGAATTTTTGAGGTGTTACATCCTCACCCCTTAAAGGAAATCTTTTCCTTGAGATTTGTTCAAAGTAATACGATTAATCCCGTTTCATTTCAGATTTCAACCTCTCAAGTGTATCCTGGGCCACAGTGGGAATCCCATTTCAGTTTTACAAGGGAAACTTATTTTCTACGGTGCTTTTGAATTTCATAATGGACAAGGTTTTTCAATAAACCTTAAGCTCATGTTTAAACATCATGGTGAAACATGACAAGTGCTTTCAGCTAAGCACTTTTCAAATTAGAGATATGGAATACACCATGGATTCCACTCAACTCTTTTAGTAGCTTACATCTAGAAGCTACTGAACTGACACATTCTGTTATAATAAATGGTCAATATATCTAGGCCCAGTTGCCTTTATTCAATAGTATGTCATCCTTGAGGCTTCTGCCTTTTATCGACATAACTCTTCTGCCAATCTTGGGCAGTCTCGAGTTTATCTTACAAGTAAGATTCTTGTAGTTAGGACGATCTATAGTCCAGAGAGTTGGTTTCTACCAACTTTAGCCCAACAGACGAGCATTCAACACTTTCTTGTGTATCATGCATGCATATAGCATGTTCTCCACAGTTTGGAGGGTACGCTCGCTCTACCCTTTAGACTGGGCGATAAGCCATATTAGAATTTAAAAGCGTATTAAGCGCTTTGCTAGAAATTTCCAGAATTAAGAATATATTTAGTATCTCAATTCGATACTGTAGACAACGGTACTCCATAATGAGATTCGATGTTGTCTTTTTATAGCTTAACTTGTTGGAAATATAAGTTTTCCTTAATTGACAAGAAGTGTTGATTTTGTCAGTCTGTCAACTATAACTCACATCGCGTCACTGCCACAAAGGTGTCACCACTTCCCATATCTATGTGGGAATCTCCAATCTATTAATGTAGACTAGATGGTCTAGGATGCGACTCACTTGCGAACATGTTATGCATTTTGCTTCATTGTGGATATGGACCTTCATGTCCATCCACAAAAATATTCCACCATTTGCTCCAGTCCGTCATTAGTTATTTGTGTCGTGCAGATGACACATTCTTCATTCAAGCACTTGGATGCCTTTAGCATAACTTCTTTCTCGGGCAATCCATAGTGTTGATCTTCCACAAATAGCGAGTATATCGCCAAATGGGGATTTAATTTTGACAAGTTTCTTATCACAGGCAATATAGACTTGGTTATGAGTTTAGCAAATCCATGCCTAAAACTATATCAAGTCCCACAAGATTTAAAGATAAAAGATTTTCAATGACAGATTGATTTGTAATGGATATATCATATCTATTATGAATTGTGAAACCATTTACATTGTGTAACACCCGTATTAATTACTACTTGAAAATTTATAATAATTTACAAGATTTTAAATAATAGATGTCTAGGTTAAAACATAAGTTCCAAAAACAAAGTTCTAAGGTAGCAAACATTAGTCCACTACTGACTAATTTAAACATTCAAAGTTATTTAGCAAACTGATTACATCATAACATTTTCTAAACAGAATTTAAACGACGCAGAAGTTTCAAAAGTTTGTGTTTCTGTTCTTCAAAAGCTTGCTTGACCGCCATCCGTAATCCTTGAATACCTAGAAACTGAAATGTTTACATTAAACATTAGTATTAGAGTACTTAGAAATAATACATAATCGAAACTACGTTTAAAACGGATTCGATTTAACAAAATATGCAAAATTCATCATGAATGTCAAGGCTCTACCGTAACTTACGGTAGTCACCGTAAGTTACGGTAGCTCCTGGGAAACTTTGGTTCCACCGTAACACAGGAGTGAACCACCGTAAGTTTTTGGTTTCTACCGTAAATTACGGTGTATACCGTAATTTACGGTAGTCCCTGCAATGCTATGTTTTGATTGTTTTGGTTATTTTGCTCAAACCCAATTCTAGGATTTCTCATTCTAACAATCAACACACTGATTTCAAGTATTCTAATATGTCTTTCATGAACAACATCAAAGACCGAGTAATCATACTACAATGCATTAACCACGCATCATTTGATTATTCGACCCGTTTGGCTCATCTATGGAATCCTCCATTATGATGACTACCAACTCGATCTAACCAATTCTTTACCTATTATTCAACATAGCGAACATTATCGCTTTATTTCAACTTGACTTCTATTCTACAATTCAACTACTCATATGCTAGTTATCAAATTATCAAATGTAACGAGTTAAGTTACATACCTTCAAAGTAAGCCTTTCAAACGCGATTCGCCACCCGCTTGTCCACTTGAGGCTCCTGCGTCCTTTCCTATAGAGTTCATTTATAACATGTTTAGATCTCCCCTTAAAACATATATCGCGTAGTAAACCGAAACATCAAAATTATGTGTTTCAACTTTGAATTTCTGTTTTAAGCCTTCTTTGAGGCATTTTCACAAACACTTTAAGGGCAAATTTTTACATGATTATATAGCAAGTCTCCAACTTATAATTTAACCCAAGTTTCACATCAATCAACCCATTTTACATAATTGTTAGCTTCTAAAATTCTGAAGTCATTTCACAGTTGTCAAATTACACTAGAACAACACCCAATTTCCTAGTGTTTATCAAATTATACATAACCCACTGATCACCTACAATGGTGTTCATAGATTTTCACTAAAAATTTACATGATTTCAACTTCTATTTGTCTAGGGTTTGTCCCTAGACACTATATTGTTCCTAATCCATCATAAATCAAACATGCAACCATAAATCTCAGATTTCCCAATTTCATGAGAATTTCAAACAGAGAATTAACAGCAAATTTTACATACCTTGTAACCCCCTTGTGAAGAGGATCACTAATCTATGTTCGGACTTTGATTTGGACTGAGTTTGATCCTTCAATTTAGAGACTTTATGCTGAACTAGGGTTTTGATGGAGCTTGGGGTCGCCCCTGCTCTGGTCGATCTTCACCAAACACAGACAAATGTGTTTGTGTTTTATTTATTTAGATTTTATTAATATTAGTTTCATTTTGAACACATTTGGTCCCTAAACTTTCCTTTGGTTCTAATTTTAGCGTTTTAACCCATTTGTAGGTTACTACAAGGCTTTCACCTAACTGGGTTATTTTAAATCCTAGTTAGTTAACTAGTTTATTTATCAACTTTAATTTTAAATAAACAATTTAAAATTTTTCGGGGTGTTACAAGTCCACGCCCCTTAAAAGGGTTTCGTCCCCGAAACCAAAGTACGTACCAAATAACGTAGGGTAGAGACGTCGCATCTCCTCTTCGGACTCCCACGTAGTGTCCGAACCCTTTCTATGCTCCCACTTGATCTTGACTTGATCGATTTGTTTATTTCGCAAGTGCTTAATCTTCTGATCTAAAATTTCTATGGGCCTTACAATATAATTCAAGCGATCATCCACTTCGATATCATCGTAGTGAATATAAGTTGTCTCATCCGCTAGACATTTCCGAAGATGTGACACATGAAATGTGCTATGGATCCCGCTTAGTTCCTCCGGTAGTTCAAGGCGGTAAGCTACCTTTCCTACCCGTTCTACAATCGCAAACGGCCCGATAAACCTCGGGCTTAATTTTCCTCTTTTTCTAAACCTGATAACCCCTTTCCATGGGGATACTTTGAGCATGACCTTGTCGCCAACCTGGAATTCGATTGGCCTGTTCCTTTTGTCAGCATACGCCTTTTGTCTATCTTGAGCCGCTTTCAAGTGTGCCCGAACCACATCAATCTTTTCATTAGTGGCTCGTACTATATCTTGGTGGGCGAGTTCACGTGGACCCACTTCACCACAACATACCAGGGTTCGGCATTTCCTACCATAGAGCATTTCCTACGGTGCCATCTTAATACTAGCATGGTAGCTGTTGTTATACGAAAACTCGACCAATGGTAGGTAAACATCCCAACTTCCTCCAATGTTTGTATTGTTCTTTCACTCTGTCCATCTGTCTGAGGATGATACGCAATGCTAATGAACAATTTGGTTCCCATTTGCTCTTGGAAATCTCGCCAGAAATTTGATGTGAACCGGGTATCCCTATCAGACACGATGGATACCGGTACTCCATGATGTGCTATTATCTCATTAGTGTAAACTTCTGACATCTTTTATGACGTAAAAGTCTCACGAATCGGAATGAAGTGAGCACTTTTCATCAATCTATCCACCACTACCCATATGGCATCGAAACCGTGGTTTATCTTTGGTAGTTTGGTTAATAGGTCCATCGTAATATGTTCCCATTTCCAAACCGGAATTTCCAATGGTTGGAGTTTACCATATGGTTTTTGGTGCTCCGCCTTGACTTGTAAACATGTCAAGCATTTTTCCACGTACTTCACCACATCTCTTTTCATTCCGGGTCACCAATAGTTTTGCTTTAAGTCGTTATACATTTTGGTCGCTCCCGGATGGATGGAATAACGAGACTTATGAGCTTCATCAAGTAGAAGCTTTTTAACTCCACATGTGTTAGGAACCCAAATTCTATTGAAACGTGTTTTCAAACCGTGGTTGCCTACTTCGAGATCTTTAACTTGGCCAACTATCCTTTCCTTTCTCCAGTTTTCCTTCTTTACTGCTTCATCTTGTGCCTCTCGGATTCGTTCAAGTAAGCCCGAGGTCACAATGAGCTGCAATGAGCGTACTCGTATCGGGACATAATCTGCTTTTCTGCTTAGGGCGTCCGCCACCACGTTTGCCCTTCCGGGGTGGTAGTGTATTTCGCAGTCAAAATCTTTCACCGTTTCTAACCATCGCCTTTGTCGCATATTTAACTCCTTCTGATCGAAGAAGTATTTTAAGCTCCTGTGATCGGTGAATATGGTGCACTTCACCCATATAAATAGTGCCTCCATATTTTTAATGCAAATACCACCGCAACCAACTCGAGATCATGCGTGGGATATTTCTTCTCGTGTACCTTCAATAGCCTCGAGGCATAAGCTATAACTTTGCCCCGTTGCATCAAAACGCATCCGAGCCCCGTTAGTGAAGCATCCGAATAAACCACCAAGTCTTCGACCCCGTCCGGCAATGTCTGTACCGGAGCTTGAGTTAACTTTTCTTTTAGCGTTTGAAACGCTCTTTCTTGTTCAACACCCCAAATGAACTTTTCTTCCTTCCGGGTTAGTTTTGTTAGCGGTGACGCAATCTTGGAGAAATCTTGAATGAATCTCCTATAGTATCCCGCAAGTCCCAAAAAGCTTCTAATTTCCAAAGGATTCCTCGGGGGATTCCATTTTGACACGGCCTCGATCTTTGACGGGTCTACCAATACTCCATCGGCACTTATGATGTGACCGAGAAATTGCACCTCTCGTAGCCAAAATGCACATTTAGAGAATTTAGCGTACAACCTCTCTCTTCTAAGTGTCTCTAACACCTCTTGTAAGTGGTGTGCATGTTCAGCTTCACTTTTTGAATACACCAAAATATCATCGATAAACACGATAACTGACTTATCCAACATTGATTTGCAAACCCGGTTCATGAGGTCCATGAAAGCCGCGGGTGCATTTGTCAGCCCAAATGACATCACAAGGAATTCGTAATGTCCATATCTTGTGCGGAAAGCCGTCTTCGGCACATCTTCCTCCTTGACCTTTAATTGGTGATACCCCGATCTAAGGTCAATTTTCGAAAACCAGTTCGCACCTTGTAGTTGGTCAAATAAATCATCTATCCTCGGAAGTGGGTATCGGTTCTTTACCGTGAGTTTGTTTAACTCCTGATAATTGATACACATGCGCATACTTCCGTCTTTCTTTTTCACGAACAGTACCGGTGCACCCCAAGGAGACACACTCGGCCTTATGAATCCTTTGTCAAGCAGGTCTTGAATCTGGGACATTACTCTTGTAATTCCGACGGTGCGAGTCGGTACGGTGCTTTAGCTACGGGTTTTGCACCCGAGATCAATTCGATTCCAAACTCTACCTCCCGCTCGGGCGACATTCCCGGTAAATCACCCGGAAAAACATCTTCAAAGTCACGTACTACTGGCACGTCTCCAATCTTCGGTAATTCTTTTTCGGGCTCGTTCGCATATATCATAAATGCCTTGCATCCTTGCTTCATAAGCTTGTGAGCTTTCAACATTGAGCATATTATGGGGTTACCCCCTTTTTCGCCATAGATAGTAACGTGTTTTCCGCTCGGAGATATTAGCTTTATCTCCTTACGAAAACACACGACCTCTGCGTGGTGCTGAGATAGCCAATCCATCCCAACGACTACTTGAAATTCACCCATTGATATCGGGATTAGATCTATCAAGTATTCTTCATCATCGATGCTTAATTTGCAGCCTCGACAAATATCACAAACTATAAAACTTTTGTTGTCCCCTATTTCAACTTTTAAGGGCATAGATAATTTTGTCAATACAAACGAAGGATGTCGAATAAATCCATGCGAAATGAAGGATTTATTCACACCCGTATCAAACAATATACGTGCAGGAATTGAGTTAATCGTGAATATACCTGAGACCACGTCGGGTTCTATCTTTGCTTCAGCCGCGGTAAGTTGGAAGGACCTAGCCTTTGCCTTTGGAGCTTCCGTTGGAGACTCTTTTGTGTCACTCTTTCCAACCAACTCGGGGCATTCAGACTTTTTGTGGCCGGGTTGATAACATTTGTAACAAACGGAAACTTTTCCGGGACATAGCGATGCAGTGTGCCCCGTCTTCCCACATACCGGACACGGCTTGTCTTTGAAGCGGCACTCACCTTTGTGCCCCTTTCCACATACTTTGAAACTTGACGACCCGCCTTTAGTCTCTAATTTCTTCCCTGATTCAGCAGTTCTAGCTTTCTTTGTAGGGCTTGGATTCACATCCTGTGCCCTTCGTTCACCCCTTTCAACTTGTTTCTTTAACTCGATTTCCCGCTCCCGGGCAGTGTTGATGATTTCTATGAGAGTTTCATATTTTGAGGGAGTCATAAACTCCCGGTATTCAGCACTCAGCATGTTGTAATAGTAGTATATCTTCTGCTCTTCCATGGTGACCAACTCGTCACAGAATCTTAGCCTATCCATGAAGATACCCGTGATTTTCTCAATTGATTCTCCCTTTTGTCTTAACTGGATAAATTCCTCCTTGATCCTATTGATAACTGCTTTGGGACTATGGTGTTTAAGGAACGGCACCTTAAACTCATCCCAAGTCATAACCCTTGCCGCTTCGGCTC
Source organism: Helianthus tuberosus (assembly GCA_030545235.1). Lineage (NCBI taxonomy): Eukaryota > Viridiplantae > Streptophyta > Magnoliopsida > Asterales > Asteraceae > Helianthus > Helianthus tuberosus. The sequence goes on along the minus strand of CM060420.1, from coordinate 23,958,964 downwards.
CTATTTCCTTCTTTTTATTGTCGCACCAATCTTTGGCTTGACCCCTCAATTGACCCGTTCCGTAAGCAACAAAGTCACCTACGTCACAATGGGTCCGTTCAAATACTCCTTCGACGTCACTTATCCATCTTTGGCAGATTATCGGGTCGACTTCCCCATTATAGATTGGCGGTTTGCACGCCATAAATTCTTTATATGAGCACCCTTTACGTTCTCCCGTTTTCTCCTTCATAAGGTTGACACTATCCTCCAACCTTTTAACTCGCTCTTCGACAAGTGACAACACCGTACTTTGAATTTTGTCTATAAACCCGGATAGACTACCTTCAATTGCCTTCCCTACTTCTTCGGCAATTATTTCTTTCATTTGTTCGGTGCTTGTTTGCACCAGATTATTATCGTTTCCATCAGAAATCTTGAAAGTGAAATGTTTACATTTAAACGTTAAACATTTCATTTATAACATTACTTTGTTTGTTTCGGTTTAGCCAAGTTCCCGACTTGCTTTAACCGTTCACATTCGGTGCACTTTCCAGCTTTGAGTGTGTTAACACGCTCTTCCCATGCACATCAATTCATTTCTCATTTCTTACATAAATATAATTTGTTAAAATAATAAGTTAATTCTTACCGGACGATCGATCAAGCATGAACCGAACACTTTGTTGACAACCTTAAGCTCTGATTACCAACTTGTAACACCCGTATTAATTACTACTTGAAAATTTATAATAATTTACAAGATTTTAAATAATAGACGTCTAGGTTAAAACATAAGTTCCAAAAACAAAGTTCTAAGGTAGCAAATATTAGTCAACTACTGACTAATTTAAACATTCAAAGTTATTTAGCAAACTGATTACATCATAACATTTTCTAAACAGAATTTAAACGACGCGGAAGTTTCAAAAGTTTGTGTTCAGTTCTTCAAAAGCTTGCTTGATCGCCATCCGTAATCCTTGAATACCTAGAAACTAAAATGTTTACATTAAACATTAGTATTAGAGTACTTAGAAATAATACATAATCGAAACTACGTTTAAAACAGATTCGATTTAACAAAATATGCAAAATTCATCATGAATGTCAAGGCTCTACCGTAACTTACGGTAGTCACCGTAAGTTACGGTAGCTCCTGGGAAACTTTGGTTCCACCGTAGCACAGGAGTGAACCACCGTAAGTTTTTGGTTTCTACCGTAAATTACGGTGTATACCGTAATTTACGGTAGTCCCTGCAATGCTATGTTTTGATTGTTTTGGTTATTTTGCTCAAACCCAATTCTAGGATTTCTCATTCTAACAACCAACACACTGATTTCAAGTATTCTAATATGTCTTTCATGAACAACATCAAAGACCGAGTAATCATACTACAATGCATTAACCACACATCATTTGATTATTCGACACGTTTAGCTCATCTATGGAATCCTCCATTATGATGACTACCAACTCGATCTAACCAATTCTTTACCTATTATTCAACATAGCGGACATTATCGCTTTATTTCAACTTGACTTCTATTCTACAATTCAACTACACATATGCTAGTTATCAAATTATCAAATGTAACGAGTTAAGTTACATACCTTCAAAGTAAGACTTTCAAACGCGATTCGCCACCCGCTTGTCCACTTGACGCTCCTGCGTCCTTTCCTATAGAGTTCATTTATAACATGTTTAGAACTCCCCTTAAACCATATATCGCGTAGTAAACCGAAACATCAAAATTATGTGTTTCAACTTTGAATTTCTGTTTTAAGCCTTCTTTGAGGCATTTTCACAAACACTTTAAGGGAAGATTTTTACATGATTATATAGCAAGTCTCTAACTTATCATTTAACCCAATTTTCACATCAATCAACCCATTTTACATAATTGTTAGCTTCTAAAATTCTGAAGTCATTTCACAGTTGTCAAATTACACTAGAACAACACCCAATTTCCTAGTGTTTATCAAATTATACATAACCCACTAATCACCTACAATGGTGTTCATAGATTTTCACTAAAAATTTACATGATTTCAACTTCTATTTGTCTAGGGTTTGTCCCTAGACACTATATTGTTCCTAATCCATCATAAATCAAACATGCAACCATAAATCTCAGATTTCCCAATTTCATGAGAATTTCAAACAGAGAATTAACAGCAAATTTTACATACCTTGTAACCCCCTTGTGAAGAGGATCACTAATCTATGTTCGGACTTTGATTTGGACTGAGTTTGATCCTTCAATTTAGAGATTTTATGCTGAACTAGGATTTTGATGGAGCTTGGGGTCGCCCCTGCTCTGGTCGATCTTCACCAAACACAGACAAATGTGTTTGTGTTTTATTTATTTAGATTTTATTAATATTAGTTTCATTTTGAACACATTTGGTCCCTAAACTTTCCTTTGGTTCTAATTTTAGCGTTTTAACCCATTTGTAGGTTACTACAAGGCTTTCACCTAACTGGGTTATTTTAAATCCTAGTTAGTTAACTAGTTTATTTATCAACTTTAATTTTAAATAAATAATTTAAAATTTTTCGGGGTGTTACACATTGACCACTTGATAATAATATTTCCACCTCAAAAGGGCAGAAATTGAAATTTATTAAATTTAGATTTGATGAAGCTTTTACTAGCTCCAGAGTTTAAACAAGTTTCTAGTAATTAAATCATTTACGGGAAATAAATCCGTAATGTTATTTATAACTTTAACTGCTTCTCTTGCAGCAAATCGAAAGGCTCAAGCATTGCTCTTCTCATCGTCAGTGTTTTTGTTCTTCCTGGCATTTGCATATTTAGGGCAATGAGTCTTGATGTGCCCTTTGTCGCCACACCTATAACATGTGGTATTCTTTAGATCTTTGCATTCGTGAGACTTGTGGTCCATCTGCTTGCAGATGCCACAACCTTTGGGCTTGTTAAACAGGCATTTCCCAAAATGCTTTTTCCCGCACGTTTTGCACTCAGGCTTTTCCTGGTTATGGTTTGAACCAGTCTTACCTTTCTTTGAATCCTTGGCAGGAGTGTCATCACGTTTGCACTTGTTGTCATTATCAAACTTGGTGGCTCTCGCCCGTTTCTCATCCTCAGTGAGGGACATCGCTAGATCAACAGCCGATCTGAATGTCATAGGTTTAGAGGATTTAACCATCCCCTTGATCTCTGGAGCTAATCCTCCAATGAATCGTGCAATGCTCTTTGACTCGGGGGTGATCAGATAAGGTACGTGCCTTGAAAGAGAGTTATAATCAGAGACATAAGTTCGACAATCGAAGTTTTTCATGGTAAGCTTGAGAAAATCATATTTAACTTTCTTCACTTCATGAGGTAGGCAATAGGTTTCGTGGATCAGTTCCACAAATTTAGCCCAACTCAGTTTGTGCAGAGCAACCTTTCCTGTGGAGTGGATCATTGTCTTCCACCAGGTCAACGCTTCCTCCTTGAAGGATTGAGACACATACTTGATAGTGTCTTTAATAGCACAGCCACTAATAACAATCACTGTCTCCATCTCATCCAACCATTTCAGAGCATCAATGGCTCCTTTTTCGCCCGTTAAGTCACGGGGCTTACATGAGACGAAGTATTTATAAGTGCACTTGTCTTTAGAGCTGCGATGCTCAGTTCGAACATTGTTCTTAACACTTTGCTCACTTTTAGTCGTAGAAAGTAAGTCTTTTCAGATTTTTAGTGGGGTTTAGAAATAGACTTATCTTTTAGTACTGATAGTTCCGGCCCCTTAAGTTTAGCCATGAATTCGGCCATAGCTTTTCCAACCTCCTCAACTGTCACACCCTGACTTTTGCGGAAGCGTGATTATGTGTGACTTGCTTAATATCATTGCATTCAATCATAACAACAACTACATGATAAAACTAGTGATGATCATCCATTAAATAAGTTTAAAAACATAACAACATTGTCGTGACACGTAGACTTCAAATTCGGATTACAAACCATACGAATTGTTTAAAGTTCCATAAGGACTCAACAAAAGACTTTAGATAAAACCAGGATTTGGAAGATGTGTCTTGTCCAGGATAAGACACACTAACCAAACCCTAAGACCATGGATGACATCTTTTATTCATATCATAACTTGAAACCTTCAAACGCTCTGCCAGATCCACTTTAATTCCCTGAAATACATGTAGTTTGAAAACATTAACAAAAGTTGAGCGAGTTCATGTGTTTGTTTTGTGTGCACAAATAAACCTTTGAATCAGTGAGAGTATGTATGTTTGTAAATCCTGGTATGAAAGAGAATATAAACAGATCAATTAATGGTTTGTAAGGCCATTAACATGTGTGTAATGGTGTATGTTGGTGCACGGAATGTCTGTTGACTTCGTTTGAATCAAGTCTTAGGTTAAGATAAGACAAAATAGGAGTTTGAAAGTCAAAGTAGGATTTAATATTGTTATTTCGCTTATGTGTACATAGGATAGTTGGGATTTCGTTTATTAGGTCATAGGGATTTCGCTCTTAGGGTCAACAGGTGATTTCGCTTATGCTTACACATGGGGTTTCGCTTATATAGCTGCCATATAAGCGAAATCATGCATACTATAAATACCTGTCATGTGTGTTCATTCATGTAACTTGGAGCGAAATCCTCTCATGCTTGTGGTGTCAAAACTCTGTCAAATTGTTATCTGAAAGCATCAATAAAGAAGATATTGAAAGAGAAAAGCTGTGTAACTTTGCGTGTATTGATTCCGCCTTTATACGTGAAGGTGAACGTCCTTAACTGACTTTTCAGGGTCAAACAACGGCCCAACAAGTGGTATCAGAGCACAGGACGAGGAGTTCATACTACTACAGCTGATTCGACTGAATTTTCTTACTTCTACTCACTTTCTTTCATACGTTTCTGATTTGAACTGGTTCTTATGGATGAAACGGTCTGATTTTTTAGTATTACGTGTGAAACATACGATTAACAAACCCTAGAAAGTTTCAGGTTGAAATATGGATTAAAAATAGTTTAAATCAACTAAAAAGTAGTTTTCGCTTTTTCGGACATCGAGAGGTAATTGCCTGATTTCGCTTTTATGGACATTAGTTGTCTGATTTCGCTGATAAGGACATTATTTGATTTCGCTTATTTGTCACCTAGTCAAGATTAGTCAGTATAGTCAGTCAACTTTATCAGCATTTCATGTGAATCAATAAATGCAATCGGTGAACATGTGAATGTGCATGAATTAAGTATAATCCCATGTGATAATCATTGATCTGCTACAACCGATTGTGCCAACTTTAATTGTTAAAGTCAGATTCATCACATGAATATCTCGGCCCAAGATTCATAATTGTTATAGGCCCAAGTGACTCTCTTACATAACAAACCCATGTGATTTCATATTAACGGTCCAATGAGAATAAAGTGTATCTGATTGTTTGTCGGCCATCAATATTATTGATTCTATAAATCATTTAATCGATATGTTGACAATTTGCTTGTGATAAGACAGTGTACATGTGATATAATAATTCATATTGATTGTGATTGCATGTGATTTGATTCATATTAATTGTTTGTTAAAATCAGATTTACACGTGAATAAATGATGTTGTTAGGCAACATGTGAGAATTGATTGAAAGATAAAATTCATTGTAGAAGTCAAAGAATCAAACGTTACCCGAACTGATAACAGTTTTGTCGTTTAGTGTCATCATTTGAGTGGTATTTGTCAAAGAGTCGAATAGCTATCTCACTCGAACTGATACAACCTCACCTGAACGGACAGCGTTGTCACACGATTATTTTCACTATTGACTTGTGTTGACTCACTTGATCGGATATCCGTCCGATTCATTTGTTTGATATTGATTAAACTCACTGTGTTTGTTTGCTGAAGGTAATTGAAGATGTCAAACAACGGTGAAGAGTTCTACAATACTTTCTACAACGCGTTCACTTCCGAATCATCAGATAGAAGATCTGAGATGAAAGAATATTCAAGAGAGATTTCGGAGAATTTGAAGTTTGAGAACATGTACGGAAGCCAACAGAAGCCACCAAAGCTAATGAAAGTGGAAGATTATCACTGGTGGAAAAACAAATTTGAGGGTTGTGTAAAAGCTTTCGCTACTGAAAGCTGGTTAAAACTGACAGATGGATACAATAAACCAGTAAAAGAGGTAGGAGAGTTAATAGATCCAAAAGATTTTTCAGAAAAAGATATAAAAAATGTTGTGGCTGAATATAGAATGATAACATTGATCAAACAGTCAGTAAAAGAGGATATTATTTCATTGCTCGAACAAGAAAAGACTTCAAAGAGTTTGTGGAAAGCATTAGAGAGAAAATGTGTAGGAAGTAATGAAATTGTTAAAAACAAAAAGAAATTGTTGCGTAAAGAGTTTGATTTATTCAATTGTATGAAAAATGAGTCTGTTTGTAAAATGATTGAGAGATTCGGACATCTGAAAATGGAGCTGATCAGACACAAAATCTTACCTTCTGAAGAGGAGCTGGTGGATAAATTGTTTGATTCATTGCCAAATGATCAAGAGTGGCAATACTTCGCTCTAATGTTGAAAAATACAATCAAGCCTGAAGATTTAAAAGTGGATTTGCTGATTGAAAGGCTTGAAAGTCATGAGTTGGAGATAAAGAGATCTAAAGTCAACAATCCAGCTTATCAGCAGAATGTAGAGCTTTACTACAGAGGAAATGTACCGCAGGCTGGGTCTCCAAGAACAACATTTTCTGCAGAAAGTTCGAGTTCAGTGAACAATGAAAGTCTTCACAGTGGTTTTCACAGTGGATCTTCTTCAACAACTTCTGATCAATCTGCTTCAAAGAATTTATTCCAGTGTAATATCGCAGTGGATCTGAAGAATGGGCAGAATGTTAGCGAAGAATCGGCAAAACAACAGATGGTTTTCTTGGCATCTGTACTTGAATCGTATGAAAGCCTCGTTGCAGGGAAGATTGGCAACACCAACTTGACGAAAGAAGATTATGATCAATTAGACCCCGAGGAGGTGGAACTAATGGATATAAGATGGTGCATGGCCAGTGTGGTTCGTCGGGCACAGCGGTTCATGGAGATCACGGGGAGAAAGTCAATTGGTGGATCATCTACCAAATTGGGATTTGATAAATCCAAGGTGACATGTTTCAAATGTAAACAAAAAGGTCACTTTAAGCGCGAGTGCAGAAATGCGTATGCTGCTGATGATTCTGAAAATCCACTCAATGAAGATTACTACAGGAAGGCGATTTACCATCAGAACAAGTCTGAGCCACCAAGATTAAAGCAACCAGAAGAAAGATCAAGGGCTCTTGCAGTTATATATGATGATGAAGGTTACGATTGGAGTTAAGTTTGCCTTGAAGAAGATGCAGTTGGTTATGCATTTGTTGCAAATGATAATCATGATACTTGGTGGAGAAGAGACAATGCGAGATGGGAGATTGGAAAATTGTATGAACCATTTAAGGAAGCACAAAGAGCCAAGAGATGGAATGAAGAACTAGAGTGTTACATGGATCCACATGGTAATCCAGTAGTTGATCCATCAAAAGTGGATTTTGATGCTGTAACCAATGTGTTTCCAAGTGAGGGCACTTTCAACACAAGAAGGCTTTCTGATAAAAGCTATTTGCAAAATTGAATGAACATTATTGTGTTGAAATGCCTAAGGTCCAACAGACCTGGGCTAAATTGTTCAAATAATTGATAAAGTTTGAATGTGCAGGTGCTCAACGAAGCTGAAGATTGTGAGAATGGTAGTTGGAGCAACCTGGCACAGGAAGAGGTTGTAGGACCCTGGTTTGGTTGAACAGGGAGTTTAGTTAGATTGTTTTCTGTACATAAATAAACAATATTTTCAAAATTCTAAAAATTGGAAAAATAAAAAATAAAAAATATGTCTTAGTTTGTTAAAATTTGAAAAAACAAAAATATGTTGTTTTTAATTTTGTTTGAATGTATGTTGATTGAATACGCCGAAACCCTCACGGCTGAACAAACATGATTACTTTCATCAGATTGAAACACGGTTTTCAAACTGTTAAGATCAATGGGTTGTAAATCATGGGGGTATGTTATATTTTCTGCAAATCAGAGCACTTTTAGCAGAAAATGGATGGAGAGACAAAGCTATCAATGTTGGTTGTCAAATTTTCTTTAAATGATTTTGCATTTTAGGGGGAGAAAAATTGTCATTAGAAAATACAAAAACATTTGAAAATTTGAAAAAGTCAAAAACATGATAAAAATTTAAAAATTGAGTTTTGCGTAAAAAGAGGAAATGATAGTACATCAGTAGACAGTTACAGTATGCTAAAGAATTGTAAAGAATTAAATAGTGTTAAACAGTGTCACTGATGATATGCCGGTAGATTTTTATACACTTAGTAAACTTTTTCGGGATATAAACCTAAATTCAAACACTTGCTTATTTCGTGGGGAACACTACTTGGATATATAGGTAACCCCTGAAATCTCGTTTGAAAGGTCTCATAATCTGATATACTAGGTTTTTATACTCAGTGATATCTGGGGTATTATTCCGGGACTTCTGCTGAATGGAAGTTCTGACCTAGTCCCCGAATAATACTTTCCGCAAATGCTTGAAACTAGCATCACCCTCAGCATATATGATAAGACAATAAAATTGCTTAGCAATGTTGTTGTAAAAAAGATCCTCTAAAGGGGACACACCCAAGTTGAGTCATGATCTCTCTGCTGAACGGCAGTTCTGACCTGAGCTCTCATGATTCTTCATAAATTATTAACCCCTTACAGATATCATTTGTGTTATAATTGCCTGTAAGACTGAATATTGGGATCTGGATACGGGAGTATATTCAAGAGGTGGGACACATGAATGGGTTTAAGTTCTTAAAATACCTAATTCCTATCCTGAATCAGTTGAAGTTTGTATGAAAATTTAAGTGGACCAGTATATCGACAATCTAAGTGAATTGTTTAATTCTTACTGTGTAACTAAGCTCAACGGTACTTGTGACTTGTCAAAAACAGATATGATCCTCTGACGCAAACTAAAACAAAAATATTGTCTGTAAATATGTTTGTACATATTTCTTTACTGCTTTATATTTTCAGAAAATACAAAAAGATTTTGATTTCTGCTTTATTTTCGACAACTGATGTCTGAGTGCTGAGTTTCAAAATCTAAGTAAGCTGATCGTGTCTCTAAAAATAAAACAAGTTCATTAATTTGAAACTTGAAGTTTTAAAATAAAAAAAATTCAAAAACAGTTTGTGATATCTCCAAGGTCATTAATTTGGACTTGGATGATTAACTGTGGGGGATTTGGATGTTTATATTGTTATAGAGCTAGTTTCCGATACGATTCGACGAAACTGGCAAATTCTTGAGAAGTGATTTTGAGGAGATTAAATTGTTAGATTAAAATTTCTAGAAGTTTAAAATGTTGTTACTTATAGTTGTATGAGTGATTGCAGGAAAAGTCCAGACTATGATCCCGAGAGCAGAGTCTAAGGGGGAGTCTGAAGACAAGCTGAAAGTTAGGAGGAGCTTGTAGCTGGAAAGCTAGGTGTCAATCCCTAAAAGCACGGAAGCTTGACGAAAGGGGGAGCCTGCTGATGATAAAGCTGTTGATCATAGAATCAGTGATGAGATTCTGGTGTAAGAGTCAAAGTGTGAAGCTGATCAAGAGAGTGATGGATGCTTACAATGTTACAATCTGAATGAGAAGGCAAAATGACCAAGACTGAAGACTCGGAGCTGAAAACTGCGTCAACATCCAAGGGGGAGTCTGTTGGTGCACGGAATGTCTGTTGACTTCGTTTGAATCAAGTCTTAGGTTAAGATAAGACAAAATAGGAGTTTGAAAGTCAAAGTAGGATTTAATATTGTTATTTCGCTTATGTGTACATAGGATAGTTGGGATTTCGTTTATTAGGTCATAGGGATTTCGCTCTTAGGGTCAACAGGTGATTTCGCTTATGCTTACACATGGGGTTTCACTTATATAGCTGCCATATAAGCGAAATCATGCATACTATAAATACCTGTCATGTGTGTTCATTCATGTAACTTGGAGCGAAATCCTCTCATGCTTGTGGTGTCAAAACTCTGTTAAATTGTTATCTGAAAGCATCAATAAAGAAGATATTGAAAGAGAAAAGCTGTGTAACTTTGCGTGTATTGATTCCGCCTTTATACGTGAAGGTGAACGTCCTTAACTGACTTTTCAGGGTCAAACAACGGTCCAACAGTGTAGGAAGGCTCAATCCTTTGCGTATTTCGTACCGGGCCTCCCGGCTGGAACGACATAGTCACCACATGCGGTCAACCCGCGGACCCATGGGTGGGGCTCGCAACACCCAAATAGATCTATCACTCATGCCCCTCGGTCCTTATAAAGGATTAATGGTCTCAAGTTAACGCCTACCCATTCACATGATCTAACAGTTCATTTCTTAGTTAACCATTTGTAATCGTAATCATTTGTAACATGTATTTCACCCCCGAAGTTATAAAACGAAAACAGTTAAACAAAAAGGGGGAACATGAACTCACTGTCTTGCGTATTCGTATCACAGTAACTCAAGCTTCGCCTGGCGTACATGACTACCTACAATCGTACTAATGTCTATTAGACGAGCGGGTCGTGCCTTGACTTAGTAACAATTAGTGTCTTTGAGTTACTTTCTTGTGTCTTCAATATTATTCCAAGTTATATAATTATTTGTTAAAATAATAAATATTTTAACTTAAATTATATTTATTAGATTTTTGGAATAATAGTTAAAACAATATATTTTAACTTGTTAACTTTTATGTATTTATACATGTATATCCTTCCCAAGGATGGGTGTATTCATACTTATATATTTTGCCATATATGTGGGGTCGTATTCCGGAGTGTAATTATACGTACGAAAATACGTATTTCTTGTAATTATTAAGTATCCTTATACTTAATGTTATATCAACCTTTCTGGAATAATATTTCTAGTAAAAATACATTAATATATATTTCCAAAATATATATTTTAAGGAATATTATTTAGAAAAATTATTTATAATTTTCCTTTTGGCAAAAATAATTGTATTTTTATGTAAACTTCAAAAATGATATATTTTCAAGTCTAACTTGGAAAATATATATTTATGCTTATTTTTCTCCAAAAATAATATATTCCATTTTTTTGTTTGAGAAAAATATATATTTCTTCCAACAATAATATATCTTCTAATATTTCCAAGACAATACATATTTTTATTCACCCAAAAATAATATATTTTCTTCTTGTCAAAAATATGATATAACTTTGTAATAATTATGAAAATCAAATTTTTGTTTCCTTGGTGTCCAAAATATTATTTACCAAAAATATTCTTGTGAATAAATTTCCCGGAATATTTTTGTGAGTTATATTCATTTGTTCGGTTTCACTAATATTTTGTGTATTCTTTGTATATTCACATTTTTAGAATTTTGGTAATATTTGGATTGTAATTTCTGGTATTTTGATGAGTTATATTATTTCAAGTCCTAAAATAATATAATTAATACACAAAATATACAAATAATCACACACATGGTGTTATCTAAATATATATTTCCTAAATACATATTTAGTCACTTTTATTTATAAAAACCAACCCCCGATATTTATATTTGAACAAAAATTCTATGGCAAAATTTATGTGAAAATCTATGGTTTGAAATACACTTGTAAATATTTGTTTAGAAATATTTTTCTAAGTGTTTAATTTTTAGAAAATTTTTGCCATAGTTTCCCCTAAAAATGGAGGTTTCCATACCTTGAAGGTATATCATTTTCTTTTGTAAATCCACACAATCAACCAATAATCAACAATAAACCATCTATACTTACCAATTTTGCCAAAAACAAACATAAACTACCACTTCATGAACTTGAAAATTTATAAAAATTTGTAGTAACCTACTAGTGTCTTTAGTAAGCCTTGTTACCCTTTAAAGTGTGGTTGATTCTTTAAAAACATCATTTTTAAATAATTTAAATCTTTACAACTTACAATCTTATTTTCTAAAAATGTTTCTTCATGGATTTTTCTTGTTACACATATACTTCTACACTTTATTAACAACAAAAAATAAGGTTTATTTGTTTAAGAACCAAGATTAAGTAAAACTTGTATTTTTAACTTGGTTTCTTGAGAACTCATCCATGAAATTTTAGATCTACAAGTATTACAACTTACTTTGATCATTATTTTACAAGAAAACCACATATTCTTTCAAGTTCATGTTCTATGTGAGGATGATCTATAATCCTACAACATTTTCATCCTCTCATCTTGCTAGATTATATTTTTAATCATGATCTAGCAAGATCATATGATGATCAACATCAAATACATGAATAAACAACAATCATCAAGCATAAGAACACATAAACATTAAGATTTCTTATGTATTCAAGCTTATGTTCATGTTTCAAGTTCATGTTTCTTAATGTTCTTCAAGATTATCATTATGTATCTTCTTTTAACCACTAAGATATGATGTAAAATGGAGTGTAGGATGTTCTTACCACTAGCTCAAGGCTAGGGATGATCAAGAGGAGAAATAGAGTGGATAAAAGCTAATGAAGAAGGTCCTTGAACTTTCATAAGCTCCTAGCTTCCTTATGCAACCTCTAACACCTTTTAGTAGCTTGAAATGTATGAGAATGATTGAATGATGGTGAGTGTGTGTGGGTTGGGTTTCGACCGAGAACACAAGAGGAGGAAGAGGAGAAGATGTGTGTGTTTTAGTGTGTGAGGATATGAGACTTAGATCACTTAGTTTATACTTATAACCATTTTAAGACTTTAACCCAAGGTTCATATGTTCTAAAACCACCAACATGATCTAGTTTTTAATTGAAAGAAAATCACAAGTTTGGGGGCCATGTTGGCCGTCCACTTGGTGGGGGGGGGGGGGTAGTAGACTAGGTTTAAACTAATGGTTAGTTATTAGTTAAAATTCAAGTATGTGGTTAGAGATTTGGTTACTAGATATTTTTATAGTGTGTTATGATGTTCGGGGACCATAACTAGCTTGGTAATGTTAAAACAGTGCTTCTAGTGAAAATTTGGTCTTTCGGGTAGTGTCCGGTTGTTTGGTTGGTTACCGGTTCGTTAAGGTGCTAAACTATGCAGTTTAGTGTGCTTTATGTACCCTTTTATGACAGTTTCGATTCCTAACACTTAGGAAAGCATTCAGGACCATTTAAGCATATTTCTGCATGATATAAATGTGTTCAAATGCTGAATTTGCTGATTTTCTGCAGAATTCTGCAGTTTATGTGAGTTTTAGTACTTTCCGGCACTTAAACTATCTCTAGGAAGACAGTTTTGTGATCCTTACTTTCCTACACACTATACTAGTGTAACACTTGGTTTCTGGCTCATTCTGTGTCTCAACACATTGTCTGTCTATGTACTGAACTCCGTCAGTATTTTCCTGATTTGTCTGATAACTGTGCTAACTGAGTTTCGTGCATCATTTGAGTCAAATAAAGTTCTCATGCATTAATGATATGACATTAAGCAATATGTGATGCACATGTATGTATATGGAAATAATCAGAAAATAATTCAAGTCATTAATTGTAATTCAACACAATCATTAAGCACTAATCATGGTTTAATAGTTGTACGGATACCTGAAATTTTGACTGTTGTCACATCGACGACTAAGGATCGAAGATTATTTTCTTCATCTGAACGGTCTCTGCGATCATAGTCATCGCTATCGTTCTTTTTGTTAGATAGATTGCCAGTATTTCGGCTCGCCATTGATTCAGTCGGGAGCTATATCACCATCAGTAAAATTTTGGGATATTAGTAGCAGATCAATTAAATAGAAAAGAAATTTTGAAATTTGATTTCATTTAATCAAGAGGTCTATAGCACAATGTCCTATAAGGGCTTTTGGAATTTAAATACAAGATTGTCCATAAGTGGACTTTTGAAAACAAGCAAAACATAGAAAAGAGTCTTCAGTCATCTTCATTTCGTCATATTAGCCATTCCTCTTCTTGCTTTACTCCATTCAGTGTTGGAGAGCTTAGTGATTCAATAGAGGAAGTACCTGTGGGTTTCATAAAATCAATGATCATTCTTATGCCAGTGATATTGCCAATGTATACTTGGATGCTTACTATTAGTTGATATCAGTACAATGTGATCGTTGGGAGATCTTAGAGGTTCCATGCATTAAATCTTCATACTGATCAGGCATGAAAGTAATCTATGGGACACACCAAGATACTACCAATCACCACATGGTGCTTCTATCATACTAAGTTTGGCATTTACATTTGTCAAGGATCAATGAAATATAAATCAATGTCGTACTCCAGATGATCAGGCAGAGAACAAACTAGCAAATTTTCCGGGTTCATTTATAGGATACCCAGATGGGTTTGGAAAATCGAGTTCCAAAACTTCAAGATTTATATGCTTCAAGCAAGAACCAGAAAATGTGATTCTTTTTTCTATTTATTCTCCAGAATGAGATACTATTAAATCAAGAAAATAGAAATTTGTGCAAAAGTGCACAGATATCCTTGCCAGGATGCAGCTTCCCATAGTTGCTTGTTGTTTTAATCAGTTGGTGAGATATCACAGGAATGTCTATAAAAATGATAGAGTTTAGATAAATGATATTGGATTATCACAGGATTATCAGAGTCATTATCTCCAAATCATTGTAATTCGCCATATGGAACTTCAAGTTTCCTATACATGATCCATCATAGATTCCTTGCCTCATCTTCGGCGCCTCAGCGACATTGTAAGGCGTTCATAAAATCAATAATATAATAAAGGAGTAGTCCTAGGTTCAAGTCTAGAACTCAAAATAGTATTATGGAATCTGCATTTGTGATATTTGAGATTAGACACAAAAGGCTAGTGTCTAATTCACTCAAAGTGTAGCTCTGATACCAACTCTGTCACACCCCGATTTTCTGTGGGCCCGGAAGGGTCTAGCCGTGACAGTTGGATAACAGTTACAATCACAAATTAATTCAATAATAATGCAACATAAGTATTAGGAGTAAAAATAAACCTATATTTCATTGAAAATGTTTAATATTCAAATAAAGCCCATAGGCGGATCAAGACAAAAAGAAGCTTAGACATCATATGTAACACCTCGAATTACGCATGTCGCAAAATAATATGCAAATTTTATTGTTTAGATGATAAGACATGGTAAATATAGATCTACTTTACCATTTTCTAAGTTTTTACTAGTTTTGGAAAATCTAAAACTTATGTGCACATAAAGTTAATCAAGTTAGTATGTAAAAATGAAAGAAAAGACATGTCCTAAAAGTATGAGGGGTTAATAGTGAAAATGTTATAAATTAAACATGGAACAAAAATTAGTCAGTGTTTTGTTGTGGGGTGCGATCGAGAGAAAGGGGGAAGAGAAGAACAAAAACCCTAGCATCACAAATCCTTCAATTGAAAAGGGAAACTGGCTCAAATCGAATGCATGGACCTAGATTCTTGATTATCTAGACTTTCTACACATGAGGTGAGTTGTAGAAATTAATTTCATGATTTGGTATGAAGTGAGACTATGATCAATCCACGAAATTTACTGAAATTTAGCATGAATATATGTTAGAATTATCATTTGGAATGTGAATTATACAAGATTTGATGCTAATTGAGGTTCGAAGATGAATGTTGGTGACTTCGTCTTGTAGGAATATGCTTGGAATATCCTTTGAGGGGTTCGGTGTGCTAAAATAAACTTTTGGGTCATTTAGGGACTAAAAGCGTCAAAAAGTGCACAAGTTTGCACTTTCGCGTATAACTTACGTTCTGAATACATCCGGACATCCAAAAAATTTATGTAAGCATTATAATATTATGCTTTAGTGTTTGGCTTGTCAAAAATCCATTCGTCACGCAATTTGGGTCGTTTTTCGCGCTTATGCGCATTCCGTCGTAATTAACCGAACATCGCGATCGTACGACCAAACGAACGTTGGTGACCGACCGGATAATATTTAAATCCCACAAATATTCTGTTATGATTAAAATCTTATTTTAATCAGGTCCGTGTTGAAAAATAAATTAAAACGCCTAAAAACGTTATTTTTCAAAGTTTAAGCGCGTACCGTGTGTTTCTGCGCAACACAGTGCTTCTACTGCAAAACGCAGACAACGAAGCCAGTCCTGGCAACTAAAATTTATTTCAGTAATATCTTGGTGAGTTTATTTTTATAGAGTAATAAAAATAATTTAGAACGCCATAAACCGGGATTTAAACGCTAGATAAAATACCCGGTACCCAGTTAAATACCCGTTTTAGCCATATGCCAGGAATATGCTAAGGTATATGCTAAGAAATATGCCAGGAATATGTTTGGAATATGCTAGGAATATGCTAGGAATATGCTTGGAATATGCTAGGAATATGCTAGGAATATGCTTGGAATATGCTAGGAATATGCTTGGAATATGCTAGGAATATTCTATATGGAAAATCCTATAAATACCCAACCCCATCACTTGCAAAAACCCACAAAAATCTGATCTAATAGCTCTAAGTTGAAGCCATTACTTCATACCTGAGCTATTCGATCAAGATTTACTAGCGGGGACCCTTTGTAGGTGTTCCTTCGTTCTCTTTATTCGTTTAGCGTTAAAAGTCAAACTTTGTTTGACTTTCTGCGTTGACCAGTTTATGGTCAATGCGAAGTTCGTTTGAACTTCATAACGTGAGCGTAATTACGATGGTTATAGTCCCTAGAGACTATACCTACTGATTACCACGTTATCTAGGCTCAGTGACGAGTCGTAGTTTCGGCCAAAATGCGCATTTACGCGTATTTTGTAACCAAACTACTCTTGGGTATCAAAACCGTTTGTTTTGATACCAAACCTGTTTTCTAAACTTAGTTAAGCATGTTTTAACATGCTTAGCTCGTCACTTTTAGTTTAGTGCTTATATAGGGTCGTAAGGTAAGCGATCTAAACAATCGCTTATACTTTCGAACCCGACCCGTTTGGTCGATCATTAGGATCTGACCAAACACATTAGGTGACTATAGTTGTATAGGGAATAACCTTCCGAGGTTATACCTTATGGTCACATCGTTTGAGTAGTTGTATGATAGGTAGTATATATGCCTTAGGTAAATTACCAAAATGCCCTTTTAACGCCAAAATTCATTTTAAGCATATGTAACATAACTTTTGGTATCTAAACTGATTTGGCAACAATATTAGACATGTTAAGGCATATTTTACTTATCATAGGACTAGATAGGCGTTCCGAACGCGTTTCACACGAACGACGCGTTAAAGTAGCATAAGCTACCTAAACGGATCGTAATGGGTCGTAAGCACTTAGGTTAGGTTTCATTGTAGTATGTGGGCTTTGTTAAAACATATTACATGAGTTCCCATACTCATTTGGTTTACGAACCCTCATTCTATCCGATCCTCCGATTTAGGTCCGGTATATTAACATAGTTACCTATATTAGGTGTCGTTTGATTTCTGTGATCTCTAGCATTGTTTGGTTGTTACTCAAGGACTACTAAGCAATCTCAAGTGAGTACATAGACCCCTCTTTTACTGTTTTCCAAACATTTTGGGGTGGAACACATGTGCCTACTTGTTACTTTCATGCTTTCCTGTTTTCACATCATATACTTGCTATGTTCATTAGTACATTTATAGTACATGATTTCATTATGTTTTATGCTATGTATGCCCATTGTGTGCGTACTTAGTACATTATTTTACATTACACTCTATGCTATGTATGCCCATTGTGTGCGTACTTAGTACATTATTTTACATTACATTTTATGCTATGTATGCCCATTGTGTGCGTACTTAGTACATTATTTTACATTACATTCTATGCTATGTATGCCCATTGTGTGCGTACTTAGTACATTATTTTACATTACATTTTATGCTATGTATGCCCATTGTGTGCGTACTTAGTACATTATTTTACATTACATTCTATGCTATGTATGCTCATTGTGTGCATACTTAGTACATTATTTTACATTACATTACATTACATTCTATGATATGTATGCCCATTGTGTGCATACTTAGTACATTATTTTACATTACATTCTATGCTATGTATGCCCATTGTGTGCATACTTAGTACATTTATTATTCATCACATGCTTACATTTTGGTATGACATTTGGTTTATTTAAATGGGACAACGTACATTCATTAACACCGATCATGCCGCTCGGTAGTAGGTAGTGGTACCATAGGACTTGACAACTCCCATTCCTGAAATCTCGGGTTTGTTTGGATTGGAAGGAATGACCGAATCCGAATACATTTCTAGGTGGACCTTAGACTTTGTGCTAGGGTTTATTCTACAGTCGCAAGGCTTGGATGTATGAATTTTTACAATACCGCATAGATGTTTATATCTGTATAGCATGCATTTGTTCCACAAAACATAACTTTGATTTAAACCATGTTTTACTTCAATACCTTGTTTTTGTGCATTTTTACATATGGACGAGTTGATATATTTCACTTACCATACATGATATTTTGGATACACATTTCATGATTTACATTAGACATAAACATTTTGACATTGATATACAAAATTCATGATTTACATTAGACATAAACATTAGACATGGTTTTCACACAAACATTTTGACATTTGATTATACATAAACATTTTACTTTGGAGGTTTGGTTTGAGTAAGTGATTTAAGTAACGAGGCGTGTGTAATATGATACAAGCATGGTGGATACGCCGTTGGTACTTCCTTTATATAAGTGCTTGTATGGTATTACATATCGTAGCGTTATTCGAATCATTTCAATTTAAGACATATAACATTTTATACCAATAACATACTCTTCACAAGACATTGTTTTACAAAACAACTTATCTTATACAAACTCATTTTACTTGGTTATTCATTTAACCATACATTATTCTCTTATTTATACATATCATCTGATCTTATTGCTTTTCAAATGATTTACAAGACAAAGCAAATTACAAGGTTCATGACTAAACATTTTCTTAAACATAAGTCATGAATTCTATTTTCACAAAACCTATGTATCTCACAGGCATTTTTATGCTGACGTACCTATTTTCACATGTGTTTCAGGATATGATGAATAGGATTTATCAAGATACACTTAGGCGGACTTGGGCCTTAGTGACAATAAAAGATGCAAGACTAGTTATTTATGTTATATTTCTTTGATTGTCAAGACATTTTAACTCTTTTATTCAATAAAACAATATTTCAATTTCC
The DNA here is from genome assembly GCA_030545235.1 of Helianthus tuberosus. Classification (NCBI taxonomy): domain Eukaryota; kingdom Viridiplantae; phylum Streptophyta; class Magnoliopsida; order Asterales; family Asteraceae; genus Helianthus; species Helianthus tuberosus. The sequence goes on along the minus strand of CM060420.1, from coordinate 23,939,677 downwards.
ATGTGTTATGAAACAATGATTCTGTTACAACACTTCCCGACGTTTCTGCCACGTTTTGTTGTTTTACGTGGTCGGGGTGTGACACCACACAATTTTAATGTCAAGGTACTTTGTTAAGTTATATTATTTTACCCTAAAATAATATAACTATCTCACAAAATAAACAAGTATTCCACATAAGTGTCCTAGTATAAAATATATATTCTAAATATATATTTAACCATTTTATTTATAAAATCAACCTCCGACACTTTGTATTTTTGTGACCAAACCCATGGCGAAGTTTATATTCGAAACACAAGTTGTAAAATATACTCGTAACATTTGTTAGAAAATTATTTTCTAAGTGTTTAAATTTTAGAAAATTTCACTAGAGTTTCCTTTGTAAACGGAGGTGTCCATGCTTATTAGCATATCATTTTCTTTTCGAAATCATCAACAAATCATCCATAATAATTTTACTAGACCAACATATGCGATAAAAATGCATTTGTCATGTTTTGATGAACTCGAAAGTTTATTTAAACTTGTGGGATTTTAAATTTATATTTAACATGTTCATCTATAAAAAAAATGTATTGATTTTAATATTTGCGACTTTGTAGAAAATCACTTTTAACAACTTTAACGAGTCCATTTTTCATGTGTAACAAGTTCATCAACATATTTATCATGGATCTTGTAAGATCCTTATATATACTTGCTAGACATTGACTTTAAATATTTTCTAGCAAGTGTACATTTAATATATTTCATTAACATCACAACTAACGACTAAACAACTTCATAACATAACATTACTTCTTCATTTTAACAATATTTCATCATCAAGTTAACTTTATGTTCAAGTTTGTGTTCATGATCTTTTTAGTGTTCTTTTATTTACATCATAATATAACCATTAACCACCGTAAATATAAAATAAAAGATGATCAAAGAGGCTTACTACTAGCTTTGAAGCTAGGGAAGAAACAAGCTTGAAAAATGAGTGGTTACAAGCTTGTGGTAGAGGTCCTTCAAGATCCAAGAGTTCCACACCTCCTAAAACACCTTGATACACCTTGTAGTATTCTTGGATGGAATGAATGGTAATTGAAAATGTGGTGGTGTGTGGGAGGTTGTTCGGCCGAGCTTAGGAAGGAGGAGAAGGAAATGTTGTGTGGTGTAGATGGTGAAATGATAAGTATTCATATAACACTCTAAACCCTTATTATCCATTGGACCATGTGCTCCCCCAAGTACAACAATATCCACTCAAGATCTAGCAATTTCCAAGAATAGATTATGGAAAGGATTTTTGAAGATTTAGAAAAGTCTTGGAGTGGGGTCTATGCTTGGGACGGTTACAAGAAAGGGGGGGGGGGGTAAATGAAAATTATTGGTAGATAATTTAATTAGTGGAAGGTGTTAAGTGTAAGATCTAATGTTTAGTGTGGTACATGCTTTATGTAACATGTTAGTGTGCTCGGGAACCATGACTAGCTCAGAAAAAAATAGAAACAATATTTTTTTTCTGCAATATTTTAGTGTTCCGGGTAATGTCCGGTTGTTCGGTTAAATACCGTTCCGTTAAAGTGCTAAGTTATATCGTTTAGTGTCTTTTATATATATCTTTTTTCAACACTTTTAATTCCCAACACTTGGGAAAGCATACAAGATCATTAGTCAATTTTTCTGCACAAGACTAGTGTTTTGGTCAAAAATTACCTAAGCAATTAAGTGATCAAATTAGTTAAGTGAGGTAGTGTGCTAGAAATATGTATGAAAAATGTGTTAACAAAATTAGATATGAAAACAGTTTCAGGATACGGCTCAGGATATAGAGCTGTATCTATGATCAAACAATGAGCGAAAATGTAAAAGTGGACACGTGATGTACGAGGAAAGCCCTTGATCAATCTAGATCGCCGGCATAAAACCTCGGGAGCTGACAATCGCAGCTGCCTTGTTCTTCTATTGCTTCAAATATCAGGATACAGTGCAGGATGTGGTGCGGATCGACTATGTGTTACAATGTAATTCGAATACAAGTGTCGTGTGTAGTGTTTGTGATGAGCTAGAGAGAAAGTGTTCGAAAAGGTGTAAGTTGAGTGACTTAATCTGATCCGCCCCCATCTATTTATAGTAAAACTAATGTAACTAACTATCCTACATAACCGGGATCCACCGAATATTCCTTAGTTGAACGTTGTAGACCTGGTCTTTCGGGCTCAACGTCTCTCCTTTAACAAATACGCCCGAGTCTTGAGGAGATGAAGTCCACTTGACCGTTAGCAAGTCCCAGCCTTTCACCTGCACGTGATTAATTCGATATACCTTAGGATATCGCCCAGGATGTTAGCAATATCCCCGTCCAGTATCCTGATCATAGATAAACAATAAAAAGCAGGATATTAGTCAGCATGCATACTCAGAAAATGGCCCATAACAATTGTCCCCAAATATATTGGTTGGTATACCAATCCAACGGATATATTTCAAAAATCTTATCCCATAATTCAAGGCATTTAAAGTGAAGCGACGGTCGAGATCACATCGTAACCTCCAACACGCTTTTTGCTCAATGGAGATCCATAATGCCCCTATATCTTCTCTCTTCTTGTTTGAAAAGCAGATATCTTCAACAGAGCCTTCAGGTAATTCTCTATTTCTCATTTACTTTCTATCAATTCTCCTTGCCTTATTCGTAATGGATGCCGAGACCTTCAACCAGCAGAATCTCCTCAAAAATCCCGAAAAGGAGATCTGTGCTTTTGACAACGCAGACATTGCGGCTTTGAGAGCTTCCGGCGCTTTCCCTGATAACACGGTCTTTAGACCGTTCGATCGGTCAATTCGATCAGATGTTTCTTCCACTGATTGGGTTTGCTTTCCAGCATATCCTTTTTCGCTAGATCTTCGATACCCTTTTCCCGAATTCATGATGCAATTCTTCCGAACCACCAGCATCTCTTTTGCTCAAACCATGCCCATGGTTTGGAGAGTATTAATTGTACTTAACCAAATCAAAAACCTCCATTTCCCCGATCTCTGCATCGAGGATTTGCCTATTGCTTATCGCCTCCGATCCCATGGCTCTAGCGGGTTCTTGCTTTTCTCGACCTCTAGCAAACCCCTTATTCTTAAAGCCACCAAAAACGAAGACGGATGGCAACGCAAGTTTTTCTTTGTCAAACGAGACTCCATTGCTGAGGGTGCCAACCTTCCGGTGGAGTGGTTAACCACCGGTAGGGTCATAAATATTCTCATAGACCGTTTGGTTTTTATCTCCTACTAACATCCTTCTTTTTGATCCTTATGCAGTGAACTTCAAGGAAGTAGCTCCCCCTACCGCTGAGTCAGAAGAAAGAATCAACACTGTTTACCGATTACCTGCAATAGACAGGACTTTCACCACACACGTCCCGAGTTCCAGTCAATACTCGTCATCTGAAATGTCTGGTAAGGATTACTTTCAAAATAATTAGTCAAAACAGTGTAATAAAATAAAAAGTAAAACTTTTCCCTTTATGCAGCACCGGCCAAGATCCCTGAAGTCTTTGACCTCGACGAGTTGGACAGTTATTCTGATCAGATTCAGGTCAAAAAGGAACCTAGTCCCAAGGCCACAGCCTCATCGAGACCCAGCAGTTCCAAAGCCATCATTATTCCCAAACCTTCACCGGCTACCAAGCCCCGGAGTTCAAGTTCTCTCAAAAGGAAGGAGCCTGATTCCCCTGTCATTTCTGACACATTTCCTTATGAGAAGCACGGGTTCATTGAAGCTAGCGGGTTTATGACTTCCTTTCTTAACCAGGTTAGTATTCTCATATCATATCCTGCGGTTTACGTCATTTACAAAGATTTATCAATATTAATACCTGTCCTCTTACCTTCGTAGGGTCTCGAGCGTCTGGTTCACTTATATCAAGAATCCTGCAAGCTTAACAAGACGCTTGAATCTAAGCTAAAGGAAGCAGAAATCACAATCTCCGACCAAGGCATGATTGCAGCCGCCAAATCTCGTCATTACGAGGAGAAATTCAAAGCTATGATTCAAGAACATCAGACTGCTCTCAACAAAGCTACTCTTCAAGCCCAGGCCGATCTTCAAGCTGCCCATGTGCAACATGAACGGGATATGGTCAGCTACCGAGAAAGCCTCAAAAGTTCCGTCGTCATTTCTCTTCTCCAACCCAGGTTGAAGATGGCTCATGAAGCCAAAACATTAGGTTTTGAATGCCCCTCTTGGGACGTTGGTGCCTGGGAAACCAAGCTAAAGAACCTCAGCGGCACTTCTTCCAAACCAGCTGCCGAAGAGTCTTCCAAAGCAATTGAAAAAGCAACCGACGCTGAGAAGGATACCGAAGCGGATGCCAAGACGGATGCTGCTGAAATCATTATGGACGAAGAAGGCGCTGCTCTCTAAAGCTTATTTCCTTTAAATTGTTTGAACAATTTTTATGTCTTATGACAATCTTTATTTCTGCATCAAAACAATTCGATAGCCAAAGGTGGATGGGTCCTGGGTTTCAGGATGAACCTTCGGTTATCAACTAGTACCGATTGTTTCAAATAATTTTATCTTTCAAATTTCTCGCTATTATCTTCCGTCTTTCTTAGTATAGATCTTAGCTTTGCAAAATTTAGTACAACTATTTTTCAAAAATATCCTGATCAATATGCTCAGTAATATGTTATAAAAACTTTTTATTGGAGAGGACTTCCAAACATTCGTTCAACTTTGTAGAAAGTTCTTTAAAGAGTGAAAAACAATCTATCTTACCAAAACCTGTTCTGATAATACCTAAATGATCAATGTTTCAAACTAGTATTAACTTCAAATATTTTAATCAAATATTCTGAGAAGTATTTTGAAAATATATTTTGAGAATATATCAGGATATTTAACCTTTTACCAAACATAGTATTATTAAAAACTTAAACGATGTTTACAAAGGAAAGATCATACCAGGAATAGGGTATAAACCTATTATCAAACTTCAATCCCTTTGCAACTCTTCCAATGAAGATGTCCCCTGTCTGAGACACTTAGTGCATTAGTTCCGAGCCTTATCCTTTTAGCTTTACACCATTGCCTTGATAGGAATGTCCCCTGTGTACAATGTCTTCTTAGAAATCTTCTGAATATCAGTTTCCATTGTATAGGCAATTTTTCATGCCACGGGGGTAAAACCCAAAAATGTCTTGGAGATAAATTCCTTGTATTCTGGGGAAAATCCCAAATTTTCGTGCGCTACAGGCGGGAGTGTATAAACTCCAAGACTTAGAAAGGTGAAAACCTTTAAACCTTAGAGAGTATGAAAATACCCTTTCGTGAGAGAGGGTGATCAATCCTTACATACCTTTAGGATTCAGGATATAGCCAACAGTAACGAAATTGTCAGCCACTTTTACATGGACTGGTCCCACCACCTTGAACTATCCCTGAATAACTTGCGCTCCAGGCGGGGTGTTTAAACCCAATTCGTGAGAAAGGTGAATACCTTTAAACCTGTGAAGGGATCAGGATCCCTTGTACGTGAGAGAGGGGGCCAATCCTCTAATCTTCTGAAGTATCTTGAGTGAGCATCCTGGAGCTATATCCTAGAGCATATACTGCAAAACATCCTTAAACTAAGGTGGGTGTTAGCCTGGCTAACACCCCTCCGATGCTTAAGTTAGTATTGTGTTACAAAGAACAAATTAAACCAAACATATTTAAAAAAGATAGAATTCATACCATCCTGAGTTAGAAATTAAATTCTAAACTCACTTGAAATAAAGCTTAAGGTGTATAGCATTCCAAGATCTCGGTAGCATATCCTCTTCCATATTCTTGAGTCTATATGCTCCTTTCCCTACTTCTGATTCAACTTCATATGGTCCTTCCCATTTTGGAGCTAGCTTGCCATCGGCAGGATTAGTAGTATTCTGAAAAGCCTTTCTTAACACACAATCTCCAACCTTAAATCTTCTGGTCCTAATATTCTTGTTATATGCTCTGGATATTCTTTGTTGATATGCTGCCATCCTTAGCCTTGCTGCATCCCTCTTTTCATCTATAGTATCCAAATCCTGACACAAGGCTTCAGGATTCTGTTCAGGATCCCGTAGGATAGATCTTGCAGTAGGTATTGCCATTTCCGTTGGAATCATTGCTTCTGCTCCAAATACCAAGGAAAATGGGGTTTGGCATGTTGCATTCTTTACCGTTGTCCTAGCAGCCCACAAAACAAAGGGTAATTCTTCTGCCCATCTTCCTTTTTTGGCTCCAAGTCTCTTCTTTAAGTTATTGACAATTATCTTGTTTGAGGATTCTGCTTGTCCATTCGCTTGAGGATGTACCGGAGTAGATGTGATCATTTTGATTCCCCAACTCTTGCAAAAGTCAGTAGTTCTCTTGCTTATAAACTGAGAACCATTGTCACAGATTATCTCGGCTGGTACTCCGAATCTGGTCAGGATATTTCTCTTTATGAAGGATACTACTTCTTGATCTCTAACTTGAACAAATGCTTCTGCTTCAACCCACTTGGAGAAATAATCGGTCATTGCCAACATGAAAACCTTTCCTCCTGGAGCTTTTGGAAGCTTTCCCACTATATCCATACCCCACTTCATAAACGGCCAAGGGGAAACAATAGGATACAGCGGTTCAGCAGGCTGATGTAATATGTTACTATGTCTTTGACATGCGTCACATCTTCGAGCATATTCTGCGGCATCTTTTCTCATTGTTGGCCAATAATATCCTGTCCTTAATACTTTTGAGAATAATGACCTGCCCCCAGTATGGTTACCACAATCCCCTTCATGTATATCCTGAAGTACTTCTTTGGCTTCAGGATCCTCCAAGCACCTCAAATACGGTCCTGTAAGAGATTTCTTGTATAAAACATTATTTATAATAGTGAATCGTGATACCTTCATCCTAAATGCCTTAGGATTTTCATTTTCGGGGATGTGTCCTTCCTTGAGATATCTCATTATTGGAGCCGTCCAAGATTTAGGATCCTCTTCAGGATACTCTGCTCCAGGATCCTGAATAGCCGCTACTTCTTTACCCCGAGGATTCGTTGCAGGATATAAGACATGTATTATTGGTATTTGGGTTCCTTCTGGTATTCTGATCGATGATCCCAGATTTGCTAAGGCATCTGCTTCGGCGTTATCCTCTCTTGGTACCTGTTCAAGTGTAAAAACATCGAAGTACTCTGCTAACTTTTTGAGAATATCGAGGTATTCGATTAATTTCTCACCCTTAACTGCATAGGATCCATTAAAATGGTTAGTAATTAACAAGGAGTCAACATATACTCGCAAATTCTTGATACTCATACTATTAGCCAATTCTAATCCTGCAATTAAAGCTTCATATTCTGCCTCATTATTGGTAGCAGGAAATTCACACCTAATGGCCTGGGGTAATATGTCCCCCTGTGGCGATTTTAGTAGTATACCTAGACCTACACCTCTTATATTGGATGCACCATCAGTATATAATGTCCAGGATCCTGAAGATTCTCCTAACTGTTGAACTTCTAGGTCTACCTCATCCTGAATATCACTACTGAAATCAGCCACAAAGTCAGCTAAAGCCTGAGACTTTATGGCATTTCTAGGTTCATATACTAAATCATAAGCACTTAACTTTACTGACCACTTGGCCATCCTGCCTGACATCTCTGGTTTCCCTAGCACATTTTTTACAGGATAATTTGTTTTAACATGGATCCTATGTGTCTCAAAATAATGTCTAAGCTTTGTCGATGCCATGACTAGAGCTAATATCAATTTTTCTAGATGAGAATACCTAGTTTCAGCATCTAACAAACTTTTACTAACATAATATACAGGATATTGCTGACCTTCATGGTCTTTTATAAGAACGGCACTTACAGCATTCCCTGATACAGCGAGGTATAGGGATAGTGGTTCACCATTTTCAGGCTTCATCAATAGAGGTGCGGTTGAGAGATATCGCTTCAAATCCTGCAAGGCTGCTTCATGCTTTGCTCCCCATTCAAATTTCTTATTCTTCTTGAGGATATTATAGAATTCCTTGCATTTTTCTGAGGATCTTGAAATAAATCTATTCAAAGCTGCTACTCGGCCTGTCAACCTTTGTACGTCCTTCATATTTGAGGGTGATTTTATATCCAGGATAGCTTTGATCTGCTCTGGGCTTGCTTCTATCCCCCTTTTTGTCACCATATATCTAAGAAACTTTTCTGCCCCCACTCCGAAATGGCACTTAGCAGGATTCAGCTTCATGTTGTATTGATCCAGGATATCAAATGCTCCCTTGATATCCTGGAGGTGATCCTCAGCTCTTTTAGATTTTACCACCATATCGTCAATATATACCTCCATAGTGTCCCCCAGCTTATCTTTGAACATCATGTTTACCAATCTCTGGTATGTTGCACCTGCATTTTTCAAACCGAAAGGCATAGCAGTATAGCAATATATACCTGTTGGTGTCATGAAAGCAGTATCCTCCTGATCTGAAGGCTCCATTTGAATCTGCTGAAATCCTGAGGATGCGTCCATGAATGTTAACATTTCATGTCCAGCAGTAGCATCTACCATTGCATCGATATGGGGGAGAGGAAATGGATCTTTAGGACAAGCCTTGTTCAAGTCCGTGTAATCTACACAGACTCTCCATTTCCCGTTTTTCTTCTGTACCACAACTACGTTTGCTAGCCATCTTAGAAACTTGACTTCTCTGATCATCCTGGACTTCAACAATCTTTCAACTTCCTCTTGGATAATCGCATTCCGCTCAGGAGCGAATTTTCTTCTTTTTTGCTGAACAGGCTTGAATGATTTGTCAATTCCAAGCTTGTGAGTGATAATGTCTTTGGATATGCCTGTCATGCTTCCATACAAATGTTGACATCTAGGCTTAGTTGAGGATTTCATCGAGGATGAGTAGCATTCTTTCGCTTCCTGTTGATCACTTTCCACCTTGACAACCCCCCAAGGGGTAGGGATCTTGATGCATTGGTGATATGTTGATGGCACAGCCTTCATATCGTGAATCCATGGTCTTCCTAGTATGATGTAATAGCAGGATAGGGAGTCCATCACACAGAAGCGTTGTATTGAGTTGACCCCTTCAACATATACTGGTAACTTTATCTCCCCTACGGTATTCCTAGCTTCTCCACTGAAACCAACGAGCACAGTGGACTTCGAAGTGATATCCATCGGAGATACATTCATCCTCTTCAATGTTTCCAGCTGAATTATATTGACAGAACTACCGTTGTCTACCAGTATCCTGCGTACAAAATGGTTAGCCACATATAATGTTATTACTAAAGCATCATGGTGAGGATCCTGAACAGTATCCCTGTCATCACTATCGAAAGTGATCACTTTATCAGTTGTGAGGGTAGTCATTCTGACTGGTCTGTCTCCCCTCTCGCTCTTAGCTTCCTTTGCATGTCTCTTGGCCGCCGAATACGAAGTCCCACAAATGTCGAATCCTTCTGAAATAAAGTTAATTATCTTGGCATCTGCTGGGGGTGATGCTGCTCGTTCAGGATCCTTCTCGGGATCCTGCCCTTTATTCTTCTTTTTTCCCAGCAAGTCCTTCAGATACCCCTTGCTTAACAGGTAACTTATTTCTTTCCTTAAAGCAATGCAATCCTCGGTCATATGTCCGAAGTCTTCGTGGAAGGCACACCATTTGGATTTATCCTTCCAATCAGCTTTCTGATGGGTCTTTCGAGGCCACCTAGCTTTGTCCCCTAAGCCTTGCATAGCATACATTAATTCAGGTATATTAACAGAAAAGCAGTATTCAGATAAATCAGGATATTCTTCAGGATCCTCGTCTTCAACAGCGTTCACTTTCTTGTTATCATTTCTTCCATATGGCCTAGAGCGATATGGCTTATATGAGGTTTCTGATTTCCTGTTAGTTGATTCATAGGTTGAGGTAGAATTCATCCTCTCCTGCATCTTCTTGTCATCTTCCAGACGGATATATCTCAAAGCCCTGTTACGAGCTTCGTCGAGATTCCTGCAGGGACTCAGTACAAGATCCTGATAAAACTGAGAATCCTTTTGTAATCCCATCTTAAAAGCTTGCACAGCTGTTGCAACATCAAGATGTGGGATATCCAAGGATTCTCGACTGAATTTGTTCACATAATCCCTCAAGGATTCCCGAGGCCCTTGAGTTATCCTATAAAGGTCACTGTTAGTTTCTCAAAACTCCGACTACAAGAAAATTGACTGTTAAATAAATTAACCAAATGAGCAAACGAAGTAATTGAGTGAGGAGGAACGTTTAACAGCCATTTTAAGGCTGATCCTGTCAGAGTAGAACCAAATCCCTTGCATAAGCATGCTTCCTTAAGCTCCGGAGGGATAGGGTTAATCTCCATTCTTTCCCTATACTGGGCAATATGCTCTTCAGGATCCGTAGTCCCATCATACAGCTTCATGTTGGGAGTCTGAAATCTTTTTGGGATTTCAGCATCACAGATGGGATATGCAAAGCGGGATATCCTGTGGCTGTCTTGGGATACTTCCGGAATTGGCTGGACCACTTCAGGTACACTGGATATCATGTCCTTCAATTTCTGGAGCTCCCTGGTAAATGTTGACGTCATACCTGCATCCTGCAAAGAGCCATTGTTGTTAGTAGCAAGAATAGTATTATTTGACACATTACCGTTCTGAGGATTTTGGCCAAATCCTGAAGCATATCCTGAACTTCTCACAGTCGATATCCTGACCGAAGAGGGTATCTCAGGGGTATGATTCTGAGAATGGCTTGGGACGATATTCCCCCTATTATCCTCAGTGTAAACCGCGGAACTGAAGTTCAAAGCCCTGGGTTGTATAGGAGTGACAGTTTCTTCAACAGGTCTGCTTGAGCCAACTTTTAAGAGTTGTATCTCTCTTAACAGCATTTGGTTAGTCTCCTGTTGCTGCCTCATTTGTTCCTGCACACTTCCAAATAAAGTCAGAATTTCATCATTAGAGGCTAAAACGGGAGCAGATCCCTGGACACTCCGAGTAGGGATAACATCTTGAGATTGTGAATAAAATGGCATCCTTGGAGGAGGTGGTGGAAGCACCGAACCGGTAGTAGCAGAGGTTGCAGCAGACATAGTGGAAGAGCTCATGTTTGATCTTGAGGCCATTGTAAACAATGTGGCAAAAAGTTTTGAAAATAGAAAACCGATTAACGATTTTACAAAGATTTTTAGTAAAAGTAGCACCACTTGCCCCACGGTGGGCGCCAAATTGTTTTGGTCAAAAATTACCTAAGCAATTAAGTGATCAAATTAGTTAAGTGAGGTAGTGTGCTAGAAATATGTATGAAAAATGTGTTAACAAAATTAGATATGAAAACAGTTTCAGGATACGGCTCAGGATATAGAGCTGTATCTATGATCAAACAATGAGCGAAAATGTAAAAGTGGACACGTGATGTACGAGGAAAGCCCTTGATCAATCTAGATCGCCGGCATAAAACCTCGGGAGCTGACAATCGCAGCTGCCTTGTTCTTCTATTGCTTCAAATATCAAGATACAGTGCAGGATGTGGTGCGGATCGACTATGTGTTACAATGTAATTCGAATACAAGTGTCGTGTGTAGTGTTTGTGATGAGCTAGAGAGAAAGTGTTCGAAAAGGTGTAAGTTGAGTGACTTAATCTGATCCGCCCCCATCTATTTATAGTAAAACTAATGTAACTAACTATCCTACATAACCGGGATCCACCGAATATTCCTTAGTTGAACGTTGTAGACCTGGTCTTTCGGGCTCAACGTCTCTCCTTTAACAAATACGCCCGAGTCTTGAGGAGATGAAGTCCACTTGACCGTTAGCAAGTCCCAGCCTTTCACCTGCACGTGATTAATTCGATATACCTCAGGATATCATCCTGGATGTTAGCAATATCCCCGTCCAGTATCCTGATCATATATAAACAATAAAAAGCAGGATATTAGTCAGCATGCATACTCAGAAAATGGCCCATAACAACTAGTATGTTAAAAAGTACATGTAGGTATGACACAGTAATCAGGAAGCAGTTAAGTAATTCAGCACAGTCATCAAGCACTTTAATTAACATTTAGTTAATCGTACGGATACATGAAATTTTGAGGGTTGTCACATTCGTGGTTATATGTTTGTGCATAGGAAGGGATGTTGGCATGTATGAAGGTACTATGTGTGTGTGTGTACTTATGATGATGAGTACGTAGGTGTGAATGCATGTGTGATTGAATGTTCAATGCTTGAGAAATATGCATAAACGTTATCAAGGTGTTTGAATATTTATGATTACCAATGATGTGCCTTGAGTTGGAATGAATGCAGGTACGAGAATGTCGGCTTCATGAAGGAATGAAACCGGATTTGGATAAGAGTATTTAAGAAAGCGCTTGGACCATTCCACGATTACTTTATAGAATGCTTTACGAATTTCTATTATATTGTTTAATGTTGTATGGTGTGTTAATGACTAATGGTTTAGACGTACGTGGTGTCCACAGGTATCGCTCGGGTTTCCGCTACCATTATCGAAGTGAAGCGGGCTTAGTTCGAGTTGAGATCAAGGATTGTACGGGGTAGAAAGGTCATATAGTCTGATTCATATAGGTCTTGAAGTATTAATGTTATAAAAAGTTGTAAATCCGTTTTAATGATTATATGGCATTTCGTACTCGAACCTTCATGTGATAGATATGTCTAATTAAGAACAAAATTTTTGGGCTCTTATTTTCCGCTGTGTCGTATTTAAGTTCTTACAAGTTGGTCAGACAGGGAATTGTTCATAATACGAACGGGTCATGCCCGAATTTTGTTAAATAATAGTATAATAATATTACTTTTCGGATTAGGAAATCTGGGCATTACATCATAGGCCTTAAGCTAGGAGTTGCAAATTCCATTGCTTTATCATAGCCGACCCAAGTTCCCAGCCTAACAGTCAAGGTTCGGTACCTGCAGTTTGGTCTTTTGAAATACGTCAGCTTTCGTTGGTAAATGCGACTTACTGCCTCATTTTTAAAATAGTTTTTCAAAAATGATTTTATACATAGAGAAACCCCGTAGGTAATCATTTAATATTTCTTGAGATTTATTCTTGTCACCAGATTTACATACTTTTCATATGATGGGAACCAAATATCAAAGCCTGTCATTTTCGGTGCTATAATAATTACGGTACTCGCCAAAGTTGAATAAAACGTGTCTTACAGTCGGTATGCCTACCCTTGCACGCTATTCCGTACGGCCATAACAGTATATGTGTCGGGACGTCCGGACACGGTACCATTAACCCCCAATCATTTCAGTTATCAAATATAACGGATTAAACTGAGTTATTACGGGTTATCATAGGTGACTAATTTATGTACCTGCTCCAAGGGACGTATTCGCCATACCCCAAGTTTAAAAAAAATAAGTTAAGAATATTTACCTTTTAGCTAGCTTCCAACAGTTACAGGTTTTCAAATATAGTAAAAGCCGTATAAACAAGAACGAAACTCAAGTCCAATTATCTGGGGGTTCTATAGTTTGGAATGAACAGATTTAGCTATCTGTTATAATGTATACGGGTCATAGGTTAGTTCCTTTAATACGACCCATTACGTAAGAATAGGATTAATCGCTAGATTAAGTGTAAACCGAATAAAATGTGGTTTAAACCCAACAAGTACTAGGACTTGTATAATATGGTTAAACAATGTACATTCTGGAATTTGAAACGAAAATGATAAGAATTGACCCGTTTCGGTACACTTATGTAAACTAGTTACATAAGCTTAATCGTACGCATATAAGCGATAACGGGTAACCAGATGAGTCATGAACAAGTTCTATATGCCAATATACTTTAAATAATTTGTAACATCAGTAGGTTAGCAACTTATATGCCCGTTAAGGTTTTAAAATCAAAGTATGCCTCATAAGGGCATTTTAATCATTATGCGACATAATATAATAAATTGCTTATAAACTGATGTTATGGACATGATCATTTCTGTAAAAATACTTTATTTGTGATATAATATCAGTAAGTAATTGAAAAAACACTGACCTGAACGGTAGGGCTCCGACTATGACTCTTGGCAATCCGAACAGCTGACTGCAAAACAAAACACCGTTAGGACTCGTTACAGGAATGGGGTTATTCATGTAACCACCCTCCGTCGTGAGAATAAGTCTCGGTATTTGGGAGTAAGAAAGTATGTATAGAGAGAGGAGGTAAGAGCAGAATGAGAGTCGTACCTTTGATGTTTACCTCTGTTTATAATTTACCATTAGGGTTTCCCTTAAACTAGGATGTACTCTGATAGTTTAGGGATTTGCATGATCTTCCCAAAATATTGGGGAATTCGGTTACGTGATTTATCCATGCAGAATAGAACATTCTAGAATAAACATGTGTAATTGAATATTTATAATAAAATAATAGGACTGACCGGGTCGGATTAACCGCTCCGGGTCATACCTCGTCATGTCCCCCCAGTCCGAAGTTATGAGATGAAATTCATGAGATCAGAATTAAAAAAGGAAAGAGTCAAAATACCCCCTTGAGTGCAAATTTCTCAAATGGAAGTACTAAGCTTTTTTGAATTGTGGCGGTGATGTGAAAGGGTGTGACAGTTAGGTCATCATTAGGATGATAGTTGTACATGCCCTGGTTTGACACGCGTTCCCATCCCGTTTGCCTTTCTTTTTGAATTTGAAAGGTTGTTTTTGCTTTTATATAAATAGCATGTCCGTTAGGGTTTTTTCCATTTCGTTCTTTTCCTTCATCTCCTTCAAATTCTTGATTACACACAATGGCTTCCAAGACTGGCGAATCTTCTTCATCCCAGATAAGTTCCGACATCTTGTATTGCAAGTGGGGAACGATATTGTTCAACAATATTCTACAAGAGTATGATATTAAGCCGGAATGGAATCCGGTGTTGTCGTCGAAGAAAGATACGGCGTTTCCACTGAAACAGGTGTAGGATCGCGAGACAACCTAACGAGTCGATCAGAAGAGTGCTCAGACTGAATCAGAGGCGGAATTCATTGATTCAGTCTTTGTTTAGCTTGATTTCACTAATTTGTCTCAATATATTGATCTTCTAACAGTTTACAAGCTCTGGAGACGATTTGGCAGGGCTTCTCCGTACCATACAAGACCTCAACCTTCCTTCTATGTGATTTCGCTTTTAGGACCTATATATAGATGTCATGATTCCGCTCATACGGACATGACACAAAAGCGGAATCACCTGTAACTGATTCCACTCTTATGTACATGACATATAAGCAGAATCACCTGGAACTGATTCCACTCTTATGTACATGACACATAAGCGGAATCAGATCTTGACACAAAAGCGAAATCACCTCTAAAACATGTTTCTTGGATTTTGTGCCATTGTCTAACCTAAATTCTACTAGACTCGATACAAGACGTAGTCGACAGATGTAGTGCACCAACAGACTCCCCCTCAGATGTTGACGGAGTCGACTATCGAGTCACGACAATGCTATGTCTTCACTTCTTCAATCTTGATCAGTCTCTGGGCTTTTCTCTCTCTATCGGTCTTCTTCAGGAACTCTTCCTGGAATCATGTACCTGGATCTTTCTCTGGTTCTAACTCTCGTCAGACTCCCCCTATCATCGAACTAGGATCGCTGTCTGGAATTTGTTATCACCATTGAAATCAAATCCTGGCTTTATCAGATTAGGCTCTTCTCAGGTTCTGATGTATCTCCTGGCTTTCCGTAGCAACAGGAACAGAAACCTACACAACTCAAACACTCTATTACAAACAAACAATGTTGTGATTCAACTAAATGAATCAACTAAACATTTAAGAATCATTTAACCAACCCAACTGTTCATCTTGTTTAGCCTTTGAGATTTTGAATATCAGCTTTTCATCATCAGTTGTCAAAAATCTTTTTGGATTTTTCAAATATGAAACACAAATGCAATAACAGAAATTAAATGCAGAAATGAAATATGTACAAACATATTTTTGTGAGTTTGCAAAAGAGGATCATATCAGTTTTTGAGACACATCACAAGCACCGTTAAGCTTTTAGACATTTTAAGTTCTAAACGATTCACATTGATTGACGATATAGTTGTCCTCTTAAACTCAATCTAAAAACTTTCGAAATGCTTACCGATACGTTTAGGTATATTTAGATAGCACTAAATTCTTATGGACCCCACGATCTCAGCATATCCCCTCATCATGCAATACACTGACTCAAGTAATGCCTTTAAACTTTATCAACTGTGATTTGTGCGAAAACAAAGCAGAATGTTTAAACATTAACAATCAGGTCGATACTTCCGTATACGCAGAGAAAGTCCAATGTTTAAACAAAATAAGAAAAATAAAACAAGTTGAAGTTGTTTAGGCTTTAACCACCAGGTCGATACTTCCGTATACGCAGAGGTGATCCAAAGCTTAAACGAAACACCAAAGAAAATAAAGCAGAACGTTTAGGCAACAACATCCAGGTCGATACTCACGTATACGCAGAGGATGTCCGATGCTTAAACAAAATAAAGAAATAAAACAAGTTTAAATCTTTGCAAAAAAAAAAATGCACAATCACAGCGACTTTTTAGTAAAGTTGTGAAAGTTCACAAACTTAACCAGTTTTATGTCTTTCGACAATCAGCGATTACTGAGTAGGCACACAATCAAGAAGGACAAAACCAAGTACTATGCTTTCGACCATGTTTCCCACTAGAACTAGGCTTTTTGCTTTAGGTTTGTATCGTTTTCGCAAATCTACTAGTCTAGCTGAGCCTATCGTCACATCGTTAGTAAGATCGTTTATCACATTTTATCTCTCCATTTCTTTAGCATGCTGTGACAATCTCACTGATTTTCTATCATTTCCTCTTTTTGACAACAAAACTCATTTTTTGCTTTTTTCAATGTTTTTGACATTTTCAAATTTTCTAATTTTTTTTTTAAATTTTTACTCCCCCTAAAATCAAAATATGTCTCAATTTTGATTTTCTGGGAAAATTTGAAAATAAACTGTACAAGAAATGTGACAACATGATGAGAATTATTTCAATTCTCCATTCACTTGGCTTGAACAATCAGAACTCCCCCTGACAACAAAACATTTTCCCATAGTGATTTCAAAACACTTAAGTTTGTTTTAATCAAAATGGTTTTTCCGGAAAATAAGTTTTGTGTGTCTTTTCACAAATTCGGGGATCTTTCATCACTTTGTTTTCTTCAATCACTTGTAAAAACTAACATTTTTAAGATCAATTCACAAACATAACTTGTAGAAAATCAAGTACAACTTAATGTCCCTGATTTACCACTTGTAAGTCGAAATCACTTTCGTGAATTTCTCAAGAAATGTGCCGATTCATGTTCCACGCTTACCAACCTGGGAACTCCGGCAAGTCAGGTTTTTCATTTAAACAGATTCACCCAAGCCTGACAGTCCTTGGGTGATTTCGAATTCTTGTTCAACAATGGTGGAAAATTTGCATCATCCATTGTTAAACCTGAATTCTCCATTTTTACCTCAACCAATGGCTCCTCTAGCTTTGACGAACCAGAATCATTGCCTGCACATGGCTTGTCTGACTTCAACACGTCAGATTCGTCGCCTACAACTGGCTCCTTTGTTTCTGGAGAAACAAAATTCATCACCAACAACTTTCTTCTTCTTCTCTTCTTTCGTCCTCAGATTTGGATCTGATGAATGCGTTTTGCTTGATTTGTTGTTCTTTGGTGAGCAAGACGATTTATCAGAACTTTTATCTGTTTTACCAGTTGTATCCGAGGACAATATCTTCTCCAGATATTCTCTCGCCTTCTTCCTCTTTTTCCTCAGTCTGTCTTTCTGCCCCTGTGAAAGCTTTACTTTCGGTTCTTGAACTTTCTGTTCTTGAACTTTACGTTCTTGAACTTTCTGTTCTTTGGGCTTGACAGAGACTGGTATCTTTACATGCTTCTGAGATTCAACCCTCGATCTTCTCATTGATCTCATTGAGCAATCTCTAGCAATATGGCCAATTATGTTGCAGTTAAAACATCTCCTTGATTCAAACCTCCAGCTTTGGCAGTTAACAGCAATGTGTCCTTGATAGCCGCATCTGTAACACACTCTGTTATCATACCAATCACCATTCTCAGTCCAAACATTCAAATCATAGCACTATTTGGCTTGGTGATATCCATCTCTCCTCTTGTAAGCTGGATTTGACTTTGAAGCACTGAGGTCCGACCTGCACCACTTATTACTAACAATTTTTAAGTTTTCATTTTTTACTTTTTGTAATTTTTCATTGCGATTAGATGATCGATCTGATGAGCTTTTATTATCTTTTTGAACATTTTTCTCATTTTTAATTTTTTGTTTCTGTTCCACTTTCTTCTTCAAAGGTTTTTGCTTAGAGCATTCTCCCTTTTCAGTCGATTGCAGAACAGTTTCTTGATATTTTTCTTTTAATTTCAAAAACAAATTTTGTTTTTCACTTTTATCTTTTTCATCATCAGATTTCTCATCACAATCTTCAACTTTGACATTGTCAAAGTTTGTGACATCGTCACTTATTGGAACAGAATTTAAAGGTTTTGGGCAAGGAATAGTTGAAGTATTCACAAACACCTTCAACTTTTCTTCCCATTCATTGATTTTCTTTTGAGCACATGCTGCCTCTTTTTCAAGTCGAATAATCTTTTCAAGATGAGAATTGATTTCAATTTGATTTTCAAGATTGTTTTTACTAAACAAATCTCTCTCATCTTCAAAAATTTTTATTTGACTTTGAAAATCTTTCTCAATCTTTGATTTTTCATTTTCAAAACTTTTAATTTTTTCTTCAAAAATTTTGTTTTCTGAAGTCAAACTGTTCAAGTCATTTAACAGTTTAACATTTTCAGCTTTCAGCTTTTCACAATTTCCCTGTAAATCCAGAATCCTTTTTACATCAGTTTGCTTCTCATTTTTCAACTTCTCGACATCCGATTCCAAACTTTCCGCATCCTTCAAGAGTTTGTCATTGTCAGTCTTACAGTTGTCACATTTGGAGCACACTGATTCAGAATTTGAATATTCATTCTTCACAGATTCTTCATTCTTTGGATCTTGTTCTTTCTCTATCTTATATGTACCTGCACCAAAGATTGTAACAAGATCAATAGAATTTCCATTATCATCAATATAACAACCCCTTTTCATATCATACATCAAATTTCTTTTCGCTGCCCAACAAACATTGATTCTTTTGTTTATTTCATATATCACGTCTAAATTCAAATCTTCTAAATTCATTTTTATCTTATCCAACACATCTCTCTTCTTTTGATAAAGTTCATAATCATGATTTTTCAGTTTACTGATGAATTTATTCAGAGATAATTTTGAAAAACTTGAATTTTCTCTCAGATTTTTCAAAAAAACATCCCATTCAGCAGGTAATCCATTAACAAACTTTGATACCATTTCAGCTTCTGATATTACTATTTGATTTTCTTTCAAATAGTCAATCAAACGATCAAAACGTTTTTCCAAATCATCCAATTTCTCATCTTCCTTACTCAAAAAACATTCGAAACGTTTACTCCAAACCTCTTTGGGCAATTTCTGATAGGAACTACTGAAATATCCTCGATACCAATCATTTAACCTTTTAAGATCATTGTTTTCTTTTTCATCAAAGACCTTTGCCATTTTTTGAACAATCCTGATAAGTTTTCTGAAATATCACAAAAATGAAATCCCAAATGTTCACAAAAGTGGAACCCTGATGTTCACAAGAGTGGAATCACTTATGTCCGTATAAGTGGAATCACTGATGTTCGTATAAGTGGAATCACTGATGTTCGTATAAGTGGAATCACTAAGTGACGTATGAGAGGAATCACAAAGTGACGTATGAGCGGAATCACAAAGTGACGTATGAGCGGAATCACAAAGTGACGTATGAGTGGAATCACAAAGTGACGTATGAGCGGAATCACAAAGTGACGTATGAGCGGAATCAGGTGATCACAAAAACGAAATCAGAATCTTATGGTGACACAAAAGCGAAATCACTTGCTTAGGGTTGACACAAAAGCGAAATCACCAAATGTCCATAAAAGCGGAATCACTTCGGGATGCATTTTGGTCCATTTTTACTTCGAATTTCAGTGTCAAACTTTCCAGCGCTTGTCTATGTCCAATAACACACAGTCTGAGAAATTTTGAGCGAATTTTGACCATTAAAATTTTCTGAATTGATGAAAGAAGGTGTAGAAATCAGAATTTTTGAGCAAAAACGAGCTAAACGGTAAGAACTCTTCCTCCTGAGCTCTGAACCACTTGTAGGATCGCGAGACAACCTAAGGAGTCGATCAGAAGAGTGCTCAGACTGAATCAGAGGCGGAATTCATTGATTCAGTCTTTGTTTAGCTTGATTTCACTAATTTGTCTCAATTTATTGATCTTCTAACAGTTTACAAGCTCTGGAGACGATTTGGCAGGGCTTCGCCGTACCATACAAGACCTCAACCTTCCTTCTATGTGATTTCGCTTTTAGGACCTATATATAGATGTCATGATTCCGCTCATACGGACATGACACAAAAGCGGAATCACCTGTAACTGATTCCACTCTTATGTACATGACATATAAGCGGAATCACCTGGAACTGATTCCACTCTTATGTACATGACACATAAGCGGAATCAGATCTTGACACAAAAGCGAAATCACCTCTAAAACATGTTTCTTGGATTTTGTGCCATTGTCTAACCTAAATTCTACTAGACTCGATACAAGACGTAGTCGACAGATGTAGTGCACCAACAACAGGGGAAAATCACTTTGTTCAGTGATTTTTTTCAAATTTTGCAACTTCCGATTGCCAATTACCAAATTTTCTAAGTCTGTTCTTGACGTGTATCAGATTCACATCCCTCAGATGCATCCTCTTGGATTGGTTAAACTCTGTCATTTTGAGTTTGCTTGTATAGCATTGGGCCATATCCCTGAGATACGGGTTTTTAGGGCTTTTTCCGTGCTTGTTTGGAAATCCCCCTTTTTCACCTTCGATCGATGAGATATCAGTGTATCTTGTCTAAGGGGTGTCCCTGCAAGTTCCAGGGATAAAGAGTGGAAAAATTAATTCTTCTACATTGATGCAAGCGTCATCCCCGGAGAGATGCACTGGGGGGAGATGGGCGCCAAAGAGAAATTTAAAGATGACGGTCCTCCTGCTGATGCATACATTGAGAATGCTCTGTTCAAGAGGTTAAGCCAACGCCCTTCTGAGTGCCAGGTGATTCTGGAGGGTGCACTGGTGATGGCCAGAATGAGTTTGCTATGGCGTGATAGCCGATTGTGTCCTGCTTTTCAAAGGGTTGACGGAGGTAAGTGTTAATTTGCTGTTAATGTAATTTTTAGGTTGTGTTTATTCTAATATGTATGGATGTCAAATAGGTGAATGGAGCTTGTTTGATGTTGTTGATCCCCCCCGGCACGCTGCTCTAAGGTCCGTGGACAGCGTGGTTGGGGAGCAGGAGGCAGATGTGTTGAAGATTCATATCGAACAATTTCTCCTTCCAGCCGTACCGACGGGTTCAACTACTTAAGTGTCTAATCCTCCCCCCAGCGGTGGGAGTGGAGTTTCCCTTGAAGAAACGAAGAAATCATCCTGGATAAGGATAACAGGGAAGAAAACTGTTACCGCGGAGAGTGTAGTTGTTACTTCCGCCCCTGCTATGGTGAGTCCGCGCCCCGCGCCTAAGAGGCGTAAGATAATGCCATCTTTGTCCACTTTTCAAGCGACCAAATCTGCTCAAGCATTACACGCTGGTAAGTAGTTGTATTTGTCCGTATAGGATTTGGTTCCTTTATTTATTTTCTGAATATGTGCTTTGATGCAGATTCTCTTGCTGGGGCCCAACTTGAGAGTGGGTCCTCTATGCCTTTGACCTCTAGGGAAATTGTAACTTCCGCCACTGGCGGACAAAGCGTTCCTCTTGCTGATCTGATATCCCAAGCAAGTGCATTCACAGTCGGCTCCTCTATGTCGCCGCCATTGTTCACTGCATCTGTTGTCATGACACCGAGTCCTGTTATCACGCCCCTGTTTTCAAGCTCCTCCCCCGCGTCTATATTTGATTCTCCGCTTGGCGATTTCCCTGTGTCTGGGAAAGAAATGCCTACTACCTCTATCGGGGGAGAGTCGACAAGTGCTTTGGACACACCGTCAGTGACACTGGGGGATCCAGCGGTAACTTTGTTGAGGACGGGGCCCGTTTGTTCGATGACCTTTATCTTCCCACCATATGCTGGGATCCGTATGCCCAGGACAAACGTTATCAACCCAAGTGGAAGATAGCAGAGTCCTCTAGGCTGGTTTTCCCCCCAGTGGTTTTCCCCCCAGTGGTGCATCACTGGTTTTCCCCCCAGATGGAAAAGTTCCGTGTTGACACCAATTTTGTTTGTCAGGTGCAGGAGAGGTACCAAGATTTAACCCTCGAGCTGGAGGCATCTAATGCCAAGGCTCAGGCCAAACAAGTTGAGCTTGAGGAGCGGGTAGAAAAGCTTAGGGAGTTGCAACAAACGTGTGACTCCCTGGTCTCTGAAAAGAATCAGCTTCTGCAAACTTCAACCGCCCAGCAGGCGCGTCTCAAGGAGGCGGAGAATGCCTTGGATCAATCCAATGCTGAAGTGGATAGCTTGACCAGCCGCTTGGTTGGTCTGCAGGGTGACTGGAACTGGCTGATATCCCAGGGTTTAGTTGGTGCTTTGGAGTACTTACGCCAGTCGGAATCCTTTGTTGCCCTCCTGGATCGCCTGTCTACCGCTGCTTACAAGTCAAGCCATCATGATGGCTTTCACGAAGGCTATGTTAGTTTCCATCAGACAAGTAAAGTTACCCCTGACTTCCAGGAGAAAGGAGGCAAGTTAACAGCGGATATGGCGGATGCTCTAGAGGCTGTTTACAACGATCCGCTACCAGCGTATGATAATTTGGCTGACAAGGTTACTGAAGATGGCGTGGATTCGTTACTCCATATGTTGGAGGTGGCGGATGAATCCAGAGATGAATGAGTGTTTTATTTGCTTGATATTTCGTCTGTTCCTTAGATATTTTTTTAAAAACAATATTTTGTCTTTGTTGGGGTGCGTGTGAGCACTCGATTTTTGTCAGGAACAATTAATGAAATTACCATTATGGCAACGCCACCGTTTGCTAAAGGTGGCGATTAGACATGTAATGATGACTTGTTATTAATTTTTCTTTCGTCATGGTTGTCGACCTATTTCACTCTCTATAAATTGACTCTTACTTTTTTACCACATTTGGTAAGTGAAAGAATGCTTCGAAAATACCGTCTTCGAAAAGTTTCTGACATACTTCAAACCTTGGACGTAGCTGAAGCTATGGTTCGTCTCCGGGATAAGATGCTGGATAAAACGATAGGAAGTGAAGAGATTTACTCCGGTGATACTGTGCCTTGTATAGGTACGTCTGGCAAAGGTATCGGAGATGACGGCCCTTCCGTTGTCAGGGCCAAGGCCAATGCAGGTGTGGCGTTATTGACAGCAGACACCTTGATGCAAGTTTTTCCTCCCGAACAATTGCGTCGATGTAGAATGGTGTACGAGTGACGCCGGAGTGGTCGTCGATGCACAAATCCGGTTGATGCTCGGAAGATGGCAGTTTCTCCGGTTGGTGAGGTAGATGATGATGACTTGATCATCGATCCTTATCCATTGGAGTGGTACAGTGAAGCATTGCACACCCTTGCAGAAGTGTTGGCAATGTTCACTGACTTGTAAATTAGTAGAACATGTTCGCTTTGTTTTGGTATTCCCGTGTGTTGGTTTTTTGACAACAGGGACAAGTACTTGGTTTTGTTCGATAGTTGTATGTATTTATTACCAAAATACCTATCCTTTGTAGTGGTTAATGTATCTATTACCAAGATACCCACTTTTAGCGGTGTATAATTTTTGTCCTCTGACTTTGTTATATATGAAAAATATTTCGTGTCAAAGACGTTTTTTACCGTGATATGCAGTTCAAATGCAGTGGTAATATTTTGTACCGTAATATGCAGTGTAAATGCGATGGTAATTTTTAGTGTGTATGTAGATGACAAAAAGAAAATAAAAAAAGGAATTTTTATTACTTAATAACTGATAAACAAAAGAGACATCGTTCTTGATGAATTACACTTGTTCAAAA
The DNA here is from genome assembly GCA_030545235.1 of Helianthus tuberosus. Lineage (NCBI taxonomy): Eukaryota > Viridiplantae > Streptophyta > Magnoliopsida > Asterales > Asteraceae > Helianthus > Helianthus tuberosus. Next base: position 23,915,465 of record CM060420.1, on the reverse strand, counting down.
GAAAAACTATCTATTCCACCGTTAGGGGTGGAAATCTACGTGTAACACTTCTTTAATTGAGCCACATTCCAGCTACGTGGAACCGCTGTGCCATCAAGTCTGGATAGGCGGTAAGCCCCCTTGCCTAGGTCTTCTTGGACTATGTAAGGTCCTTCCCAGTTGGGTCCCAGCTTGCCTATGGGTTCCGCCCTACTTGCCTCATTATCCTGCATGACATAATCGCCCTCCTTGAAGGTTTGCTGAGCCACGCGCTGATTATAATATTTCTCTAAGGCTTTCTTGCATTTTTCTTCGCTGGTGGCGGCCGCTTCACGCCGTTCTTCCAGGAGATCCTGGCCTTCCCGCAAGAGCCTGTCATTGTCCCCATCAGTTGTTAGGCGTCATAAAGAAGGTAGCCCTTCTATTGCCGGTATCATTGCTTCCGTGCCATAAGTTAGGCTAAACGGGGTTTCATTGTTACTTGTCTTAGGCATGGTTCGGTGTGCCTAGAGGACGTTTGGCAATTCTTCCACCCAGGAGCTTCCCTGATAGCCTAACCTTCTTTTGATTCCATCCAGCAGACTTCTATTCACCCTTTCCACTTGACCATTTACTTGAGGATGTGCAACCGATGTAAAAATTTGTTGGATCTGTAGCTCTGCACACCAATCTTGTAGGACCCTGTCTGGGAATTGTGTTCCATTGTCACTCACGAGGTATAGCTGGAGTCCAAATCGGCAGACGATGTGCTCCCATAGGAATTTCTTGGTGTTTTCGGCAGTTATCTTGGCCAACGATTTTGCTTGATCCACTTAGTGAAATAATCGATTGCCACGATCAAGTATTTTAGTTTCCCAGGGGCTGGCGGGAATGGTCCCACGATGTCAATCGCCCATTTTTGAAAAGGTAATGCCGCCATTACGGGAATCAAGTTGTTCCTGGGGCGGAGTGTTTGTGGAGCATACTTTTGACAACTGCGACATTTTCTGAGTTCGATCACTGCGTCTTCATGCATCCCGGGCCAGTAGTACCCGGCGCTATGAATTTTAGCAACGATTGCCCGCGGGCCGGCGTGGATGCCACATATGCCAGCGTGTATCTCTTGAATCAGGTACATGGCTTCTGAAGGGGACACGCACCATAACAGCGGTCCCAGGTATGACTTCCTGTATAAGACACCGTTTTGTACTTCATATTTCAAGGCTTTTGTTTGTATCTTTTTGGCGTCGCCTCTAGCGGAAGGCAATTCTCCTTTTGTGAGGAATTTCAGGATCGGAGTATACCAACAAGGTTCTTCCGCTGTGACCGTGGATACTTCTCGGTATTCTATTGAAGGCGACCGGAGTGTTTCTACCTTCACCTCCTTTTCCATTCCTGATGTAGCTAGCTTGCTCAGGGCATCAGCTATCTGATTTTTCCCGCGATGTACATGATTTAGTGTAACACTGTCAAAGGAAGCTATGAGTTCCTTGGTTTTAGCCAAGTATTTTGCCATTGTCTCATCTTTGGCTTCATATGTCTCATTTACTTGGTTGTTGACCAGTAGAGAGTCAACGTATGCATCAACCCTCGTTGCTCCCACGGATTGAGCCATCCTCAGACCCGCTAGTAGCGCTTCTGTAGGATCATTTTGTGACCCAACCAAGTCGATCAGAAGAGAACTTCACCAATACAAAAGGAGGAAACAGATGTATCGGTGTTATTTTAGCTGAATTGCAAGAGAAATCACTTTAAACTGTCTTTTGATTGATATCAGATCGATTACAATGCTGTAGACACTTCGGCAGAGCTTCCCTACCGGAATCAGAATTCGTTCCAAATGACTAGGCACATGAGGTATTTATAGGCTGAGTGATTTCGTTTGAACCTGCCCAAACAGAATCTAATTCCGCGCGGAATTACCTCAAGCGGAATTACCCATAGACACTCATTTCCTTGTTTTTCGTGCCATGATCTATCTATTACAATACAAGACTCGATACAAGACGAAGTCGACAGACGGATGGACCAACAGACTCCCCCTCGGATGTTGACGAAGTCTTCGGTGTCGAGTCTTCGGTTGTCAAACCTTCAGCCTTTATCAGTCTTCTTGCTCTCTCCAAAAATTCTCCATTGTAAGCATCCTCAATCAATTTCTTTCTCTTTCTTCCAGAAACTCAACCTGGCTTTATACTCCTCTTAATCAGGTCTCTTGATTCCTTAAGAACATCAGCATCAGCAGCTAACGTCTTCAATTCTAGGATCAGAACTTGGCTCTCAGAATCGTAACCTTGGCTTTTATCCTGTTTCAGCATCAGCATCTTCAGACTCCCCCTTTCGATAAGTTGGGATCGCAGTCTGGAATTCACTGGTTCTAAGATCGTAACCTGGCTTACATCCTGCTCTGGATTGAAACCTGACTAACCTGCATAATCTCTACCATAAACATAAGTCTCACAAATTTTAAAATTTTGATAAAATTATATCATTTCCAGGTTATTTTTCAGAATGATTTATCATATAAAAACTTATGATGATCACTTATAAGCAAACATTTTTCATTTTAAAAACACTTCTCCCAAACCTTTTGTTCATCATGCTTAGCACTCGACATTTTGAAAATCAGCTTTCCAACATCAGTTGTCAAAAATCTTTTTGAGTTTTTCAAAAATTTATGCTAAAACACACTCTTTTTGGGTTTTTATAAGATTTTAAGGAAATGCAATAAAGAAATATTTACGAACAATATTTTTGTGAGTTTGTGTAAGAGGATCATATCAGTTTTTGAGACAAATCACCAACACCGTTAAGCTTTAAACATTTTAAGTTCTAAACGATTCACTTAGATTGTCAGTATACTGATCCACTTAAATTTTCACACAAAGTTCAACTGTTTCGAGATACGAGATTAGTGTTTTAGAGACTTAAACTTATTCGCGTGTCCCACCTCAGAATATACTCCCGTATCCAGATCCCAATATTCAGTCTTACAGGTGAGTATACCTAGATGATATCTGTAAAGGGTTAAATGCGAGGGCCATGAGAGCTCAGGCTATTGCTTCCGCAAAATCAGAGTTGACGACTTCAACTTTTGGTGTGTTCCCTTTAGAGAATCTTTTCTTAAACAGCACATGATTAGCATTTTTCAATGTTTCATCATTTTTTATGCTGAGGGTGGTGCTATATTTCAAGCAAGCAGAAAGTATTATACGGGGACTAGGCCATTGCTTCCGCAAAATCAGAAGTCCCGGGATAATACCCCAGATATCACTGAGTATAAAGACCTAGTATCTCAGAAAGAAGGACCTTTCAAACAAGATTTCGGGGGTTACCCATATATCCGAGAGATGTTCCCCACGAGATAAGTAAGTTTGAAATTTAGGTTTATATCTCGACACAATCTACTAAATGTGCAAAAACCTACTGGCACATCATCAGTGAGACCGTTTATCACATTTTTCATTCCAATTCTTTAGCATGATGTGATAGTCCACTGATGTACTATCATTTCCTCTTTTTCACAACAAAACTCATTTTTTATTTTATCATGTTTTTTGGCTTTTTCAAAATTTTCTAATGTTTTTGGATTTTCTGAAATCACTTACTCCCCCTAAAATTCAAAATCATTAAAAATTTGAAAACAAACTGTACAAGTAAAGTGACAACTGATATCAAATCACTTCAATTCAGCATCCACTTGGCATAATCTATCAGAACTCCCCCTCACAACAAACTATTTTCCCATAAAGATTTCAAAACACTTAAGTTTGTTTTAATCAAAATGGTTTTTCCGGAAAATAAGTTTTGTTGATTTCATAAAACCACTTGTGAGTTAGGGGATTCATTCATCACTTTGTATTCCAAAATACCACTTGTAGGAAATCAAGTACAACTTAATGTCCCTGATTCATCACTTGAAGATAAAACCTCTCTTTCAACCACTTGTCGATTTTCTTACCAACAATTACCAACCTGTAGGTTGAAATTTCAAACTGCCGATTCCTACTCCACACTTACCAACCTGGGAGTTCCGGCAAGTCATACTTCTACAAAAAAATTTTCATAAACAAAGAATGATGCCGATTCATGCTCCGCGATTACCAACTTGGGAGCTCCGGCAAGTCGGGTTTTTCAGTTAGAGAGATTCTCCCAAGCCTGGCGGTCCTTGGGAGATTCCGAGTTATCAACACTTGGTTGCTTACCTGCCATCTTTTTCTCATAAAATTCTTTAACCCCCTTGACTTTCCCATCAATCATTTTACCAAAAATGTTCTGCACTGTGGGGTTAAACTTCTTTTCAACATCAAATTCTTTCTTTTCAGGAAAAAATTGATTTGAAATTTCAACTTTACCAATTTTAGATTTGAAATTTTCAGCCCGCAATGGTGGAAAATTTGCATCATCCAAAGGCGGAACTGACTTCTCATCTTTTACAAACAACTTTTGGCTCCTCTGATTTTGTGGAATCAGATTCATCACCAGAATATTCACTTGAATTCTTAACAACCCATTTTTGGTTGTTAAGTTTCTCCTTTCTTTTGTAAACATCTTTCGAACATTCACCAATCTCAAAAATTGAATTTTTGAAAACTTTGAATCTGTTTGTTGGTGGTTCGGTTTTCTCAACAATTTTTTCTTTAAGTTTTTCAGAGACTCCCTGTTTTGATTTGATTGCCTTTGGACAATTCCTGGCAATGGGACCAACTATTTTGCATTGAAAACAGGTTCTCGTCTCTATCTTTTTCTGAGAAATGTTTTTCTTCATTTCTTCTTGATTCTTGGCAATGAATTCTCTGTTGGATTGCTTTCTGAACACTTGCTCTTTTTCTTCTTCAGATGTTTTTCCTGTAACAAAAACAGTTTTTGGTTTATAAATTTTCTCATTTTTATGATTTTTCGGTGGAATAAAACCCAGACCTTTCTTTTTGAAATTACCATTATGGTTTGGTTTCTTTCGATAACCTGAACCAGAACTGTAACCCTTTTTCTTGTTTAAACGTTGTTGAACTCTTGAGGTGTAAGAATTAGGTTTTTCAGAAAGATTTACATCTTTTATTTCAGAAATATTAATTTCGGTTAGTTTAAAAACCTTTTTGATCATTTCAGTTTTAACACCTCTTATTGGAAAAACCTCATCAGAATATAATTTGTCAGAATCTTTCAAAGTATATGCTACTTTGATTGGTTCGTCATTCAAATTAGATTTTGATAACAAAAATTCTTTATCATAAACCCGTTTGTCCTTTTTGACTGTTGAATTTGACATGTTGGACTCAGACTTTGACTCTGATTTTGACTCCTCTGTTTCATCCTTATCCAACACCTGATCGACCACTTTCTTTATTAACTCAGACCAATGATCAGTATCAGACGATGTGAATGTGATATCAATGTTATCTTGCAAATTATCTGAAGACTCAGACTCCCACTGTAAATTTGTTGCCTTTTTTACTCTTTCTGAATTTGGATTTCGAGGAGAATATCCATTTTCGACCGAAGGTGGACATTTGTTATAGACAACACTTGGTTTCTTACCAGAAATCTTCACATCATCATCTTCTTTTGTTTCAGACTTCTTCTCTTCGGGTTTTTCTTCTTCAAAAGTCTTCATTTCTTCTACAATGGGGTAAATCCTGTCAACCACAAAAGTAGAACATGAATAACTTTTAACAATCTATTAACTCTCTCAGTTTCAATTCTCTGTGTTTCTAACTTCAATTCAAGCTCAGCACATTTCCCAGTGAAATAATTGACATCATCAAGCTGTCTCATGTACGCTCCTTTGAGTGTCTTCATTGCTAAGGCTTGTTCACTTCTCGATTCGTTGTATTGATTCATGGCTTTGTTCAGGACATCATATGACTCTTTCATCCTGTTCAAATTGTGAATCAATTCACTGTTTTGCTTCTTCATAGTCTCACAATTTTCACAACTCTCAGTTACTTTTTCTGCAACAGCTTCCTTTTTAACCTCAAACACTGGAATTTCTTTGTCCTGCTTCTTTATCACACAAACTTCTTCTTCAGCCTTTTTACTTTGCCTGGCTAAATATTTTCTCATTTTTTCTGCCCAATAATCATCAACCATGTAATTATCACCATCATCTTTAACAATTTGAGAAACAAAGGCTTTAGCTTTTAAGATCTCTTTGTCTGGACAATAATTATCCCAGCTAAAGTTTTCCCAGTTAAATCCTTCTGGTAATCTTTCATCATGTTGATTAATCAGACATGCTTTATTATCAGCTGGAATATATTTATCCCAACTGAAATCTTTTGATGAACTTCCATCATTTTGATTGACCATACTCGCTTTCTTTGAATCTTCAATCACCTTCCTAGCATGTGCAGTTTGTGACTGTTCTTGTTGATACGGCTGTTGAGCAACTTGATGATAAATCGCCTTTCGATAGTAGTCGTTGTTTCCGAAAGGATTTTGAGCTCCGCTTGCTTCGCGATTTGTGCACTCTCTCTTGAAATGCCCTTTTTCCCTGCAACGAAAACAAGTTACTTTAGATTTATCAAATCCTAAAGTTGAAACATTTGCATCACGGAAATCATCTCTTCCCGTAATTTGTTTAAACTTTTCAGCTATCCTCAACACACTTGCCAAACACCATTTTATATCCATCAATTCCATCTCTTCAGCATCAACTTGATCATAATCCTCTTTAGTCAACATAGGATTTCCGATCCTCCCTGCAACCAAACTTCCATACGATTCTAGCACAGTCACCAACAACGACATATGACTTTTCGCCACTTCTTCCGAGTAATTCTGATCATTTTCAAGATTTAACGCAATGTTGCATTGAAGAACTTTCCCACTCTTTGTTGTTGAAAAAATCGGATCAAATGATGGATATGACGAAAATCTCATTTTGTTACTTGAACCTTGAGATGAACTTTCAGAAGAACTTTTTGCATTGAAAGCGGTTTCAATCTTTGGTGACATATTGGTCTTCTCACTAACACCACTTTTGTAATACAATCCAATGTCTTGTTCTCCATCATAGTTCTTCATTCTTGCTATCTTTCTATGTTCCATCTCTTGAGCTTCCAGTTGTTTAATAAACTCACTCAATGTTAGCTTATCAAAACCTGTTTTATTTTTCAACATCATAAGATATGTGCCCCAAGTGTCGTGTGGCAACGCATCAGCCAACTTTTCAATCAGTTCATCATTATCTTTTCTGATGTGTAATCTGCTCATATTCTTCAACAAATTGCAATATCTTTCAATGATCTGTTTTGTATTTTCAGTTCTAAATCCACGGAAAAGATCAAATTCTTTCTTCATAAGTGACTTTTTATTATTGATCATCTCATCACTACCGAGAAACTTTGCTTCTAATTCTGTCCATATCGAATTGTGTTGAAGTAGAATCAATATGTCTTCTTTAATCGCTTGCTGCAACAAACTAACCATCATTTTCTCATCTTTGTATTTCTTTTTCTCATCAACCCCTAAATCTCTAATATCAATTTTCACTCCACCATTTCCGACTGGTCTAGTATATTGAGATTCAGTATGCTCCCAAGCATCTAAGTGATATGCTTGAACCCAAGTTTCAAAACGTTCAGCCCATCCATTGTACACCTCGATACTCATGAGCTTCGGTGGTTTTTGGGTTATCCATGTTTCATTTTCAAGCATCGTATTCTGAGCTATAGTCATCGGACTAGCAAAGGCGTTGTAAAACTCGTTCTCCATGATTCAGTTTTCAAAAGTTCACAAAATATCAGTTTCAAACGGAATAACCTTCTCACACGAAATTAACCTTTTACACGGAATCACGTCTCAAACGAAATCAATCCACTTTCAAATGAAATTAACTTTCCAAGTGAAATCAGTATGTCTTCAAGCGGAATTAACTTTCACACGAAATAACCCTTTGGAGCAAAATCACCTTTAAACGGAATATCCAATTTCGTGTGAAATAATGCAAAGTTCAAGCGAAATTATATCAATCTTTCAAGCGGAATCACACTTTCGGACAGTTTATTCAAAAATTGATCATGTTTTACTTCGAATTAGAGTTTGATTCTTTCTAGGGTTTGTTAAAACACTGTTTCGCATATAATGTGTAAAAATCAAGCCATTTTAACCGTGAAAAGTTGTTTAATTTTGAAAATAAGGTGTAGAAATCAGATTTTGCAGCTGAAATGGTAAGAACTCTTCCTCCTGAGCTCTGATACCACTTGTAGGATCGTTTTGTGACCCAAACGAGTCGATCAGAAGAGAACTTCACCAATACAAAAGGCGGAAACAGATGTATCGGTGTTATTTCAGCTGAATTGCAAGAGAAATGACTTTAAATTGTCTTTTGATTGATATCAGATCGATTACAATGCTGTAGACACTTCGGCAGAGCTTCGCTACCGGAATCAGAATTCGTTCCAAATGACTAGGCACATGAGGTATTTATAGGGTGAGTGATTTCGTTTGAACCTGCCCAAACGGAATCTAATTCCGCGCGGAATTACCTCAAGCGGAATTACCCATAAACACTCATTTCCTTGTTTTTCGTGCCATGATCTATCTATTACAATACAAGACTCGATACAAGACGAAGTCAACAGACGGATGCACCAACAGCTTCATATTCTGACTTGTTATTGGAGCATTCAAAATCGAATCGTAACACGTACATCAACTTTACTTCATCCGGGCTTATTAGCATGAGGCCCGCTCCTGCCCCCTTTCCAGTAGAAGATCCATCTGTATATAACTTCCAAGTTTGTCTGGACGTGCTGGATTCTGGCATGTCGTTAACCATGGGGTCTTGAATCACTTCTCCGTCAGGGATTTCTGCTAAGAAATCGGCGATTACATGCCCTTTGATTGCTGTTCGTTTTCGATATTCAATGTCCAGGGCTCCCAGCTCAATTGCCCATTTAGCTAATCTCCCAGAAATGTCTGGTTTGTGGAGGATTTGCTGTAGAGGATATTTTGTTAGGACCTGCATGTGGTGGCCCTAATTAAAAACAACTTTGACTTCCTGTTAACATATGGTTTCAATATAAATTAAAATATCAACCCATTATAACCCTACAAAATATTACAATCGTTTTACTAATCATTTAGATCTAGTTTTCTGTCTTTTAATATATATATACATATACTATGCTCATATCAATGCATTTTTATTATAAATAATATCCAATAACGTGAACTAAAAATGCACCGATCACTAATCTCCCAGAAATGTCTGGTTTGTGGAGGATTTGCTGTAGAGGATATTTTGTTAGGACCTGCATGTGGTTGCCCTAGAAGCATCTTCGGAGACGCCGGGTGGCGTGGACCAATGCAAGCACCAGTTTTTCTAGCGTTGGATTCCGCGTTTTAGGACCCGCCAATACCCGGCCAATGTAGTATATACGCGTTTGTTTGCCGTTTCTCTCAACCATAAGTACTGCGCTTACAGTGTTGTGGGCTGCTGCCAAATACATCTTTAAAAGTTCCTTTGGGTATTGTGTTATCAACGTTGGTAACTTTTCAATGAACCATTTCATGTCTTGCAAGGCTTCTTCTGCTTCACTGGTCCATTTGAACTTGTTCTTTTGAGGCAGTCTTTCAACGTTTTTATGAACGGCAAAGAGCTTTCAGCATGTCTTGCTAGGAACCTGTTTATAGTGACTAATTGCCCATTCAATTCATGTGCTTCTTTTAAAGCTCTGGGTGATGGCATTCGCGTTATTTCGGTTATCTTCTCCGGGTTGGCACTAAAGCCATCTCAAGTGACCACCACCCCCAGGAACTTACCCTCTTCTACCCCGAATGAACAATTCTTGGGGTTTTGCTTTATGTTATACTCTCTCAGCTTCGGAAGGTTTCTTCGATGTCTTCTAGCATTTGTTTTTCTTCCATGCTTTTAATTACTAGGTCATCGACGTATACCTCCAGGTTTCGACTGATCTGCTTCTCAAAATCTTTGTTCATGAGCCACTGATAGGTGGCTCCAGCATTGCGTAGACCAAAAGGCATTTTGGTGTAGCAGAAAATGCCTATATCGGTGTGAAACGCAGTTTTTTCTTCGTCCTCTCTTGACATCTTGATCTGATGGTAACCCTTGTAGGCGTCTAAGAAATACTTGTACCTAAAAGGGACCACGGAGTCGACTTTGAAGTCCATTTCGGGCAATGGACAGGCATCTTTTGGGCGGGCCTTGTTTAAATCTTTGAAATCAATACACATCCGCCACGTGCCATATGGCTTCTTGATTATCACGGGGTTCGACACCCATGTATGGTTTTTTTGTTTCTCGAAGAATTCCAGCTTCAACCAATTTTCGTACTTCCTTGATTACCGCTACTCTTCGATCTAGGGCCTTGCTTCGTTTACCCTGAGTCACCGGTTTAATTCCCGGCAATGTGGCTAACCTGTGTTCCGCCTTATCCCGGGGTATACCAGTCATATTAGAATGCTCGAAGGCAAAAATGTCGGCGTTTTTTTTTCAGCAGTTGTTTTAAATTGTTTTTGGTTTCAGGAGAGAGGCTGTCTTCTATTGTAACTGTTTGCTCGGGGTGGTGTGTGCTCAAAACCCATCTCTCTAGACCGATTTCACCGGTAGGTCCCTGACGACATCTTTTAGTATCCAAAACTTCACCCACCTTGTCCAGATGGACTGTTGCAATTCCTCTCGGCATGGGGAATTTCATGAAACCTCGCGCTGTGTATACCACGGCGTCTAGCTTCCCCAAAGTGTATCTTCCAATTATGACGTTGTGATATGACTCAGCGCGGACGACGAGGAAGGTAAGAAGTATGGTTCTCTCACGAGGAGCCAATCTGAAAGTTACCGAGAAAGTGATTTGACCGATTTGGTCGACCTTCTCCCCAGTAAACCCCTTTATAGGAGCGTGTACAGATTCGAGCAGCTTTCTGTCTTCAGGCTGCATCTTGTTGTAACAGTGTTCGTATATTATATCTTCGGAGCTCCCAGTGTCAACCAGTATTCTTCTCATGTTGTAATTGCCTACTGCGGCGGATATGATGAAGGGTTCAGTGGTGAGGTGTAAGTCCTTAACACGTGGTTCGACCGTCATGGTTGCCAGCATCCAGGGTTCGAGTGTGGAGAAACTCCGTTTCTCTCCTTTTCCCTTGTTGGTGTATACCGTGTTCAATTCCCGCTGCCTTTTACCCGCCCCTTTATCAGCGTCGTCCTTGCCGGGGGGCGGACCTTGGTTAATGTCTCGAACCAAATGAGCCAGCTTTCCGGTCTTCACATAATACTCGATCTGCTTCTTCAGCTGATAGGAGTCGTTAGTATCATAGCCATTGCCGTTGTGATACTCAATATTTGCTGGTGTCTTTATTTGGTATATCTTTCAAAGGTTTTGGGGGATTGAGCTTCAAGTTTTCGAAAGCAAGGATTTCGGCAGGTGTTTTGCTCAAATTGGGGTAGACAGGCCTTGGTTTGGAAGATGATTTTTTCTTGAATAAGAACCCCTAGACCTGTCGTATCGTGAGTCCACCCGGTCACTCCTTTGGAACCTATCCCCCCTGTTTTTGCCCTTTGAGTTCCGCTGCTCCCTATCATCTTGGCTTTTTTGTGCTTCCTTTTTTCTGTTAGCAGCGTGACTTGCTGCTACCGTTTTTTCTTGTGTAACGTACACTTTGGCTATTCTTAGGATCTCATCAATGGTTGAGGGCACGCCATCCCTTCCATATAACGTTCTTAGCAACTCATCGTCATTCACCCCCTGTAGGAAAGCACCACAAGCCAGATCGTTTGTTATACCTGGGATCGTAAGGCTTTCTTTGTTAAATCTGATGATGAAACTTTCTACCGTCTCATTATCTCTCCGACGGATATGGAGGAGTTCGTTTCTATCCTTTGTGTGGTGCCTTTGTTGACTGAACTGCAGCTGAAACTTGGACACCAGGTCTTCGAAACTATCAATTTCCCCCACAGGTAGGCCATCCCATCATACCCGCCCTGCCCCAACCAACATTTGGACAAACATCTTGCACCAAAGAGGCATGGGCTAGCAGGAGACCTCTCCGGCACTCTTGAACAAATTTACATGGTTGTCAGGGTCACTCAAACCATCGTACTTACCCACCGTCTGAGGCATCTTAGGTTTTTCCTTAATTGGGGCTTCGGCAATTCTTTTCGTAAATTTGGACTTGAATGTAGCATCTGCGGGTTTCTAAGGTCTGGTGAGGTCGTCATCCTCCACGTTGATAGGCTGTACCTGTTGATTGGCCCCGCCCAGGCTTATCCCTTGAGTAACCGGAGCCTGGGATGTCGTAAGGTTTAGCGTAGTGCTGGGACCCTCGTTAGGAGAAAAACGAGGCCTTTAAGTATTTCCTCTGTCATAAATAGGCTCCGTCGTAGGCGGGGTCTGGCCATAAGTCTGTTGTGGTGTAGGGAAAGACCACCAAGGTGGCATGCAGGCCGCGTATGGCGGTTGCTGGGTATAACTTTGTGCTGTCATCTTAGGAGAGTATGCTTGATTATTGTATGGAGGCAGGTACCCGTAGCGGGTGCATAATAGTAGCCTGGGAAATAAGCTTGATTCCCAAGCGTGATCGGAGCGTTCATGACTCCAGCTGGCATGATCATCGGCTGATGGGGCGGAGTGGATAATGCTACCGGAAGCGCTGCGGAATATAGGGGTGGCATAGCATGAGTAAGGGGTGGCTGGTAGTATTGAACCATGCTCATCTACTGGGTAGCGTTTCCCGGAGCGACGGATGTGATAATTGGCCTGGTGCTGTAACGTATAGTCTGTGCAGCTGCAGTTGATGCTGGGGTGGAAACAGTGGTGATTACTGAGGTCGGAGCTACCTGTCGTGCTTTCCACGAGGTGTAAGATAGAGGGTCTTCAGCTACCGACCCATAGGTGCGGCTGGAGATCTCTGAAAACCCGGTGGGGCTTCTTCTTCAAATTCCAGGTCCAGAGACCTGGTTATCGCTGGTGAGGTCGGAGTAGTCGTAACCGCAAACATCGGCATTGACAGCGGGTTACTGGTTATTATGGCTTGGTTTGGTGTTGTTGTCGTGTTCTGATCGCTTGGTTATCTGGTATTACCGTCGATCCCACGGATGGCGCCAATGAAAAAACACTGACCTGGACGGTAGGGCTCCGACTATGACTCTTGGAAATCCGAACAGCTGACTGCAAAACAAAACACCATTAGGACTCGTTACAGGAATGGGGTTATTCCTGTAACCACCCTCCGGCGTGAGAATAAGTCTCGGTATTTGGGAGTAAGAAAGTATGTATAGAGAGAGGATGTAAGAGCAGAATGAGAGTCGTACCTTTGATGTTTACCTCTATTTATAGTTTACCATTAGGGTTTCCCTTAAACTAAAATGTACTCTAATAGTTTAGGGATTTTCATGATCTTCCCAAAATATTGGGGAATTCGGTTACATGATTTATCCATCCAGAATAGAACATTCTAGAATAAACATGTGTAATTGAATATTTTTAATAAAATAATAGGTACTGACCGGGTCGGATTAACCGCTCCGTGTCATACCTCTTCAGTAATCAAACATATGTGAGTTTTATGATTTAAGACCAAACTATGCTCGGATGAACCTTGGACACCAAGTCTTCGAAACTACAATTTCCCCCACAGGTAGTCCATCCCACCATACTCGCACTGCCTCGACCAACGTTTGGACAAACATCTTGCACCAAAGAGGCATGGGCCAGTAGGCGACCTCTCTGGCATTCTTGAACAAATTTAGATGGTTGTAAGGGTCGCTCAAACCATCGTACATACCCACCGTCTGAGGCATCTTAGGTTTTTCCTTGATTGGGGCTTAAGGGATTCTTCTCGTGAATTTGGATTTGAATGTAGCATCCGCGGGTTTGTAAGGTCTGGTGAGATCGTCATCCTCCACGTTGATCGGCTGTACCTGTTGATTCGCCCCGCCCAGGATTATCCCTTGAGTAACCGGAGCCTGGGATGTCGTTAGGTTTAGCGTAGTGCTGGGACCTTCGTTAGGAGAAAAACGAGGCCTTGAAGTATTTCCTCTATCATAAATAGGCTCCGCCGTAGGCGCGGTCTTACCATAGGTCTGTTGTGGTGTAGGGAAAGACCACCAAGGTGGTATGCAGGCCACGTATGGCGGCTGCTAGGTATAACTTTGTGCTGTCATCTGAGGACAGTATGATTGATTATTGTATGGAGGCAGGTGCCCGTAAAGGGGTGCATAATAGTAGCCTGGGAAATAAGCCTAATTCCCAAGCGTGATCGGAGCGTTCATGACTCCAGCTGGCATGATCACCAGCTGATGGAGCGGAGTGGATAATGCTGTCGTAAGCACTGCAGAATATAGGGGTGGCATAGCATGAGTAAGGGGTGGCTGGTAGTATTGAACCATGCTCATCTGCTGGGTAGCGTTTCCCGGAGTGACGGATGTGATAATTGGCCTGGTGTTGTAACGTATAGTCTGTGCAGTTGCAGTTGATGCTGGGGTGGAAACAGTGGTGATTGCTGAGGTCGGAGCTACCTGTCGTGCTTGCCACGAGGTGTAAGACAGTGGGTCTTCGGCTACCGACCCATAGGTGACGGCTGGAGATCTCTGAAAACCCGGTTGGGGCTTCTTCTTTAAATTCCAGGTCCAGAGACCTGGTTATTGCTGGTGAGGCCGGAGTAGTCGTAACCGCAGAGATCGGCTTTGACAGCAGGTTACTGGTTATTATGGCTTGGTTTGGTGTTGTTGCCGTGTTCTGATCGCTTTCCATTGGGTCTAAGTTTTCTGGTATTACCGTCGGTCCCACGGATGGCGCCAATGAAAAAACACTGACCTGAACGGTAGGGCTCCGACTATGACTCTTGGCAATCCGAACAGCTGACTGCAAAACAAAACACCGTTAGGACTCGTTACAGGAATGGGGTTATTCCTGTAACCACCCTCCGGCGTGAGAATAAGTCTCGGTATTTGGGAGTAGGAAAGTATGTATAGAGAGAGGATGTAAGAGCAGAATGCGATTCGTACCTTTGATGTTTACCTCTATTTATAGTTTACCATTACGGTGTCCCTTAAACTAAGATGTACTCCAATATTTTTAGGGATTTACATGAACTTCCCAAAATATTAGGGAATTCGGTTACATGATTTATCCATGCAGAATAGAACATTCTAGAATAAACATGTGTAATTGAATATTTATAATAAAATAATAGGTACTAACCGAGTCGGAGTAACCGCTCCAGGTCATACCTCGTCAGTAATCAAACATATGTGAGTTTTATGATTTAAGACCAAACTATGCCCAGATGAAACTTGGACACCAGGTCTTCAAAACTATTAAATTCCCCCACAGGTAGTCCATCCCACCATACCCGCACTGCCCCGACCAACGTTTGGACAAACACTTGCACCAAAGAGGCATGGGCCAGCAGGCTACCTCTCCGGCACTCTTGAACAAATTTAGATGGTTGTCAGGGTCGCTCAAACCATCGTACTTACCCACCGTCTGAGGCATCTTAGGTTTTCCCTTGATTAGGGTTCAGCGATTCTTCTCATGAATTTGGACTTGAATGTAGCATCCGCGGGTTTGTATGGTCTGGTGAGGTCGTCATCCTCCACGTTGATAGGCTGTATCTGTTGATTCGCCCCGCACAAGCTTATCCCTTGAGTAACCGGAGCCTAGGATGTCGTAAGGTTTAGCGTAGTGCTGGGACCCTCGTTAGGAGAAAAACGAGGCCTTGAAGTATTTCCTCTGTCATAAATAGGCTCCACCGTAGCCGGGGTCTGACCATAAGTCTGTTGTGGTGTAGGGAAAGACCACCAAGGTGGCATGCAGGCCGCGTCTGGCGGTTGCTGGGTATAACTTTGTGCTGTCATCTGAGGAGAGTATGCTTGATTATTGTATGGAGGCAGGTACCCGTAAGGGGTGCATAATAGTAGCCTGGGAAATAAGCCTGATTCCCAGGCGTGATCGGAGCGTTCATGACTCCAGGTGGCATGATCACTGGCTGATGGGGCGGCGTGGATAATGCTGACATAAGCGCTGCGGAATATAGGGGTGGCATAACATGAGTAAGGGGTGGCTGGAAGTATTGAGCCATGCTCATCTGCTGGGTAGCGTTTCCCGGAGCGGCGGATGTGATAATTGGCCTGGTGCTGTGACGTATAGTCTATGCAGTTGCAGTTGATGCTGGGGTGGAAACAGTGGTGATTGCTGAGGTCAGAGCTACCTGTCGTGCTTGCCACGAGGTGTAAGACAAAGGGTCTTCGGCTACCGACCCATATGTGACGGCTGGAGATCTCTGAAAACCAGGTGGGGATTCTTCTTCAAATTCCAGGTCCAGAGACCTGGTTATCGCTGGTGAGGCCGGAGTTGTCGGAACCGCAGAGATCGGCATTGACAGCGGGTTACTGGTTATTATGGCTTTGTTTGGTGTTGTTGCCGTGTTCTGATCGCTTTCCATTGGGTCTAAGTTTTCTGGTATTACCGTCGGTCCCACGGATGGAGCCAATGAAAAAACACTGACCTGAACCGTAGGGCTCCGACTATGACTCTTGGCAATCCGAACAGCTGACTGTAAAACAAAACACCGTTAGGACTCGTTACAGGAATGGGGTTATTCCTGTAACCACCCTCCGGCGTGAGAATAAGTCTCGGTATTTGGGAGTAAGAAAGTATGTATAGAGAGAGGAGGTAAGAGCAGAATGAGAGTCGTACCTTTGATATTTACCTCTATTTATAGTTTACTATTAGGGTTTCCCTTAAACTAGGATGTACTCCGATAGTTTAGGGATTTGCATGATCTTCCCAAAATATTGGGAAATTCGATTACATAATTTATCCATGCAGAATAGAACATTCTAGAATAAACATGTGTAATTGAATATTTATAATAAAATAGTAGGTACTGACCGTGTCGTATTAACAGCTCCGGGTCATACCTCGTCAGTAATCAAACATATGTGAGTTTTATGATTTAAGACCAAACTATGCCCGGATGAAACTTGGACACCAGGTCTTCGAAACTATCAATTTCCCCCACAGGTAGTCCATCCCACCATACCCGCACTGCCCCGACCAACGTTTGGATAAACATCTTGCACCAAAGAGGCATGGGCCAGTAGGCGACCTCTCCGGTACTCTTGAACAAATTTAGATGGTTGTCAGGGTCACTCAAACCATCGTACTTACCCACCGTCTGAGGCATCTTAGGTTTTTCCTTGATTGGGGCTTCAGCGATTCTTCTCGTGAATTTGGACTTGAATGTAGCATCCGCGGGTTTGTAAGGTCTGGTGAGGTCGTCATCCTCCACGTTGATAGGCTGTACCTGTTGATTCACCCCGCCCAGGCTTATCCCTTGAGTAACCGGAGCCTGGGATGTCGTAAGGTTTAGCGTAGTGCTGGGACCCTCGTTAGGAGAAAAACGAGTCCTTGAAGTCTTTCCTCTGTCACAAATAGGCTCCGCCGTAGGTGGGGTCTGACCATAAGTCTGTTGTGGTGTAGGGAAAGACCACCAAGTTGGCATGCAGGCCACGTATGGCGGTTGCTGGGTATAAATTTGTGCTATCATCTGAGGAGAGTATGCTTGATTATTGTATGGAGGCAGGTACCCGTAAGGGGGTGTATAATAGTAGCCTGGGAAATAAGCATGATTCCAAGGCGTGATCAGAGCATTCATGACTCTAGCTGGCATGATCACCGGCTGATGGAGTGGCGTGGATAATGCTGACGTAAGCGCTGCGGAATATAGGGGTGGCATAGCAAGAGTAAGGGGTGGCTGGTAGTATTGAGCCATGCTCATCTGCTGGGTAGCGTTTCCCAGAGCGACGGGTGTGATAATTGGCCTGGTGCTGTGACGTATAGTCTGTGCAGTTGCAATTGATGCTGGGGTGGAAATAGTGGTGATTGCTGAGGTTGGAGCTACCTGTGTGCTTGCCACGAGGTGTAAGACAGAGGGTCTTCGGCTACCGACCCATAGGTGACGGGTGGAGATCTCTGAAAACCCGGTGGGGCTTCTTCTTCAAATTCCAGGTCCTGAGACCTGGTTTTCACCGGTGAGGCCGGAGTTGTCGTAACCGCAGAGATCGGCATATGTGAGTTTAACCACTCCGGATCATACCTCGTCAATAATCAAACATATATGAGTTTTATGATTTAAAACCAAACTATGTACCATAGGGGTATTTTGGTCATTATGAACATAGTTCGAACACTTATTTGGGAATCTGAGTTAAGATCATGTACCTACTATTAAATCATTTTAAATAAGTCATAATATCAGTAGGTGTCAAGTTTTAGTTGATAGTTATGATTTAAAACAATACTATGCGCCAAAAGGGTGTTTCGGTCATTAAATGACGATATTTGCGATCTTTAGTCAAAACTCAGTTTAGGAACTGATTTGATATCCCAAAATATTTTAATTATGATGTTATATCAGTAGACAAAAGATTTGATATGATAAATTATATTTAAAACCATATGGGTGCCGAAAAGGCACTTTGGTCAATTTAAAACATAATTTACGATCTCGTATGAAAACTCAGTTTACGATCAGTTTAATAACATCAAAATATGTTAAGTACATTAAGATATTTGTAGGTAAGTCAATTGCAAGTTCGTTATTGATTAAAACCTCATTTATTGTAAAAAGGGCATTTTGGTCAAAGTATGACATAATAACGAAACTTGTACAAAAACTCATAATACAATTATGATCATGTAATATAACCTCAGAGGGTTATGCTAAATTAAATTATGATCACAATGCAACCTTAAATCAGTAGGTAACTAATCTAAATCGGGTCAGAATCGAAAGTCAAAGAAGAATTCAAACTTCTTGACTTTCAATTGCGAACCGACCTTAAAACTTGAATTGACGAGCCGAACATGTTCATACATGTTCTAATAATTATTACCAACTTATTTAAGTGTCAAAACTTGATTTATAACATACATATTATTAGTTTATAACATTTACGAAAACTGACTCGTTTGCCTTTTAAACATTACAACTTTGACCTGTCAATCGAGCTAGTTAACGTGATTTTCAGAGGGTGCCCTTCTGAGCTATTAACACCTACCTAATTACGATCATGTAGCCACGTTCAACTCGAACAATGGCTGGACCATAAGGTCTAAACCGAAAGTCAAAGCAACTATCGAAATTGCTTGACTTTTGGCTTTAAATGCCTAATAAACGAAAATGCAAAGGAAGGAGCACTTACAAGTGGTCCATGTGAATGATTTAAACTTCAAGGAAGCTCCCAAAAAGCTCAGGAACTTCCAATGTAGAAGTAGCGAAGAGTTGAAGTAAAGGTGCACTTGAAAATGAAATTCATGGCCATATTTATACTTGTAGAGGATTCATATGATCATCACAGGTGTTAGGGAACCTTTAGAGATCATTACAAGTGTCCTAACACGTGTTTTAGTGCAGCCACAATGCCCATAGATTCAAGTTAGAGGTTTACTTGGATGCCACACATGAAATTGGTGAGCTGGGCACCCCTTACGGACCGTAAGGGGTTTTCCTTTACGGTCCGTAAGGACCTGGCAGTGGCAGACTTTCAATTTTTGGCAGATTTAGCCCTTGCACTTGTATTGTCGCGTATTGATGTGTGTAAAATGCAACATATAAATTACTTAAAATGAGGCATAAAACTAACCCTTTTTTAGTACTAATGTTAGAAAAAGTGTGCTTTTGCCTTCCTTTTGTATTTTCAGGGTTAAATGAGCGTAAATAAACAAAAGAAGCAAAAATACAGCTAAATCTAACATAAATACAAGAAAAGTAATAAACGTGGCATGCCCGACCCCTCGACAGCATCTTCCCAAGCAAAAACAGAACAACAGAAGGCTGAACACGCCCCGTGCCCAGCGGACACAGGGGGCGTGCCCAAGTGTCTGCAGAAAGGACAAAGTTATAGAAGCTTCTATTTCCCAACACGGGGGCGTGCCCAGCTCCACACGGCCGAGGTCAACGCTAAGATACACAGAATCTAAACAAATCTTGATAGTACATATACGCTTCAGCACACGGGGCCATGCCCAGCGGACATGGGGGCGTGGTCAACTAATACAGAAAAACTGCATTAAATGAAGAAAGAGAAAGAGGATGGACACGGGGCCGTGTCCGGGCTTCTGTGCAGGCTATAAATAGGGGTGCTTGGTTCATTTCAAAGACATCCCTTGACAAACCACCTTTCTCCCACTTCACCCACACTCCACCACCATCACAACACCCACATTCACCACCATCATCCATCATAGAGTGTGTGTAGTAGTCTCGGGATCCAAGATTGATAGTAAGAGTTCTTGACAATCAAAGGCCATGTTTTCCTAAGTCTCTTACATCACTTGGTGAAGACAAGCATTTAGTGTAATACTTTTGTTTTTTAATCTTTTCGCACTTTTTATTTGGTTTTGTATTAATGACTTTAATAGCTAGTTTCTTATGTTGAAGGTGAAACTTCCTTATCATTTGTCTGTGGTGTCTTGGCGTTATTTTACTGTCTATATAAAATAAAAGATTTACACCATTCATATCTCCACGGACTATATGGAGATATGTTGGCTACATGGTCGGGGGTTAAGAGAATGGTTTGGTAAGGTTCTTGCCTTGTTCAGTGCATAGATCCTGCAAGGACCTGGGTCAAGCTTACTAGGACCTCCTTCAATACCCCCTGGTATTGGATGGCGGGGGTGCGAATGGCTTGATCCCCTCATAAGTAAACTACTATTAATACATTAACCTGGCTACTTGGGATTGTATCCCTGCTGACTCAAACCACTTAGCCGAGGGTAACGTCACCTTCAAAAGAGGGGCCTACCATATTACACATTAATAACTTAATTAATTATCTTTCAATAATCCAACCCTTTAGGATTGTATCCTTGCTGACTCAAACTACTGGGTTGAGGGTAATGTCACCTTCAAAAGAGGTGCCTACTACTATAACTAAGATAATCTCTTAAAAAGTGCAAAAGTGCGGAAAACATCAAAGGTTACACTAAAGGCGAGTCGGATCCAAGTGATTCATCTTGTCTATCTGTTTTATTTTTATTTTCAGCATTTTTAATTGTGTTTAAATTTTCTTGTTTAAAACCTTTTTCTAAATTTTTGATTTGATTAGACGTTGAGGATAAACCGGTACTAAAAGCTCTTGTGTCCTTGGATGACCTCGGTATCTTACCAACGCTATACTACGCTCACGATGGGTGCACTTGCCCATATGTGTGTTTAGTGTTAGTAAAATATCGTGTTTTATAAATTTAAAACTTGACTAAAGTGTTAAAAGGGGCTAAAAATATACATAAATACTTATAACACACGACACGCATCAAGTTTTTGGCGCCGTTGCCGGGGACACAAGGATTTTAAGAAAGTTAGGAATCAACAGCCTAATCGTTTTTCTTATTTTTTCTATTTTTTTAGGATTTTTCTTAAATTTTCAGCTTCTGCAGAGCTCAGCATGGGTCGTGCCCGCTGAACACGGCCCCGTGCCCAATCTTTGGTACTGGCATCCTGTTTAAAGTCAGACAGTAGCTGAACACGGGGCCCTGCCCAACCAACATGCCCCGTGCCCAAGCATCAGATACTGTAAACATAACCGTAAGATCCCGACGGTTGGTAATTTCTGACACAAACATGAGCGATACTGATTTTTTTACTATCGATCCTCTTATGGTACGGGGTGTCAAATATGTGGTGGAAATCATGAAGAATTAAAATGTTATTTTTTAAATTATACTCTCCACTATATAGACCCATTGTTTTCCTGTAGCCTTAAGAGGGGCGAAAGTAAAAGTAATCCCTATCTCTCCCTCGAATGCTCTCAATCGTCCCTTCTAGATGAAATGCTTCTTAAAGAATTCTTTCAGCTAGAAGAACTAATTCTCCGATGGATAAAAGAACTTGAGATGGACATAACTAATTCATCTCAAGACGACATCCAAGAAGAATTATTGAGATCTCATTCGGATAAAAGCAACATCGTCACTCCCGAAATCACCTCTAACTCTTGCGAAGACTTGAGCGATAGTCGTCCCTGTGTCGATTGTGCCGTGAAGGACTCCCCATCGACTTCCGTCGATGCATACATAGACCTGAGCGATTCGACATACACCTTCTTTAACGAGAGCCCGGAGAAGGGTTGGACTTGTCCACCTACATTTAGCAATGGAATCACCCTTTCCGATAACCTCTTGCGTTCTCGTCTAAATCTAGGGCAACTTAGGTATCTCATGCACTTTGGTGTTGTTCCGTCCAGTAAGGAACCACCCGATTCGGATAAATTCCTTAAAATTGGACAAAACTTCATAAACAGCCTCTAGACACGGGGCCGTGTCCAGGTCAGCACGCCCCCGTGTCCACCAAAAGATTCCCCGTCTGACTTTCTGTCAGAATACGGACAAAATGTGTCAGAATCTTGTCTGCACACGGGGCCGTGTCCAGCGTGCTGTCGTTTTCTATAAATGCAGCAAGATTCCTGCACATTTGGACCACTCCAAAGATAGAGATTTGGTGGGATCTTCACACATACCATCCTAGGTATATTCTAAAGAAGGTTCCCAACAACCATCTTGTTTTTTCTACTTTTTTCTATTGCCTTCGTCTTCATTTTTACCTCAAACGCCTCCATTAGAGCTTGAAATCACCATGGTTTCAAGCTTTATTGTGATATTTGTTAGATTTTTATTCAAGGAATCTTGTTAAAAATAAGTTTTACAACACTGTTTTAAGTTATTTCTGCTTAAAAATGTCTCAAAAGTCAGAAAAATAATTTAAAGCTTCAAGATTCCTTGTTCCAAAATTCTGCAGAAAGGTGAACACGGGTGTTGGTGCATTACGTCTGTCGACTTCGTCTTGTATCGAGTCTTATAATAGAATTGTTAGATCAGGGCACGTAGTACGAGAATCTAGGGTTTGTGTGTGAAAGTTTAATTTCGTATGAAAGAGCATTTAGCTAATTTCGCTCGAAATAGCAATTTGTTATTTCGTACGAAATAGCAAGTGTAATTCCATGCGAAATTAGCTCCCCTATATATACCCTAGATGCAAAATCATTTGTAAGGTTCATGTTTCCGGTACCGAAGTGCTGCCGATGTGTCTACTGATCTGTAAACATGTTATAATCAATATACAAGACAATTAGAAGTATTTCAAGCTGTTACAAAGTCTAATCAATGAATTCCGCCTCTGATTAGACCGAGAACTCTTCTAAACGACTCGTTTGGGTTACAGAACGATCCTACAAGTGGTATCAGAGCTCAGGAGGAAGAGTTCTTACCAATTTCAGCTTGAAAATCTGTTTTCTACACCTTCTTTTCAAAATTAACAAGTTTTTACGGTCAAAATGACTTGAATTTCACATATTAAATGCGAAACAGTGTTTTAATGAATCCTTGAGAGAATTGGACCTTAATTCGATCTAAAAGTGATAAAATTGATAATTTCGCTTGAAAATGGTTTCGGATTAAGTGACGTCAGCATTATTTCGTACGGAATTACCTGCTTGATTTCACACGAAATTACCTAATTTCGCTCGAAATTACCTTATTTTGCATCAGAGTCGTTTGGGTATTACACACGAATTTAGATAATTTCGCACCAAATCGATATTTCGTTTGATAATTTAGCACAAAATTACATATTTCGTTTGATAGTGTGCTATTTCACACGAAATCAGTTATTTCGCACCAAACTAGTATTTCTTGTGAAATCTGATTTCGTTTGAAAGGCTATTTCACACCAAACTGTTTTCGTATCAGTGTGTTATTTCGTTTGAACTCATATTTCGTGTAAAAAGTTCTGATTTTGTTTGTGTTGTTATTTCGTTTGAAGGTATTTTGCAGATTACTGAATCATGGAAGAAGAATTCTACAATGCGTTTGCTACACCAGTTGCTCCTGTTACAGCTGCTGAAACTCTTTACAGTGAGAATGAGACGGGAACTTATCAAAAACCACCGAAGCTTGTGTACATCGAAGATTTTTGAGGATGGCAAAATCGATTTGAAAACTGGGTGCAAGCTTATAAGTTTGACGCATGGTGTTCATTAGAGAAAGATTACGAGAAACCTAAAAATGAACGTGGGCTTGAAAAAGCTTTTTGTGACTTTTTAGAGGGTGATAAATTGAAATATACAAGTGAAAAAATGATGATCAGTATTCTTCAACAAGCGATTAAAGAAGATATCTTTGTTTTGCTTCAACATGAGGGTACTGCTAGATCTATTTGGACGGCATTGATTCAAAAGTTTAAAGGAAGTGCAGATATGATCAAGAACAAAAAGGCATTATTGAAGAAATCATTTGACATGTTTGTAGCTTTTGACCATGAAACAACAAAAATGACCATTGATAGATATTGTCATCTGGTTTTGGAAATGGGAAGGTTGGACATAAAGAAAGACGATGATGAATGGGTTGATAAACTTGCTGATGCATTACCACAGCGGAAATCGGGAACTTATTTGTTGATCCTTAAACACATGAGAAAATATGAAAATATGAATCTAGCACAGTTTATTCAGAAGATTGAAGAGCACGAGTTGGATATCCAGAAAACGGCAATCATGAAGAATCCAAATGCTCAACAGGATGTCAGTTTATACTACAGAGGAAACAAATTTGAAGTTACTCCAAGCCCAAAGATCCAAACTGGTTTCAGTGCTGATAGTTCTTCTGGAACGAAAGGTAGTACCGTGACTCAGAGTGGTGGACATCCGTCTTCGTATTCAAGCTTTGATCCAAATCATACAACACCAAGTCCTCAACAACAAAATTATACAAATCTGCAGTGCAATGTTACTTTAAACATTCAAAATGGTCAAAATCTTTCTCCAAAAATAGCTAAGCAACACATGGCATCACTCGTTGCTATGTTGGAATCATATGAAAGTTTGATTGCTGGAAAAATTGGAAATCCGATGCTTGTCAAAGAAGATTATGACCAGATTGATGCTGAAGAACTTGAGTTGATGGACGTCAAGTGGTGTTTAGCTAGTGCTGTTCGAAGAGCAGAAAAGTTTCAACAAATCACTGGAAGAGATGACTTTAATGAATTGTCTAAATCTCCAATAGGGTTTGACAAATCAAAGGTTACGTGTTTTCGTTGTCGAGAAAAAGGTCATTTTAAGCGTGAGTGCAAAAACAAAGAAGCAAATGGAAGACAAGATTAGTCTGGAAAGAACAATTATTATCCAAAATCAATTTTTCATCAGATTGCTCTACAACCACAAACTGCACATGCACGAGCCATTGAAGAAAAAGATAAAAGAGCTTGTTATGGTATAATTGACCAAGATGATGAAAAGGTTGCAGAGGGAATTAGCTGGGATAAATATATTCCACCTGGTTCGGGTCTTGTTGCTAGAATTCTAGAAGAAGATGATGTCAAATCTAGTCGGAAAAGAATACCGATTTTTCCAGATTTAGGAAGTGATATTGATACCGATGATGAAGAAGAATATCTGAATAAAGCTAGAAAAGGTCTGGATCCTGATAGTTTTAATTTGTTTTTTTTGCAGATAAAGTTGAGATGCTGAATGAAAAGAAGATTGCCAGATTGAAGAGAGAGCTAGAACCAATAAGAATGACTGATGAAAAGGCAAAGATGGAAGCTAAAGAAGGAAATGGTGAATCAATAATTGAGAAGGTGAAAGAAAAGATCGTTGAAGTAGAGAAAGTGGTAGAGAAAATTGTTGAAGTTCAAAAAATAGTCGAAGTTGAAAAACTCGTCGAAGTTGAGAAAATTGTCGAGGTAGAAAAAATTGTTGAAGTTGAGAAGAATGTCGAGGTTGAAAAGATAGTTGAGGTCATTAAACCTTGTCAGAAATGTTTAGAATCTTGCAAAGATTGTGATGCGAAGGATAAGAAGATCGTTGAATTAGAAAAGATGAAAGAAGATTTGTTGTCTGATGTGAAGTATGTGAAAGAGTCATATGATGTACTAAACAGAACAGTTGATGGATTGAACAAAACAAATCGAGAAGTAGATGCTGCAATGACAATGATGAGTTTCACTTTAATGACAAAGCAGAAAGTCATCAATGAGTATATTGAAGACTGTGCAAAGCTAAAGCAGGATTTGGAACTCGAAAAGATTGAAAACGAAAGAATAAAACGTTTGTTGTTGAGTTATACAACTTGTGATTACTTGATTGATCGAGTTTATCCTACTATTGCAGGTCTTGAAGCATTCCAAGACAAAGAGAAGGAAACGGATACTGGTAAGAAACAAAGTGTCAAATATAACAAGTGTCCGCCTCCGATTAGGAATAGTTATTCTCCCAGAAAGCCAAATGAGGAACGTTTAAATAAGGCTCTCAACACCAAGTTAAAGTCTAAAAATCTTGATGAGTTACCAGATAACATTGATGTCACATTCACAGCGTCTGACACTGATCATGAGTCTGAGTTGTTAAAGAAAGTGGTCGATCAGGTGTTGGATATGGATGAAGAGTCAAAGTCGGAGTCTAAATCTGAAAGTCCGAGTTCGTCAGAAAAAAGTCCGAGTTCACCAGTTAAACGAGTTTACAATAAAGAATTCTTGTTATCAAAATCTATTTTGAATGACGGACCAATCAAAGTGGCATATACTTTGAATGATTCAGACAAATTATATTCTGATGAGGAATTTCCAATAAGAAGTGTCAAAACTGAAATGATCAAACAGGTTTTCAAGTTAACAGAAATTAATATTTCTAAAATAAAAGATTTAAATCTTCATGTAAAACCTAAAAAGTACACTTCAAGATTTCAACAGAGATTGAACAAGAAAAAAGGTTACAGTTCTGGTTCAGGTTATCGAAAGAAACCAAACCATAACGGTAATTTCAAAAAGCAGGGTTTAGGTTTCATTCCCCCAGAAAATTATAAAAATGGGAAAACTTATAAAACAAAAACTAAATTTGTTTCAGGTGAAAGTTCAGTGGAAGAAGTAAAGAAGTCTTTTTTGGGAGACAGTCAAATCAAGAGTTTCTTGCTGAGAAGAAAAAGAATATGATGATGAGAAATAAGCAAAGAGTTGAGAGAAGAACGTGTTTCAAATGTCACAAGATTGGACACATTGCTTGGAATTGCCAAAAGTCCAATTATACAAAACAGGAAGTTTCTTCTAACTCTGAATTGAGAAAGAAAGTTGTTGATAAAACAGAACAACTTTTTAAAAACGATTATGCGTTTGAAAATTCAACTTTTGAAACTGGTGAAAGTTCAAAATGTTTTTACAAAAGAAAAGTTGATTTAAACAAACAAAGATGGGTTGTAAAATCTGAGAGTAGTTCTGACAGTGAATCTGATTCCATAAAATCAGAGGAGACATCTGTTGAGAAAAAGAATGAGAATTTCGTTCCTGAGTTGAACGATGAAAATTTTCCACCATTACGAGCAGAAAATTTGAAATCAAAAGGTAGGTTTGAGATTTCAGGTCAATTCTTCTCTGGTAAAGGAGAATTTGATGCTGAAAAGGCTTTCAATGGGAAAGTCAAACATATTTTTGGGAAGATGGTTGATGGAAAGGTTAAAAGTGCAAAAGATTTTTACAGATCAAAAGGAGGTTGGGATGAAATTGAATCAAAATCACCCAAGGTTGGTCAGGCTTGGGTGACTGCATTTTCAAACTAAAATTCTCACTTGCCGGAGCTCCCAGGATGGTAAGAGTGGAGCATGAATCGGCATCTTTCTTGAGAAATTCACGTTTGTGATATTTCGACTTACAAGTGGTAAATCAGGGACATTAAGTTGTACTTGATTTTCTACAAGTGGTATTGTTGATAGTACCTAAAACTGTTATATTTTTCAAATGGTTGAAAGAACAAGGTGATGAATTGATCCCCTAATCTACAAGTGGTTTTATGAAATAAGCAAAACTTATTTTCCGGAAAAACCATTTGATTAAAATAAACTTAAGTGTTTTGAAATCATAATGGGAAAATAGTTTGTTGAAAGGGGGAGTTCTGATTGTTTATGCCAAGTGGATGGCAAATTGAAGTGATTTGATATTAGTTGTCACGTTTCTTGTATAGTTTGTTTTAAAATTTCTTTTAAATGATTTTGCATTTTAGGGGGAGTAAGAATTTCAGAAAATCCAAAAACATTTGAAAATTTGAAAAAAATGAAAAACATGATAAATTCAAAAATGAGTTTTGTGAAAAATAGGAAATGATAGTACATCAGTAGATGATCACAGCATGCTAAAGAATTGGAAAGAAAAATGTGATAAACGGTCTCACTGATGATATGCCAGTAGGTTTTTACACATTTAGTAGATTGTGTCGATATATAAATCTAAATTTCAAACTTGCTTATATCGTGGGGAACATCTCTCGGATATATAGGTAACCCCCGAAATCTTGTTTGAAAGGTTCCTTTTTCTAAGATACTAGGTCTTTATACTCAGTGATATCTGGGGTATTATCCCGGGACTTCTGATTTTGCGGAAGCAATGGCCTAGTCCCCGTATAATACTTTTCGGTTGCTTGAAATATAGCACCCCCCTCAGCATAAAAAATGATGAAACATTGAAAAATGCTAATCATGTGCTGTTGAAGAAAAGATTCTCTAAAGGGAACACACCTTAAGTCGAAGCCGTCATCTCTCTGATTTTGCGGAAGCTATAGTCTAAGCTCTCACGGCCCTCGCATTTTAACCCTTTACAGATATCATCTAGGTATACTCACCTGTAAGACTGAATATTGGCATCTGGATACGGGAGTATATTCTGAGGTGGGACACACGAATAAGTTTACGTGCTTAAAACACTAATCTCGTATCTCGAAACAGTTGAACTTTGTGTGAAAATTTAAGTGGATCAGTATACTAACAATCTACGTGAATCGTTTAGAACTTAAAATGTTTAAAGCTTAACGGTGTTGGTGATTTGTCTCATAAACTAATATGATCCTCTTACACAAACTCACAAAAATATTGTTTGTAAATATTTCTTTACTGTTTTTCTTTATCAAAAATCCAAAAAGATTTTCGGAGTGTGTTAGCATAAATTTTGAAAATTTCAAAAAGATTTTAGACAACTGATGTTGAAAAGCTGATTTTCAAAAGTCCAAGTGCTAAACTTGACAAACAGGTTTGGGAGTGTGTGATTAAAAATAATATACATACATGTAGTCATCAAAAATTAAAATTTGTTATATCATTAATTGATGTTTTGAATTGAATGCATCTAGAGGTTAGCAGAGTTTAAATTTGTTAAATTTAAAATTTGTGAAATTTATTGTGTGATTAGAATTTTGTGCAGGTCTCAGTTTATAAACCTGAGCAGAAGGTGAGCCAGGTTTACTATCCCGGAACAATTTAAGGGGGAGTCTGCTAGTAGATTAACATCCAAGGAGGAGAAGAGTTGATGATGCTAAGAGATCTGATCAAGAGGAATCAGAAGTCGCAAGAGCCAGTGATTGATCCTGAATCTGATCAAGATATTGTAAGAGCCAGCTTCAGTTCCTGGTAAAAGAGAGAAAGAAGAAGAGAGAAGATAGAGGATGCTTACTCTGTCAGATACTTTGAAAGACTTTGAAAGAGCCCGAAGACTGATAAAGACTGAAGATTGTGAAGACTCGACACTAAAGACTCGTCAACATCCGAGGGGGAGTCTGTTGGTGCATTACGTTTGTCGACTTCGTCTTGTATCGAGTCTTATACTAGAATTGTTAGATCAGGGCACGTAGTACGAGAATCTAGGGTTTGTGTGTGAAAGTTTAATTTCGCATGAAAGAGCATTTAGCTAATTTCGCACGAAATAGCAATTTACTAATTTGTACGAAATAGCAAGTGTAATTCCATGCGAAATTAGCTCCCCTATATATACCCTAGATGCGAAATCATTTGTAAGGTTCATGTTTCCGGTACCGAAGTGCTGCCGATGTGTCTACTGATCTGTAAACGTGTTATAATCAATATACAAGACAATTAGAAGTATTTCAAGCAGTTACAAAGTCTAATCAATGAATTCCGCCTCTGATTAGACTGAGAAGTCTTCTAAACGACTTGTTTGGGTCAAAGAACGATCCTACAACGGGGACGTGCTCAGTGAGCACGGGGCCGTGTTCTAGGTACTGTTTCACTAAAATGAATTCTTTTCGGTTTGTTTTCTTAGAATGTCGAGCAGAAACAGTGGAACATCATCGTCACACTCAAGAAACAACCGACAAGGGAGAAGGACATCGGTAGAAGACTCTCTCGTCAACTATGTCTATGCCTTGAGAGAGGCCATAGACGAAATGACGGGGGTTGAAGAAGCTCTGGTCGACCGTATCAATCATTTATCGGTGGGTCTAGAAGGGTGTCTTAGGGAGATTAACCTTTTGCACTAAAGGTTGAATTTCCTCGCTTCCCCTCCTTTGGTACCAATCATTACACAAAGGGCATGGAATGTGGTACCAGAAGTTATCATATCGGCCGAGTGGTAAGCCGTGCATGCAGACCCCCCTCGAGACATACTCCCTGGGGTCCCGGTCACCGCCGCTCCTCCCCCACAAGATGTTGAAGAAAATGAGACCGCCTTCTTCCTCCCAAAAGAGATAGAGGAATGGCTCAACGACATCTAGGGGACACCTCTCGGCTTCGAGTTGGACGATACCTACGAAATACCGGGAAGCTATTTCCGGGCTTTTGATATTCCTATAATAAGGGTAGAACTCGTTAGGATGATTTCATGTATCATTTGACCTAACTATCTTAGGAACTTTCTTTTTAACTTTTTATCTTTCTTTATTTTTCTAGGACCTTATTGTAATTCTCTCTATTTAATGAATGATGGTTTTTAAAAATTATTTGGTGTTTGGATGATGTTGTAATGGGTAAACACACTTGGATGGTGAAGGATAATAAGGCAGACTTGAACCAACACCCCATGCATAAAAACAGAGCCTCCCGAATATTTTTCTTCATTACAGCAACTTCAGCACGGGTCGTGCCCAGCCAACACGGCCCCGTGCTCAAGGGTCTGCAGAAAAATGCCCAGTTCATGTATCTGGACACGGGGCGTGTTCGCTGAACATGCCCCCATGCCCAGCCTTCTGTTACTTTTTGTTGATTTCTGTTACTGGAAATCTGAATACGGGTCGTGCCCGGTCACCACGGCCCGTGTCCAGGTGCCGAGTAACAGAAAATTTTTGTCTAACACACCTTTTTACACATTCAATCAACCTAAAAACTTATTTTTGAGACACATTGAGGACAATGTGTAATTTAATTGTGGGGGGATGCTAAAACCTTGAATTTTGTTAGTCATAATTACAAGCCTTACACAAAACTCTATTGGAACCGCTAAACACCCCAAATTTTTTTCAAAAACTTTTCATTTTTTTTACTTGTTTTGGTTTAAATCGGGAAAAACAAGTTCTAAAAAGGTTATATTTTTATAAATTTACAACCGATAGCGTCGTGACAAAAAGAACCAACATAAGAAAATTATGAAACGGCATGACAAATCTAGTTAAAATTTGATTATATATACTTGATCACATTAAAAACCCATTCCCACAAAAAGTGAGTTTTGAGCCTTTATTGAGCATACAAATACACATCTTTAAACTATTTTTCGTTTCTTGTGTGAATAGCCGCTTGGTTTCTTACGACTCTAGAACTTGCCATGACGATACATTCCCGGTCCTTACCAACTTAAACCCAAGTAAGTAAATGACGGAGGCATTAGGACTAACCCTTTTTATTTCAACACCATTATTTTCTTTTTTTTTACCACATACCCAAAATCCCCCTAGTTAACCCCTTTGAGCCTAAATCTTTTCATTTCTAAACCCAAAACAAACACCCTTTACCCACCAAAACCCTTTTTCATTTTAAACCCCCTTATTTTAGTAAAAAACTCGGTTTCCATGTGACATTCCTTATTAAAAAAAATATATATGATGAAGTATAGCAATAAACAAACAAGCTCCTCAAAAAGAAACTTTGTTTGAAAAATACTTCGGTTGAATAAAAAGTCACAAAAACAAAATGTTTTACGAAAACCGACGCTTTTTACGCCTTTTAGCCCTTTTCTACTAAACACTAACCCAAAAACCACCTACCTTTAACCCAAGCCTAACCTTTCCCCAAAGTCCTCTTGATATTTACAAAGGTTTATATTTAAAAAGGAGGAGGATTGATAGCTTAGCAAGCATATGGTAGAAGTAAGTTCCATGCCGGTCTCGAGTGTTTCACAAAAATACATCTTCGGCCGAGTGTTGAGTGATCCCCCGTGAGGTATGTGAACTTGTATATAAATGGAATTTTCAAAGAGGCATGTTATTCCCAAATAAGTAATTTCTCTTATGAAATGTTCTAAATAAATCATAACAAATAGGATTGTAAATAACATAAAAGCAAAACCTAATAAAGAATCTTGGAATCCCGACACTCTAGATAAGCCCAAAACCTTATCTTCTACCCATTCCATTTGGGTATGTAAGCCACATTATAAAGAGTTTTGCTTGAGGACAAGCAAAAATTCAAGTGTGGGTGTATTTGATGTGTGTAAAATGCAACATATAAATTACATCAAATGAGGCATAAAACTAACCCTTTTTTAGTACTAATGTTGGAAAAAGTGTGATTTTGCCTTCCTTTTGTATTTTCAGGGTTAAATGAGCGTAAATGAACAAAAGAAGCAAAAATACAGCTAAATCTAACATAAATACAAGAAAAGGAATAAACGTGGCATGCCCGACCCCTCGACAGCATCTTCCCAAGCAAAAACAGAACAACCGAAGGCTGAACACGCCTCGTGCCCAGCGGACATGGGGGTGTGCCCAAGTGTCTGTAGAAAGGACAAAGTTGTAGAAGCTTCTATTTCCTAGTTCCACACGACCGTGGTCAACGCTAAGATTCGCAGAATCCAAGCAAATCTTGATAGTACAGATACGCTTCTGCACACGGGGCTGTGCCCAACGGACATGGGGGCATGGTCAACTAATACAGACAAACTTCATTAAATGAAGAAAGAGAAAGAGGATGGACACGGGGCCGTGCCCAATGGACACGGGGTCGTGTCCGGGCTTCTGTGCAGGCTATAAATAGGGGTGCTTGGTTCATTTCAAAGGCATCCCTTGACAAACCACCTCGCTCCCACTTCACCCACACTCCACCACCATCACAACACCCACATCCACCACCATCATCCATCATAGAGTGTGTGTAGTAGTATCGGGATCCAAGATTGATAGTAAAAGTTCTTGACAATAAAAGGCCATGTTTGCCTAAGTCTCTTACATCACTTGGTGAAGACAAGCATTTAGTGTAATACTTTTGTTTTTTAATCTTTTCGCACTTTTTATTTGCTTTTGTATTAATGACTTTAATAACTAGTTTCTTATGTTGAAGGTGAAACTTCCTTATCATTTGTCCGTGGTGTCTTGGCGTTATTTTACTGTCTATATAAAATAAAAGATTTACACCATTCATATCTCCACGGTCTATATGGAGATATGTTGGCTACCTGGTCGGGGGTTAAGGGAATGGTTTGGTAAGGTTCTTACCTTGTTCAGTGTATAGATCCTGCAAGGACCTGGGTGAAACTTACTAGGACCTCCTTCAATACCCACTGGTAATGGATGGCGGGGGTGCGAATGGTTTGATCCCCTCATATGTAAACTACTATTAATACATTAACCTGACTACTTGGGATTGTATCCCTGCTGACTCAAACCACTTAGCTGAGGGTAACGTCACCTTCAAAAGAGGGGCCTACCATATTACGCATTAATAACTTAATTAATTATCTTTCAATAATCCAACCCTTTAGGATTGTATCCTTGCTGACTCAAACTACTGGGTTGAGGGTAACGTCACCTTCAAAAGCGGGGCCTACTACTATAACTAAGATAATCTCTTAAAAAGTGCAAAAGTGCAGAAAACATCAAAGGTTACACTAAAGGCGAGTCGGATCCAAGTGATTCATCTTGTCTATCTGTTTTATTTTTATTTTTATTTTCAGCATTTTTAGTTAGTTTTAATTTTCTTGTTTAAAACCTTTTTCTAAATTTTTGATTTGATTAGATGTTGAGGATAAACCGGTACTAAAAGCTCTTGTGTCCTTGGACGACATCGGTATCTTACCAACGCTATACTACGCTCACAATGGGTGCATTTGCCCATATGTGTGTTGAGTGTTAGTAAAATATCGTGTTTTATAATTTTAAAACTTGACTAAAGTGTTAAAAAGGGCTAAAAATATACATAAATACTTATAACACACGACACGCATCACGTATTGTCACTTTTAACCCCTTTTAACCTAATATTTAGGTTATATAAAGGTTTTAAGGCATATGTAACTTAGATTTTGCCCGTAAATGACGTGGATGCCGGTTCATTTGGTTGTACGGTTACGCGTTTCGCAAATAACGCACAACGCTTTATCGAACACGAAAATAATCGAAATTTCGCAATGATTGATAATTTTACATTCTCATAAATAAAATACAATATTTTATTGAATACAAAAATGTTCATATTTGTACACATGGTCCGTACGCTGGGGTTTAGGCAGACTTTTGCAGTTAGTAAAAAATAGCCCCTGGGCTTGGATAAACGTGTTTTTGTCATACCTAACCCTTCAAAACTTATTTCTAAGTTATGTAAAGGATATTTAGGGTATGTGTAGCTTATGTCCTTAAATTTTTATATCTTTTGGCCATTTGACACTTTTAGTCCCTCTCCTTTCTCGTAGTTGAGATCAGTCAGAGATTCGGGACGCGTTTTAGCTAACGCTCAATAGATTTTATTTCTCCTTCCCAAATTTGGGATTCAAATACGTTTCGGTTAACTTCAGTATTTTGGTCCTTCCTCCTTCCACATAGTCGGGATTAGTTGGAGGTTTCTAATTCCACGTAGACGGGATTAGTTGGAGAATTAGACACGTGTCGTCACGTAATTGGACGGAATTTTTGAGGTGTTACATACTCCCTCAATAAGACTCGGTGCACTCGTAACTACAAATCCCCATTTCATTTTGAAACTCTAAACTTGGACAATTCCGCTCAAAACAACACCAAGTTGTTTTCCACCAAATAATATCCACGAGATTGTAAATTTGTTCAACATATGCTACTTTTAGCAAGATTAGCGAACCATCTGAATTATCAAAACTTTGTTTTAAAAATCATTCTAAAACATTTCCTTAGTTTTGCAATATACTGTATTAATAATTTCATTAGGGTTTATGAAAACATAGATCAAAACCCAAAACATCAAACGGTTTTGTATTGTTTAGTCTTACTACGATTATACTACATGTTTTCTAACACGCATGTTAGAAAAAAATATTATAGCAGGCCCATTATAAAATCGAACATTTACATACAATGTTTTCCAATGATATAGTCTATAAAATAAACCATTTTTTGATCATGTTTAATGCACACATAGGCAATTAAATGTTTACATAAAACATTTTCGTTCATTATGACTTATAAAATGAACAGTCTCTAAACTTGTATTCGTGATATACGTTTTCTAACACGCGTGTTAGAATATTAAAGTCATTTTATATATGTGACAACTCGTATTTTTGTTGTTCTTTTGTACTTTGCTTCATGGTGTAATTTACGTGTTCGTTATGTGGAATGATTATTATGGTTAATGATAATGTAATGGTTGTAATGTGTTAATGTACTATGTGAATGTTATGTCAATATTCTGGTTGTATAAACTTCCAGGTCGCACACGTTGATCGGGCCGCACACTCCCATCTCTACCGCACACTTTTGTCTCGGCCCACACTTGTTATCAAGCCCTACTACCTGAGCCCAATCCGTTATGGGTCACACATACATGTAGACTAGGGGGTGGGTGTTTGTGATTTTTGGGAAAACATATCAAACCTTAACTACCTCTCCTCCCTCACTCGAAACCGACGGCAACCCCTCTCCTCCTTCGAAGCTCTCCTCGGATCGTAGCATCATCTCTCTCTTGTTCTAGCATCCTCGCACACTCTTCACTTTTCCGGTTAGTACGACCACCACTAATTGGATTTACATTCTTTATAGTTCTTGATTATGTGTTTACATGTTAGTCTATATTAGTATATGCATGAAATTAAAGCATGAGTTCGAGTTGTGTGATGATCATAGATATGGTTCATGAGGGTGATTCACTGATATGGTTGTATTGTAATGATTTAGAAGTCGGTTATGATTATAGAGTTTGATGCGTTGATTGATGATCGCATGTGATTAGCAATAAGAGTTGTGATTATGCATGATTAGGGTGTGATTATGGTTATGAGAATCAATGAAACTGTGTGATTATGTGTCTTAGATGTATGACGGCGAGTAGGGTTTGTAGGAACATGTATGATAACTGCAAAAAAATCATTGTTTGATCTGATTGAAACTGTAACAACCTGACTTTTTGGATCGTTACCTGTCCTTGTTATTCTTTTTGTAAACGTTTGTACTCTGAGATTCGATGCTAATTAACCCATAGCGTTAATATGATTGGTTAAACTATATTTTCAAAGCATTTTTAAACGTATATTACAACGCTATTTTACAACGCTTACTTAATAACGATTATTGCATTTAAACGTTGTTTATAACGCTTACTACTTAAACGCATTTTATCGCATTTTACATCGCTTATTTAGACTAAATGCTATCGTAACGCAAACTCGAAACGCGGATTATTTATATTATATGTGTTTATTGTGTGATTATTTGTTAAATATTATGTGGTTATCAACGCAACGCTTATACGCTCAACGCTCACTCGAAACTCGATTAAACGCAACGCAACGCTTAACAAACGAACCAAAGTTGGAAAACTAACTCGCGCAAACATGGCCGTTCGAATGGCCTTCCGTCCGAATGGACATTCGCTCGGATGACCATCCGACTGGAAGGAGCCATCTGAACGCTGTCTCATTAAGAAACTCCCTCGCACGCCATCAGGTCACGATAGCATTTGGGTTATCGTTGATCGTCTTACGAAATCTGCTCACTTCTTACCGATATGAGAAGACTTTAAGGTAGAACGATTAGCACGAATTTATACCAACGAAGTCATTTGTTGACATGGGACGCCTCGTGTCATCATCTCTGATCGAGATGGTCGATTTACCTCACGTCTCTAGGAGATATTCCAATCTTCCCTCGGTACTACTCTTAATCTCAGTACCGCATTCCATCCCCAGACCGACGGTCAGACTGAGCGCACGATCCGCACCCTTGAAGACATGCTTCGCTCGTGCGTTATAGATTTTGGTGGAGGTAATTAGGATTCGCATTTACCTTTAGTAGAATTCTCGTACAATAACAGTTATCACGCTAGTATTCAAATGGCACCCTTTGAGGCATTATATGGTAGAAAATGCCGATCGCCTATAGTATGGCACAAGATCGGAGACACTCAAATCACCGGTCCTGAGTTATTACAAGAAACGACTGACAAGATCCTCCAAATACGAGACAATCTCTTGAAAGCTCGAAGCCATCAGAAGAGTTACGCCGATAAACGCCGCAAGCCCCTTGAGTTTGAAGTTGGTGATCACGTACTCCTAAAGGTTTCACCTTGGAAGGGCGTGATCCGATTCGGTAAGAAAGGAAAGTTAGCACCACGATACGTGCGTCCCTTTAAGATTCTTGAAAGAATTGGCAAAGTGGCCTACCGACTTGAATTACCGGAGAAACTCAACGACGTACATCTGACTTTTCACATCTCGAACCTCAAAAAGTGCCTAGCTGAGGAAAACCTTCACGTGCCCCTTGAAGATTTGCAAATAAACGAGACGCAGCACTTTGTGGAAAAGCTAGTAGAAATCATGGATCGAGAGACCAAGAAACTTCGACGCTCTCGCATTCCTATAGTGAAGGTTCGCTGGGAAGGCAAACGATGTGGCGAGTTCACTTGGGAACTCGAAAGTGATATGAAAGCTAAATACCCACAACTCTTTGTTACGCCTGCTCCTTAACTTCGAGATGAAATTTCCTAAAGTAGGGGAGGCTGTAACAACCCGACTTTTTGGATCGTTACCTGTCGCTGTTATTCTTTTCGTAAACGCTTGTACTCTGAGATTCGATGTTAATTAACCCATAGCGTTAATGTGATTGGTTAAACTATATTTTCAACGCATATTACAACGCTATTTTACAACACTTACTTAATCACGATTATCGCATTTAAACGATGTTTATAACGCTTACTACTTAAACGCATTTTATCGCATTTTACATCGCTTATTTAGACTAAACGCTATCGCAACGCAAACTCAAAACGCGGAATATTTATATTATATGTGTTTATTGTGTGATTATTAGTTAAATCTTATGTGGTTATCAACGAACGCTTATACGCTCAACGCTCACTCGCAACTCGATTAAACGCAACGCAACGCTTAACAAATGAACCAAAGTTTGAAAACTAACTGGCGCAAACACGGCCATTCGAATGCCCTTCCGTCCGAATGGACATCCGCCCGGATGACCATCGAACCGGATGGAGCCATCCGAACGCTGCCCCTCGCGCACCGCCTTAAATCTCGCTCCCCCTTTATAAATACTAACTATATGCCCTCATTCTAACACTTTGACACTCTCATCCGATCCCAAGCTCTCAGTCGCGATTCAAAGCCATTTTGTAAGCCTTTTCTCTCAAATATTCTTCAATCTCCATCTTTAATCACTTCTACTCCATCTTCTTCATCAAGATCACACACATACACTAACTTTTTCATGAAATCATCTGATTTGGACCTCTTGAATGTGGATTTCACTCGTTTTGCTTAGGCAAACTGTTGTGGAGCACTATTCAATCGAGATTGGTTCAAGATCTAAAGGATTTCACACTTTTCAACTTAGTTATGAAAGATTTCAACACTTTTTCAGTTGTTTTTAACTTTTCTTCGGTTTTTACATAAATTTCGATGGAATCTAGATTCAATCAGACTCTCGACTCGTTCCTTAGTCGAAAGTCAGCTTGAAAACGGATTTCCACCAAAGAGATGGACCGACTAACGGGTCAAACATGAAATTTCACCAAGGACAGCCATTTGTCAGAATGGGCAGTGCCCATCCGGACAAATGAACTGGATCTGGTACTTTCCCGTTGCTTGACACGTTATCACACCGTCTCCGTTAACCAAAACCGTTTTTTAAAGAAAATTTTTACGAAACTTCAACTACAGATCATTCGCCCGAATGGCCATCCGTCCGGATGGCCATCCGACCGAATGACCTGACTTTGATAATTTCCATTGTATAAACGCTTTTAACTAAACTCTGAATTTTAACGTTTTCGCAAACAAACACATACTATTCGAAAGGCCATCCGTTCGAATGGCCATCCGCTCGGATGGAACCCATCCATTCGGATAAACTGTTGAACACTTTTACCCCGCTCGACATTCTATTTACAACCATTCAGCCCTGAGAAAACTTATGCTTCTGTTTCCGTGCACAGGCTAACCCGACGCACTCCCTTCAATCCAATCTAGATTGTGTTTATTTGCTAAACACACACTGTAAGTATACTCGAACCCATTTTTGTTTAACGCACTTTTGGGTGTTACATACGTTCTATATCAAAACAGAACACACAACGCAAACACTTTATAAACGCTAACCGCTCCCGCATGCTATAAGTGATTTGTTGAATGCTTGTTACTATGCTTATACAGTGTTACACTAGACCGCCTCTAGCAACGATAGTACTATAGTTTAGACTCAGCACCTGTCGTGGACAGGGGTTGCTAGGGATCACATTACTTTACTTCACGTATTCGCTTCGGTGAACATGTGTCACGCATACTCTACAACGCAGTCCCGTGGTTAGGTTGTATCATTGTTGGTAGTTACATGCTT
The DNA here is from genome assembly GCA_030545235.1 of Helianthus tuberosus. Taxonomy (NCBI): domain Eukaryota; kingdom Viridiplantae; phylum Streptophyta; class Magnoliopsida; order Asterales; family Asteraceae; genus Helianthus; species Helianthus tuberosus. The sequence goes on along the minus strand of CM060420.1, from coordinate 23,875,747 downwards.
CGCCCATTACGTGTTACATGTTGGTTATGCGTAAACGCTTTTTATACTATTATTATGCAAACTTGTGTACTCACCTTTACTCTATGTATTGACTTTTATTTTAACATGTGTGGCAGGTTGATGGATTTGTTATGCTGAAATCAAGATAGGCAGTCTAGAAACTCATCTAATAGAAATCTAGGTTGTCGGACTTGTTTTGTTTAAGAGATGTGACTCTGTGATAACTGTTTGTGGAAAAATTTTTATTGGTATGGGACAATGAATCTTTTAAATATTGTCATTTAATAGTTGTTATGGATTCTCTTGAGCAATTTGGTTCGCCTAGTGTCGCGCCCCGATGTTTCCGCCATCGGTTGGGGTGTGACAGAAACATGCTAAAATTTGTTCACTGTTGTTACGAAATTAAAGGGGTGTAAAAGAGGAAAATCAGTTACGTGAATGAGGTTTCGACAGAGGTTGCGAGTCGCAAACTCCTGGTTCCGAATCGAAACCAGACTTCACAAAACGGGAGGACTCGAGACCAACTGGTTGCGAGTCGATACCAGATTGGTTTCGACTCGGGACATGACTCAAAACCATGGGGTTTCGACTAATGAAGTTATCACTCGAGATCATTGGTTTCGACTCGAGATCTTAGGGGTTGCGAGTCGAGATCTCGTGGTCTCGACTGATGTCCACTCGAAACAAGCTTTAAACTGATTTGGGCCGGACATTGATTATTGGGCCACCCACGTACACTGGGCCGCACACTTTTATGATAAATGTTATGATAGCATGATTAACTGTTACAGTATGTGGAATGTTGCGTGTAATACTTGTATGCTACTTGTGTAATACGTGTAAGGACTACGCGATTTAAGTGTATACGAAACTGATTATCGTTGGCAATCACCTTAGGGTTTGGTAGACCAACTTGGAACGAGTAACATAACATACCGAGCAAAACTAAGGTGAGTTCACTACTCTTTGAGCATGTGTCCCGGGGTGGGACAAACAAACTGGTATTCCTGAGAGGAATGCGTTTTACTGGGTTAAACTAGATGTTGGATAATACACTCAAAACCTATCACCCTAAGTCCCATGTTACTACTGAACTAGTTGCCTGAGAGGCAATGGGGTATTAGTTGATAGCGCTATTAGGCTTGGCAAGCTCACACCGTACCTGAGAGGACGGGCGTGAACTAATGACCTTAACCACATGACCAATGTTGATAGGCATTGGGGAAGGGCAAACAAACTGACACCATATTGCGGTACTCGAGTTATTATCAACATGCTTTCAAATTAAACACTTGGCAACTAAACGTTTTTTACAAAACTGTGAACTCGTCAGCTTTATGCTGATACACTTGTCTGCATGCTTGCAAGTCGTTAGATACATGTCATGGGACTTGCAGTCTGGGATGCTGGAGTGGTCATGGGTCGTGATACTTGGAGAAACATTGAACATTGGCTTGTTTGAACATTATGGCTTTTGAAATGCTTGAACAATTAAATTATTTCCGTTGAACAAGATCATGTTTTAAATTAAATGTTTTGAATTGCACTGTTTACGTTATTGGGAATTTTATTTATTACTTTACTATTAGTTCAATGTGATTGGTGGCTAGATCCTGGTACGTCGCACACCTCGCGAGGGTTTACGCATGTGGTATTTTGAGGGTGTGACAATATATACACAAAACATAACTAAAGTTGGTAATAAATCCCACACAACAAAACCGTCATTTTATGGTGACCTGATTCTTAGAAGACCAATCAAATTCCTAAGAATCAAATATAATATATTTAAAGCAATTGATACGACTTTAATCTCCTATCAATTCAATAACCATTTCGGTCTTTAACTTTTATTTATAAACCCTCCTAATCATCAATTCTACAACATTTCAAATACATATGTGTTAAAAAAAACTTTTCCTATAACATGTTTAGACAAAACATTTCAAAATATTTTTTTTCTAACCATTCTAGCCACACATGTCAAATGAAAGAAATCTTAACCCACACGTTATAAATTTTAATATGAAATGTTAATGCGAATTGTTATATGGTTCATAGAAATAAATCACTTCTAACACTCATGTTAGAGAATAAACAATTACAAATTATTTCCAAACTAATGTTAGAGAATAAACAATTACAAATTATTTCCAAACTAATTGTTTTCATGAACCATTTCTAACATGCTCATTGGAAATCAACGATTACAAAAATTGTTTTAAAGGTGACGGTCTTATAAACCGTTTCTAACACTTTTGGTAGAAGTAAACAATTACAAAAATCGTTATAAAGCTTATCAATAAATAGGTTCTAACATACTCGTTAGAAATAAATGATTATAAAAATCATTATCAAACTTATCAACAAATAGGTTCTAACAAGCTCGTTAGAAATAAACGATTTCAAAAACCGTTATAAAACTTATCATTTTATATAAATAGCACGATTCTAACACGCTCGTTTAGAAATAAATAATTACAAAAATCATTATAAGGCTTATTAGTTTATATCAAAATAAACTATTTTTAACGCTCATTTTTTTAAAACCATATTGTATATAATATGATCATTTCTAACAAGCATGTTAGAACATGAAATGTTTATAAAAAAAACGTATTGTTTATAAAAAAAACGTATTGTTTATAAAAATAAAGCCGGTCTAACGCACACGTTATAGAATTTCACGTTTACAAAAAAACGTATGGTTTACATTAATAAACCCGATCTAACTCAAAGGTTAGAAAAATCAATGATTCTAGAATCGTTTCAAAAACCAAATGGTTGAACCAAAACTATTCGTTTTGTATCATGGTATAGGATTTAAGATTGTATCATAATCTTAATAAATCCGAACATAGCAAGTTTGTACTACACACATATTTCACAAAACAACATTTATAAGATCATAATCTCTAAAAATATTTTTACGTATAAATCCTTTCCTGAACCCAAAATTCTTATAAATAAGTTTTCAAGATTGTAGTAACAATCACACGAAATCTATTTTAAGTTTGTAGGATACGGGTCATGATTTTATTGACAAAATTAATTTAAAAAAAAATAATAAAGATACTCTCTTCATACATTTGGGAAATTTGTAGTACGTGAACCGTGTACAATTCCAAACAAAAGCTAAAAATGAAATACAACATAGTTAAATAATTTGATTCAAACTATAGTCTTTGACAAGAGCTTGAATACCGTTTTCTTGTATGATTTCCGCTTCGTCTTTGATGAACTTGAACCATGTCTCCTTGTGCGATCTTTCTTGGTTGCAATAGTGAACAAACTGATGTTGACGATTGTGGCTGAGGCCTGAGGCACGTGTTCAACACGCTTCCCTTAAAACAGATTATGTGCCTCAACCAAAGACGATGCGTCTATTCACAGAGTACAACAGCCGAAGCAGTCTGTACTGCCGGAAATGGCCACACATCCGAGGTTACACCAGATAAAATTATAGTGTTTGAACTTATGGAACGAATAAGGATGTGATGGTAGAGAGAAATGAGTAGAGAGTACTCCTCTCTCTAGTTAGTCTTCAAATGTTCATCTTTTTTTCCATGCATATAGTTATGTGTTTTTTCTTGTAGTTTTCTATATCTCAAATAAGGCACATATCCTACTATTTTTACAAGAGTTGAGGATGGGTGAAAAGTCTCACTTAATTAGTCACTTAATTAGAGACTTAATTTGAGACATAAAGACTAAATTAAAAGACATAAAACTCTAATTAATTTGAGACATTAAGACTATAATTAAAAGACATAGAAACTCTACTCAAGAATTTAGTCTTTAATTCACCATATGATAAGTCTTGTTAAAATTTATAATTTCACTAAATTCAAAATTTACTAAATATCCATTCACTAAATTTCTAACACAAAATACAATGCAATTTGTAAATTATTATTTCTTTACAAGTGACAATTAGAGGCGGGGCCTAAGTTTCCCAACAACCAAAAAAGGCAATACACAAATGTAGCATCATGACTAGTGTTTTGTATGATTGATTCCTGGTATATCTATTATTTTCTCCATGTTATAAATCAATGAAACACCACAATATTGGCCTTCAAAAGTGTTATCTTCACCTCTCTACTCAATCTCCACCCTTCAATCAAATCATGATAGTAAAAGAAGATCCCAAATTAAGTAACGATGAATTAGCCGTGAAAGTAGCCGCGTGGACTTGGTACGGACATGGATTAGGGTTTGAGCAAACTAAACTATCTGAGAGGGGAAAGCGGGAAGCTATGGAAAACATAAACGAAAATATAAAGGCTTCAATACATTATTTTCCCAAGTTGATGTTGGCAACGAATTATGCCGGTAATACTCTTCTTGACGCATATGAAATAGAAAGAATTTCAAAGGATCTCGATCACTGCATACGGTCTAGTTGTGACCAGTATTATTGTTGCAAGTTTTTTTATGTTGTTTGTGATCCTAGTGATCCGAAAACCATGTCTTCTTCGTTGAAAAGAGATTGTAGGGGGACACAAGAGCATAAGACAAGTAAAGAAGCAAAGTGGTTTGGGTTTAGAGTAATTTATAAGTTATGTGGATAAGGTGGTGTTGTAGAGAAAGTACAATTACCAGCATTGGAAAAAGGGGCAGGTGAATTATATTAGGGAGTTAATATTTTCCATATACCTTCCATCTATATATATATATAGAGAGAGAGAGAGAGAGTAAAAAAAAGGTGTGAGAATAAGATATAGAAATGTGGGAATAGTAAAAGCCTTATATTAGTATATTACAAAGGCTAGATAATGAGAGAAATGAATCATGTGTACAATCTTGAATTATTCAAATAAATACTTTGGTTTTTAGTTTGTATTAATATTCGGTGTCCCACCTGTTAATAAAATGATTTGTAAGGGGCTGTTTGGCAACATCTGAACCAATAAGTGCTGAATGAATAAGAGGTCTGAATGGGTAAGAGGCTCTGAACCAGTAAGGTGGTGTTTGTTTTTTGGAAGAAGAGCTTCCTGGCCTCTTCTGTCTGCACCGTGCAGACGCGGGAAGAGGTTTAGCCTAAGAAGAGTGTTTGTTTTTTTTTTTCGTGAAGTGCTTTTTACCTCTCCCCAACCTCTTCTTGGGGAAGTGATGAGAGGTAAGCTTCTCCAAGCAGAGGTTTACCTCTTCTTGGCACCACCTTCACCTCCGACACTGCTCCGCCACCACCTCCACCTCCGACACTGCTCCGCCACCACCTCCACCTCCGCCACTGCTCCGCCACTGCTCCGCCCTGCTCCGACCCCAAATCGAACCCCCAAATCATCAAATCGAACCCCAAATCATCATCATCAACAACATCACAAACAAAACCCCCAAATCGAAAACCCTAAAATCGAAAACCCTAAATCGATTCGTTGCAGGCTCCGGCCAGGTGTGAAGGCGGAGGTGATGATGGCGGTGGTGAAGTGCTGGCGGTGGTGATGATGGCGGTGGCTAGAGAGAGAGTAGAGAGAGAGTGGAGGTGATGATGGCGGTGGTGCTGATGGCGGAGGTGATGATGGCGGTGGTGCTGATGGCTGTGGTGCTGATGGCGGTGGTGAAGTGCTGGCGGTGGTGATGATGGCGGTGGCTAGAGAGAGAGTAGAGAGAGAGTGGAGGTGTAGATTGTTGTGTGGTGTGTGTCTAGAAGAAGAGGTTTTATATAAAAAAAAACAAACCCTCTTCTCCTTGCAGACTGAAGACATTTGGTCCACCTCTTCTCCTGCAGATGCCTGCAGATGTGGCCTGCAGCAGAAGAGGTTTTCGTGCAGAAAAAACAAACAGCACCTAAGTGTTGAACCAGTAAAGTGCTGTTTGGTTGCACATCTGAATGACTGTGTAAAATGACATTTTTACCCCTCTCAATAAAACTAAATACCTTTCTTTAAAGTATTGTTTGTCCTTTATAGTCAACATTTCTTTTGAAACCATGTGCAACATTTCTGGTGTTGGTAAAGCTCTGTTCTTGCTTTCATTTTTACGCCTCTTTCATTTGAAACCATGTGCCAACATTTCTCCGGCCAGACTCTCTTTTCCCTCTCCTTTTGCTTCTCTCTGCCGCTGTGTGTTCCCGGGCTACTTACGGTTGCCAAAAGCTCCGATCTGGTCGCTTTTGTGGTCGTTGGTACAGTGATGAAAACCTTCGCCGCCTCCGGCGTGGGTTGTGATTTGCTTAGATTTGATACCCTTCGCCGTCTCAGCCGTTTGTTTGTGCCGGTGGGATGCAAACAGCACAGTGGCGGAGCCACAGGAGTGAACGGCTGCTCCGACAAACCTCCGGCAGGCTCCGGTAAGTGTCGTTTCTCTTCAGTTTCGGGTAACTTGTTGGTTTTATACAGTGCTGATTTTTTTTTGGGGATCTTGGTATTTGTTGTGGTGATAACAAGAAGGTCGCCGGCGGGTTTAAGGGTGCGGCGTCTGGAGTGGAGAAGGTGCAGCGGCTGCCGCCTGGAATATGATGAAGAAGGAGATGTTTGTGTTTTTTAGGATTGAGGGGTATACAAGTCACAATTGTCATTCAGAGTTTAGTCAGACTCCACCCCATGTATGACTCGGTCAGACACAAATAAGAGGCTGGGTAAGTTTTAAGAGGGGTGAAACAAACAATCTGAAGTCTGACTCAATCAGACATAGAGTACTAAGAGGCTATTCAGATGCTACCAAACAGGGCCTAAGAATAGTTCAGTTATTAAGTTATTAATCTGTATCTTTCTTTATCATTGACTTATTTTCATATTATAAATTAGCAACATTTTGTTGCATTGTTATGTTGTACCCCAAGCATGGAGAGTTTTTCAAAAAAAAGTTTGATTTTTCACTTTTGCCTTAAAGTTTTTTTTAATTTTAATTTTCATATTTTGTATTTTAACCTCTTTTAGTTTTTTTACTTTTAACCCAAAGTTTTTCATCTTTTATAAATTTAACCCAACACTTTTTTATTTAAAACTTTGGTCCCCTACACTTTTTATCATTCGCAAGTTTTTCGTTTTACGTTTCGTTCTAAATTTTATGAGTTAACACGTCGTAACGTGCATGTGAAGTTCAACATTTTTTGCTCTATTTTTTTCACATTTGACAGGCCCTTCGCAACGTGTCCATTTTTCTCGGTTTGACAAGTTCGCCGCAACGGGCGAGTCCTAGATCGAGTTAGTTATTATTTTTTTACGTTTTATGTTTCTGTCTAATTTCTTCGATTAACACATTGTAGCGGGTGTGCGTGTGCGTGGTTCAACGATTTTAAGTCTGCTTTTCGTTTGGCGTTATTTTACCATTTTATCTATATTTTTTTTTGAGTTTTTCCGATGTTGAGGTCGATGCCGGTGTGGCATTGGTGCTACTTGGCACGGTTTTACGAACGTTTTTAACCTACTAATTTTTTTACTAGTATTTTGTTTTGGTTTATCCCTAAACTTCCTTTACTTAAAAACTATTTTTTTACTTGCATATTTTATGTACGTGTAGGTATAATTTATATGATTTGTTCTACATTTCAACGTAAATTTTTTTTAGAAATGACTCAGGTCAAATATAATACGTTTTCGTTTATAGAAACCATTTTTACGTGCATATTTTTATGTACGTTTTGGTATAAATTCTAGTTGTTCTACGTTTCGACATAAACTTTTTTGGGAAATGATTCAGGTCAAATATAATATGTTTTCATGCTTATTTTTATGTATGTTTCGGAAATTTTATTTCGAACCGAGTGGAGTCAAATTATGGTTTCTTTTTATCTTCCATTTTTTCGAAAACTATAATTAATCCCTTTTGATTACACGCGTCAGTTTTTCCTTAATGCCCATTACGTTTTCTATGAGTTGGGTCACATATAATACGTTATGATTGTACGATTTGAATTTGATTTACTTTACGTTTTCTATGAGTTGGGTCACATATAATACGTTACGATGTCTTTTAACACTTGCATATATATATATATATATAGGGGAAGGTTCATTTAAGAAGAAATTTTTATTGAGAAGAAAAAGAATAAAAGGGTATAATTGTAAAACATTAAATAGTTTTTTTTCTCATCTCATTTATCATTATGTTTGACTAATTAATTAGTCATTAAGACTATAATCCTCCACACTAAATATTTTTGCCTACACACATCAAAAGTTATCCTACACATTTTCAAATTTATCCTACACATATTGAAATTTATCCTACACAACTCGTAATTTATCCTACATGCCTCGTATTTATCCTACACTTTAAATGAATTTTTATTTTTATTTTTTGTGAAAAATATATATCTTAAAAATAAATTACAAATTTAATATATTTAGTTATTAAAGATGAAATTACCAATTAATGATGTATGTAAGTTTACTAATATACCCTTATAGTTACATTAAGTACACATATTAAATGAAGTCTAATGAAGCATTCCTATTGGTTGAAATTTCTTCTTTTTTCTTCTTACAAAGAATTTCTTCTCATTTGAACCCTCCACTATATATATATATATATATATATATATATATATAGAGAGAGAGAGAGAGAGAGTAAACTGCCATTTTGGTCCCTGTGGTTTAGGCACTTTTGCCATTTTAGTCCAAATCTCAAACTTTTTAAATCTGGGTCCCTGTGGTTTCACTTTTATTGCCATTTTAGTCCAAAATTAAGAGTAAACTGCCATTTTGGTCCCTGTGGTTTCATTTTTATTGCCATTTTAGTCCAAATCTCAAACAGAGGGTAGATGGGCAATAAGTTGCAAAATATAATGTAATATCACAAAATATATATTATTTCTTTAATGTAATATCACAAAATATAACAAATTTGTCAAGTTACATTAAAACAGAGGGTAGATGGGCAATAAGTTGCGCCGCCACCTCTTTCTGAATTGTAAACCCTAACCTTTCAAATACAAACCTCTGCCCCCCTAGGGCTGAACAATTATTGTGGATGACCCGTTGGACCCTGGTCAAAAAGTGGATAGCTTCTGGCGCTAGAGAGCCAAATGTATCAAAGACAAAAGGGACAAAGACATGATGGTTATCTGTGCAAGCTTTAGCGTGCTTATCCACTTTCTTTGATTCTGCATTTCTTGTTACTTGTCCAGCTACAAACCCGTTTTCCCTTAAATCAACCAAATGGGAAACCCCCGTGAGGTCCACACAAGCATGTTTCCCATCAGCCCAACCGAAGACAAGCAGGTCCGTTGGTCGCAGGGTAGATCTCCCTTCCGTAGGGTCCGTGAGGAAATTCACAGGGGCCTCTATCTTAGCAGAAATCTCGGCTCTTCTCAGGATGTCCCACAAAACGTCCTGCACCCATTCGTGCCGATACTTGAACCCAGGGTGGTCTTTACAGTGAATTGCGTGCTCCCCGTATTTATCCATACAAGCTTTACGGCATATCAGACAGGTTTCATCTTCGGGGTACATAGGGATCATCAACCAGTATTTCAGAGTGGCTCTGTATTCTACTACAGATATGCATTGTCCAAACCCCTCAATCGGGGATAACAGTCAAAAAATCCTAGCAATCAAACACCGCATTCTGGCGAGATGACAAATCAAAAACCTTTCCTAGGCTTTGAGCGATTTGCTAAACAAAGCATTTGCCAAAGTTTTTTTTGACTTCAAGGGGGCGATGTCCTTATTAAAAAACCACGGATCTAGGAGAGGGACTTTTAACCGTTCGAGTGCCTGCTGATAGTCTGGGTCAAGCCCGACGACCCCACTTTTTCGAAGGATATGATCCTGTAGCTCTCAAGACTGAACTCTACACGCCACAAAGTCATAAGACCCAACATCTCGAGCTGAGTGGAGGCCCAAACCACCTAGACGCATTGGCGGAGATGCCAGATGCCATTGGAGGTCACCAAAGAAGGGGTCGTCGCCCACGACAATGTCTTCTATAGCCTCCCAGAGGCCATCATCAAATCGAGATGTCGCCTCTACCATCAGATGGGGTTGACATGTTCGCAACCCAAAAAGTAACTTAGCAACCCCCATGCATGACATTAGAAGAAAGATTGCACATTGGGGATCCCTAAGGCAGGGCAAGAGTTTCATGAGGTCAACAGCCTCCGAGGCCCGCCACCTTGCCAACTCCCCAATAAAGCTAGGATCACGGCTAACAGCTCCACGAAGGAGCTTAACCCCCCCCCCCCCCCTGGCCTACCAATCCGTCTCAGGAAAAGCATGTCCTAAACTTTCCGCCCAACACATGTCGACCAAAAATTCTTTGTTTTCTTAATGTTGAAATAAAGTAGGGATGAGCTCGGTACCGTCCGGTACCGGTACCGAAAATCCTCAAAAATGGGTACCGGTACCGAATATACCCGGTTCGGTACGGTTCGGTACCGGTACGGTACCGGTATTTGAGGGTAAAAACCGGTACCGGTACCGTACCGGACCGGTACCGAAAAGGTACCCGGTTCGGTAAATTCGGTACCGGTACCAGGTCCATTTTGCTCATCCCTAAAATAAAGCCCTAGAGATGAGCTTCTTCATTGAAAAAAAATATGAACAGTTATTAAGAATTGTGTGAAAAGAAAGTAGTGATATGTACTGTTTCCTTCTACTATATAAATAAGAATTATATAGAGAGTGTATATGCGTAATTTTACAGCTTTTGACATGCATGTTTTGAATTATGGAAGATACCATTTATATCTATAATGACGTTTTTGTCCTTTGCTCAAACGATGAAAGATGCCGTTTATTTTTTTAAACAATTTTATATTTTATGTCTAACTCAAAATTCCAAAATAATGTGCATCGACATCTATCTATTTACATGTAGGTACATATATGCTAGAATCAATGAAAGTGGTCACTAATATTTATTATAAAAAGTTGATGAAGGGAAAATTTATTTAAAGATGTAAATCTATGCATCATCACGAGCCCAACTTGAGTCTAGCTTGAAACTATATGAGCTAGCTTAGATTGGGTCGTATTGTTTACCATACTAAAAACTTGTGTTCAAGCACAACTCATTTAATCCTTGAGCCGGCTTGTGGCTCGAGGAGTTGGCTCATAATCGAAGAATAAAATTAAAGGTGATATTTGGGATTCGAGAGAGAGGCCTTGATGGAGTTCATCGATTTCAAGTCTTTTCCAAATAATTATTGTGGTTGATAATGAAGATGAGATAGAGATGGGGGAGATTGATTGATAATGAAGATGAGATAGTAAAGTGGTTGAGGGTTTCATGATGATGAAAATGAAAATGAGAAGTGAACCATTAGCAATCAGTGTTGTAGAAATCGGCCTAGGCGGCCGATTAATCGCCGCCTAGGCGCTAGGCGGTGCCTAGCTGATTAATTTTATGCTAGTCGGTCACATTAATCGGTCATAGCATTAGTCGGTCAAAGTCGGTCAAAGTCGGAGTTAATCGGTCCTAGTCGGAAAAATCGGACTAATCGGTTTCAGTGTTTTTGACCCATTAAACCCAAAAATTGAAGCCTAGTCCATAGTTTCAAGCCCAAAATCTGATTATAACCTATTTTATCTAACTTTTTGCAGCCGACACATGGTTTCAAGCTCACTCTCGGTACCTCCGCACACCACCAGGCAGGTGCGATTTCTGCCAAGGCACCACCGCACAGCACCGCGCACCACCAGGCAGCTCCGCCGTCATCATAAGCACCACCGCACACCACCAGCTCCGACTACGGTAGGTTATTTGTATTCAAGTTATTACATTGTATTCAAGTTATTAATTGTATTCGATTGTTTGTTGTTGTTTCTGTTATATCATACTTGAATCAAGAGGTCTAAAGACTGAAGTTTTGATATGTTTGTTGTTGATATTTTTGGTCAGACATTTGCTGAGTTGATTCGATTACTTGTTCTGTCGTATATAGCCATATAGGTATATATATCCAAACTATATGTTTAATCAATTCAATTGAAACTAGTAATGTATATATTCATTCAATTTAATAATACAAAGTTATACAATTAGTTGTGTGTATATATATAAATTTGAAAAATTACATATAAAAATTCCCATTCCGATTAATCCCGATTAATCCCGATTAATCCCTAGGCGGTACCTCACCGCCCGACTAGCGCCTAGCGCCTTCTACAACACTGTTAGCAATACATGCATCAACCTTTTTCTTTGTAGCTCTGTTTCCATCAGACTGTTCTTGGTTCACAAACTACATATACTTACTTATTCATCATGGTCAACTCATCCTTCTCTTCACATACACTAACAATGGTCATTCAACAAACAAGAATACCAAACGATTCCAATTTACGAATCCTAGGACAAACTAAGGTAGTGTTCATTGCACATAATGGAATAGAATGTTGGAATCAATCTGATAAAAAACGCAGCAACATAACGATTTTGTGAGAACTCCTCATGACTCATTTATGTATTATTAAAGAACAAAGCAAAACATCCAAATAATTATGTAACCTAACTCATCTACAGGGCATGCCTTGGAGGTGGGCGGGGAGGACCACCGGCCAGGGCCCGTGATTTCGTAGGGTACGTAATTTTAAAAAAAAAATCCAATATTATATATGTAAAAAAATTATTAGGGTATAACGAAACAAATACTAACATAACATCGGCCCACTTACAAAAAAAAATCATATGGTTTAAATTAGTTAGCTTATTGGGTTGGGATTAGGTTAGTGAGCCCAATACCCAAATGATTGTTGAAGACAAAATTGTTGGTAATTTATACAAAACGATCGTCAAATTCTGGTCCGTATTCTTTTATTTTTTTGTCGAATTCAGGTATGATTTAAAGTGCGAATAGTTGATTCACCAATTTGCTATCAAGAATGCAAGGAGGGTTTCACGAATCATTGGTTAGCTATTAGCTTATTAGTTTTTTATAGTATGTCACCTATTCGAATACTATATTTTGTATTTTGTTAATTGCATTGTTTATCGAATGCTATATTTTTGTCAACTGTTCACGGTTGTATGAAAAACTAGTTTAACTTATTTATTTCGTTAAGGCCCAAGGACACGTTTTTTGGAGCTCGAACAGGGTACATGAATTCTCAGGGCCGGCCGTGCTCATCTATTTATACTAAACTAAATACTTGCTAAACAAGCTATCCTAAACAAATACCAACTCTAATACTTATTAACCAACTAATAAAATAACTAAATAAACATATCACTTTAACTAATAATTATCTCTAACTATTTAATTACTCATTCCTATATCAAGATTAATCCTTCATTCACCCCTTTAATCTTGATATGGACATTTTATTCTTCAAAATAGTGACGGGTCATGCTCTTCGGCCAAGTTTCTACTTCTTCCTTTGACTCCTTTGGACATTCACTTTAATAATGACATTTTTCTTGACAATTATAACATACGATATACCTTTTATCTCGTTGGTATCGTCCTCCTCGACCATGGCCACGACCTCTCCCACGATCACTTTGGCTAGACCACCCTCGTCCACAACACTTACAACCGCGCTCTTCCTCCTTCTCTTGACCATCGGTTTTAGAGTCTTGTCCACCGGTATTAGAACTATGACCATCAGGTTTAGATAATAACACCTTACTTTGATCATTATCACCTGTCTCGTCTTGCTCTTTGATTCATTCCTCATAGGCCTTCAACCTACCTATTGCTTCTTCAAATGGCATGCTCTCGATATCCGAATACTGCTCAATAGAAGCAACAATTTGAAGATACTTCTTTGGTACAGAATCTAACAACTTTCGAACTATCGCTTCATCATCAAGACTTGACCCAAGACTGCTATATCTTAAAACAAATCCGCTTATCTTTCCAACAAAGTTTTCTATAGAACTTGTTTCTTTCATTCGAAGCTACTCGAATTCTCTCCTTAACGTAGCCAATCGAGCCTTTTGAACCCTGTCAGCACCAAGAAATCTTACTCGTAAAGCCACCCAAATATCTTTCGCACTTCGGTTTTTAGCAACTTGTAAAAGTATGTCTTCCGATAGCGCTTGAAAAATAACCGCCCTAGCAACTTTGTTTTTCTTCTCGTCCACGGCATCACCTGTTACCGGATCAATCACCTCTCAAAGTCATTGAGTGTCTAATACCGACTCCATCAAAATAGTCAAAGTGTTGTAATTCTTTAACGTCAATCGTGGAACTTGAAACTAGGTATTGTTGTTGTCTCGTACCTGAACAATCTCTGTATTAAATGGTTGTTCTCCTGCCATCTTTTACCTATTTTTTATTACTTCGACCGGCTTTCGAAATCCTCATCGAAAACACGTCGCTTATTCCTCGGTTGTGCTCTTCTCCAAAAATAAAAGGGGCCTGTTAACGTACGAACGTACGCTGTGAAATTACGCACGTTGTAAAACTCAAAACCCTAATCACACATGTTGAAAACCCATAATCACGCATGTTGAAAAGACATAATCAAGCATGTTGAAAACCATAACATTCTTCATTACATAAGTATAACATGCTTCATTATATAAGTATAACATGCGTGATTATGGTTTTTCAACAAGCGTGATTAGGGTTTTGAGTTTTACAACGTGTGTAATTGCATAGCGTACGCTCGTAATAAAACACCGTTTGCCCTTTTTATTGTTGCGTTGGGTTTTGCAAAAAAATAAATAAAACAAAACCAATTTGCTTTCTTTATTTTTTTGAACGGCAAAGAACGACGTGCCAACCACCGTGACACCGGGCCCTATGGCCAAGGTTGACTACTCGACCGCCGCCTGCCCCTTGGCTCTGCCAGATGCGTGGAAACCCAACCTCTACCCGCCCAAACGCACGACAGTGAAATAATCGGTAAAACCTCGCATCCCATCCAAGACGAACCGACGCCACCTGTATTCGCCCTTTACCTGGATACCACAGAAAATAATGGTGAGAATGGGAGTTAAACCCAGGTCACAAGTAACACCAAATCTTTTCCCAATCACTCTACCACTACTCATTGACTATTTGCTTTCTTTATTACTAGTCTAAGATCCCGCGAATTTCGCGGGTGGACTAACACACAAATATATAACTTAAAATTGTTGAAATACTCTTTTGAAAGAAATAAACGTTCAAGTAATGAAACTCATCCCTCTACCCCGCGGATACGTAATGTATAACACGAAGTTACAACAGAAAGAGTAAGAATATGAATTTCATATCTAACATTTTTTACAAACCCTTAGGAAGTGACCGGGGAAACTCATAGGACAGGATCAGTTTCATGTGAAAAACGTCATTTTCATACGGAGTGCCAGCTGCACACCGGGGATACTCAGTCAGAAAATTTAGGAATTAACCATGTTACAATATATACACACAGTCAAACATACACATGAAAATATATAAGCTAGTAAGTACATGGGCCTTCTATATGATTTAGATACTGTTGATTATGTGTTTACCCCATTGTAGTGATTCTTTATATTAGTATGACTTCAAAGTTTCATCAATTCCCACAACTTGGAAAAAAATTCTACTAATCTCCATTGTTACCTTGTTTCAAGCACGACATTTTAGTATCCACCTGCATATTCAAGTAAAACGGGTCAAAAGTAGAGATGAGTGTGGTACCGGTACCGAAAGTACCGCTACCAAAAATCGCCAAAACTGGGTACCAATACCGAAAATGTTCAGTACGGTACCGGTATTTGAAGATAAAAATTCGTATTCTTTCGGTACCATACCATAATGAACCGGTACCGAAAACGCCAAAAGTGGGGTACTGGATCGGTGCCGAAAATAATTCATACCGGTACCAAATACCATATGCTCATCCGTAGTCAAAAGACGCTAGAAAATGTATTTTTATGCATACAGCTTCCTGAGACTTTTGAAAAAATAATCTGGCATGATTAGCAAGTTAGTGTTGAAATGGTAGTTTTTCCTGCTCAAAACAGGATGAGTGGGGTCAGGTTATAACAAAACACATTTTGTCCAATTTTGTTCTTAATAAGTATTTATTGTGTTAAATAGTATTACAAAAACCATATTAATACAATAATAATCTTAAAATTTGAATTAAACAATTTTAGAAATTGTGTGCATTAAAACAGACTTCGTCAACTTTCACCCGTTTGACACTTTAACACATTCAGACCGTTTTCTTTTAACCAATTAAAAGGTTCTAAGTTTTATAATATGAAAATGGGTGACTTTTTTGAACGGCAAAGAACAACGTGCCAACCACCGTGACACCGGGCCCTATGGCCAAGGTTGACTACTCGACCGCCGCCTGCCCCTTGGCTCTGCCAGATGCGCGGAAACCCAACCTCTACCCGCCCGAACGCACGACAGTGAAATAATCGGTAAAACCTCGCATCCCATCCAAGACGAACCGACGCCACCTGTATTCGCCCTTTACCTGGATACCACAGAAAATAATGGTGAGAATAGGAGTTAAACCCAGGTCACAAGTAACACCAAATCTTTTCCCAATCACTCTACCAGTACTCATTGACTATTTGCTTTCTTTATTATTTCCCTTTCTTATCCTTCACGTGAGTGAAGTCCTCAATATCAACAACCAACAACTCCTTCATCCAATAAACTTTATCGCCACCTTTAATTCTTCAAGTCAAAAGCGACGGCTCAACTTTTAATATTGTAATCACAAAAAATAATAAAATAAAATAATAATAATAATAATAATAATAATAATAATAATAATAATAAACCGACGTACACGTTGAATTTAAATTTGTCACCGACTTACAAATCTGAATCGGCTGCCGTTCTATCGTCTTCAACAGCCTACTCAAAAAAAATATACTTGCCTCTTCTTTGATTACTTCACTAAGATTGCAACCGATCTTTACAACTACGTCGATTCACTCAGATTTCGACCACTTTGCTCGATTCACTCAAATTTCGAGTCTTCGTCTCTCTACTATGTCGATCCACTTAGGTTTCGACTTCCCTGTTCGATTCACTTAGGTTTCGAGTCTTCTTCTCTCTATCGATCCACGAAGGTTTTTGACTTCTCTCCTTGTCAATCCACTAAGGTTTTCGACTTCACCGGGTTGATTTGCTTCGATTCTTCTTGCTCCCGCTTGATCGTTACTTGCTCTGATACCAAATGTTGGCATCAATCGGATAAAAAACCCAGCAACCCAATGTGAGAACTCCTCACAACTCCTTTGTGTATTATTAAAGAACAAAGCAAAACATCCCAATAATTACATAACCTGACTCGTCTATTTATACTAAACTAAATACTTACTAAACAAGCTATCCTAACCAATACCAACTGAACTCTAATACTTATTAACCAATTAATAAAATAACTAGATAAACATACTATTATCAAAATTAATCCTTCATAGAATCTAGGTGACACACCAGTTAGTGATTTAACCAACAAATAGTTGAGCGCTAACCCATTAACACTTGGGTGACACAATCTGCTAACTTAAGTCTATGTACATTTTATATGCGGTCAATATATAACTAAGATATATACGTATCATTTTTTAAACGGCAAGGAACGGCGTATCAACCGTTGTAACATGCGTGACTAGAGTAATTGTTACATATGTACCTTACGTAGGTCACATCACATACGTAACATATGGATTTTCACGAACACAAAACCGAACGTAATTTTTATATAAATACAATTTCGTGAACACATAACCAAACAGGATAGACTGACCGACACATTAAAATTTCACAAACACAAAATAATTATTATATTATATATATACTAATACAATTACCAACTTGGGTTACACACCCCTTGGTTTTTTTCATCATGTCTCTACATACTAAAATCAAGTGACATTTTAATGTTTACAAGACAAGACGTTTCGTCGGTTTTTTTTAACAAAATACCGTTTCCAAAGAAAAAAACATGACGTTTCAAAACTCAAACGGTTGTGTCTAGAACTAACTCTTTTATGGTATTATTATTTTCCTTATCAATTAACCAACGCCACCATCTCCAATATCACAATACATTTAGCCATCCATAACCGTTTTCTTCACCCTCACCAGTTAGTTTCAGTTACGCAATCTTCATTCCTTTAAATTTACTTTATACGATTGTGTAGTTTAAGAAACTTTGAAAACCCGTCGGATCTTCTATTCTAATTAAGAGTTGATGTTGATTTGTTGCGTTATGATAAACGAAAACAGATTTGAATGGATTTTTCATCTTTTGATCAATTGTTTATATCAAAATTTGTCAACCCCTGTTTTTTAACAATCGGCTAAATTCGTAATATTATTTGTACTCAACATAAATCAATGGTTTTATTTGATTTCTTTTTCGTGTGTAAAAAATTGAACATCAGAAGCTTTTGATCCAACGGTTACTTTGATAAAAAATTTAACAAAAAGCAGCACTAAGATTACGATATCATGGATGTGATCATGACGTTAGCAACGTCATATTCGAATCAACACAATTCATTTTGATACGACGTAACGAATGGAGCCATATATATGCAAATCAAGACATTTCATTTTGATACGACGTAACAAATGGCAAGCAGGCGTTTCTCTTCAATGTGAACAGATGACACCAAAACAAACATAATACCAGAATAAACCCTGTTGTAAATGGCCACAAGAGCAAGAAATTCCCTACGTGGAGGGTTATTTGGGCAAACACGAGCGACATTGATGTGTACCACATTGAGAGTTGAGATTCAAATAGTTAATGTAGAAGTTATGCTATTAGTGTATTAGTGGGTTTAGTCTTAGTAGTTATTTCCAAGCAGTTTTATTTGTAAGGCTTTATATATAGCCATTAGTTATTTGTTTTAGTTATGAATGAAAAATATGGTTTAGTCTGAATTCTCTCTAAATTGGTTTAGTCTGAATTCTCTCTAAATATTCTATCAAGCTTCTTATCTAATTTCTTTGGATCAATTGGTAACGATTTGGTTCGTAACAATTGGTATCAGAGCCGCCGTGATCCCTCTTCGGACCTATGGCTGCTCAAAAACTATCCAAACCCGAGTTTCGTCAATGGAGGGAATCCTTTGCGAGACTCGAGTCTCGCTTTGAAACCGTGTTCGCGGAGCTCCGATCGACCCAAACCAAGTTCGAAGGCCGCCATATCCCTACATCGCAACCACCAGTTACCGCTCCCGCGCCACCACCGGTTTCCGCCGCAACACCCACCGCCTCATCTACACCGACACCACCACCCACTTCCGCCGGCACACTACCGACCATCCTTGGCACCGTGTACACTGGTTCATTCCCTACTGATGTTTTCTTCTTTGCCAATAGTACCATTATTTGGGAGGCAAAGAAAATGCCTTGTGAGTTTTTTGTTTACAATCATTACACTGTGCAACAATGGAGATTGGGAACTCAACACGTTATCCAACAATTTTGTGAAGACATCATACACAAGTGGAAGGGTAATGCATATGTGATGGAATGGTTCCTTGCTGACTTTATTCGTGACCCAAACTATCCCATAAACGAGTGGCGTCCACCGTGGTGCTCTGCCAAAACTCGTCTAAAAGCCACCGAAAGAAGAGATTGGCGCCCACCATGGCAATTCACATGGGGATTCTTATAATTCATTACCTTGTGGACAAGGTTCTCTAAGTGTGGGGGAATGATGTGTACCACATTGAGAGTTGAGATTCAAATAGTTAATGTAGAAGTTATGCTATTAGTGTATTAGTGGGTTTAGTCTTAGTAGTTATTTCCAAGCAGTTTTATTTGTAAGGCTTTATATATAGCCATTAGTTATTTGTTTTAGTTATGAATGAAAAATATGGTTTAGTCTGAATTCTCTCTAAATATTCTATCAAGCTTCTTATCTAATTTCTTTGGATCAATTGGTAACGATTTGGTTCGTAACAGACATTTGCCGACAAGTTAGACACCCGTAGATGTGACGGCGCATGTGGTGGAGTACAGTTGTGATGGGTCTCTCCGATTTAATCAATAAAGATAACATAAATTACCGGATTTCGCGGCTGCCTGTTGCTCAGCTCTGGTTCTCTTGATTTCTCCCCCTTATTCGACCGTTGTCACAAACAACCAATTAAACAACTTTTCATGTAAGACAATGTATTTGTACAGAATTTTTCTCATTAAAATACATGAATAGAGTAGATGTGTAGAGAACTTTTGACCAAATAATATGCATTAACTAAATTCTATTCGTTCATTCATTCATTGTATTTAGCATTATCGTTGATGAGAAATGACGTGACCAAGCATGTTTTGAGTAACCAATAATCCAATATATTCAAGGTGATCTTAATCTAAGACGAGCAACTTTGCAAATGATGGGCATCTACTCGATATTCCTAATCGACAACGCACGAGTAGACGTGAACTCGTTTTTATACAAAATGTAATTTCACGAACACGGAAAAGAGCAAACTTTTTATACAACTAAAAGAGAGAAATGCCCGGATAGTCCCTGTGGTTTACCGTTTTTTCAGCTATAGTCCCTATCTTTCTAAAACTACTTGAATAGTCCCTGTGGTTTACCGTTTTGTTCTCGGATAGTCCCTGGGTCTAACTTCAGTTACTTTTCTCTGTTAAGAGGGGTGTGAAATGACAAAAATACCCTTTCTTAATACCTCACCTCTTTCCCTTTCACCTTCAACCCTAGTTCTTCTGTAATCTTATACAATGGAGCTGGGTCTCCTTCTTTATATCAAGCTCCTCCAATCCACACGCACCAGCTACCCCCCCCCCCCCCCTCCGCGCTCTCGTTCCACTGCCGCCACTCACCTACACCCCGCCTTCTCTCCCCGCCTTGAACCACCGCATAACCGACGACACAGATCAGAACCGTAGAGAGAGAGTAGAGAGAAAGAGACGAAGAGAGAAGGAGATCGGAGGACATGTGGCGATGGTTGTTGCTGTTTTGTTCCGGCGACTCAATCTTCGGTAAACACCCCCCTGTTCTTTTACTTTCTTTCTTAAAATCCTTTCATGAATCAAGCAACAGATGTTTCCTTTATTTATTTGTTTATCTGCCGATGAAGAGGATGACGAAAGGATTTTGATGATGACAGTGGTGGGTGTTTCTTGGGTATATCAGTTGGTTCAGCGGTTCAATTCTGGGTTTCGGCTCAACATCAGTCTCGAGCTCTGTTCCCGAGTTCTGGGTCAGCGGTGGTGAGTTCAGTTCCACATAATTCCAGTTCGAACCTCGATTCAGGTAAGAGCCTTGCGCGTATTCAGTTCATTGTGGTTGAGTTTTGATTCGAGTCTTGTTTTAATTATGGTTCGGAGATTTCAGTTCATAGCCGTCAACGAGGAGTTCGGGTCAAACCTCGGAGATTTCGGGCTCGGTCAATAGCCGTCAACGAGGAGTCCGGATAGTCAAACAAAGTCAAACCAGTCAACGATGGTGGTTCTGCGCGGCGGAGACCGGCGGCGGCACGGTGGAGGGTGGAGGAGGGTGTGGTGGTGGGGTTTTATAAATAAAAATGAAGAAGATGCCCGGATAGTCCCTATGGTTTGGCCTTTTAAGAAAGGGTATTTTTGTCATTTCACACCCCTCTTAACAGAGAAAAGTAACTGAAGTTAGACCCAGGGACTATCCGAGAACAAAACGGTAAACCACAGGGACTATTCAAGTAGTTTTAGAAAGATAGGGACTATAGCTGAAAAACGGTAAACCACAGGGACTATCCGGGCATTTCTCTCCAACTAAAATTTCGACCGAACCGAACAAATCTCTCATCAAATCAAATCAAATCATACACTTAATTTTTATTACCGAAAACTGCAAAACATATTGATCTTTGTGCATAATTATGAACAAAAGTTAAATTTACGCTGAATTAAGAAAATTATTTCCATATGAAACTAACATTTTACACCTAGTATACAACGTCAACATAATTGGTACATAAAGACAAAAGTTTACTAATTTCCAATTATTGAAACAAAAGCACAGGCATACATTGTCGAATTTGCCTTAAGCAGGTTAACATATAATCTACCACTTACCCTTTAGGGTTACTGTTAACAAACGTCTGGGCAGGCTAAGTTCCACCCACCCTGTAACATGTTTGTGTACAAATTGCTTAGTATAATTACAAACTTAGTTGTCTAATGAACCACCATTAGCACATAAGGGTAATCTACATATTAATTTCGAATTTGAAGATAGTGGTTATGGCACGCTGATGTTGCAAGCAAATTGTTTAATTAGTGCCAAAAGAAATGTCATTCCGTAGCATGTGATTATTGATTATATTAGTTTTGAGTTTTTGAACTTTTTTTAAAGGTTTAAAAATATATATATATATACACAAACCCTTCCATCCGATATGACCCGTTCTCATACATAATTTTGCTAGAGAATTATATACAGCCCGATTTGACCTATAAAATAGAAATTAAAGACCCAAAATTAGGTATTCAGGTTCAATTCGCCAGCTCTACATTACAAGCTGTTAGTGCATACCTGAACTTTCACAAGCATTGGTTCAATAATCTAACAAATATGACCACAAAAAAAAAAAAAAAAAAAAAAAAAAAAACAGATTTCATGGTCATCAAATGGAGAAGCACAAAATCACAATATTAAACCCAGATTCATGTCAAAATAATCATCTGATATGTAGAAAATATTCACTAGGTATACCTGTCGAAACATCTACCCATTAACCATATCCAATTGGCATCATTGGAGGCAGAAATTTACAGTTAAATACCCACCCCCAAACAAAAAAGTTGGGGTTTAACTTTTGAGGAATCTTACATTAGTTAATCTTGCTTTAGAGCCTTTGCAATGAAGGCTTTAATAACAACGATTAAAAGGTATGCTAAAGCCGTGACAGAAACACCAGCCACCAAGACGAGATGATCATAAGCAGCGCCCTGGACTGAGTAAACGCGAAGACTAATTGTATTCCAATTGCTCTCTGTCCAAACAGGGTCCGCTGCACCCATTGGATCTGAAGAATTTGGAGGCAACACGGTCCAGCTTTCGGACTCGTATTTCAAGCGAGTGGAATATGCCGGGACGTACCTAAAAATAGTAAGTTTTACTTTCTTCAACAACTTAAAATGAGATGCGAAAAATAATGTCTGGATGGGATTTTACAGTAGGAAGCTGTTAAATTAAACAATGAAAAGATCAAAAAACCCTTTTTTTACGTTAGAATATTTGAAATTGAAGATTTCAAAATATGAACACATAAACTCATCACCTATATAAAATATGATTTTTATAAACCACAGGGACCATCCGTGTACTTTAATCTTATTAGAAGTATCTGGAATAGATTCAAAAAGGAGCGCAAAAAAGTAATTATAGTTTTCACTTGTATAATCAGTTTTGTTGAAGCTGGGTATGAAATTTCATTATCCATAATCATCAGATAATCAAAATCAGATTCACTGCATCCGGACACTGAAAACTTATATCGCGACTTGAAGTCGCAATAATCAGATAAACATTTTCCTAACTCACATCCAATCAACCCCTAAATATCAAAAAGCTTCTTGGAGAAAATGTTTCATCCAGTTTCAACCTAATACAAAATGACCTGTTTTAACATGAACCCATTTCCCGATCTTGCCAGACCCTCCCATTTTGACCCATTTCCTGATCTGCCGGACCCTCCCATTTTCGACCCACCTCTACTCAGTACACACTAAAAATATGTAAGATACCTGGTTGTGGAAATGGCACATACTCCTTTCCCGTCTATCTCCTTTTTGACGCACACCCCACCTGTCTGGCTGCAGTTTTCAGAGCACGGGCCACCATTCGTTGACGGGCTAGACGTCATGTCAGCCATAAAATTCCACACAAATCTCGGAACATCATTCACATAACCATAATAAGGTTCTGAAGGATCCCCTTGAATAACACCTACATAATGGCTCGGACATGCAGATGACGGAGAAATATAGCGATTCACGAGCTCACATGAGAGACCCGGTTCACAACTTAGTAAGCAGCCCACAAGTTCCTCAACAAGAGAGGTGTTGACTTTGATTGACTTTAAGGATGAATCACGTAAATCGTTGTTATTGCTTGCAAGAACATAAAGTGTACGAGCAACTAAAGAAGCAGCGGCCGCTATAGCTGAAGAATTGATGTTAGCTACACCGAAAATTAAATCATATGAGATATTTAGTATGATAGAAATAATAGTAGAAACAGATTTCTGAAAGAAGATGTTTTTGGAAATTTGAGCAACTCACATAGATCGTCTAGATGACTATGGTAAAATTTGTTGGTGAAAGATGTATCAAAATCCTCCAATACAACACCGGGGGTATGCGGGTTCTGTATAATGGAACATCTTAATTACTTTAGTGCTTACAAGTTACAACCTCCTCAATTGCTCTCAAAAGGAAAAAAAAATTTATTTTATTAGTATAGTTATCTAATCATACTCATGACATTAACTATTTAAAAAATTCAATCAAATAGACAAGAGAAAGGCTAGCATTATATGTCAGCTGTAGGCATGTACACAAACCAACCGTTCATGAACTGTCCGTGAACTTGCTCGGTGGGAAGTTCATTTATTTAACAAACGAACGAACATGAACACACGTTTTCTTTGTTCATTTTGTTCGTTTATTTACATCTGTTTATGTCCGCTTCAATTTAAATAGATAAGTAGTTATATTAATATATATATTAAACAAAAAATGAACTTTCTAGCTACTTATATAAATATAACTTATTTTATTATGAAAAGTTACTTTATATTTTTAGTTAATTGTGTTCATTTATGTTTGTTCAATTATGTTCAACTGTGTTGTTTATTGTTTGTTAAATGATGTTCATTTAACTTTGCTTGTTTATGTTCGTGAACTGTTTGTTTAGGTTCTAAACGAATGAACATAAACGAACACGAACACGCTTTTCCTAATAAACGAACATGAAGAATAAAATGTGTACGAATATATGTTCGTGTTCGTGCTTGGTTAAAGTTAAATGAACAAACATGAACTTGGTTTTAAAATACGTGTAGCGATCCGATGCGTTTTCATCCCAAAACCCGATGCATGATGCGCAATGCGCGAAGTGCACGCAACACGTATGCGAGGTGTTCTTTATTTAAATATACAAAATAAGGGTAAGGATAGTGTAAAAAGGGCCTAAAGTGTGAGAAGTGTATTATAACACTATATATAATACTATATAACACCATATAAACACCGTATAACAATATGTAACACCATATAATACCATATAACACTATGTAACACTATATAACATTATATAACAAATATAACACTATACATCTATCATAGACATGCTATCAGACAACCTATAGTGTTATATTTGTTATATAATGATATATAGTGTTACATCGTGTTATATGGTATTATATGGTGTTACATATTGTTATACGGTGTTTATATGGTGTTATATAGTATTATATATAGTGTTATAATACACTTCTCACACTTTGAGCACTTTTTACAGGATCCTCTACCTACAAAATAATTATTTATAGCTAATATATTAACTTGTGAACCTTTAAAGTTTGAACACTAAAATATAATATATTCTCATCATCTATAGTCATATTTGTTCAATTAAAGATCTAATTTGTTCAAATACCGGTCAACTGCATAAGGCGCCACATTAGACCACATCATGTGATGCGCGCATCATGGAATCACAACATGCGATGCGATCTCATCACTGCGTCATGTGATGCGCGCATTATGCGCTCCTGATGCGCTCATTTTAAAACCAAGAACACGAACATGCCTCTGTTTGTGTTCGTTCGGTTCATTTACAGGCCTAGTCAGTTGTAGAGGTGGCAATTTTGACCAATTAATTATGAATGGGTTATTTTGGGTTATGCTAACAGGTTAAATGAGTAAAATTTAAAGGAAAAAAAGCTAAAAGTAAAAGGGTCAATTGTGCCGAAATTAAGTTACTTGAAAGTCGCCCATAGTGTGTGTTTAAGGCCTTATTACAATGCTACAATCTCATAAACTGTTTACTTGGGGAATTATATTATTGTTATTGTAATATGACAGTATTTATAATCATATTTAACACATCAACTATTCAGTAAAAACTTTGGACAAACAACTGTTTTGGGTCAAGCCTGTACACGAATTAACGAGTTGACAAGTTACCCAACCCACCCGGCCTGACCATTTTGGCACCTCTGGTATACAGAATATATCAGTATCGAAACCTGTCTTAAAAACGACATGAAGGAAGACGGAGGAATCCCAGGATTAGATTCACTTGCAGTAGAGTACTTAATACTTTCAGTCCCAAGTGAATCTCGAGCTTTTTGTATAGCACTCAGTGTTTTATTTGTGGCAGATGATACCTATAATAACATGTCACAAAAACAAATCAGTAAACAGATTTAAAACTGTAAGGCATATGTTATTTATGACTTGCATATGTTCTAGGGTTCACAATTTAATCAACTTAAATAAGCAAATATAATGTTACCATACTGAAAGTTGAATTTGGTAAAAGATTGTATTGTGTATCGTATTACAATAGAGAGATTACAAGGATATTAAATAGATTACAAGGATTGTACCGCCAACATAGCCAAATAAACCATTGGTGACAAGGAATGGTTTAACCATGGCTTTCCAATGTCCATAGTTGGTGGGTGACAATAAGAAACCAAACTTATGAGATTTATGAACAGATTTATCTACTGTGGAGAAGAGAGTCATGGTGTTCGCGGCCATTGGTTGTTTGTATTTTGGCAAACAAAAGAGACTGGGGCTGGAAAAAAAAAATAACTGATGAATAGTACCGATGAACAGTGTCTGGTGAACAGTACCCCCGATGAACAGTGTTTGACGGCAATTAGGGTTCTTAGAAAAAAACAGGGTCTTTACCAAGTTGAATTTGGTAAAAGATTGTATTGTGTATTGTATTACAATAGAGAGACTACAAGGATATTAAATAGATAAAACATTTACATTAAGATCCCTCTAATATAATAATATAAATATCGTCTAATATCGAAGAAAATTACAATTTTTAAGGTAGCCTATAGTATCAATGGGAACAGAAATTCATACCCCAGCTGTATGAGCGTAGAAAGTCTTGACACCCTGATCATAACCTTTCCCAACAGAGCCAAGTTCTATCACCTGTTTCAATTGAATTAAAACTCAAGGTTCCCATTTTTGGACATTTAAACAGGCCTTAAAAAAATGTCATGTTAAAACCATAAAAGGCTTCAATAGCAGGCTGCAGGAGCATAGCAAGAGAACATTTAATAAAACAAAATAAAAGATATCAACTTTTAGCCTCCCATATGTAACAAACTATTCATACGTTTGGCTACATTTAATTAAAAAGACAAGAATGCTGACAAAACAGTACATCAGCGATTCAGCAGAGCAATTGCTATTACATGACTTCTATTTAGGATTTAGGAATTAGGATTTAGATGTTTCTGTAACGGTGGCAACTTCAACCCCCTTTTGAAAAGGGGTCAGTTAAGGTTGCATATTGATATTATTTAGAACAAGTCAAATGGGTGAAATACAAAATTTTGGCTATAAGGAAACTGATTAAATGGATTGCAGGAGTCGAACAAGTTGTATGTTGCTTTAAGTGTATTTATTTGTTAAAAAATCAGATTCGTCTTTACAAAATACTGTGGTAGTAATCGTATATTCGTATGTGATACATTAACTGTTAATAAAATTCAAGTAGAAGGAAAGAGCCAAGACATAAACAACATCTAGCCTGGTTATGAATATACCGTTTCAATCAGTGTGTTGTTTATTCCATTAACAGCATCGGTGTGTTGATCAAGTTCAAGAAGAAATCTCCGACTACCAAGGTAGCCCCAAGCCTCTCCAGTAAAAACAACAAAAACAAGCTGCATTATTGCATTAAAAAAATAATAAGAAAACCACAACAAAAAAAAAAGACTTGTGAAATAAATCACACCTATGCTTAAAATCAAATAATAAAAAACAGTGCCATCGTATACACACCTGCTTAGAAAGTGTATCTAAACCCTCAATACGTGAAAGGGCATCCACTGCGGCAAGCAATGAGATCATTCCCTGAAAGATAATGTAAATGCAAAATAAATTAATAAATGGTATTAAAATATGAACCTTTTTAAAATATGTTGTGAACTTACAGATAAAGGAGATTCTGCACCGAGGCTCTTGTCACGGAAAAAGGAAGCAGAATCCATAGATGCCACGGCCAATATAATAGGCTTTTTACTTTTACTGCTCGATGACGAAATGTTTACTGTTGGAAGGGCAGACCATACACTGCCCTTCATATTCAAGTTACATGAATACAAAATACGGTCAAAAGATGTCTTTTCTAAAAAAAATTCAAATTATCAAATGACCTTTTGTGCTTCTGTCAGTGACTCAGTTTACAAACAGAAACAAACCCACCCACCCCCCCCCCCCCCCCCCCCCCCCCCCAAAAAAAAATCACCCTAACATTTCTACAAAACCTACTAGAGGTGAAAACTTGGCGAATAGGGTAACTGGTCAAACGGGTAATTTTGGTACAAATCGTTGACCTGAATTTGTACAGTTTTAATAAATAAATAAATAAATAAATAGTGTGTCAACTGTCAAAAATGGTTAGAAACTTTCTCCAATAATAATCTATTTTTAAATAGAAAGATTTAGAAGGTTTTATGCATAGTAAAATAGACTTTGGGCAACTATCGACCCATTTGACACATTTCCTGTAAAAGTATTTTTGTAGAATTTGCTCGTTTGACCAGTTAGAGATGATACATATTCCAAATCAACCCGATAAATGAGTCATTGCCACCTCTAAATCCGATTAGTACAAATTCACCATGTGCTCATGGTATAAAACCTTATACATGAAAATAAAAGCAGATGATAAAAAACAAATACCATGGCTCACCTATATCCACCCAATGGGAGACAGGTTCTTTCTCTCAAACATGATTCTGAGTCATGAGTTCCAGCTTTAGTTGTCTACAGAACATTTGAAATCATGTTTACAGGTTATATGAAAAACAAAAAAAAATCTATAAACATAAATGCAGACATAATACTTCACAAGACGAACACAGAAGTTTATACCTGCATCACCAGATCAAATTCAGTCACTTCTGCAGCATATGTGTCCTTATTTTCATTTTTCACAGCAACCTATAAGTAACAGAATAGTTATGTACTTATGTGCGTTTGTTTTATAACTTTTCATTCCTGGATTATTCATCAACCATATAGGCATAGAACTGCATTGGCAATAGAGGTGGGCATAAAACTCGGTTTGGGAAAAAACGGAAAAAACCCGATTCGGGTTTTAAAAAAAAAACAGTTTTTTATAAACCGGTTTCAACCCAGCCCGAAACCACCGGTTTCCCCATCACGCATCGAAAACCGATTGAAAAAGAACTGGTTTATTTACAGTTTAAATAAAACCGGTTTTTATAAGTTATAAGTGATTTTTTTAATAAATTGTTTGTTTTAATCCAAAATATATATATATATATATGAAAAAAAATTGGTTTTTTTTATAACAGGTTTGAAGCCCGACCCAAACCGATCCGTATCAATTCGGATCTTAAGGCGAACAAACTGGTTTAAAAACCGACCCTGTTTTAAAAAAACGATCTTTTTATCAACAAAAAACCGGTTCGGTTAAAAAACTGGTTCTATTTGAAAAAAAAAACAATTTGTATCTAATTGGCTTATTTGGCGTAAGAAAAACAGACACTAGAATACCTCCTGCAGGGATTTTGTGCTGCTTTCAGAAAGCAAGAATACAGGAAAATCATAAAGACCCCACATTATACCGGATCCCTGCACACACATATAGACTTTTTAATAATAATGATACTAGGAAAACATAAATACGACGTTATATGGTATTTCTATATACTGAATTGATTTACAATGCATTATACCAACTATTCCAATCGGCCCCGCTTGCGGTATGCGCATATAATGTATATATGTGTGGGCACTCGGGGGGCAAAAGTGAAAGTGCACTAATTCTACCGTTATTTTACTAATTTCGTGAAAATAACGTTAAAAGAGGCGGATGGTTAATCATGCATCATGTGGTGGCGTTGATAGCCGAAAGACAAGGGGGTATATGCACTAATCGGCATTTGTCTCAATTGCCGAGTGTTATGTGCCTTATGTCTAAGGCTTGATGCAAAACTACAATCGAGCCGGGGGTCTCACTAGAAGTAGCCTCTCTATTCCTACGGGGTAGAGGTAAGGTTGTCTACATCTTACCCTCCTCATACCCTACCTTAGCTTTGCTATTGGTGGGATTTACTGAGTATGATGATGATGATGTATACAAATTATTCCAATATGGAGAGTAAAGATATTAAATGCAAAGATATAATGAATTCCTACTGTCAAATGCAATAACATACAGTTGGATTCCACTCAAATTTGCTGTTCTGATAAGGAGAAAACTCAGCTTGAGGAAACTTCTTGTCCGGAGATGATCCTGCAAGGGCGGGGAAAAAACCAAATTTCCTCTTCTCTAACCGTTCTAAAACAAGCAAGAAGTAACAAAATTACCGTGTTTATTACCTTTTAAGTGGGTTTGATTTTGTGCTCCTGACTCTACTAATACGCCAGCTACATTTCTTGCAAACTTTGAATCACTTGACACTCTAACACAATGAAAAGGAGAATTTATATGTGATATTGATAAGTGATTTTACTCATCACCTTGAAAGCTACTGTCGAAATACAACAGTAAAATGTAATATAGGAAAATTATGTATTATGTTATACCTTGAAAGAAAACTTTCAAAATCATATGATGCCACTAGTAGTGAACTTGATTGAGTCAATTCTATATCATTTTTGAATTTAACGATTGGTGCTACAACTTTATCAAGACCAGGATCTAAGACCAAAGAACACAGATATAACTCAGTGGGAAAATTATAAAATACATAAAATTGTATAATGATTATGACAGAGATGTAAAGCAAATACTTACTCGCACACCCAATTTCCCCTGAAAGGTTAAGTAATCGTACACAAGGATATCCATCTATCACCTTGTACATGGATTTCTCTAGGTCAGGAACAGACTCGAATGCCACCTGTCCAGAAGCTGTTCACGAAAAAATACCAAAAATCAGTTATGGAAATATGGATATGAAAAAATATATGTGCGTACACAAACAAACAAGTAAAGACATTTGAGTGGCTCTACTCAGATTAGCTAGATACTTGTATGGTGAAAAGAAGCATCACTTTTGAATTAAGAGGCAATTTCTTAACCAGAAAATTTATGTCTCGTTGGGGAGATATTTTACATATACAAGTGTGCTGAGCATGCTAAATAATAGTGAAAATAATCAATTTACAAATTTACATGATTATTTCTTCATGTGTCCTTTAAAATAATAGATCCAACTAGTTTACACTTCTGAAACATGGATTCATTTAAGTTGATCAAAAATATCATAGTAGCATATGAATCTTCTTTATAAAACGGACAACCAAAATCCAACTAAGAAATCCAACAGATAAACTATGATATATACATTTACGAAAAAAAGGTATACATAGAATAATCAACATAACACTTAGTAAGCCAGCTCTCTGAATGTGAAGCATTACAGATAACATATGCCCTCAAACACTCCCTAAAAAACTGAATTACTTTGCTTACATAATTTTCAAAAACAAATAGACGCGCACACGCGAGTATGTGTGTATGCCTATGTAGTTAATATCCCGATATATCAACCGATATATCAGTGATATATCGGTTATCCGTCCCTTGCCGAGACAGCGGTACAAAATACTGCTCAGAATATCGGTACCGATAATATCAGCGATATTGTCCGATATTTGACCGATATAAGACCGATATTTGATCGATAAATCAACGATTTTTTCGATATCAGTACCATTCTTCTTATTTCTACCGTTCATTTTTCTTCTTATTGCTGCTATTAGTGTTTTAAGTCTTAATTGTTAGTTGTTACTGTTCAATGTTAGTGTCTTAAGTCTTAGTCAGTTCTTACTTGTTACAATTGTTAGTGTTAAATTGCTATATATCTAAATGTAGCATGATATTAAAATTAGCGATATCCCACCGCGATAACCGATATCTCAAATATCGGTCCTTGACCGATATCCGATATTTTACCACATTAACTACTTAGGTGTATGCATGCATATACTATACGCGTATATGTGTATGTATATCAGTATATGTAGGCATATGTATGTAAATATAGGTATATGTAATGTATGTCTATGTAGGTATATATATGCCCTGTCTACAGAAGGGAATGTATAAAGGTTCCCTTAAAACATATGGAAACCCAAAGACACATACTCCCGCTGCTTGAAATAGAAAGAAAAATAATCCACTTTGCAGTTGTCGTTTGCCCAGTAACAGTTCTTGTTTAACATAAGCGTAACTTTTGTGATCCTTTATTACCTTCCCTCATTATACAATTAGAAAAGGAGTTATTACGTACTAGTTACTACCTCCCTACCATGATCAATATTCTCATTATCATGAAACCAGAGTTCTTATACAAAACATCAATCACATTTCTTTTTATGGGAATGTACATTCAAAATAATTATTCAGGCTTTCAACTCACAATTACTGGACTTCAAAACATACTAATCAGCTTGAATGCCAGGAAAAAAATAATTTTGATGCAGTGCATCCGATTAGTTAAGATCATGTATTCAAGATGATCAGATTGGAATAGTCTCATTATGTGATTCTGATTTGAAACTTGAAAGTCCCATCAATCTCACTAAAAACACACACCAAACACTTTCCAATATAATAACTTTGCAACTAAATCTCATCCATAACGAAGAGTGTCGCGAGTGGATTAACTTCCAACACATACATTCATCTCAATTCTCCTACAACTTCTGATTCCAACTATGCACTATAACCCCCCTCTCTGCAATTAGAGTTCATACACTAAACAGAACAAAATCACAAAACCTAATTCCTTGCACCCTAAAACCATCCAAATTAACATACAAAAGCACAAAACCTCGAGTAAAAAACTCATCAAACTTCACAGTTCACAACCTAAACAACAAATCGAGCAATGACAAAACGTTAAACGCAACAACCACCTCTACAAACACCAAATAGCATACACTTTCTTCAATTTAAGCGTTCGTTACTAATGAAAACTACAAATAACGAAATGAAATGAACTGAACTGACCGGATAGAGAACGATGAAGACTGGAGAGTAGACATAGAAGGCACAACAGGAGCTCCGTGGTGGTGGTCATGGCGGAAGACAGGTGAGATCGAGAGATATTATGAGGAAAAATCGATCGATGAAACCCTAGGCTGCCATTAACGTCTTCTTGGCCCTTCTTCTACTATGAGGAGTTTATGGTTTGACTGAGAGATGGAGTTGATTGTGACGAAACTGGTTAATACAACGGAACGGGTCGGGTCGGAAAGAAAAGTCATTAAATTGAGGTTTATGGGTGTTTTTGCTTCTTGACTAAGCTTGTATAGTCTATTCTTTTAGAGTAAACTTCTATTTTAGTCCCTGAGGTTTGGGCAGTTTTGCCACTTTAGTTTAAATCTCAAACTTTTTGTATTTGGTTCCTCTGGTTTTAGTTTTGTTGCCATTTTTGTCCAAAAATAAAATTAGCTTATATTTCATAAATTAAATCCTGGTTTTTTGTTCTTTTCCTCATGGGCAAAATCATCATTATAGTTTTATTATAACAAATTATTAAATAAAATAATTAAATTAATTAATTCTTTGACCTTATAAAAGACGCACAGACCCCCCCTTCTCGCCACTGCCACCACTATCTCCTCTCTCTAACACTATCGCCACCTCCTCCCCCTTCTCACCACCGCCTCCACTACCTTCTCACCACCGCCACCACCACATCCTTCTCACAGCCTGGGGCATGTTTGAGTCGTCACCCCATCATCATCATCAGTATCACACATCTCAACACTTTCAGTGTCATCTCAAAGGCAGAGTCCAGATTTCTAACAGGGGTGGGAATTTCTACAGCACTCGAATTAACCAGACAGGGGGGTTTCGATGGGGTTAAAGGAGAATTGGATAGAGGGTTACCTTGATTAATGGCCTGGATAGCCTGATCAAACGAAACAGAGATGGTTCCAGCATCATCACTGCAATCTACGGATTTGTGTCATCTCGTTCAGAAGTGTATAGTGTTATATATTTTTATATAGTGTTTGTTGTATGGTGTTATATAGTGTTATATGATAGATGTATAGTGTTACATAGTGTTATATTTTTCTGATAGCATGTCTATGATAGATGTATAGTGTTATATATTGTTATTAAATGTTATATATTTATTGTAGCAGTTACATATTTTCTGGATTTTTTAGAATGTCTGAATTTTAGAATAAGTTTAAATTTGAATCGCTAGAATTTAGGAGAAATTACCTAATTTGAAACATATACAAAGACACTATTACCCCTACAGTTTTCAAATCAGTCCAAATAATTAAAAACAAATTATAATTTGATCTCTATTAATCTTAACCATTAGATCAAAAATCTAATGGTTTAAAACACTTCTCATACTTGTCACACTTTTGAATTAATGTACACTATCCCTACCTTTTTAATATAATTATAGGGTAAAAATAATAGAAGACATGTGAATGCTCTAACTAATGATTGGGGCCGTTGATTCCAAACTCACATGATTAACCGGTAAGCACACGTTAAATCAACATATTAACAAACAATTCCAGTATGAAGGATAAAAAAGAGAACAAAAAAGAATACTAGTTACTTAGCTATGTCCCACACATATGATTATAAACTACAGTTTACTTCAACATCCAAATGATATCAACATACTCCAAATGGCAAACAGACTGATAGTGATTAGATTTCTGACTACAACCGACCTAACATTATATTTAGCACCACAATAAATGACAACAAGCAGGAGACGAAAACGGGGGTGATTGGTTAATCACCGCCAACTTGTCTCTTCCAAGAGTCCTCCACAATCAGCTCATCAACTCCCCAATCTTCATAACTACAATATCATGAACAAATAAAAAGTTAATAAAATGGAAGATGCATACCTACGCTGACTGTTATATGACAATTTTACCTTCCATCTGGCAAGTATCGACGAATAGTGAAAGGTATCTTTTTCTCACGAAGCTCCTTCATGGCAATCTAAGATAATACAAAAGATGAAGAATCGCATGAGTTAAAACTTGAAAGTGAAAATATAACATGATCAACAAATTTCTCCATTTGAAGTATGGAAACCGAGACACGCTTGAACACAGGCCTGAAGCAAAATTCAAATTTTCTTTTAATCTGTTAGAAAATTTTACTTAGGTCTCAACCATTTGATTGGTGATGATGAACAAAGAATCTTGCTTAGTTTTGTTGATTGTTATTAGTATTAAATTTTGGTATTAACTTGATAGCTTTAAATAACAACCAAGTTTCATAATTGTTCCATTTAAGTCATTCGAATTACAAAAAAAAAAAAAAAAAAAAAAAAAAAAGCTCTCAGAGCAATAGAACAATATTGAAATTTAAGGAGTTTTTATGATTACACGATTAGAAATAAGTATCTCTATTGGAACAATATTGAAACTTGATTATTGTTTCACGAGTCTATCCCTTTTTTTATCATATTTGCGGTGTAAAATACTTCAACTTTCTGTCTATATTGAACCTTGATTACCGTTTCAAGAGTATTGTCGAGAAACTCACCTCAAGTGGGTCGGTCTCACCCTCCAATTCAACCATTACAGGAGCATTCATGCTATTCAAACAAAAACACTCGGGTGAGTATGCAAACTAATAACATAACTGAAAACACACACCATCACACACAACAACGTTTAAACACGAAACGAAAAGAGGGAGAAAGGTGAAACGAAGAAACCACCTGATCTGCAGAGCGCGTGTACCCAAGATTCTAGCCCGTTCATACTTGGTCATATACTTTGATGTTTTCCGAGGCCGCTCTCCTTGTTCTTGCTCTTCCTTATCTTCGTCGTCACCTAGAAGAGGATCTGGTGCATCATCATCTTTATTCTCACCGTCAACATCCTCCTCTGCTCCTTCCTGCAATTTATCCAACCAGTTTCTATTCATATTGTGATTAACATTATTAAGCATTAGAGCTTTACTAAAATAATCGTTATTACATCAGCCTCAGGTTCCATTGGCTCATCTTCATACCTACAAAAACATTAAGAAGTCAGTATGTTTAAATTTTGATAGGGTCTTAATTAGAAGATAACAAAACTAAAAAAATGTTATCAAGCAATCAAATTAACAACGTAGAAGACCACAAGACACATCATACCAACTATAGATTTCAACTTTTGGTTTCATCATCTAACTTTTAATGGGATTATGCCCGTTCTTTCTCAAGGTCTGGTTTTAAAAAGTGCGCCAGAAAAAAACATCAGGGGCTTGAGGAGGTGTCTCTTGTACTTTTGGTTCAAAATTGGTCTAAATTAGGATATGCAGGAAGCAGATTACCGATATGTAAAAACAACCAAAGGGATGAATAAATTATGAAAAGTTTAGTTGATAAAAAGGTTAACATGTATAACCAATGCGAGAGACACAACTTTTGGATGTAAATAAAGCTTATATGGTTGTATATTCTCGTGTACGTGATGCACACGCCTCGGCTTTTGAGACCTAAACGCCTCAGAGAGGCTCACACTTCTTTCAAACCAAGCTCGATGTGTAACATCTTAACATTCTTACTCCATGTAAACACAAACCAGAATTCCGTATTTTTAACGTTTTCTTATGCCTTCTCGGCACAACAAATATCGAATTATGTTCTAAACTTATCACAGGTTTTTCACAATGTATTAGCCCTACACATTGACTAGATACCCCTCCTGGCTACTACATACATACTTTCAGAGTCCTTCAACTTGTGGTTTTGTGTATCACTCAATCCAGTCCTTACAACAATCTAACTACAGTATACACACAAAACAAACTGCAGCAAGAGTAACCACTAATTATCAACAAAACACAAACCCTAGGTTCTCCAAAAATCGCGTAAATTACCGAAAACAAACAATCAATCAACACTATTAGCAACAAATTCACAGTAACCGTAAGCAAATTGAAGCTACTTTAAACGATCTTAACAGGAATCACACACACAAGAACCGAATACATTCAGCGTAAACATGGAAATATGAATTAACTTTTAAGGAATATGCTATCGGCGTGCGTAAACGTACCCTCCGTCCATCTCATACTCTTCATCCGCCATTGTTAGAGGTTGAAGCTCAACGCGAAGATGAAGACAGACGATGGTGATTGCTGTTACACACCTGCAGCGGTTTGTGCTAAAACCCTTGCTTGTTTGGGTTATAAGGGTGGAAGGTTCTACGTGGTTTATGAGTTTACATGCATAGTCCCTGTATTATATTCATATGTACATGAATGATCCTTAGAAGAAATAATAGTCTTCGTTTTTGTGTTTTCTTACTGTATTTAACATTTAAAATTCAAAATAAGAGTAAATTATAAAACTGAAAATAAGTAATTATTCCATATATAAATAACCAAGATATATGTGCATCATAACTTGTACATTGTGCTTAGGGAGTATTTCAAAAAAAAAACTTGATTTTCCACTTTTAACCCAAACATTTCATATTTTACATTTTAACCCTTTTTCATTTTTTTACTTTTAACCTAAAGTTTTCTATCTTTTATAATTTAACACAACACTTTATTATTTACAACTTTCGTCCCCCATACATTTTATCTTTTGCAAGTTTTTCGTTTTACATTTCGTTCTAAATTTTGCGAGTTAACATGTCGTAGCGTGCAAGTGAGGTTCAACGTTTTTGCTCTATTTTTTCATATTTGACAGACCCGTCGCAACGAGCCCATTTTTCCCCATTTGAAAAGTTCGTCGTAACGGGCGGGTCGTAGATCGACTAAGTTATTATTTTCTGGTTAGTTTCTTCGCATTAAGACAGTGTAACGGGTGTGCATGGTTCAACGATTTTAGTCTGCTTTTCGTTCAGTGTAATTTTTACCATTTTATCTATTTTATTTTTACGATGTTGAGAGTCGATGTGGTTGTGGCATTGATGCTACTTGGCACGGTTTTACGAACATTTTTAACTTATTAAATTTTTTACTAATTTTTTTGTTTCGGTTTACCCCTATATTTCCTTTACTTAAAAACTATTTTTACGTGCATATTTTACGTACGGGTATGTGTAAATATGATTTCTTCTCCATTTCGACGTAAACCTTTTTTATAGACGAGTCAGGTCAAATATAATACGTTTTCGTTTAAAGAAACCATTTTTACGTGCATATTTCTATGTACGTTTTCGTTTAAATTCAAGTTGTTCTACGTTTCGACATAAAGTTTTTTGGGAAATGATTCAGGTCAAATATAATATGTTTTCGTGTTTATTTTATGTATGTTTCGTAAAGTTTGTTTCGAACCGAGTGGAGTCAAATTATAGTTTCTTTTTCTCCCCTTTTTTTCGAAAGCTCTAATTAATCCCTTTCGATTACATGTGCATATTTTTCTTCATACCCGTTACGTTTTCTTTGTAGGTCACATATAATACGTTATGATTGTTCAATATGAATTCCATTTACTTTACGTTTGATCCAATTACAATGCTTATACATGTTACAATGAGTTCAACTGGATACGTCGAAATGTGTGTTTTCATATGGTTAATGCATCATATAACGTTTGGACTAATCCATTCAATGTTTACGATGTACCCGCGCCGCAACGCGGGCGGGTCTTAACCCTAGTTACTCTTATTTTGAATTTTAAATGTTAAATAAACTAAGAAAACACAATACGAATAATTTACTCTTATTTTGAATTTTAAATGTTAAATACAATAAGAAAACACAAATACCTACACTATTATTTCCTCAAGGATCATTTATGTACATATTTTTTTTTTCCTGTTTTCACACCGCCAGCCAATCGGGAGTTGAGAAGACCACCCTTGAATTCGGGGTAATTTTTCATAGGAAGTATGTGTGCATTAATCTTCAAGAGAAATTTGACCATTAGAATTAAAAAAAACAAATTCAAATTTTTAATATAAATACCCAATCACATACAAATTTTTAATATAAATAGCCCAGTCTTTGAACAATTTCGTCAACATTTTGGTGAAACCCACCGCAAGGTAGATCAAATTTATTCAAGGTTAAGGGAAATCCAAGCAACGGCTAGAAGATTTTACCTAGTCTTCAACGAGGCGACGAATGGCGAGAGTGATATAACGGATGAGGAAGTGATTGAAGCGGCCCATGCCCATAAATTTGAACACATTTCGGCGTGACAAATTTTGAGAAACCTTCCCGATGAGGAAACTATTTTAACCAAGTATTCTTATTAAATTATGTACTTTTTATTTTAATTAAGTAGTTTTATTTCAATTATGTACTTTTTTTAATTCAGTAATGTAGTTTTCATTTTAATTACGAAAATTTTATTTTAATTAAAACCTTTTAAACATATTAGTGTTTTAAAGTTTAACTAAATTATGTACTTTTAAATGAATTAGTATTTTAATTAAAACCTTTTAAATTAAACCATCCCAATGAGGATATCTATGACGACACCATGTAATCTATAGTAAACAGAGAAAAGTGAGAAAAACGATGATATGGTACACAGGGAAGTCTGGGGAAAATGGAACGACTCCCTCCCGCTTATCACTCCACCATTGATTATCATTGTTGTTCAAATCTAATACACATGTTAATCTCAAATCTAAATTTGAGTTAAACTTGTACTTTAATAACGAAAGGGCTATGTTTGATGGAGAAACGTACTTATTAGTAAACACTTTTACAATTCAGTACTCATTTATTCACACGAATCAGTCTTGTGAATGGATGTTTATACAGATAGATGTATAAAAGTTGCTAATTATTAATTTGATAATAAAGAACCATATCAGTTCGAATTGAGGAGATAAGCACTGAACAAGTTAAAAAAACTAGATGCAGAAGCCGAAGAAAGGTTACTGGAGGACGAAGAATTAGTAACTTGGAGAAATTGTAAGTGCAGGATCAGGGAATGGTTTCGCAGGAAAGCTAAGGATATGCAACAAAAATCCAGAACAAAATGGATCCTGGATGGCGACGAGAATTCCAGGTACTTTCACACCATTGTAAACAGCAACGTGGCGAGGAACAAAATCAGCGGGTTTTGGATAGATGGTACGTGGGTTATTGAGCCGCCAATAATTATGAAGTATATTCAAGATAATTTGCAAAAGAAATTTTCGGAACCAGTGGAGTCTAGACCCCGGATGACATCTCATGGATTCAGTAAGTTATCAAAATTAGACGCAAGCGCTTTAGTTGAAAAATTCACAAGAGAGGAGGTAAAAGCGGCGGTGTGGGAATGCGGATCGGATAAAGCGCCTGGCCCGGATGGAATAACCTTCGCTGTAATAAAGAAATTCTGGAAGGAACTTGAAGAAAGTATAATGGAAATGATGGTGCAGTTTCATATTCACGGCTCCATTCAAAAGTCCTGTAGTGCGTCTTTCATTTCTCTGATCCCAAAGGTTAGTGATCCAGTTACCTTATCAGACTTTAGGCCAATTTCGCTCATTGGTGTCATAAACAAGATTATATAAAAATCTCTTGCCTTTCGTTTGAAAAGAATTTTGAATACCATTTTATCCCATGAACAATCGGCTTTCATTGCCAACCGAAACATAATTGACGGGCCCCTGATCCTAAATGAAGTAACCTCGTGGGCTAAAAGACAAAAGAAGCAGATTTTCATGTTCAAAGCCGATTTGGAGAAAGCTTACGATACGGTAAACTGGAAATTTTAATATCGACTCTTACACACATGGGTTTTCCATCTCGGTGGAAAACATGGATCATGGGAATTCTATTTGCTGGCAAAGCATCGGTTCTAGTAAATGGCTCACCGACAGGGGAGTTCCAATACAAGAGGGGATTGAGACAAGGCGACCCGTTATCCCCCTTCTTATTTACAATTGTGATGGAAGCGTTGCATGTACTAATGATGAGGGCAATAGATTCCGGTGTATTTAAAGGGTTAAAGTTACCAAACAGCGGCCCCTACTTATCACACTTATTCTTTGCAGACGATTCTATCTTCTTGGGAACCTGGGATATCGATAATATGATGGCACTACGTAGAATTTTGAGATTATTTTACATGATGTCAGGTTTGAAAGTGAATCACAACAAAAGCTGTCTCTAAGGGATCGGGATTAGTGAAGAAGAAATTGAGAACATGGCTAGCACGTTGAAATGTAAAATGGGACGCTTTCCATTCACATACCTGGGGCTGAAGGTTGGTGCCAATATGAATATGGTTGGCAACTGGAAGGAGGTAATAGACAAGTTCAATAAAAGGTTGTCAAACTGGAAAGCAAAAATATTGTCTTTCGCGGGGAGGCTGACGCTTGTAAAGTCGGTATTGGGAGCCCTACCGAACTACTTTTTATCATTGTACAAAGCACCAAAAAAAGTATTAAAGATTCTAGAAGGGATCCGAATAAGGTTCTTGTGGGGAGGATGTGGGGGTGTGAGGAAAATTCGTTGGATGAAGTGGGAAAAAATAGTGGCATCAAAAAGCATGGGTGGGCTTGGGATTGGGGAATAA
The DNA here is from genome assembly GCA_030545235.1 of Helianthus tuberosus. Lineage (NCBI taxonomy): Eukaryota > Viridiplantae > Streptophyta > Magnoliopsida > Asterales > Asteraceae > Helianthus > Helianthus tuberosus. Next base: position 23,834,230 of record CM060420.1, on the reverse strand, counting down.
GGGAAATGAATATGGCACTCCTAATGAAGTGGAGATGGAGATTTAAAGCTGAACCGGAGCAGTTTTGGGTGAAGGTCATAGAGGCTATTCACCATAACAAGAGGGTAGTTAAGAGTATTCCGTTAAAGAGATCAAACTCGGGAACATGGAAAGCTATAATGGGGATGGAAGAGGAATTCAGGAAGGTGGGGATCGAACCGGATAATTGCTTAAAATGCAATGTGGGTAGTGGAAATAAAACACTATTCTCGATGGATTCTTGGGCGTCCAACCGGCCCTTCAAGGAGGAATTTCCTAGCGTGTTTGCATTGGCAAAAAATAAAAGAAACAAAGTGCAGCATAATTACAAAAGGATCGAAGGAGGTGTGATGTGGGACTGGAGTTGGAATAGGCTGCCTAATTGCAGTGAAGAAAAGAATGAATGGGAGACATTGAAGACATTATTGCTACAACAGAATTTGAACCAGCACGAGGACGAATGGAGATGGAAGGATAAAGACTCCAAAGGTTACTCGGTGAAGGAAATAAGGAACACATTGACTGGAATTGTTGATGTTAACCACAACCCAAACAGTTTTGAATGGAGTAAGATAGCTACGGCAAAAGTTAACCTGTTCGTATGGAGAGCGATGGAAGAAAGAATCCCGACAAAGGTGGCGTTAAAGAAGAGGTGCTCGCTTGTTGGACCGGACCTGTGTAATGTATGTGGTCTGGGCCCAGAAACGGCGAGCCACATACTAATCCATTGCCCGTTAGCAAAGGAAGTTTGGGTACAGTTATGGAGATGGATGAAACTACCCTTTCGTGACCACAATGAAAGTATGACAGCAAGATTCCAAGAGAAAACGAACTGGCCAAAGAGAAAGGAAAAAATAATATATGCTATTCATCTACTTGCGGCATGGAGTCTTTGGAAGAATAGAAACAATACAATCTTTAATGACAAAGTTAAAGAACCATCCAGGCTTGTGGAAGAGATTAAAGAAGAATCTTTTGATTGGGTGAAACTAAGATCGAAGAGACTAGGGATATCATGGAACGGGTGGATGAAATTTTGCCCAAGGGAAGAATGATCATAAAAAGTATGTACTATTAGTAGACTTGATGATCCTTGATGTATTTTGTTTGCTTGAGTTTGTACTTGATTGTTCTTGAGTATGTCGGGTGGCGATATCTAGCATCTTGCTATATGTCGTTTTTAACCTGTCGACATGGTGGAATAAAAGTTGTTTTGTTGCTGTTCAAAAAAATAATAATAATTTGATACCAATGAACTAAAATAAATTCGGTAGAATCACCAACAACTGCTCTTTTTGTATTCAAACAATGTGGTTCAAAAGCATTATGACTTCATATCCTATAAATAAACATGGGTATCCCATTTCCCATACAATTTTGATGACTTTCATATGCTTGTATCATGTTAGATTCTCAACTTCCATATCTATTCATTTCCCGTACAGTTTTAAATTGTGTGTCAAATGTAGCCTTTTACAAAATTTAAGCGAATTGGCTACATATCATTTTCCATGACATGAACCTATATTAATTAGATACATTGGAGATCACCCTCAATGCTTTGCGGAAACGAAGTCTTGGTCCAAACCAAGTTAACTATAGGTTCCCTTATCTGCCAAACCATCTCGTGAAATTATTTATCATGAATGAAACATTAGGTTTTGGGTACGGATAAAGAACTAGAATGAAGACAGGCGATGTCGCAATGAAGAAGGAAGAAGAAAATGGATGAAAATTATACAAATTGGTATATTAAGAACATGAATGTACTTAGGGGACATTTTGATGGTTAAGTGACGTACTCCATAAACAAAAAAGTTGGGATTTCAAATCTACAAAATGTAGGTTGTGGTGTACTTATCCATAATGAAACGTTAGGTTTTGGGTACGGATAAAGAACTAGGGGACATTTCGGTCAGTTCCCGTTCACCTTCCCCCTCATAGTCCATTAGTGGGTAGGGTGGTAAACTTAGAGGTCCTCAGCCTCCTCTTCAGACGTGTCCTCGACAACCTGGCAGTTCTTCGGTCTCCACTTTTGGGGCGGGAGTGTTATATATCCTGAACCTGATCGATGTCATCCCTTTCTTCCGAACTACACCTACTATATGAATGTTTACATTTTACAAACACACTCCATGAAACTTATTGGTGTTCTTACTTTTTGTAGTATAGTTCAAAATTTGATTGAGCTTTGGTTTCTTTTGAATGGAGAATGATACATGTAAACCCAATTGACTAGCAAGCCGCTAGAATCAATCAAAAGAGTTACAAGAACAGAAAACATTAGGTACAAATACACCAAGATACATAGGCTAATAAGCAAATCAAATCAACTCAATCAACTAATTAGAATTCAATATAACTCCATTGCTTTCATTGCAACCCCATTGATTTAGATCTATCTCACCCATAACCAAGCAACTTGATTTCGATTTATAGGCTATGCGGGCCTATATTTTGCTACATGGTTAAGACCAAAACAAAGAGAACGTTTAAATTAGAATTAACACAACCACCCTATATGTGTCGCATCCTATTAAAATCATCATGACCGTGTGAGCTAAATTTTGGTTTTGAGTTTCACATTTAGGGGTTGTTTGTTTGAGCTCTTAATAGGACCAAACCTCTGATCCGGTCAGAGGTATTTCATTCAGATTGTTTCACGGGCAGATGTCTAAATCGGCCAGACATTTGAATAGGTAAGCATTATACTGAGTCCAAATAGTTTGGTTTAACACTTAATGGTTCAGACCCCTTACTGGTTCAGCACTTACCCATTCAAAAGTTGCCAAACGGCCCCTAGACTTGAAATGTTTGTGCCCGAAAACAGTTGGCCAAAAATAATGAATTTAGACCAAAAGCTTTTACCCAAGAATAAGAATAACTATAAACATAGTTATTGATGAATTTGAGCCTACAACTCTTGGCCCAAAATAATGAGTTTTGTCCAATAACAAACACTCAAATAGGTTTGGTTTGGTTATGGTCCAGTTCGATTTGGTTTCGGAATGGAACTGGGGTATAAACAAAACCAAACTGTAATTATCAGTTAAAAAAAACACAACCAAACCGTCGGTTATTAGTTCGGGTCAAGCACATCAGTTCAGTTTATTAATAGTTTGGGCCAGGCATATCAGTTCAGTTTAATAATTATTTCGGTTTCAGTTAGGTTATTTTTTGCTCACCCTTGTCATGCTACACAAACATATTATTGAAAACCAACAAGCCCACTATAGTTGATAGAGATGATCCTCTTTAAAACATTTACTTAGCCCTTCCTTACATACTAAAAAAAGACTTGTTCAGCTGTAGAATCACATTCACGTTCGAGCTTAACATAATACTGTCAAGTTTGGGTTAGCTCGCTTCTCGTAAACAGGCCAGTATACATAATATAAAATCACTTTTGCTTGCATATAGGCCATACAAACAATGGCAACTTAAAGCCTACAAAAAGGAACGTTCAAAACAAAATGTAGTCTTTGTAAATTGATCGTAGTGATCACATTTTCCAGAATCACACACCTTGATAAATGCAATAACTCTACGGACTGAAGTCTAATTCTGCTCTCTTCAGTGTGGATGTTACCCTTGTGAAAAACTCGGGTTCATTTGCTTTTATATCTTCAAGTGTGCTAGACTCGTGTTCATCAGCCTATTTTGTTTCAACGAGGAGAAAATAAAAGAGAAAAATCACTAAATGTTGAATGTGAAAAGATTCTCATCATGCAGTTCATTGCCAGAATGTTTGTAACCCGGATGCATTCTTTTTGTCCAATTATTTTCATAAATAATTAATGTGTTACGTACAATTACAAAAATATATAATTACAATAACAATCTACATATTGCAAAACATTAACAGGTCTATGCACTAAAATAACAAAAGGGGTGACTTTCAACCTGTTAAAACTTGTCCGATCCGTTTGACCCATATCATTTTAGCTCTTTTTCATTTGAACCATTAAATTTGCAGACCCATTTGACCCGTTTCACTTTTAGCTATGTTTTTATTTGAACCGTTTAAACGTCTGACCCATTTGATCCAGTTTCATTTTTAGCTAGAAAATGACCAGTTTGGGATATAATACATAACCCTGATAAGTGGATTGAAATAATCACCTCTTCACATTTAATACAGTGAACAATGATAAATACCTCTGTGAATTTTAGAAGAATTAGATTCCATGCAGATGCCGGCTTGGATCTATCCCATCTGCCACGAGTAGAAGTACATCACATCATTACAGGCAAAAAACCAACAATGCAAAATATTCAAGGCTTACCGAACTATATTTTCACTACCTATCTATCATATTTATTCTTTTAACTATCTCCTCTTGGGGAAGATAATTGATTTCTACGTTTAATGACCTTACGTCTAGTCCCCTAATCAAGTTCGTTACTTTTAGATATCTCTTTCATAAAATGTGCCAATATAAACTGATGTATTGCAAAATACATCTTTTATTCGTGTACAGTTTGTATAGTTTTCGTTATATTTAGTTTTGTTTTTCGTTAGAATAAGCATACTATTGATCAAATCGTGTTTCGCAGGTCTTGATGTTTAAATTTGCGGGAAACCGAGTAAAACGAGTTAAAATATTGAAAAGTCAAGTCTTGGAATGCATTGGAAAGGTCGGGAGCCGAAAAGAAGTTAAAAAAGCTGAAAATCACTCTCTGGCACCCCGTGATCACTCTCTATTAGACTAATAATCAGCCCTAACAATCAGCTGAGACTTATGATAATTAGAATAATGTTAGCCAAGATTTATGCTTAGCTTTAGAATAGAGATTTCCATAAAACACAGAAATCTTTATGTTTAATATGGTATCAAGAGCCTGTCTCTGACCCTAGCTGCTGCCTTTTTTTTCTGGCCACCGCCGGACAGCAGCTGTTCAGCCGTGAGTAATATCTCCGGCCATCTACTCAACAAACTCTCTCTTTGAACAGCAGCGACACCCATTCCAGTCTTCATTATGGCCACCCTTGCCCTTTTTACCACCCAAGAAAAGACCATTCACAACTCTCACAAGTTCGCCTTTACCCTCTCACCCTCAAATTATGGCTATTGGAAAGCAATGGTCAAACCATTCCTTGTCTCCAATCCCTTGTTTGGTTACATCGATGGTTCCATACCCTGCCCATCACCCAAAGTCTCCGCTGATGCAGCCGCTGCTGATAACCCGAACTACACCCGGTGGATTGCAAACGACGCCCATGTCCGCATGCTTATCATCTCAACCGTGTCTGAAGCCTCCTTCCAACATGTCCAGGGCACTACTTCTAGAGACGTTTGGCTGTCTCTGGAACGCGCCTACGCGCCTCAAACCGCCTCACATGAGTATACCTTGAAGACCCGACTCTTGAAAATAGCCATGAAAGGCGATGAGAAAGTTGTTGACTATTTAACTCGTGCTCAAGAATATGCAACAGCCTTGGCCAACATCGGGGAGCCCCAGAAAGACAAAGATGTGGTGATGCTTACTATCGCGGGCCTTCGGGAGGAGTACAATAGCTTAAAAGGTAATCTGCTGGCTCGTAATCCACCTGTTAAGTTTAACGAATTATATGGTTTATTGACCGACCATGATTACATGATTACTAAAAACCAAGAACCACAACCCTCCCTAATACCACAGGCTTACAACAGCACCACAAAACAACCTCCCACCATTAACAACATCCAATCTCAACTCCAAAATCTTCAACTGCTTGCTGCTCAACTTGGCTATCAACTACAGCCTGCTCCTAACACCAACCAGCCGTCCCCAGCCTTCAGCCTACAACCCCAAGCTTACTTTGCCCCACGGTCTTGCAACAACAACCGTGGCAATCGACGTGGTACTTATCGTGGCAACTCACGTGCAAATTCAAATCGGGGCCGTGACAATTCTGGTAACAATAGACAATTTTCTTGGGCTGCTACACAAAACACTGTTTTTGGCCATTGTAACAGGTGCGGGATCGGTCACTTACCAACTCAATGCCCCAATCAGGCTGGTCCCTCTAGGCAGCCTTCTCAGGCCAATTTTGCTGCCTTTTCGGATACCAGCTCACAATATGATGTCATCTGGAAGCCCGACACTGGAGCCAATGATCATGCCTCCCCGGATTTAGCAAGTCTTGACAACTCTGAAGCTTATCAAGATAATGATTCTCTCCACGTTGGCGACGGTACACCCCTTCCCATCTTTCATATTGGTTCTTCAAAATTTTACACCCCACACAAAACCTTTAATATCTCTAATATTCTTCATGTTCCTGCCCTAAAACAAAATCTCCTTTCCGTTCAAAAATTTTGCTCAGATAATGATGTTTTCTTTGAGTTTCATGCTTCTTTTTTTGTTGTGAAGGACGAGTCTACACGCACTATCCTTCTAACGGGACCAAGTGAGCAAGGCCTTTATTCCATCCGCCTTCCTACATTCAAGTCTCTTCCTAAAGTCGCCTTCACAGCAACAAAAGAGTCCTCCACCATTTGGCACCATCGTCTTGGACACCCGCATCTTCGTGTTTTTCAATCACTTATTTCTAGTTGTTCTTTACCTGTTTCCACCAAATTATCATCCTGCTTATGTACTTCATGTCAGTTGGGAAAATCATCCAAACTGTCTTTAAAACTTTCTACTTTTCGAAGCAATAATATTTTGGATTTAGTTTATTTTGATGTTTGGGGTCCCTCACCCACTTTATCTCTTGATGGTTATCGTTTTTTCCTTTTATGTGTTGATCATCACTCTCGCTATATGTGGTTTTATCCATTAGCACACAAGTCTGATGTTTACACAACTTTTAAACAATTTTTACACATGGTCGAACGTCAATTTAATACTAAACTAAAAAGTGTGCAAACTGATTGGGGTGGTGAATTTCGGAATCTAACTCCATTTTTTAACTCGCTTGGCATCATTCATCGTCGTTCATGCCCTCACACAAGCGAGCAAAACGGAATTGTTGAACGTCGTCATCGTCATGTTGTGGAAACTGGGCTTGCACTGCTAGCCCACTCCAATCTTCCACTACGATTTTGGCGGTTTGCTTTTGACACTGCTACCTATCTCATAAACCGCCTACCTTCTCGGGTGTCCTCTAACATGTCTCCCTATCAACATGTTTTCAAACATAAACCTGATTACTCCTTCTTTCGGGTTTTTGGTTGCCAATGTTTTCCATATCTTCGTCCTTACAATCGTCACAAAAATGACTTCCGCTCCACTCCATGCATCTTTCTTGGCTATAGCCCAGGCCATCATGGTTACCGGTGTTTTGACCCGGTCTCCGAACGTGTCTATGTCGCACGTCATGTTCGTTTTAATGAACATATTCTTCCATCTCGTACACCACCACCACCTGCCCCACCTCCTCCATCCTACACTTCCATCTTCCCGACCCCACCACCCAACCTGTCCAACTCCGAAAACAACCCTACTTCCACAGTTTCTAGCCCAAACACCAACCAGCCCCCTTCTGCTCCTATACCTATACCTCCCCAATCAGCTGACCCAGTCCAGCCCACGCCCTTCGATTCCTCTTCTGAACCGGGTCCAACAGAACATACCACATCAGCCCCGAATCCGCCTATTAATGCTATCCAATCTGCCCAACCTGACTCTCCCACTCGACCTCGCCCAGCTCATCTTCGTCCTAACCCAAAGCGTCCGAACCGCTATAACCCATCAGCCTATTACACCACCACTTCCCTGATCAACTCACTGAACCCACTTCCTTTACCGTCGCTAACAAGTCTCCGGAGTGGCGTCATGCCATGAACGAAGAGTTTCATGCACTTAATAAAAATGGGACGTGGTCATTAGTTCCTTATGTTGATAATTCTAATGTGGTTGATTGTAAGTGGGTGTACAGGTTAAAGAGGGATGCACAAGGCAAAGTGACTCGCCACAAAGCTCGTCTTGTAGCCAAAGGGTTTCATCAACAGGCTGGGGTTGACTATCATGAGACTTTCAGTCCAGTAGTTAAGGCTACTACCATTCGAGTTGTTTTATCTCTGGCTGTCACTCACAAATGGGCCCTACGCCAATTGGATGTTCAGAATGCATTCCTGCATGGTGATCTTCAAGAAACGGTTTACATGAGACAGCCACAGGGCTTTGTTGATCCCTCCAAGCCACATCATGTTTGTCTCCTTCATAAGTCTCTATACGGACTCAAACAAGCTCCTCGGGCCTGGTTCCATAGGCTATCCACTGCTCTTCAACAGCTTGGTTTTCATGGGTCCAAAACAGATCCATCTTTGTTCATTCTCTACTCACGAGGTACAATTATTTATGTTTTGGTCTATGTTGATGATATCATCATCACTGGGAACAACAACCAGGCCGTTGATCACATCATTGAGAGTCTAAGCTCTTCGTTCGCTGTAAAAGATTTGGGCTCTCTTCATTATTTTTTGGGCATTGAAGTCATTCACCATGGTCTTGATCTTATCCTATCTCAAAAGAAATACATCTGGGATACTTTACAGCGTTCAGGGTTATCTGACTGCAAACCGGTCAATTCACCTATGAGTACATCTCAGGTTCTTATGCCTGATGACAGTCCCTTGATGCCTGACCCGACCAAGTATCGTCAGGTTGTTGGAGCCTTGCAGTATGCTACTTTGACACGTCCTGATATTGCCTTCTCTGTCAACAAAGTCTGCCAATTTATGCATGCTCCCACTGAGAACCATTGGACAGCAGTCAAACGAATCCTGAGATACCTAAAGGGTACCACTGACTTGGGTTTACGTATTCGTCACGACTCGGGCTCTATTCTTCATGCATTTACTGATGTTCACTGGACCAACTCGGTACAGGCATATTCTGACTCTGATTGGGCCGGGTGTCCCGTTGACCGTCGGTCCACGGGGGGATTTGCTATCTATCTTGGATCGAATCTTGTTTCCTGGATAGCCCGAAAACAACGCACTGTGTCTCGCTCATCTACTGAATCAGAATACAAAGCCCTTGCTGATACAGTTGCAGAATTGATTTGGTTAAAGGCCCTTCTTCGTGAACTTGGTATTGCTAAAAATTACTCCCCCACTCTTTGGTGTGACAACTTAGGAGCCACCTACCTTTCGGCTAATCCAGTTTTTCATGCTCGCACAAAACATGTTGAAGTGGACTATCACTTTGTTCGTGAACAGGTGGCTCAGGGTAATCTGCATGTCAAATTAATAGCTACTAATGATCAGATCGCTGACGTCTTCACCAAGCCGTTATCTTCTCAGCGGTTCCAGTTCTTACGGTCCAAGTTGCAGGTCGTTCCCCGCCTTCAACTTGCGGGGGGATATTAGACTAATGATAATTAGAATAATGTTAGCCAAGATTTATGCTTAGCTTTAGAATAGAGATTTCCATATTTACCTGTAATCATCTCTATTTATACTCCTTATGTATTCTGCTAATTCATATCAATAAAACACAGAAATCTTTATGTTTAATACTCTCTGGCACCCGGCGAGAGACTGGAGATGTTACATGAGAAAAAAAACAAGGTGGCACCCCGCCACCCATACCTTCAGTGGGTGGCGCCCCGCCAGAAGCCTGTAGCTGGCAATTATTACGAATTTAATAAGGGTTTGTTATGGAAAGTCATATATAATCATCTTAAACTTGAAAAAACCCTAGTTTACGAACTAGAGGCATCTTGGGCGACTTATTGAGCATTCTTGGAGCAATTTTGGAGTTCTCGAAGCATAGGAATCATCGGTAAGAGTTCGGGGAAGAAGACTTGGAGATCTAATCGGGTTTTCTAGTTCTTTATTCTTAACTTTTCTTACGGAACTTGTTATGGTGAATTCATGTTTAGACATCTTTGATTTGTTTTCACGTTTTAACATGCTCGGCTAAACTTTTAAGCCACCTAGACTTGATGAATGGATTAATATGAAGTTTTTACCGTTTATGTTATTTGCATGATTTTTATGGATTAATTGTGATTTGTAAGAAGTTTGAATTAATGATTTGATGTGTATGCATGCTTTGAGTTGGTTTATTGTTATTATTTGCTTCATATGATTCTTAGTGACGGTCTATATCACAACATAGAGTCATATTAGGGTTTAGGATTTCGGTGAGTGTCTATATCACGTTAGAAAACCTTCTCTTTAGGGAGAATTGCGCAATAACCCCTAGAGGTAATTGGTAATAATTTACTAAGTCTTGGTGTTCTACTAGTCTTAATACCTGGAAAGTGAGGGGCTATTGGTAGGTCTTACCCGGCGAATTGCTTTAGATAGTCCTTGGAAAAGGTCGTGTCTTGGTTGACCTGTCGGTTTTATTAGTCTATCAAGTCAAGTTAATTAATTCAAACTACCCTAGATCTATGATTGGAAAAGAGTAGGTCAACATTAGGGTACTTACACAATAATTAGACAACTGGAAAGGCGTCAAATAACCGGTAGAATTAACAGCCTAGGTAGTTCCACAGGTTTCTCCTTGAGAAGGGTCGAGGGGCTTAGTTGGTTCTTAATAGGTTTAGTACTTTAAGATCCCGGTTCCATAATTCATGCATTTAACTTAATCGGTAATTCTTTAAAAGCAATCCAGGATTCTTGTCTAGGTGGTCTCACTCTCATATAAGAAAAGCCTTTAGTCTTCTTTCGTATTAGTCTAGCTTTAGTTTAATATTTAGTTTAATATAGATTTCCTTAGTTTTTCCGTAACCCCCCCCCCCCCCCCCCCCCCAACAAATAAACAAGTTTCAGTCGTGTCAGTCAGTGTCGATATCCGGACTTCCTAGGTTTATACTACATTGATCGGTACACTTGCCGATTGTGTGGTTTTAGGTCCAGTCTAGAATTAAAGCTTTGTAGTGTCTAGTTTAGAGAGTCTAATATAGTTAATTTTTATAGTTTGTTTAGCACACATCATAAACGCCACAATCTTTTTATTGTTTACCAGTTGTCAAACTGAAAATTTTCAAGCTTCCTTTTAGAAACCATATGATATACATACCTCACGAGCATCAACTCGTTAACAGAACGCCACATTCCACGCCCAACTTCTTTTGTAGTTAGGTCTCTTACACTTCGACAATGCCACAATTCTTTAGCAACATACATCACTTCTTCAATATCTACCTTAAAGATCGAAAAAGAAAAGCACAATGACAAAAAAACAAACGAGTAAATATTTCAGTTGTCATGAGACCCATATACATTTAAACATCACGACAAAATAAATACCGTTTGTTCTCTCTAATAATAAGATGCATTCTTTTCTATGAGGTTGGGTAACAGGTCAAAAACAATTGTTTTTATTTTCTTGACCAGTTTTTATAAAATCTTTGTTTGTTAACAAGATATTAGTTTTGAGGAAATTGTAGAATGGACGTCAAGTAAAGAGTTTATGGTTAAAGAGATATCACACATAAACATAAGTATTTATAGTGGTACTTTGGTGGATGTTCTACAATGCCTAATGTGTAATGTTAAAAAGGGTTATCATAAGGTTATGAATTATGATATGACCCGGCTTTCGTACTGAGATGAAAAAGAACAAAAATAGTGGATAGCGAACAATAATAGGTTGACCGACTATTGAGAGATAAGTCTCTCCCAATGATACGATATCACCTGCCAAAATTAAGCATATTAATATTAATGCTCGGGTAACAGGCTACTATTAATAAAAGGAAACTAATTAATACTAAGGATTTCCTAATCTATATCAAAGTTTACAACCTATCTACTAAATAATATAAAACTAGGACTTACAAAAACTAGCATTTATCTACTGATAAGAAAACTAATAATAATCATATGTTACAATTATATGGTCGTATCAGTTTACCCGTAAAACCCTGTTATGGACTAATATCATTGCAAGGTATGGGACTTGTCCCACATCGGTTGTATGGGCAACTGATGTGGGGTTTATATACCAAATGGGCTCTCTCACCCACCAGACTTGTCTTTTGGGTTGTGTTCTCCTGTTTGGTATGTAACATTGGTATCCGAGCCAGAACTCGGAGTGGTGGCCCACGGAGTGGTGGCCTGGAGAGAGCCCATTTGGTATATAAACCCCACATCAACCGATGTGGGACAAGTCCCATACCTTGCAATGGTATTAGTCCATAACAATCGACCCTCCTTAAGGGCCAACGTCCTCGTTGGTCACGACTGGCTCTTTCCAGGTCACCACTCCATGGGCCACCACTCCGAGCCTCGTTGGTCACGGCTGGCTCTCTCCAGGCCACCACTCTGTGGGCCACCATTCCGAGTTCTGGTTCTGATACCAATGTTACATACCAAACAGGAGAACACAACCCAAAAGACTAGTCTGGTGTGGGACAAGTCCCATACCTTGCAATGGTATTAGTACATAACAAAACCAATCGGATATCGAGCCATATAAAGAAAAAAACAAAAACAAAGATTCAAAAAATGATACATTTAAAAGTGTGAGGTTATTGATCATAATTTTAGAAAAATTCATTTTCACATAAGCTCAGGAAAAAGATAGAATAGGAAATACTGTTAAAGCCAAGTACCTGAACGTTCACGGATGTACCATAAATAATCTCCTCATGCTCAATAAGACGCTGATGTAGAACACGGTAATGATCCATATCAAAGTTCACAATGGGCTCCATGTGTACTTGAAGTTCTGCCAGCTGTGTCACAACATATGATGCCATGATTTGTCCAAAGATAGCAGGTATGGTTCCCAGAACAGGAATTATGCGAACTCTAAATCCAGGCACTACCTGACAACATATTTTGGAATTTTAATGAAAAAAAAATGAAATTCCCGTAGCAACTAGCAAGCAATGCGAGTAATATATAATCAATGGACAAACCAAATCTTTCAAACACTAGCACTGGATAAAACTCCATCCACATGAAAACTCATATATTTTATAAGTAATTGATACAGGTAGAAGCGGTAATTGATACAGGCAGGTTGAGTCAACCCAAAACACTTCTTTTCCAAGTTTTTCATAAACAATTAGTGTCAAATATGATTACAAAAGCTAATAGTAGCATAGTTGTCAATAGCGAATTATTGTGCTTCTCTTGTCTCAGATTCTCGGGTGTGCGCTTTTGTTGCGCCTTTAACTGCCTAGAGGCTAGAGTATTTCAATAATAATCTAACTTTTTGAATCATACAGTTTAGAAAGTTTTGCATACTATAAATACCTTTTAGGCAGCTTGAACTTGCTAAATCTGTTTCTTTTTTAAGCTAATACTTTTATTTTATCGTTTGACCCGTTAGAGATTATTCATAAGCCTAATCGACCCATTCAATAGTAGATGAATCGTAACTGCCACCTCTAAATACAAGAAATAGATAGTAAACATTCTCACTTGATAATCTGAAGGATTCTCTTCTTCTCCATTAGGTCCCTTAAAGGGTAGCAGTTTTGCCTTCGGTTTTTCCAAAGAGAAAACTACAGGAATGCCACCTTCAATACCATGATCTCTCCTTAAACGTTGTCTAACCTGCAAAATAAAATTTATAAAAAACCCACATCGATTCACATCAGGATCGGCAGTTAAGATGAGAACGACCTAGGAGATTTTATGCATTTTTAAAGTCAGTTCTGGGTGACTTTTGATCTGTATGACTTGTTCACGTGTTTCCACTTTAACTAGTGTATTTAATATTATCCCTTTTACCCATGATCTCATTAAATGCATACTATAATCAATATCAACCTGTTTACTCAGTAGGCAATAAAATGTAAAAATATAGAAGACAGAAGCATTACCGATCTAGATAGTGGATCATTAGTGGATTCTCTCAAGTCAGCTACACGTATTCTAGTGGAGTCAGCTCTTGCACCAGCTCCTGTAGCAGATAAAACTTTTAAACCCCTACGTACACATGCAGCAAGAAGAGCCACCTATCACACATAATTTAACAAAAATCTTAATATTGAAAAAAACATTATTTAACAAAACAATACGTGCAGTTGTTCAAATATGGAGGTACCTTTGTATCAATGTTATCAATACAATCCAAGACAAAATCTGGATCACCGGAGAGAATTTCTTCTTCTGATGAATCATCATATAACAGAACCTTTGCATCTATGTGACACTCTGGATAAATTAATGAGAAGTGCTTCTTAAGGCATAGTGCTTTTGGCGTGCCAACATCTGTTCTTGTAGCAACCGCATGTCGATTTAAAGATGATAATGAAACCTGACCACGTTACAAGAAAACTTCAGTGATCATTGGTGAATAAATATATGAGCATACAATAAATGATGTGTTTAAGCTTTGGACAAGATCCAGATCCTAAATGTCGTTACAACTACCATCAGGATCGCCCCTATTCCTATGTGGAAAAAACATGTGACCCCAAGTTTTCTGGTAAAAGTGTAAAACTGATAGTCTCATTTGTCTTTCAATTCGTGATAAAGCTAGCTATTTAATTTAGTAAATGAAAGAACTAATTCATAATTTTAACACTTAAGAGGTCAAATTAGTCCACTTACATATACATATCTATTGGTTCGTCTAAATAAAAATCTAATTTCTGGCCTAAGAGGTCATTATTATTCTATATATTTATTAGATAAATACCTGGTCAAAGTCAACAAGGAGGAGCCTGCCAACTCCTGATCTCAAAAGCATTGATGCAGCATGACTCCCGACGCCTCCAAGGCCAATGACTACAACATAGGACGTTGTCACTTTTTGTTGGGCATCAAAACCAAAGAACTGAATATTCCTGACGTCAAAAAGAATATCAAGAACATGAAATTGCAAAGGTATTTACTGCTCCTAGTATTCTCTCAAAGTTCTTAGTCAAACCTGGATGATCAAATGGATAAAAGTACCTGGTGAGCTGTTCAGAGACTATATCGTCTTTTAAAAGGTCAGCAGAATCCACCTCATAATTTTTTTCTTTTAGAGAACCACTGTCTTCTGCAGCTGGAGCATATAAAATTGCTTTACCTATGAAATAATTAGAGGACTATCAGAGCACAGCAGCACCAATTATCGCTGGTAAGAGTCCATATATCATATACACTTAAGAAGTTTGAGATGTCAATTAAATATATAAGATAACAAACAAATTGACATGTCGAGATTTTTCATCCGATAGCTGTTACATGTGGTTTGGAAAGAGAGAATTATCCAGGAAGAAGAAAGATCGACTTAATCAAAACATAGCCATCCTTCTCATTTCATACTAGTGTTTTAAGTACAACTCATACTAACCGACTTTTACACAGAACTGTCAAGTTTGTTAAGTATTTACAAAACAAGCCTTTAACTCATATTGCCTGTCTATTAGCTACTAAACTTCAATCGACATGTAACAGTACTTTCCCGTTAACAGTTCTTGACCTTGTGACCTATAAAAACAGAACCTGAATTGAAATTCAATTCATTATTCCCAATAAACTGCAGCCCCTGTTTGTGCTTCCTGTAATTGCAGTCCATATTAGTGCCAACTCCTTACACAGTTACACCAAAGGGTCTTCAAAACAATCCCTGCATCTTCCACCTCCATTACAAACAACTTCTTGTTTTTACATTTTATGAACTGGAGTGAGTGAATCGTTCTGCACACCAGAGGCATTCACCTTTTGCTCTCTTTTCGTCAATTTCTTTGTTTGCATTCATGGGTGGATTAATTATTGACGCGAGTATGTTAAATGTAGGTCTAATGAATAATGATTGTGTATTAGCATTTCTTGGTCCATATTGATTCTGCAAACGAGCTAAGGTTGAGTTGGCCACATCTTGCATTCTAGCCAAGAATTACGTGTACTTTAGAGTCTTTGGCTTCAACATCTTTACACGACATCTAAAATCAGGTTTTAATCCTCTGAGAGAGATGCTTACGGCATACTCCTCGCAAATTGTGATTCTTTTCAGCAGGGCCTCAAAAGATTGGAGGTTATCTTTTGAGTGTGCCTGTTAGGAACAGTGTGGTTATCTCCTCCATTGCGTCTTCCAGCATGGAATCAGCAAACCTGCTAGTGATGGATAGCACATAGTCACTCCAAGAAGGTTCTGTGATCGCCGCCCCCTTAGTCTTCATATAGACACGGTGCCATTGCAAAGCCATGCCTTCAAGGTGAATTGCTACATAGCACAGTTTAAATTATAAACTGTTCAGGCGTCTGATCAATCAAGAAAAAAACTCAACCTTATACAACCATCCATCTACTTCCTCTCCGTTAAACTTTGGAAACTCCATTTTGTGGAATCTGTCATATCCCTCTGTAAGACCGTAACTCGCGTGTCGAATGGTTTTGAATGATTGCCTTGTGTTGAGTTGTGCTGATTCGAATTTTGGTTACCACTCAAAACTTTTAAATTTTGAACTACCTCCTCCAGTGTAGAACAAATGTCAGCAAATGATTGTTCGTTAACCGCTGCTGTTTCTAATCTCAGTAGGGCCTACTCGTGTTCTTTCAGAGTGTTTTCCATTTCCTGATTCCTAGTGTTGTTTTCCATTGTTGTTGTTGCTGCTTTTGAGTCACTGCCGGAAATTAAGCTTTTCCAATGAAGATCGTTAAGATCTGATACCGCTGTTACGTGTGCTTTGGAAAGAGAGAAATATTTAGAGTAGGAGGATCGACTCACTCAAAACATTGCTACCCTTCTCATTGTATAGTAGGGTTTAAGTATAGCTCACACTAACAGACTTAACTGTCAAGTTTGTTAAGTATTTACGAAACAAACCTTCAACTCCTATAACCTGTCTATTAGCTACTAAAGTTCGATAACGATACCAGCCCTCCTTAGTCCTTAGTCCTTACTTGAAAACGAGATATGTCCAAATAAAAGCGTAGGTAAGTTGTTCAATTTAGTACCGCTGCAGATATTGTGTGCCTTGTCTCTTGTTCATAACTACAGTCTACAGCTGTACAGTGGCTAAGTAGGCTAATATAAGATCAATCATACAATACACACAAAAAAAGCCTCAGTCTCAGTGCATCTAAGCCGAAAAACTATGCCCGAATAGCTACCATTCACTCAATCATCTAAGAGTCACATTGTTATCAGTTCAATTAAACTAAAATTCTACAAAATTAGGTTCAAACATACTCAAATTAATAGTTACTGTGACAATGTCCTTCTAAATCAACTCAGTTCACAATAAGCCAAAACACAATCAACTCAAACCCTAACTTGTAACAACCTTCAAATAAGTTCAAAAAGCAGAAGACTCTAGAAACTTACCATTCGATTTCGCCTCATTACTGCTCTGAAGCGTAGCTTCTCTGCAAAGAAACAATAATATTATAATCAAACCTCAGTTTCTCGACAGTAAACTTTGTTGAAAACCTAAATAGTTTTGCTGATTATTGTATAGAACATATAGATTGTAGAAGTGGTAGATTAATGGAAGAACCTAGAAGAAGTAAGAAGCCTGAGAAGAGCTACGGTGGCGCCAGAACCTAACAGAGCACCGGCGCCGATCAACGCAAGAGACTTGGCTTTGTCGTTCATCTCGCCGGCAGTTTGCTTGAGTCCGTAATTATGCCGGGGAAACTGGAAACTGCGAGTCGGTTTGGGACCCCAAATTGCATAGGACTTGTATGAAGTTCAAATTTATGTTTGAGTAAATTATACGGTTTGTCCTTTAACTTTATACTAATTTGTATTTTATGTCCTTTGTTTTTAGAAATTATATCAAGTGTCCTTTATTTGAAATTTTTGCACATTACAAGTTCATTATACTAACCTCTATCTATTTTTTTTGTCAAGACCAGTCATATGCCTCTCACGTGAGGTGCAAAACTGTCATTTTATCATTTTGTTGTTGTGGGAGTTGTACCTTATGCTATTATGATTTTCCTTGTATATTTGTGGGAGTTGTACCTTTTACTTTTGGGGTTGTACCCTTTTGGGGTTATTGATACGATCACGAATAAAATTCATGGCAAAGATAGCGGAAGCAAGGAAGACTAATGTGAAGGTGAAAGAAAAAGAAGAAATAGAAGAAGAGAGGGAGAAGGAAGGGCACAACAACGATGGCGATTTAAGTAGCAGCAACGACATCTATTAGATCTCAACTGTCGCTCAACTGTTTTCCACAGACAACATTGATCTAAGCATTCATCTATTTTTTTCTCAGGTAACTATATCTATGTGGTTTATGAGGAGTTTAGGGTTTCTGTAATGGCACTTGCAGGTACAACCCATAAATGCACGACATGTGACAAGCGTATCTACTTGGTGGACAAACTCATTGCTCTAATTGTGTTTTCTGCAAAGCTTGCTTGAGATGCCACCATTGCAGTGACACACTGGAGGTTTCTTATATCTGCCTTTAAGGTGTTCGCTGTAATGCGTCAATGACTTTGAGTTCATGATACTAACTGATTGTTCCAAAATTTTGGTGATTTGCAGCTCAGTAACTACATCTCCTTTGAGGATGCTCTTTGTTGCAGGCCACGCTTTAATCAGTTGTTCAAGAAAAAGAAAAGTGTTAGCTTAGACAAGAGCACACTTCAAGTCATAGTTGTAAGTTCTATGATTTAAAAGCATACCCTTTCCTTCTAACTATTACATTCGGATTATTGGTTTCTTACGTGTATATGTAATAGAAATAAATACATACCACTTCTTTCAACCTAACTTCAAAGTATATTACTCCCATTTTGACATATATATAGCCTTTTTTTTCTTTCCAAATGAAGGCCTTTTGTTACACGGGGTTGAATAAATAAATTTTATATACTAAATAATAAAACAATATATCTTTAAAAACCTCATTTATTGTACAGGTTGAATAAATATAATTTTATATATTTAATAACAAAAAATTATATCTATAAGAACCATATTGTACGGGTTGAATAAATGTAATATTGTCTACCAAATAATAAAATAATACATCTTTAAAAAACCTCATTTATTATACATTATACGGGTTGAATAAGTGTAATTTTATATACCAAATAATAAAAAAATTACATTTTTAAAAATATGTGCATTACACGGTTTGAATAAATGTAATTTTCTGTACTAAATAATAAAAATATATATATCCTTAAAAAAACCTCCTTTATTGTACGAATTGAATAAATCTAATTTTATATATCAAATAATAAAAAGTTATATCTTAAAAAACCTCATGTATTACATGGGTCGAGTAAATGTAATTTTGTATAGTGAAAATAAAAATATTTTATATATTAATACAAAGTTTGGTTTTCGTGATAAAAATGGATTATTCTGTTGTTGCAAAATTTGTTAACGAAGTCACAATAAATTTAACCCTTTATTTAAAACTCCGTAAATGTATAAATGATAAATAATATTAGTTAATTTTATTTTAAGTTTCGTAAAATCTATTTGATACCAAACTAAACAAAACGTTCAAATATAATTAATTCAAATAAATAATATTATAAATGAGAAGGAGATTAAACTAAATAATAATTATTCATAAGATATTAAACTAATAATATTTATTAGGAGGGTTATCTATAATATAAGATATTAAATTAAATAATATTTAGTAGAAGGATTATCTATAATTAATTAGAAGAGATTAAATTAAAACAATAATTATCTATAAGAGATGGCCTAATATGATGACAAATGTCCCTAAAGTGGTTTCTTTTATTATATAGTTTAGATAAACTAATCATAACTTCTCAGTTCTCACACACCAGGGCATCTAATTCTCTGATCGCCACAGTTTAATAAGGAAGCTTGGTGGTTTTTGTGAATCAGTTTTATTAAATTTTGGACCAATCTCAGATTTGATCTCTCTCACTTCTTTATTCTACTTTATAATCGTGGGTCATGATATGCTGTATCCATGGTAAATTGAATGTTTTAAGCTCTGTTAACGTTAAAGCTTTGTTCACCAGGAATGCAACTGCAAAAAAAGGAGCAACAAGTGCTGTGCCAGATGCTAAGTCGGGGAAGCAGGCTTCAACTCCTGATCCAAAGAAAAAGAAGGGAAAGTGATTATAATCTCTGTTTGATTCGGTTCGATGTCATTTTATGCTTTTATTTATTCTATAATAAATATAGTGGCGTCTTTTAAGTGCATCCAAATGAGTCGATGCTGCCACAATTGTTTTAATATAGATGTTGCAATATCTCAAGTTGTCGGCCAGCTTGACAGGTTGACCAACGTTGATTCTAAAGCCTATATGTATGGTAATTTTTTGGGAAAACATTTGTCGTCTGGATTGTTTAGGTTTAGTGTTATGCATACGTGGAAAAAAACAATATTGATATTGGAGTTATAAGAAGTTATCAAATGCTTTGTGCCGCCGGCGCAACGCGCGGCCGGCAAAAATCTAGTTTTTATTTAAATTACATGTATTGTCCCTTAGAAAACATCTCAGGTTTATATATGTGTATGTGCAGCGTCATTCATCAAATTAGGGTGTTTATACCTATTTCTTTTGTATGAAAGATGTGTATGGAATTGTGTTTAACTGTTGCAACTGCAGGTGTTGTATAATATATGCATTTTTTTGTTGCAATTGGTAAAAAGCTACTTACTATCAATAGCTACATGATGTAAAAACCTCTTGTATGCAATTTATTTGGTAAAAACTTGCTTTCATGTTTGGTGTATGCAATTTATTTGTTAAAAACTTGTTGTCAACAACCCACATAATGTGATCAAAACCTGCACAAAACAAAGTCTAAAAACTACTCAAAACCATCCAAAAGTCAAACAACCAAAATGACATTTCCAAACTGTCCAATAACATAACACATTATTCAAACAACCAACAAACCAAGTTCTAAGAGACCATATTGTTAAAACAACCAAAAGAACGAGTTCCAAAATACATGAAGTATTACCTAAGTCTCATCAATATCTTCTTGTTCGAGATGTTCACGAATGAAGAATAGTTCTTGACGATTATATGGAGGATTATCCATAGTGTGTGTGAAGATTGTTAGGGTTTTTAGGGTTTAAATTCAGATGGTTGTGTGTAAGAAGAGGAAGAGACGATTGAATGGGTTGCATATATTAACCTGCGATGTTTTTATAAAGGACGTTACATATAATATACATAAAATGATGAAATGTCAGTTTGGCCCCCACATAAGGGGTACATGACTGGTCTTGACCAAGAAAATGGATAGAGGTTGGTGTAAAGGACATGTGGTGTGCAAAAGTTTCAATAAAGGACACACGCTGTAATTTCTAAAGACAAAGGACACACGTTGCAAGTTGGTGTAAAGTTAAAGCACAAACCGTGTAATTTACTCTTGATTTCCCCTACCAAGAGCCCATACCAAACCAAAACTTGATTTCCCCTAAAACGTTTTCAAATATATATTCCCTCGTCTTGGAAACCAGGGCGAATGGTAGCGAGAGTGGGTTGTCAAACCCGATAGATCTACCAATACAATCTGAGGTCTAACGATTAATGATTATGGATGCAAAGGGCCTCTGTGTATTGAATCCATGGGTATAAACTACAATTACTCAAGGTCATCACAAGGTCACAATTAACAGTGTTATCTAAATGTCATACTATATAAACAATATATAACTTCTCTTAAATAGATAACGTCATTTAGAAGGGGTCGTGTGTTGGTGCACGTTTTGTGACAACAGCTTTGTCACACCCTGACTTTTGCGGAAGTGTGATTATGTGTGACTTGCTTAATATCATTGCATTCAACCATAACAAACAACTATATGATAAAACCCAAGATGTTCATCCATAGATAAGTTTCAAACAATATAACCAACATTGTTTAACATAAATTCGAGACTTCAAATTCATATTACAAACCATCCAAATTTGTTTAAAGTTCCATGAGGACTTGACAAAAGACACTATTAAAAACTAGGCTTTGAACTATGTATCTTATCCTGGATAAGATACACAATCCAAACCCTTAAACACCGGATGGCATCTTTTATTTCAGACAAAACTCGGAAACTTCCAACGCCTTCCAGATCCATTTCAGTTCCCTGAAATACATGTAGTTTGAAAACATCAACAAAAGTTGAGCGAGTTCATGTGTTTTGTATGTGTGCACGTATAAACCTTGTAATCATTATAAGTATGTATGTATTTGTAAACCGGTATGAAAGCAACAAGTAAACAGATCAATTAATGGTTTGCAAGGCCATTAATATGTGTGACGTGATGCAGGAAGGCTCAATCCTAGCGGATTTTGTACCGGGCTTCCGGTTGTAAGACATAGTCACCTCATGGGCCAAATACCGGTCCTCATGGGTGGGGCTCGCAACACCCAAATAGATCTATCACTCATGTCCCTCGGTCCTACTACGAGGATTAATGGTCTTAAGCGTCGTACCCACCACTCACATGATCTAACAGTTAATTCCTTAGCTAACCATACCATATCTAAACGTTTGTAAACAATTTGTAACATGTACATCACCCCCGAAGTTATAAAACCGAAAACAGTTAAAAGAAAAGGGGGACATGAACTCACAGTCTTGCGTTCTTCGATCAAACAACCCAAAGCTTCTTCTAGTGTGCACGACTACCTACAGACGTACTACGGTTTATTAGACGGGTGGGTCGTGCCTTGACCTTAGTCTTAATTAGTGTCTTTGAGTTACGTTGCCTTGTGTCATCAATATTATTCCAAGTTATATAATTATTTGTTAAAATAATAAATATTTTAACTTAAATTATATTTATTAAATTTTGGAATATTAGTTAAAATAATATATTTTAACTTGACACATTTATATATTTGTACATGTATAACTTCCAAATGACGGGTGTATTCATACTCGTATTCTTAAACTTGTATATTTTTGCCAAGTATCGGTGGCGTATTCCGGTGTATGTCTATACGTACGAGAATACGTATTTTTGTTGTGTTTATTAAGTATTCTTATACTTAATTTTCGTATTAACTTTTATGGAATAATATTTCTAATAAAAATTTACCAATATATATTCTCAAAATATATATTTCAAGAGAACTTACATAGAAAAATTATTTATAATTTTTCCCTTGGCAAAAATAATTGTATTTTCATTTAAACCTTAAAAATAATATATTTTCAAGTTTATCTTAGAAAATATATATAAATCTATTTTTCACCAAAAAATAATGTATTCTAAATTTGTTTGAGAAAATAGATATTTTCTTCCAAAAATAATATATCTTCTAATAATTCAAGAAAACATATATATTTTTCTTTACTAAAAAATAATACATTCTCTTCTTGTAAAAAATATGATATATTTTTTGTAATAATGGTAAAAATCATATTTTTGTTCTCTTGGTGTCCAAAATACCGTTTACCAAAATATACTCATGAATTTAATTTCAGAATATTTATGTGAGTTATATTCCTTGTTCGGTTTCTCCAATATTTTGGGTATAAATTATATATTTATTCTCTTGGAATTTTGGTAGTATTTTGAATTGTATTTCTTGGTATTTTGGTGAGTTATATTATTTCCAAGTCCTAAAATAATATAACTAATACACATAATATACAAATATTCACACACATGGTGACATCTAAATATATATTCCCCTAAATACATATTTAGTCACTTTTATTATCAAAACCAACCTCCAATATTTTTTGTAATTTTTGTAACAAAAATTATGGCAAACTTTATATGAAAAATCATGGTTAAAATATACTTGTAAATATTTGTTTAAAAATATTTTTCTAAGTGTTTAATTTCTAGAAATTTTTTGCCATAGTTTCCCCTTAAAAATGGAGGTTTCCATGCTTTCAAAGCATATCATTTTCTTGTATAAATCATCACAATCAACAACAAATCAAACAATACTTACCAAGTGCCATAAATCAAGCATTAATCACTACTTCATGAACTTGAAAAATTATAAAAATTTGTAGTAACTTACTAGTGTGTTTAGTAGGCTTATTTACCCTTTAAAGTGTGGTTGTTTATTTAAAAACATCACTCTTGAGGAATTTAGATCTTTACAACTTGTAAAATATTTCTCTAAAATATTTCTTCTTGAATTTTTCTTGTGAAATACATGCTTCTATACTTGATTAACCACTAAAAATGTGATTAGTTTCTTTAAGAACCAAGTTCATGTAAATCTTGTATTCTAACATAGTTTCTTGAGAAATTAGTTTTTGAAATCATCCATTTATATGATTAACATCACACTTTGATCATCATTTTTCAAGAAAACATTTTATACTTCAAGTTCATGCTTTTACATAAGGATGATCACTTTGATTTCTAACATTATCATCCTCTCATCTTGCTAGATTATGTCTTTAATCACCATCTACCAAGTTCATATGATGTTTAAGATCAAAAACACAAGTAATCATCAATCAATACTCACACATACACTTAAGATTTATGTTCTTGATCAATTGTGTTCTTCATGATTATTTACTTGTAACATGTATTCTTATGATTTTTAGTCTTATGTTTAAGATTTATGTTCTTGATCAATTGTGTTCTTCATGATTATTTACTTGTAACATCTTTTAACCAACTAAATAAGATGTAAAATGAGATGAAGATGATCTTATGTAACACCCCGTGTTTCGAAAGCCAAAGTCAAAGTCAAGGTCAAAGTCAACGACCGATCGCGCGACTTGACTGATAGTGAATTTCTTTTATGTGTTTAACTTTAGTTGTATTATGTGGAGTAAGTGTCAATAATCGCAGTAATTGACGTATGTTATTCGCTATTTAATCAACGTACGACTGTGAACTGTAGGAAGTAACAATGCGATAAAGTCAACTAAACGATGATCAATCTAATTTAATCAACATCGAATCGCAATCGAACTCGCAACTCGAATTACGCATTTGGTTATGGTTATACGTGTGTGTGCCTTATGTGTTACTTGTGCATGTTTATTTATGTTATGTGTGGTAATCAATCGAAACGCAATCGAATTCAATCGCAATCGAATCGCAAACGCCAAACGAATACAAAATAAGGATGATTGTATGTTAGATATAGTAGTTGGGATTAAAAGTAATTTGATAAGCAACTCTATCGCATCGCTCACTCGAATCACATTGCAACGCGCTACACGCTAATCGAAACGACAAAACTCGTTCAATGCACCAAGGATGCCACCCGACCGAACGACCGTCCGATCGAGTGACACCCTGCTGTGAACTTGTTCTCACTAAAGTGCCCAACCGAACGGGTTGCCGTCCGATCGAACGACCTGAAGGATATGGATACTTCTCTGTTTTCAAAATACTACAACGAAAACTTCAAAAGTCAAGCCATCATACAAAAACACATCCTTCTCAAAGGAAGAAACAATCCACTCGAACAGTCATCCGACCGGATGACCGTCTGAACGGACTACCAACCACACGACTGGTCGTCCGATCGGATTACCATCCGATCGAACTGCTGTCCGACTCACTTGTACCTTGCATCGTTTTACGCGTCGCTTATCGTTATACTATCGATCTGCTCAGGCTAACCCTACTCCCTAGCGCTCCCTTCAATCCATCAATCGCTGTGAGTATACTCGATCCCTTTTTGCTTTACGCACTTTTGGGTGTTACATACGTTACGAATATTGAAATCACATCAAACACACTACTCAATACTATTTAAACGCTAACCATTCCTGCATGTTATACGTGGCTTAATGAATGCTTGTTTGTTATGTTTACACATGGAATGCTGTCTACCTCCCTTAGCAATGATAGTACTATAGTTTGGACTCAGCACCCGTTCACTCGGGGGTTGTTAAGGACAATTACTTGCATGGATTACGGTGGTAATCATGTATCACGAACTGCCTCGGGCAGTCAACCCGCAGTCATTGGTATCGATAGATCTATGTCGATAACTAACGTGCTTCATTTCACTATGCGTACGTGTTGGTTATGCGTAATCAATTTCGAACTCTAATATGCTATTATCAAACTTGTATGCTCACCTTTACACTATGTGTATTGACTGTTACTTTAACGTATATGACAGGTGCTTAAGTTCTTTATATGTTTAGCTTGCTGTGAACTTGACGCAAGGAAAGGTCTAGGACGCTCTCTGTGCTGTGATGAAATCGAAGCTACGAAAAGAGGTCCTAGAAACCAATAAATAAACTATCTATGTATAAATCTGAGTTGTCGGAACAGAATTTCTTGACTAGATTTGACTGTAATAATTTGTTTTCCTTTTAAGACATGGTATGGGACATGTTACTTTAAATTAATTGGTAATGATAATTGTTATGGAAACTTCTGGACAATCTGTTTCGCTCACTGCCATACCCCGATGTTTCCGTCATCGGTTGGGGTGTGACATCTTACTACTAGCTCAAGGCTAGGGATGAACATAAGATGAAGATGAATGTGATGGTTAATAGCTTGTAAGAGAGGTCCTTCCATCTCCAAAGGCTCCTAGCTTCCTTGTTATGCTCCTTACACCTTTGTATGAGTAGAGAATGGATGAAAGTTGAATGAAAGTGATGGTGGTGGTGCTTGGTGTTCTCGGCCGAAGACAAGGGAGAGGAGAGGAGAGTGTGTGTGTTGGTGATGATAGGAATGAAAGATAATGAAGGAACTTGTGGTTTTTATCTTCAACTATCCAACATGTTGTGATCTCTTGTGTAAAATGTTTCATGGACCCATAACAATATCACATAAATAATTAAAAGAAATCAAGGGTGGGCCACCCTTGTCTAACCGTCCAACAAAGGGGGGGGGGGGGGTGTCTTGGTTAGCTTGTAATTGTTAGTTAAGTTATTGAAGAGGTATAGTCCCAATTTCCAGCCCACATGGCAAGGTCCACACCACTTTTTCATCCTACATGGCGCCTACTTCAGCAAGCGAATCCAGAAGCTTCTAGAAGCTTCTGGAAGACATCAAGGTGGCACCAAAGATGCTCCCTCCGACAGAAAGGACAACACATGTCACCATTCATCAAGCGCCTTGTAGGCCTGCAACAGATCAAGGAGCAGACCGGCATTACTAGTACGACGTCTCTAGTATGGACAAATATAGGCGCGCCACGTGTACCACCACACTGGCCACAACAGAGGAGACCAAGAGGATATTCCCCTTGGTCGGACAGCTGGCGCCCTATAACAGCTGGCAAGGTTGCTCCTCCCTCCTTCACCCTCCGGCTATAAATAGGACCTTCATCATTCAGGTTAAATCCATCCTATTCTCCACACTCTCACTCTTAACACACACTGTTTTATTTCCTCAGAACAGAACTTATTCTCACGCCGGAGCCCGGTTAAGAGGGAAACCCCCATATTCCCCTCTTAACGAGCTAACGGTGTTGCTGTTTTGCAGGACCCGTCATTTGGCGAGTAACAAAGGAGATTGAACCCCACAAAAGAGACGAACAGGCTAGTTTCGCCTCAGGTGTTAACCAGTGTTTCATCATTGGCGCCCACCGCAGTTTTTGCAGACCTTTTTCATCTCCCCTTTGTTTAAAACACTCTTCAAAATGGCTGAAACAAACCCTTTCCACCAGGTGGACGGAGAAGTTTCTTCTTTTGAGCTCATTTCAGACACCGCACACGTCCAAAGGGGCCAGAGGAACAAAATCATCCAAGAAGGGCAAATGAACAATGATTTTCCTAGTATATTTGGAAGTGCATCCAGGGTTGTTAGCCAAACCACAACTGGAGCCACTTTCCAACCTTCACCTAGGATCATCACTCAAACTACAAATGAAGCCACCTTCCAACCTCCGTCTGGGGTAGTCCAACAAACACCCCCACCAGTGCAAACACCAAGCCATGGAGCTGGCCAAACACAACTTGAACTTCTCTGCACTTTTAGGGCTACCCGAAGGGAAAACTCTGGCTTCCTGGTACGCCGAACAGATGGCATCTATAAATCTCGTTTACACACAACTTAGCGCACAGCAGGCTTTGCTCCAAGCACAAGCTAACCAGTCCGCATTTGTCACCCCACCGCAAAGGCCTCTGAGCACTCACACGCCTCAGCAGGCTAATGCACTGAACTTACGCCCTGAAACAACACATGCACCAAACATCAGAAGGCCAAGCGCGCACGACACGCGCGACACTTACGGCAAAACAGAGAGCAATTATGTGCAGTATTCTCATCTACAAAGAAAACCAGTGCAGAGTCGTTTAGGCCCACGCAATATGAACGATGAGTGGGACAGTTATAAGGAAGACGATGATGTGACGTACAAAGAAAGCACAGTGTTCAGCAGGTTACCACCAGAACACGAGGCGTACGTACCCCGCAAGCGTGTGGGGTACAACCCAAAAGCAGAACATGACTACACACTGAGTTATCGCCCGGATGGCATAGCCGAAAACTCAAAATTCATCAAAGAGATCGCAACAGCCAACATCGACAAGACAAAATTGCCACACAACGTAGGCAAATACAATGGCCAGACAGATCCCGACGACCACCTCCAAGTCTTCAACGGCGTAGGGCTAACAGGTGGATGGAACTTACCAACTTTGTGTCATCTTTTTGTACAAACCTTTGTTGGCGCAACGCGCGTCTGGTTCGACAGCCTGCCAACAGGAAGAATCACATGGATCGATTTTCGAGACAAGTTCCTTGCGCATTTCTCACAACAGCGCAGACATACTAGAGACCCGCCCGATTGTCTGAATATATGGAGAAAAGATCATGAAAGCATGGAAGATTTTATTACGAGGTATAACAAAGAATGTCTGGAGATTGGTGATGTAGGTGAAAAGATGATGCGCGCGCATTTTATGAGGGCAGTAAAATGCGACGACTTGATCAAGCGATTGAAAGGAAGAGATGGAGGCCCCAAAGATTGGGAAACCTTCATTGAGGCAATAAAAACAATTGCGCAAATAGACAAACAATTGACCGGTGATGACAACCGTCAATACAATTACAACAACAATGATCGGCGCAACAAGAAAAACAAAGGCCAGTCATGGAAAACATCCGGTTACAGGGAAAGAAGCCCGGCAAGGGAAGACGCGCGAAACACAATCAACCAGATCGCTCATTGCAAGGAGGTTAAAAGGGAAAATAGAGAAAAGCAGTGGACACCCTTAACAAAGACTCCTTCTGAAGTTTTGTCAACCTAAAATCACCAGTTCAAACCTCCCCTACAGATGAGAAACAAAAGGGGTCAAGACCCAAACCTTTTCTGTGAGTTTCATAAAGACACAGGTCACTTGACTGATGATTGTTTTAGCTGAAAACAAGATATAGAAAGGGCCCTAAGAGATGGAAGACTCACCCATCTGGTGAAAGGCGGAAAGCGCGACCACCGTCAAATTCAGCGAAGGGAAGAAGGGCCGGACAACCTGAAGCTCCGAAAATTAGAAACTCACATGGTTCAAGGAGGTCCAAGAAGGCCAAGAAAGAACTACAACAAGCGCACACAAGACGACTCTTGGCGTGAGAGACAAGTTGTTTTCCCCATAGTAAGAGGAGGACCGAGAGAAAGAAGGCCCATAGTCATATCCAGTGTAATCGGTCACTACCAAACCGACTACATTTTCATCGATCCAGGGAGCACTGCAGATATCATCTACGAACAATGTTTTAATCAATTCGATCAAGAGGACAAAGCGCGCTTGGAACCGGTAGATTACCCGCTGACCGGTTTCTGCAATGAAGCCGTTTTTCCTCTAGGCCAGATATCGTTCCCAGTGCTGCTCTCAGACGGAAGAAATTCAAGAACGGAGGAAGTCACGTTCATGGTGCTACCAGCGCATTCAAGGCATGGCATTCTGTTGGGAAGAGAATCCCAAGGAGACTTCAGCCTGATTTGCTCTGGGCCGCATTCAGCCGTGGGATTCCCAACAGAGACAGGGGTAGCGCTGATCTATGCAAGCAAAGAAGTCTTGGCAATAGACGAAATCAGGTCAACAAAGGCAAGCAAATCTGTACCACGCACGGAGGCTGAAAAATGGGTGCTAAACAGCAAATACCCAGAACAACCAGTCACCTTAGGCCCTGTAATGTCTGATCTCACGCGCACAACACTAAAAAAGTTGTTATTCGAAAACATGGACGTGTTCGCCTGGACACCAGCTGATATGGTGGGTGTTCCACGGCATATAGCAGAGCACAGACTTAACGTCTCAGAGGCCGCCAAACCTGTAGTACACGGCAAACGTCATTTAGGAGACATAAAGCACGATGCTATGAAAGAACAAGTCACAGAGCTGTTGAATGCAGGCATCATCAGAGAAGTCCAGTACCAAACTTGGGTGGCGAGCCCTGTCATGGTTCAAAAAGGGAATGGCAGTTGGAGGATGTGTGTAGATTACAAGGATCTAAACAAGGCATGCTCGCGTGACTGTTATGCCTTACCAGATATCGATGAGAAGATTGATTCGCTGGAAACATTCAGATGGAAATGTTTCCTTGACTGTTATAAAGGGTATCACCAGGTACAAATGGCCGTCCAAGACGAGGACAAAACCGCATTCCGCACACCGACAGGGCTGTACTGCTACACCAAAATGCCTTTCGGTCTAAAGAATGTAGGGGCGACCTATCAGAGACTGATGAATGAAAAGTTCAGCGATGCCATCGGCAAATACATCGAGGTGTATATGGATGACTTGGTCATCATGAGCAAAGAGGAAAGTGCGATGCTGGCGAATATTCAGAAGCCATTTGATACACTGCGCAGAGTAAGCATCAAGCTAAACCCAGCGAAATGTTCCTTCGGCATGGAAGAAGGATAGTTCCTGGGTTTCATCGTCACAAAGGATGGTTTTAAAGTAAACCCTGAGAAGGTGCAAGCAATCGAGAGAATGCCTTCTCCGTCGACTATCAAAGAGATGCAAAAATTGGCAGGATGGTTGGCAGCACTCAACCGCTTCCTAGCCAATCACGCAGCCAAATCTTTCCCATTTATCAAGACACTCCGCAATTGCATGAAGAAGAGTCAGTTCCAGTGGACTCCGGAAGCTGAAAAAGCATTCCGCGAAATGAAAGACTGCCTCATAAGGCTACCAACACTAACGGCACCAGTGAAAGGAGAACCTTTAGTGATGTACCTGTCAGCCTCTGACAAAGCAGTTGGTGCAGTCCTGCTCGTAGATCGACAAGGCATACAGACACCAGTTTATTATGTGTCTCGCACTCTCAATGATCCAGAGACGAGGTATGCTATAATGGAAAAACTAGTGCTGGCTCTAATTCATGCATCAAGGCGGCTGCACAGATATTTCGCCAATCACGTCATTCATGTCTTAACAAATTACAACATTGGCAACATCTTTGCAAGGCCCGAGATTTCTGGAAGATTAGCAAAGTGGGCGATAGAACTGGGAGGCCATAATGTTGTGTTCAGGCCGAGACCAGCAATCAAGGGCCAGGTGTTAGCCGATTTCATGACAGAAGTACCTGATGACAGGGACCGAGAGTGTAAGGCAATGGAAAGAGCTGAATGGCAGCATTCAGAAGAACCATGGCTACTGTATACAGATGGCGCGTCCAACGAGGACGGCGCAGGAGCAGGACTCAGGCTGGTAAGCCTAGAAAAACATGAATTCACGTATGCCATCCGGTTGGACTTCAAAAGCACGAATAATGAAGCCGAATACGAAGCCTTTCTCGCCGGTCTGAGATTAGCAATCAAGATGGGAGTCAAACACATAGAGGCACATGTGGACTCCATGTTAGTAGCTGGGCAGATTAATGGCCAGTACGATGCCAAAGGAGATGTAATGGCATTATACCTAGACCAAGCGAAAGCATTGCTACAGAACTTCAATTCTTACAAAGTGCACCATATCAATTGAAGTGAGAATAAACCAGCTGACGCACTAAGTAAGTTAGCATCTATAAGTTTCTAGCACTTGGCCAAGGATGTGCGCATCGAAGTCCTAAGCAACCCATCGGTACCGTTGAGGCAAGTAAATGTTATTCAGTTGGGGATGACGTCTTGGATGACCCCCATAATCATGTATCTCCAGTCTGGGATACTACCAGAAAACAAAGCTGAGGCAAGGAAGATTTAATACAAAGCCGAGCACTACCAGATGGTTGATGGAATCCTGTACCGAAAATCATACCTCGGGCCATTGTTGAGATGTGTCGACCCAGAGGACTCGAACTATTTGATCAGAGAAGTGCATGAGGGGATCTGTGGCATTCATGCCGGACCGCGAATGGTGGTAGCAAAAGTGATGAATGCCGGGTACTACTGGCCCGGGATGCATCTAGACGCAGTGAAGGTTTTGAGAAAATGCAGCGGGTGCAAGAGACACGCTCCCAAGACGATGCGCCCCAAGAACGAATTAGTCCCCGTAACAATGGCATGGCCGTTCCAACAATGGGGAATAGATATGGTTGGCCCCTTCCCTGAAGCCCCGGGTGCAGTGAAATTCATCATAGTCGCAGTGGACTATTTCACAAAATGGGTGGAGGCGAAGGCACTGGCGTCAACCACATCTACCGTAGTTCAGCGATTCATCTGGGAACAGATAATCTGCAGATTCGGGCTGCCTCTGAGAATCATCACCGATAACGGGTGAATTTTGCTGTAGAAGATCTCCAACGATGGTTCGAAGAGTTACACATAGAGCATATGTTCTCCTCGGTTGCGCATCCGTAGGGGAATGGTCAAGTAGAAGCCGTTAACAAGAGCATTGTAGACGACATCAAAGCACGACTGGGAGAGCAGAGAAGAGGCTGGGTTGACGAATTGCCAAGCATATTATAGGCCCATAGGACGATGCCCAAAACAAGCAACGGGGAGACACCGTTCAGCTTAGTCTATGGGTCCGAGGCTGTGATACCAGCGGAGATCGGACTGCCATCACCAAGAATGCTCTCTATGAACATGATCAACAACGAAGAAGAAAGGAGGTTAGACCTTGACCTCCTAGAAGAAAGGAGAGAGATGGCAGCAATAAATGAAACGAAATACAAAACAAAGCTGGAGAAGTATTACAACTCCAAAGTCAGAATCTGCACCTTCAACCCGGGAGATTACGTCCTGAGGGACAATGAGGCATTTAACGCCGAAAAGCCCGGAAAATTAGCTCCCAAGTGGGAGGGTCCTTATGTTGTAGATTCAGTACTCGGAAAAGGGGCATATAAGCTACGCACCCTGGACAACAAAGAAGTCCCAAGAACCTGGAACGCTCAACAGTTAAGAAGATGCTACATGTAAATAGCCAAAGTTTTCTTTATGTACTTGTAACGGCTGCGCGCCAACACATTTAGCACTAATACAAGAAGTGTTTAGCTATCCTTTTTCATGCGAATTTCTTGTCACAACTGCATATATTACTTCGGGCATACACGAAAACACCCATGGCTCGACCTTAGGAAACGTTGTAGACCTCCAAGGCCTGTCACAAACGAGTGCACAACCGGGTCAAAAACACAACCAAAGCCTAAACAACTCCAAATAAATACTTCGTGCCCACATAAACACGAAAGCATCGAACACACGGTAAACAAACATTGTAAAGACCCCCAAAGCTGAGCACAGTCGGGTCCACACAATAACCTGTAACTCGATCACTTCGTATTCACGAAACAACCTGCGCACATAAAACGACAGAATAAATGTTGTAACTCACAGAACACAACCTGTTAGCGCCATCATTCATTCGTGATACCTATTCAAAGTAAGTACACATGCACATATTATAACGATGAACAAAATTCACAAGAAAGTAAAGCACGCATTAAGTATTAAATATGTCAACAATAACAAAACGTGCGCAGATACGATAGCTATAGGTAAATTGTTCACGAAACATAAAGGTAAATTGTTCAAGAAATTGTCAAGAGAGTTACAGGGCTATCAAAGCCCACACACGGCATGCAAGCCGGATTTCTTCATTCCGGATGACTAGTACCAGCGCCTCTAATCGGGCGATCTTCATCTCCAAGGGCCTTCTTCAATAAGGCAACACCATCAGGTTTCCGGGACAATTTCTGGGCTGCTTTAACAACACCAAATTCTAAAGACGCAAATTCTTGTCATTTTGCGGCATAAGCAGCACCACAATCCTCCTTGTAGAGTTCGAAATGATAGTCTTTCTCATTGTTTACAGCTGCAGGCCTACCCTCACTATAACCATCCTTCCGACCGCTATTGTACCCCGCTTGACCCAACTCAAACATGTAGTTGGCAAGCTCATGAGATTTCACTATACGATTAGCAATCTGCGAGAAGCACACAACAACATAAGAAGAGTAACTAACACAAACCAAAAGCAAACATAAACAAAGGAAGTTACCAGAGGCACCGCGCGCGACAGCAACCACTTGCAATCGGCAGATATCTCCTCAGTAAGGAGTTCAGAAGCCTTGCATTCAGCGATCTTTTTCTCAACAAACTCTTCCAATGCAGCTATACGCTCAACATACTCCTGCTCTCTCTTTTGATGCGCACTGCGGTCTGCCTCAGCCTCTTCACTGATTTTGCGTTTCTCAGCAGACATCCGCACAATCGCATCACGTTGCAACTGCAACTCCTTGTTGGTGCGTTCACAGGAAACCTCCCAATCCTTCTGCTTCTGGGAATTAGCCTGCTTTTCTTCAGCAAGCTTGTTCTCAGCATCTGAAACCCTCCACAACAAACCTTTCTGCTCAGAATTAAACTTATCCCTCTCTTCCGCAAATGCCTTCTTCTCATTTTCAAACTCAAGTGTCTCCTCCCCCATCAGTTTCCACTCACGAACAATCTCTTGTGAGGTGGCAAAAAAGTTAACCCCGGCACGAACATGATCATCTAGCAGATCAAACCGGTTGCGCTTTTTCTGAAATAGCCTCTCAGCAGGGGGAGAGACAAAGAGAAGAACTCGTGGCAGTTATCAAGCTCATTCATCTGAGAACCCTGGGTCAGATTCCAGCGAGGAGCATGTGGCAAATCGTCACACGCTGGGTTATGGGTACCCCAGGAACCAGCACGAACGTTTTCAAACTCTGGACTCCGAACCACACCTGAAGTAGCACCACCGCCACCGCCTGGTGGACACTTGGTATAAATGGTCTGGCGCTATGTAGCCTCGCTGGATTCCGCTTCTGTGTCAACGCCTTTGTTTTGACCGTCTCTAGCAGCGCCACCTGCAACATGACTACCAACGCCACCTGCGCCATCACTATCACCACCACCTTCACCAACATGCTCAGCATTTACATCATCTTGTTTTTTCTTCTCACCCAGATCATCATGGGGAGGAGACAGCTCGAACGTCCTAGACGGTGGAGAGGCAGGAGGAGTGATTTTTGAAATATCAATCTTGTGCGGCGCCTTGCCCGACTTGACACCTGCCATGAGACAACCATAATAAGCAAAAAAAACCCAAAAGTTAAATAACCAGACTTACAACTACAAAGCCTTTACCTGTAGGGGCAGAAGCAGCATATATTCCCTCCAAAAGATTGCCACGATTTCCACTAAAAACACCCATGTCAATTTCAGACTCCGAGGGTGCAGGAGGAGTTTCCTTATGGAGTTTGGCCCTTTTCGAGGCAAGCATAGCAGCAGCCTGCTCATCAAGTTTTCGCTTCTTATCCTCAAGAGCATTCTTCTTCATCATCTCCGTCAAAGTAACGTTGTCATCAGGATCAGACCCACGATGTCTCTCTCCGGCCCCTAAACCAGACAATGTATCAGAAACGACAATGTAATCTAGGACAGGAAGAGTAGAGGGTCACTTACGAGGAGTCTCAGTGGCTTTTTCCTCAGCCCTCTTCTCCTTCCCCTCATGCTTGCCAGCTTTTGTTTTTTTCTTGTTTCCAACTGATCAGCGGTCTCAACCAGAACTTCCACATCATCATCAACGGGTTCATTAACAGGCTCATGTGTAACCCCCTGCGCCGGACCTGCACGCGGGGAATGAGAAGTTAGGCCTTCAAGAGATCTGTCAGATTCCCCACTCGAGAGAACAATAACTTCCTCTCGAGTAGGATCAATAGCATCATCAACATCATCTTCAACATCTTCACCTTAAACAACGTTGGCATAAGCAGCAAAACTCTCATTCGAAGGATGCAAGAAACGGTGGCGAATTTGATCCAACCATGTTGGTTTCCCAACCTCCTGAATTGCCTCAACCATGGCACCACCGGCTTTCGGATCCAGAACATTCAAAAAACTGTACCCAACTGCGAAAAACAAGGAGATGAGGTACAAAAAAAAAAACCCTGAAACATTACATACGTTTGCCCTGATAACCATAAACATGAACACCTAGAGGGTTCTTCGGGAACCACCGCAAGCTCATACCAGCACCAACTAAAGCCCTCTCCTCCACCTGAGAAATAGCAGTGGCTTTGTGCGTCACTTTCTTGTACCACTCATGTTTCGCAAAATCCACCGTTACGTCTATCTTCGGGACCCCTTCACTCACTGACCGATAGTGCATATCTACCGGGATAACACCGCGGCGAATGTAGAAAAACTTTTGTTTCTAATCATGCAGGCTTTTCAGAGGAGTGGAACAACAGGGGATAACACCCCTGGTCCGGGAGTTGAAAGAGTAAAAACCGCCGTGTATTTTTACCCATCGCATTTAATTCTATGGGTAGTGGGCCGTCAGGAATTCAGAAGTTCATCCAATGGGGAAAAGACACGTCAGCAGAGAGAGAAACCGTCACCTCTTTTTCTGGGAGCGTGGGCGGCACACGTCTGACAAAGGGATGGAAAGTAACTGAAACCATTGAAAAGGCGCCTGTTCACCTCAGACAAGACAAGGACATCAGACAGTCACATCAGTTCTCTTTATCCCAAGTAAGGAAATTTCCTTCTGAAGGAAACACCAACACGCCATGTGCCATGCGTCCGGTAGGCTCAACTTTATAAAGTTACCAATACGCCATGCGCCATGCGTCCGGTTGGCTCAACTTTATAAAGTTACCAATACGCCATGCGTCCGGTTGGCTCAACTTTACAAAGTTACCAATACGCCATGCGCCATGCGTCCGGTTGGCTCAACTTTATAAAGTTACCAATACTCCATGCGCCATGCGTCCGGTTGGCTCAACTTTACAAAGTTATCAATATGCTATGCGCCAAGCGCCCGGTTGGTTCAACTTTATAAAGTCACCAATACGCCATGCGCCATGCGTCCAGTTGGCTCAACTTTACAAAGTTACCAACACGCCATGCGTCCAGTTGGCTCAACTTTGCAAATTTACCAACACGTCACGCGCCACGCTACTATTACGATAAACCATGCAAAATAACAAACATGTATCCCAACAACACCAACAACCACTACCCTTATAAGTCCAGAATCCCTCCTAGACGATCAACTCAACTAGAAGGCACACTGGACTGGGGGGACTTGAAGAGGTATGGTCCCAATTTCCTGCCCACATGGCAAGGTCCACACCACTTTTTCATCCTACATGGCGCCTACATCAGTAAGCGAATCCAGAAGATTCTAGAGGCTTCTGGAAGACATCAAGGTGGCACCAAAGATGCTCCCTCCGACAGAAAGGACAACACATGTCACCATTCATCAAGCGCCATGTAGGCCTGCAGCAGATCAAGGAGCAGACCGACAGTACTAGTACGACGTCTCCAGTATGGACAAATATAGGCGCGCCACGTGTACCACCACACTGGCCACAACAGAGGAGACCAAGAGGATATTCCCCTTGGTCGGACAGCTGGTGCCCTATAACAGCTGGCAAGGTTGCTCCTCCCTCCTTCACCCTCTGGCTATAAATAGGACCCTTCATCATTCAGGTTAAATCCATCCTATTCTCCACACTCTCACTCTTAACACACACTGTTTTATTTCCTCAGAACAGAACTTATTCTCACGCCGGAGCCCGATTAAGAGGGAAACCCCCATATTCCCCTCTTAACGAGCTAACGGTGTTGCTGTTTTGCAGGACCCGTCATTTGGCGAGTAACAAAGGAGATTGAACCCCACAAAAGAGACGGACAGGCTAGTTTCACCTCAGGTGTTAACCAGTGTTTCATCAGTTATCTAGTTAGATTTTAAGTGATTTAGTTAGGTGTTTAGCTATTAGGATGTTATATAGTGTGTTATAATGTTCGGGGACCATAGCTAGCTTGGAAATGGTAAAACAATGCTTCTAGTGAAAATTTGGTGTTTCGGGTAGTGTCCGGTTGTTCGGTTGGTTATCGGTTCGTTAAGGTGCTAAACTATGTAGTTTAGTGTGCTTTATGTTACTTTTTGTGACAGCTTTGATTCCCGACACTTAGGAAAGCCTTCTGGACCATTTAACCATATTTCTGCATGATATTAAGTTGTTTAAATGCTGAATTTTACTGAATTCTGCAGAATTCTGCAGTTTATGTGAGTTTTAGGCACTTTCCGGCAGTTAAACTATCACTAGGAAGGCAGTTTTATGATCCTTACTTTCCTACACACTATGCTAGTGTAACTCTTGGTTTCTGGCTCATTCTGTATCCCAATACCATGTCTATCTATGTACTGAACTCCGTCAGCATTTTTTTGATTTGTCTGATAAATGTGCTATATTTGTTTCGTGCATCATTCGAATCAATAAGTGTTGCATGCAATAATGATATGACATTTTGCAATATATGATGCACATGTATGTATGATAACAAAATCAGAACACAGTTTATGTCATTAATCGTAAATCAACATAGTCATTAAGTCATAACTATTTTTTAATAATTGTACGGATACATGCAAATTTGACAATTGTCACATTCTCCCCCTGTT
This sequence comes from Helianthus tuberosus, assembly GCA_030545235.1. Taxonomy (NCBI): domain Eukaryota; kingdom Viridiplantae; phylum Streptophyta; class Magnoliopsida; order Asterales; family Asteraceae; genus Helianthus; species Helianthus tuberosus. The sequence continues at coordinate 23,795,679 of CM060420.1, read as the reverse complement.
AAGAAAATTTTGTCCTGAAATTTTAAGCAGCGCTATTAACTGCAGGGGAGTTAGGGAACAAATGTGGATATTTTGCTTTCATACGATATTCACGCTCCCAAGTAAACTCTGGGCCGTGACGTGCATTCCATCGAACCTTGACAAGCTTAACACTACTCCTCCGAGTCTTGTTAACCTTCTAATATGTAACCTCAACAGGTTCTTCGGTAAAGTGGAGTGTGTCGTCAATGTGTACTTCATCCGCAGGGATGACAACTGTCTCTTGTGTTGAACTTTTCTTCAGATTAGATACATGAAATGTATCATGAACACCGTGTAGTTCCTCTGGTAGCTCCAACTTATACGCTACTGTACCAACCCTTTCCAATATCCTGAATGGTCTGATATAACGTGGGTTTAACTTAACACACTTCCCAAAGTGTGCTACACCTTTCCAAGGTGAGACTTTTAACAAAACCATATCACCCACTTCGAATTCCAAGGGTTTTCGTCTTTGATCCGCGTAACTTTTCTGTCGATCACGAGCCGCCTTGATGCGCTCTAGGATCTGCATGATCTTATCAGTTGTTTCTTTGATCAGTTCGGGACCAGCCATCTGTCTGTCACCTGCATCTGCCCAGCATAACGGCGATCGACACTTACGTCCGTAGAGAGCCTCGAACGGTGCAGCTTGGATGCTTGTATGGTAGCTGTTGTTATAGGAGAACTCAACCAAAGGCAGACGAGTGTCCCAACTGCCACCCATATCCATTACACAAGCACGTAGCATATCTTCTAGCGTCTGAATAGTTCTCTCGCCTTGTCCATCCGTCTGCGGGTGAAAAGCTGTACTCAGATTCAACTGAGAACCAAAAGCTTCTTGAAAGGATTTCCAAATCCTTGACACAAACCGTCCATCTCTATCTGATATTATTGAGATAGGAACTCCATGACGTGCCACTATCTCTCTGAGGTAAAGCTCAGCTAACTTACCAGTGTTATCCTTCTCTCTAATCGGTAAGAAGTGCACAGACTTCATCAACCGATCCATGATTACAGTAAGGACCTTCAAAAATATCTCAAAACGACCCGTAAGTGAAAACCCAGACCCCCGAAACCCTAATCCATATCAAAAATCAAGAAAATCATATTTTAGACCCTCTCGCGGGCCGCGTAAAGAGTAAGCGGACCCTTACGCGGGCTGCGTCAACTCAACATTCGACCGGATAAGCATCCGGGCCACATGGCATCCACCTGGCAACCCTACGCGTGACCCAGCAAACCTACATGTAGACTAGGTGGCCACGCGGGCTGCGTAAGGGTCGAGCAAGGGTTCACGCGGGCCACGTGAGACCCACTTTTCACCTATAAATAGAACTGATCATGGCCTATTCACTGGTGTCGAAAACAAATCTCAAAAACGAAGTTATACTGCACAATTTCTGAACCACCGGATGGTGGATGTAGATTGTCGAGGGTATACTTCGACATTCTTCGAGTATGCTAGAGTGGTACCTACCCTGGCTTCGCCATAACCGGTACTTATTTCCCGCTATATCTGGGGATTGATTGGCGAAATCCGCGATATCGTTAAAGCTGTGAGACCTCGCACTATTGATGATGCTGTGGAATTAGCCAACACTTTAACGGACGGACTGGTACGTACGCGAGAAGAAAATAGAAAGAAGGAAGTGGCCCAAAAGATTACCCAGGGATTCCGTATGGGTAACCGTAGTAATTTCAAGAGAAAGGGAACTGGGCAATCTTTCACTGTTCCATTTTGCAATACCTGCAAAAGAAAGCATCTTGGTAGATGTAAAGGGTATTGCAATTTCTGCAAAATTCCAGGGCATCAAGAAGAAGATTGCAGGAAGAAGAAAGCAATAATTTGCTACAACTGCGGAGAAGCTGGACATTTTAGGCCAGACTGCCCAAAATTGGTCAAACCAGCTGATAATAAAGCCAAACCTACAGAAGGAGCTACCAAGAGAAACGCAAGAGCCTTCCAGTTAACTACTCAGGAAGCAGAACTAATTCCTGACGTGATAGCTGGTACGTTCCTAGTTCACAACGTTTATGCAAAAGTATTATTTGACTCTGGTGCAAACCAAAGTTTTATAAATACTTCATTCTGCCAAGCTCTTAACCTACCCTTAACCAACCTTAGACAAATTTTTACGGTAGAAACGGAAGATGGGAATTCTGTTAACATAGATAAGGTTTTGCGAGAAGAAAAGATAGAACTTTTAGGTCATAAATTTTCTGCAAACCTGTTACCTATGAATTTAGCCAAATTCGATGTGGTATTAGGAATGGATTGGTTAGTAGCCAACCATGCTCGAATTCTTTGTGATAAGAATTCCATTGAAATTCATACACCCACAGGAGAATTAGTGGTGATTATAGGAGATAAGCCACGAAAGCCACTGAAATTCATTTCAGTAATGAAATTGGCCAGTTATTCAAGAAAACAAGAAGTGGTGTATATGATGTCAATAATCATTAACACTAAAGATAAGGAACTTAAGGAAATTCCAGTAGTATCAGAATACCCGGATGTCTTTCCGGAAGAACTACCTGGATTACCACCCGATAGGGAAGTGGAATTTAGAATTCATCTAATTCCTGGAACTACACCGATTGCCAAGGCACCTTATCGGTTAGCACCCACCGAAATGTTAGAATTGAAAAAGCAGTTAGATGAATTACTAAGCAAAGGATTCATACAACCTAGTTCATCCCCGTGAGGAGCGCCAGTGTTGTTTGTGAAGAAAAAAGATGGTTCAATGCGAACGTGTATCGATTATAGGGAATTGAATAAGGTTACAATTAAGAATCGATACCCATTACCTAGGATTGATGATCTTTTTGATCAACTTCAGAGAGCTAGATATTTTTCTAAGATAGACTTACACTCCGGATATCATCAGTTACAGGTACAAGAAGAAGACATACCTAAAACTGCTTTCAGAACTAGGCATGGTCATTACGAGTTTACAGTCATGCCATTCGGACTAACAAATGCTCCTGCAGCATTTATGGACATGATGAATAGGATCTGTAAACCGTACCTGGATAAATTCGTAATTGTCTTCATCGACGATATACTTATTTATTTCAAAAGCCAGGATGAACACCGTCCGCACCTGCATGCACTCTTAACTTTGTTAAGAAAAGAGAAGCTTTACGCCAAATTCTCGAAGTGTGAATTTTGGCTGCAAGAAGTGCAATTTTTAGGTCACATGGTGTATCATGAAGGCATTCACGTAGATCCTGCTAAGATAGAAGCGATCACCAAATGGAAGGCCCCGCAATCAGCCATGGAAATTAGAAGTTTTCTAGGGTTAGCTGGATATTATAGACGATTCATTAAGGACTTTTCCAAGATAACTGTACCATTAACTAAGCTAACCTGTAAAGTAGTTAAGTTTGAATGGGGACCTAGGCAAGAAGAAACCTTTAGTGTTTTGAAGCAAAAGTTAACAAATGCCCCAATTCTAGCCTTACCAGAAGGAACAGAAGATTTTGAAGTTTACTGCGATGCTTCTAAATTAGGATTAGGATGTGTGCTAATGCAACACAAAAAGGTAATTGAGTATGCCTCGAGACAATTGAAAAAGCACGAAGAAAATTATACAACTCATGACTTAGAATTAGGAGCCATAATTTTTTCCCTTAAGATTTGGAGACATTATTTGTATGGAAGTAAGTTTACTGTCTATACAGACCATAAGAGCTTAAGATACATATTTGGGCAAAAAGAATTGAACATGAGACAAAGGAGATGGATGGAAATCCTAAGTGACTACGACTGTGATATTCAATATCACGAAGGAAAAGCAAACGTAGTTGCTGATGCTTTAAGTCGTAAGTATCATGAGAAACAACGACGAGTTCGTGCTCTTAGGTTAAGTCTACAATTAGACTTAATGGAACAACTGAAGAATATTCAGGAAATAGCAATCAAGGATGATGCTGAAGGAATGAAAGGACGAATAAAGGAATTAGAGCAAGGAAGTGATGGAATTTGGAGATTCCATGAAAAAAGAATTTGGGTACCTAAGCAAGGAGAGTTAAGAAATAAGATTTTAGAGGAAGCCCATAATTCTAGGTATACCATACATCCTGGTAACAATAAGATGTACCAAGATTTAAGGAATAACTTTTGGTGGATAGGAATGAAAAAGGACATAGCTAGATATGTTTCTAAATGTCTTACTTGTTCACAAGTTAAGGCAGAACACTAGAAACCCTCAGGTCTATTACAACAATTAGAAATTCCGGTATGGAAATGGGAACTTATAACCATGGACTTTGTTACTAAGTTGCCCAAAACCAGAAAAGGTAATGACGCGATTTGGGTAATTGTGGATCGATTAACCAAATTAGCTTATTTCCTACCCATGAAAGAAACCTTTAGCATGGAAAGGTTGGCCAAGTTGTATATAGATGAAGTAGTATCCTTACATGGAGTTCCACTCTCCATTGTATCAGATAGGGATAGTCGTTTCACTTCCCACTTCTGGACAAGTTTCCAAGAAGCCATGGGAACCCGACTAAATCTAAGCACTGTATACCATCCTCAGACAGACGGACAAAGTGAAAGGACGATCCAAACCCTGGAGGACATGCTTAGGGCATGTGTAATAGATTTTGGTGGAAATTGGGATGACCACCTACCCTTAATCGAATTCTCCTATAACAATAGTTACCATTCAAGCATTGAAGCTGCCCCATTTGAAGCACTGTATGGACGAAAGTGTAGAACTCTAGTCTGTTGGGCAGAAATAGGAGAAAGCCAATTATCAGGTACTGAAATTGTGCAAGAAACTACCGACAAGATCACTCAAATTAAGGAAAGACTAAAGACTGCTCGAGATCGCCAGAAAAGTTATGCAGACAATAGGCGTAAGCCGTTAGAATTTCAAGTTGGAAACAAGGTACTCTTGAAAGTTTCTCCTTAGAAAGGAGTAGTTCGTTTGGTAAGAAAGGAAAACTAAGTCCAAGGTACGCAGGACCATTCCCAGTAATACAGCGAATAGGACCAGTTGCCTATCGCTTACAACTACCAGAGGAGCTAGCTGGAGTACATGACGTATTTCATGTATCCAATCTCAAGAAATGTCTATTAGATGAATCTTTGGTAGTACCTCTTCAAGATGTCGAGGTAAATGAAAAATTAAAATTTGTTGAGAAGCCACTGCAAATAGAAGACAGAAAGATCAAATTTCTCAAGCACAAGCGACTAGTGCTAGTCAAAGTCAAGTGGGATTCAAAAAGAGGGCCCGAATATACCTGGGAGCTGGAATCAGAGATGAAACGAAAGTATCCTCACTTATTTCAGTAAATTTCGAGGACGAGATTCTTGTTGGTGCACTGATGTCTGTTAACTTCGTCTTTATAGAGTCTTGTATTGTATTATATTGTATTGTATTGTATTGTATAGATCAGGGCATGAAATACGAGAAAACATGTTGTAGGGTAATTTCGTATGAAATGATATACATGTCATTTCAAGAGAAATTAGTTGTTTCATACGGGATTACTTAATTCCGCACGGAATTAATGATTTCGCGTGAACAAGTAATTCCGCTTCAGTCAGTTTCATGCGGAATTACTACCACTATAAATACCTGTTGTCACTGATTCATTTGATACGGAATTAGAGTTGGAGAGCTGAGGTGCTTCCAAATTTTTGTCAGAATTGTTTGTAAAAAGCTCAGGAAATCAATAATAGAAGATAATTAGAAAGGAACAAGCTGTTTTCCGTCATTTACATTGATTCCGCCTTTGTATTTGATGATGAACTACTCAGATTGACTCGTTAGGGTCACACGACGATCCAACAAGTGGTATCAGAGCTCAGGACGAGGAGTTCATACCAATTCAGCTTGATTTCATCGGATTCTCTCACTTCTACTCATTCTTTTCTGATTTGAACAAAATTCAACGGTTGAAATGGCCTGATTTTGACGTATATCAAGCGAAACATACTTTTAACTAATCCTTGAAAGTATTGAACTAAAATTCGATCAAAATTGGACAAAACTTGTAATTTCGCGTGAAAACAGATTCGAATATGCTGACATCATCATAATATCGTTTGAATCAGATCGTAATTCCGCACGAAATAACCTAATTTCGTTTGAAAACACTTAATTTCGCTTGAAAGTACAAACGGAATTACTAATTCCGCTTTAGAGTACCTAATTCCGTTTCTGTTGGTTTAATTTCGTTTGAGATTAGGCTGATTCCGCATGGAATTAGATATTGTGGATAATTTTGTTTGTAATTCGTAATCCCGTTTGAAGAAGTAATACCGTTTGAAGTAATTCCGCTCCAAGTGTTTTTGTTTGAAAATCATTTTTTTTCAAAATTCAAAAATTTCTCTAAGTGTTTGTTGACTGTTTCAGGTACTTGAAAGATGGACAATTTCATGAATCCTTTCTGTGATGTGTTTGCATTTACCGGTGGTTTGGGAGACGGCACATCAAATAACATGAATGAAACTACACCAACACCGAGTGCAAAGAAAAGTCTTTCTGATGCAATGAGTGTAGACAGTGCATTTGGAAGATACAATAAGCCGCCCAAGTTGATGGCGATTGAAGATTACAACAGGTGGGCTACAAGATTTGAAGAATGGCTTCAGGCGTTTGCATATCCCAGTTGGAAAAGTTTGAAAAATGGTTTTGATTTGGGGAGAACAGATTATGAAAACTTAGAAGAAAATCAAATAGAATGATATGTTGCTGAACAAAAGTGCATTGCTCTGCTTCACCAATCTGTCAGAGATGACATTATTTCACTGATCGAGTACAAAGATTTGAGAGACCTTTGGGAGAAACTGAGAGTGAAATGTATTGGTAGTGCTGAGATAGTTAAAAACAAAAAGAAATTGTTAAGAAAAGAGTTTGATTTGTTTGGTTGTTTAAAGAACGACTCTGTTTCCAAGATGATTGAAAGATTCGGGCATCTGAAGATGGAGCTTGCAAGACATGACATCATTTACACTCAAGAAGAGCTGGTAGACAAACTTTTTGATTCACTACCGAATGAGTAAGACTGGCAGTATTTCGCGTTGATGTTGAAGAATACGATAAAGCCAGCTGATTTGAAGGTTGATTTACTAATCGAAAGACTGGAAAGCCATGAATTGGAGATAAAAAAATCCAATAAAGTCAATAACACATCTTATCAGCAGAATGTGGAGTTGTATTACAGAGGTAGTGTGTTTCCAAAGACTGCATCTCCGAAGACAGCTTTTTCAGCTTAAAGTTCAAACACAATAAATCACACAATCAATCAAGAAACTCCTAGCAGTGGCTATCATGGTGATTCATCGTCAAATACTTCAAATCAATCTGCACCAAAGAATCTATTTCAATGCAACATTGCTGTGGATCTGAAGAATGGTCAGAATTTTAGTGAAGAATCTGCCAAACAACAGATGGTGTTTTTAGCGTCTGTGTTAGAATTGTATGAAAGTCTCGTTGCAGGAAAGATAGGTAACACCAACCTAACAAAGGAAGACTACGATCAGATCGACCCTGAGGAGATGGAGTTGATCGATATAAGGTGGTGTATGGCGAGTGCAGTGAGAAGAGCGCAGCGATTCATGGAGATTACTGGAAGACAGTCTATTGGTGGACCTTCTACCAAGTTAGGCTTTGACAAGTCAAAAGTCACATGCTTTAAATGTAAACAAAAAGGTCATTTTAAGCGTGAGTGCCGAAATGCTTACGCTGATGATACTGCAAATCCTTTTCGAGAAGATTATTACAAAAGAGCAATTTATCATCAAAATAAAGCAGAACCTCCCAGGATGAAGCAGATAGAGGAGGCACCCAAAGAAAAATCCAAGGCACTTGCTGTTTTTCATGATGATGAAGGTTATAATTGGAGTGATGTTTTGCCTGAAGAAGACGCAGTTGGTTATGCCTTTACAGCAGCAAAGATTGTTCCTTTTAAAGATAACAGATCTGAAGAAGTGAAGTATGTAAACAGGAAGGCAACATCTCAATTCATGAAAAGCAAAATCTATCGTACATACAAAGAAGCTAAACAGGCGAAAAGATGGGATCCTGATAGAGAATGTTATCTCGATCCTAATGGAAACATAGCTGTTGATCCAGATACTGTTGATGTTGAAGTTCTCACCAAACAACTTGCTGATGAAGAAGAAGCCAGACAAAGAGAGTGGTGGGGAGGAGGAGAATCTGATAAGAAAGAGAAAGAGACAGAAAAAGAGCCGCAGCCAAAGAAAGTTGATGACGGGATTATTGATACGTCACAAGAGCTTACCGCAGAAAACTTGAAAAAGATGGCTGACAAAGTTCTTGCTGCAAAAGAACTTGAGGTAGTTTCTGGTTCTGGAACTGAGTCCAAAAACAAGGTCAGTTCAAATGATACACATGAGTCAGGTAAGAAAGTTAAATCCGAGAACGACTGCAAAAATTGCATGAAAGAGTGCAAAGTTTGTAGTACAGTTGCTTACCTTAGTGGTAAGAAAGTTGAAGAGCTGACTGGTAGAGTCAGAAGTGTTGAAGATCAGATCTTAAACCGTGATAAATTGTTGAAAGCTTCGAATGACAGATTAAAAGAATTAACTGAGAGAATCGAAAACGATAAAAATGACGTAGAAAGAATTAGAAAAGAAAATGAAAAATTGATTCTTGAAAATCGTCAAATCTCAGAAAATTTTGAGAAACTAAAACGAACGGTTAAATATTCTGATGAAAGAAATGGTAAGACAGACAAAGAAAATCTTCAACTGACCGGTGTTCTTAGAGTGAAAGAAGAGTTAATCAATCAGCAACTGGATGAAATTGCTAAGTTGAAGCTTCAGTTTCAAGAAGCTAAAATTGAAAATGAACGCATCCACTTGAAACTGAACAGTTACAACTCAGCAAGCTTTGTTTTACAACACATTGTTCCCAAACCCATCGGGAAAAACAAAGTAGGCGAAGATGTATACTTTGATGGAACTGGGGTTGGGTTTCACCAGGTTCCACCACCAGTTCTACACAATTTTTCAAAGAAAAAATCAGGGTTGGTTAATGATGAAGAAGAAAACGAGGTTAAGCTTCCAGACACGATTGATGTCACATTTACCACATCATCTGATGAAGATAGTGTCCAGTCTGAAATTGTTAAAAGTATGGCTGAAAATGTTTTGAAATCTGAAAGTGACACTACTGAGGATGATGCATGCTTTTTGGACAAATATATTCCAAAATCAAAATCCAAAAACAACTTAAGTGAAGAACCACATCTTGTGATGTACAAGATGGCAGGATCAGATAAGTTGTATTCGGATCGTGATTTTTCGTTGAAGAATGTGAATGTTGGAAAATTGAGAAATGTGTTCAAGTTGATTGAGATTGATGTGTCTGAAATTGAAGGTTTGAAAAATGCGAAAAGACAATTGAATTTTGAAAAATATAAAGCTTACTACAAAAAGCCTGTTCTTCCACCACGTTTTTCTAGCAATTATCAAAACAAATGGTCGGGTGGTTATAAGGGTGGTAAGAATTTTCAAAGGAAGAACTTTCAAAACAAGAAATTTGTTGAGAAAAAGGTGTTTGTTTCAAGTTCAAGTTCACTTTCTGATGAAGAATCTAAAATCTTTTCAAAATCAAACAAAGAGTTCTTTGAGAAGAAGGCCTCACAGCCTCAGTCTGAAGGTACAAGTTGGGTAGTTGACACCCGAACATGCTTCAAATGCAATCAAGTTGGACATATTGCACGAAAGTGTATCAACTTGAAGCCTAAGACTGAAGTTGTTGAGATTCAGAAAAAGAAAGTTGATCCAAAAGGAAAAGCTCCAATGGTTGTTGAGAAAATTTTGAAAAATGAGAACACAAAAGTCAAATCTGAACCTGTTAAGAATGAGGTAACTAAAACTGACAAATTCTACAAACGGGTTGCGCCATCTCAACAAACATGGAAGCCAAAAGTTGTTGCAAAGAAGTCAACTTCTCCAAAACCAAAGGTTTCTGAGACTGCAAAATCATCTTCTTCAACTAAGAAGATGCATGTACCTTTGGATTACTATGAGAAACTTGAATCACAAGAGGCTACTACTTCTGAAAAGAAGAATGTACCAAAGAAAGACCAATCATCTGGTCAACCTTCTCCAAATGATTTCTTTTTATACAAAAAGGTTGAGATTGGGTCTGAGAAGAGCTTAAAGATGAATGACAAGAATTTTCCACCACTTTACATTGCAAAAACTCAATTAAATGTCAAGTTACCTGAGTCCAACTAAATGTTTGTGATATGTGCAGGAGCTTCCAAGATCCGTTTTACGTTGGATTATGGATAGTGGAGCTTCTCGGCACATGACGGGGAAGAAAACCCTATTGTACGATGTTTGTGGGTTTAATGGAGGTTACATGGGATTTGCTGGAAATCAAGGAGGTCGAATAGTTGGTGAAGGAACTTTATCGAATGGAATTGTCACGTTTGAAAGAGTAAAGTACATCGCCGAGCTTGAAAACAATCTTCTGAGCATCTCTCAGATTTGTGATCGTATGTATACAACGCACTTTACAGACAAAGAATGTTTGATCTTGAAACCAGGATTTGTTGTTCCGGAAGAGTGGGTTATCATGAGAGCACCCAGAGTCAATGATCTATACGTGTTGGACATGAGTGTAGCAAATACAACCATGGGTCAGCCTCACTGTTTTATTTCAAGAGCAACGGAAAAAGAGTCACAGTTATGGCATCGAAAAATGGGTCATATTCACTTGCGAAAAATGAATCACTTGGTGCATAATGACTTAGTAATTGGTGTTCATGTGAAAGGGTTTCATCTTGAGGGGGAGTGCATTAGCTGTGTCAAAGACAAGCAAAAGAAGAAATCTCACCCTGGGAAGAAAGAAAATTCAATTTTGAAACCTTTAGAGAGACTCCATATGGATCTGTTTGGTCCAGTGAACGTCAAAAGCATAACTGGGGATCTCTATTGTTTGGTAGTTACAGACTATTACTCGAGATTTTCATGGGTATTATTCTTGAAATCAAAAGATGAGACATTTGATCGTTTGATGATGCTTTACAAGAAGATAGAAAACTTGTACCAAACACGCATCAGAAGATTACGTACTGACAATGGTACTAAGTTCAAGAATGTCAAAATGGAAGAATATTGCGATGAAAGAGGTATATTGCATGAATTTAGCGCGCCTTACACTCCGCAGCAGAATGGAGTAGCTGAAAGAAAGAACAAGACGCTAATTGAAACGGCAAGGACGATGCTTGCTGATTCTAAACTACCTGTAAACTTTTGGGTAGAAGCAGTATCCGCCGCATGCTATAAACTCAACCGGGTTCTCACAGTGAAGAAATTCAACAAGACATGTTTTGAGCTGATCAATAATCGCAAACCGAACCTGAAGTATTTAGAACTGTTTGGGTCTCCCTGCACAGTTCTAGAGACTTTTGGTAAATTTGGTGCAAAGAGCATTGAAGGAATTTTCGTGGGTTACGCGAGTCCTCAGAAGAGAGTCTTTGTTCCAAGCTTGAAGCGGATTATTGAGGCACATAATGTTGAATGTCAAGGCTACACAATGCCACCGCAAAATCCTGGCGATTCATGGCGTTTTCACTATGATACTTTGTGGAATTCGGTTGACATGGAAGAGGAAGAAGAAGATTTCTTTGATGAGTTGGATATTTTGAGAGAGTATGAGTCATCACAGGAAAGGTTCCTAGCCGAGTATTCTAGACGTCAAAAAGCTTCAAATGACGATGAAGTAGGTCCTAGCAATGCTGGAGAACATGATGATATTCAACAAGATGAAGTTGCTCATGATAATCAGACGGCAGAGAATGATAATCAAGAATCTGAGAACAGACCAGTATTTGATCATGGTGATTCAGATTCCGAGGGGGAGCAGATCCAGATTTCAAGTCAAAGTATTCCAGTCAGTGAACAAGGTGCAAATCAGAGTGTTACTAATCTGGAAGGCGAGGTAGATGTTCCAGGCGAGGTGATGCCAAGAACTCTTTCGTACCATCCAGAAGAGTTGATCATTAGAGAATTACAATCAGGCGTTCGCACAAGACTTCAAATTGACCAAGGCCTTACTTGTTTTTATTCTACAGTAGCTCCTTTACAAACTGAGTTTTCACTGAGTTGTTTTATTTCGTAGATCGAACCGCGAACATATAAGGAGGCGCTAACTGAAGATTCTTGGGTCAATGCGATGCAAGAAGAGTTGAGTCAATTTGAGAAGTTGGGAGTGTGGAAGTTAGTAGATTTGCCTGATGGTCAGAGGAAGATAAACACCAAGTGGGTGTTCAAGTGTAAGAGAGATGATCGAGGTGTGATTATTCGTAACAAAGCTCGACTCGTAGTCCAGGGTTTCAGTCAGCTGGAGGGTATATATTTCACTGAAGTGTATGCTTCAGTTGCGAGACTAGAAGCGATCAGAATCTTCCTGGCATTTGCATCTTGGAAAAACTTTAAGGTTTATCAGCTAGATGTTAAATCGGCGTTTCTCTATGGGAAGGTAAAAGAGGAGGTATATGTCGGACAGCCACCGGGCTTCATCGATCCGATCCACAAAGACAAGGTGTACTTACTGGATAAGGCGCTGTATGGTTTACACCAGGCCCCGAGAGCTTGGTACGAGACATTGTCTCAACACCTGCTAGCCAACAGCTTCATCCTAGGAAAAGTGGATGCCACTCTCTTCACCAAAGAGGTCGATGGACATCTTCTGATAGTTCAGATATACGTGGACGACATCATATTTGGGTCTACAAATGAGAATTTGTGCAAAGATTTTGAAAGAGTTATGAAGCACAAATTTGAAATGTCATCAATGGGTGAGATGAAATTCTTCTTGGGACTTCAGGTTGATCAACTGCCAAAGGGAATTTTCATACATCAAACGAAGTATGTTCATGATATCTTAGAGAAATTTGGGATGTCAGGTTCTACTCCAGGTTCCACCCCGTTAGCGACGAACCATGGGATAAACCTTGATCTCACCGGAGAGAAGGTAGATGAAACATTGTATCATTCCATGGTCGGTTCGCTGATGTACTTGACAACTTTAAGACTTGATATTATGTATCCAACATGCCTCGTAGCAAGATTTCAATCTAACCCGAGAGCTTCGCACATGGTGATTGTGAAAAGGATATTACGCTACCTGAAAGGAACTCCATCATTGGGGTTGTGGTATCCAAGAGAAGGCGATTTCATGCTCGAAGGATATTCCGATTCCGATTTCGGATGCTGCAAAGTTAACGCTAAATCAACAACAGCGGGGTGCCAGTTTTTTGGACCACGATTGGTTACCTGGCAATGCAAGAAGCAGACCTCTGTAGCTTTGTCCACATGTGAAGCTGAGTATGTATCTGCTAGCAGTTGCTGCTCTCAGATCTTGTGGATCCAGCAACAGATGCGCGACTACGGTTTGCAATTTCTTAACACCCCTAACTTTGTTGATAATGAGGCTGCTATAAACATTACTAAAAATCCTGTTCATCACGCTAAAACGAAACACATTGAAATTCGACATCACTTCATTCGCGACTGTTTCGAGAAGAAGTTGATACGAATTGAGAAAATCCACACTGACGAACAAAAAGCTAATTTACATACCAAAGCATTTGATAAAACTCGTTTTCAATATTTGCTAAAATTGAACGGTATGAAGCTTTTATCGGTGTTGGAAGAGATTCTTGGCGTTGATGAAGGAGACATTGTAGATGATGTTGAGAAGCAATCTGCAATGGTTTGTCGATTTTTACGTGTTTTGGTATTTAGGGGGAGTATAGGGTAATATTTTTAGAAAATTCAAAAATAGTAAAAAATTCAAAAATACAAAAACATGAGATATTTTCAAAATCCAAAAACAATAGAAAACTAAAAAAGAGCTTGTGTAAAAAGGGAAAATGATAGTACATCGGCTTGACAGTTATGGTATGCTAAAGATTTGTAAAGTATAAAGTGATTAAACAGTCTCGCTGATGATGTGCCGATAGGTTTTTGCACATTTAGTAGGTTTGTTCGGGATATAAACCTAAAATCCTTACTTGCTTATTTCATGGGGAACACTACTTGGATATATAGGTAACCCCTGAAATCTTGTTTGAAGGATCCCTCTTTCTGAGATACTAGGTCTTTATACTCAGTGATATCTGGGGTATTATCCTGGGACTTCTGATTTTGCGGAAGCAATGGCCTAGTCCCCGTATAATACTTTACTGCTTGCTTGAAACATAGCACTGCCCTCAGCTAAAAATGACAAAACATTGAAAAAATGCTAATCATAGCTGTTGTAAAAAAGATCCTCTAAAGGGGACCCACTTAAAGTCGAACCGTCATCTCTCGGCTGAACGGAAGTTCTGACCTGAGCTCTCACGGTCTCGCAATTTAACCCCTTACAGATATCATCAGTGGTATACTCACCTGTAAGACTGAATATTGGGATCTGGATACGGGAGTATATTCAAGAGGTGGGACACATGAATGAGTTTAAGTTTTTAATACACCTAATTCGTATCCTGGAGAGATTGAAATGTGTGTGAGAATTTAAGTGGATCAGTATATCGACAATCTAAGTGAATTGTTTAATTCTGAGTATGTAATTAAAGCTTAACGGTACTTGTGACTTGTCGAATAGCTGATATGATTCCCTAACACACTCACCAAAAATTTGTTTGTAAATAGTTTACTTTTACTGCATTTTATTTCTGTATTTCATTTCTAGTTTAGAAACTTTATTAAAAATTCAAAAATATTTTTCATTTATGCTTTATTTTCTGACAAACCAAAGTGGAGAGTTGATATTCAGATTCGAATTGAAGCAGATGCAGGAAGTTTCTGAGTTGGAAGATGAGTTTGGAGCTTATCATGTTAATTGAGAAATTGAAAAGTTAAAACAAGTTCATTAAATTGAAACTTGTAAATTTCAGAAAATTATTTGAACAAGTTTGTACAAAATGTCAGTGTGATTTATCTCTTGTCAACCAAGGTCATTAAGTTGGACTTGGTAGACAAATTAAGTAATCAGGGTCATTAATTTGGACCTGGATACTTAAGTGGTTTTCTAAATTTTGATAAGACCAACAAATGAAGTGAATGATAAGTTTGGAGTGAAACTGTTGTTGTCATATAACTTATATTTAGGTAGAGTTTGTGCAGGAAACAAGAGTCAATATCCTCATGGCAAAGAAAATGTCAAAGTTTGAATCAGAATTCAAGTCCCAGCTTATCGAGAGGGGGAGTCTACGAAAGGGGGAGTCAGAATTCTGGATCAACGTTCAAAGGGGAGATTGAAGATTAAAGTTTGAAGATAGAAGATTGGAGGAAGTTTTACAATGTCAAGACAATTTGGAGCAAAGATCAATAAATCAAGACTAAAGACTGAAGACAGGATGCTAAAGACTTCGTCAACATCCAAGGGGGAGTCTGTTGGTGCACTGATGTCTGTTAACTTCGTCTTTATAGAGTCTTGTATTGTATTGTATAGATCAGGGCACGGAATACGAGAAAACAGGTTGTAGGGTAATTTCGTATGAAATGATATACATGTCATTTCAAGCGAAATTAGTTGTTTCATACGGAATTACTTAATTTCGTACGGAATTAATGATTTCGCGTGAACAAGTAATTCCGCTTCAGTCAGTTTCATGCGGAATTACTACCACTATAAATACCTGTTGTCACTGATTCATTTGATACAGAATTAGAGTTGGAGAGCTGAGGTGCTGCCAAATTTTTGTCAGAATTGTTTGTAAAAAGCTCAGGAAATCAATAATAGAAGATAATTAGAAAGGAACAAGCAGTTTTACGTCATTTACATTGATTTCGCCTTTGTATTTGACGATGAACTACTCAGATTGACTCGTTAGGGTCACACGACGATCCAACAATTCTAAATAAGGTGGGGAGGATGTAAGGACCTTCAAAAATGTCTCAAAACGACCCGTAAGTGAAAACCCGGACCCCCGAAACCCTAATCCATATCAAAAATCAAGAAAATCACATTTTAGACCCTCTCGCGGGCCGCGTAAAGAGTAAGCCGACCCTTACGCGGGCCGCGTCAACTCAACATTCGACCAGATAAGCATCCGGGCCACATGGCATCCACCTGGAAACCCTACGCATGACCCAGCAAACCTACATGTAGACTAGGTGGCCACGCGGGCCGCGTAAGGGTCGAGCAAGGGTTCACGCGGGCCGTGTGAGACCCATTTTTCACCTATAAATAGAACTGATCATGGCCTGTTCACTGGTGTCGAAAACAAATCTCAAAAACGAAGTTATACTGCTCAATTTCGAAAATTAAAGTAGTGAGGCGCTGCTACGATACAGGGTATTAACTCGATCGCTGCTACTATTCAATGTCCGATCGATTGAAACTATCCAATGGATGTTTATGTGCTGCCCACATTAGGGCTATACTTTGTCATTCGTTGTGACTACGATGGATGTTTAAGTATTGCACTTTGTCATTTGTTGTGAGGGTTTTAATCTCGTGAGTTATCGTAAATGTGTATTAGTTACTGACCTATTGTTATTTAAATTAGGTTACAAGGCTAATCAGTAGGCTAAACTTTGCCCGTTTAAATCTGCAATGTGAGTCATTCTCTTTTATCAAAAGTATTTTACAATACTCCATTTATTTTCAAAGGTTATAATTACAGGGATTAAGTCATGGTTATCTTAATCACTGGCTAGTGGGGTATTGTGCACATTACTAAATTTCTCATGGTTAGGCTAATAAATCCTAACAATGATAATCATCACTACTTGGGGAAGGACCCAATAGTGATATGACCATCGTCACCAGGAGGTGACACGACGCCAGATAAAAATAAGATAGAAGCCATTGTAATCGCTCTTATGCTGTAATTTATAACTAAGTGTCGTTTTATCAAATATGAATGACTCGCCAGTATTTCCCCGCTAATAAAATATTTTTAAAACTTGTTTCGGGTAACTACTGTGAACCAAGGAAAAGTGCTACGGAGCACTAACAAAGCTTGAAATAGTGGCTCAGTTAAACAAATAAACATGTTTTGTAAATCAGGGAATTTCCTTGGGAAATTCCTCTATTGTAAATTACGGGGTTTATCCCGAATTATGAAATAAAATAATCGGGCATTTCAAGTTTTAAAAGATGCTGTAAAATCTTCCGCTGTCAACTCAAATAATTAATACCACGGGTTTCTATCCCGCGGCTCCTGGACCGGGTAAAACCGGGACGGGGGCCGTGACAATTACCCAAATTGTATCGTGACCTCTGGGAGTCCTGGGTAACTTTGTACGAAGTGCATTGAAATCTGCTCCCACTTCCACATGGGTATTTCTGTCTGTTGCAGAAGACCTGAAGGCTTCTGATTCTCAGCCTTCACTTTGGCACAAGTTAAGCACTTCCCAACATACATAGCGACATCACTTTTAAGTCTTGGCCACCAATAATAATCCTTTAAATCTTGGTACATCTTGTCCGACCCTGGATGATCGAGTACCTCGATTTATGAGCTTCATAAAAAATAACCTCTCTAAGACCACCAAAAAGCGGAACCCAAATACGCCCCGTGAAATACAAGGTTCTTTCCTCTTTGGGTACCAACTTTTTCTCCATTCCTCGGAGATATTCAGCCTTGAGGTTCTCATTCTTAAGAGCTTCTTTCTGTGCAGCACGATACGCAACGTGAGGTCCGTCTGAATAATCATCTCTAAAGCCCTAACCCTTATGGGCTTGATCCTTTCTTTCTGACTTAAGGCGTCTGCTACCACATTCGCCTTTCCTAGATGATATTTGATTTTGTAGTCATAATCATTTAACAACTCAACCCATCGTCGTTGTCTCATGTTAAGCTCTTTCTGATCTAATATGTGCTGAAGGCTCATGTGATCCGTAAAAATTGTACATCGAGTACCATATAGATAATGTCGCCAAATCTTCAAAGCAAACACCACTGCGCCTAACTCCAAATCATGCGTGGTGTAGTTCTTCTCATGGACCTTTAGTTGGAGCGAAGCATAAGCGATAACCTTTTGGCGTTGCATTAGCACACAACCCAATCCCTGACGCGAGGCGTCACAATATACCACGAAGTCGTCGGTGCCTTCGGGTAGGTATAATATAGGTGCATCACATAGCTTATTCTTAAGCAGCTGAAATGCTTCTTCTTGCTTGTCTCCCCATTCATACTTCTTATCATTTTGAGCGAGGGAGGTCAGCGGTTGAGCTATCTTGGAGAAATCCTCTATGAATCTGCGATAGTAGCCTGCTAAACCCAAAAACTGTGGGATCTCGGTCGGCGTCTTCGAAGTTTCCCAGTTCTTAATTGCCTCGATCTTGGTGGGATCCACATGAATACCATTCTCATTTACCACGTGACCGAGGAACTGCACTTCGCGTATTTAAAACTCGCACTTCTAGAACTTGGCGTAAAGCTTCTCCTTCTTTAGCAGCTCTAAGATGGCTCTGAGGTGTTGCTCATGGTCTTCCTTTGACCGCAAATAAATCAAAATATCATCGATAAATACGATCACGAATTTATCGACATATGGGTTGCAAACCCGGTTCATCAAATCCATAAATACTGCCTGCACATTTGTCAACCCAAACGACATCACTAGAAACTCGTAATGTCCATAACGAGTTCTGAAGGCAGTCTTCGGTATACTCTCTTCTTGAATTCGCAGCTGGTGATAACCTGATCAAAGATCAATCTTGGAATAGTAACTTGATCCCTGAAGTTGGTCGAATAAATCATCAATCCTCGGCAAGGGATACCGATTCTTGATGGTTAACTTGTTTAGCTCCTGGTAGTCAATGCAAATGCGGAAACTACCATCCTTCTTTTTGACGAACAGTACTGGAGCTCCCCAAGGCGAGAAGCTTGGTCTTATAAATCCCTTGTCTAGCAACTCCTGAAGCTGTGTTGATAACTTTTGCATATCTGAAGGCGCAAGTCGATAAGGTGCCTTGGCTACAGGCACGACGCCTGGAACCAAGTCAATGTGGAATTCAACTTGTCGTTTAGGCAGTAATCCTAGCAAGTCTTTGGGGATGACTTCAGGATATTCCCTTACCACAGGGATATCTTCGAGCTTCGGTTCTTCGACCACTTTGTCAACGACATGAGCTAAGAAGGCGACACATCCTTTATGTACAAACTTCCGTGCCTTCAAACAACTAATAATCCGTAGCGGCGTATCATGCTTCTCCCCATGAATCACGATCGTCTCTTCATTCGCCATCGGGATGTAGATAATCTTCTCATGGCATATAATCTCTGCACGATTACTCGACAACCAATCCATCCCAACTACGACGTCGAAGCTTCCCAATTCCACTGGAAAAAGATCTAACGAAAACTCACGCTCTCCAAGCTCTATAACACAGCCTCTAATCACTTCATTGGCTTCTAGTAGCTTCCCATTAGCTAGTTCTATCGAGTATGGGATGTCTAACTTACTTGCTACTAAACCAAGTATATTCTTAAACTCTAGAGATGCGAAGCTATGGTCGGCACCGGTATCAAATAGCACAGATGCAAAATGTTGATTAATAGGGAATGTACTAGAAATTACGTTCGGATCCTGGCGAGCTTCCCTAGCTCCAATGTTGAACACTCTTCGACGAGCTTGGTTATTCTTTGGGCAATCCCTCTTAAAGTGTCCTATTTCACCACAACCGTAACATCATTGACCGCGTTCATTCCTATTTCCACCTTCGTTGTTATTATTATTTCCCCCACGGTTTCCATTTCCCGCCTGGTTTCCATTTCCATTCCGGTTTCCATTTCCTCCCTGATTGTTGTTTCCTCCATGATTTATATTCCCATAACCATTTCCACCACGGTTACCATTACCATTACCATTACCATTTCCTCCTTGCCCACCATTTCCACGACCAGCTCCAACCCAACATGTTTCCTTAGAATGACCATTCTTTCTGCAGTTACCACACTTCCTAAACCTGCATTGACCGGCATGATGAAACTGACATACATCACACTTGGGCAGAGTGCCCATCCACCCTCTTCCTTTGTTCTCAACATTTGCAGTGTCAGCTTGTGCCTCAACTGAAGGATTAGCGTCCCTACGCTTGTTGGCATTGTTGTTGTTATTCGCCCGAGTACCCTTCTTGAAGTTTGAAAACTCTCTCTTGTTTTCCCCAGACGACTCTACATGAGTCTCTTTCTTCTTTGCCTCAGAAATCGTGAACTTGCCCAACCTGACTGCTTCTTATGTCAGTGCCACACTCAAGTCGATTGCCTCTGTAATTGTTGGAGGCTTAGAAGCAGTTACCATGCTGAGAATCTGGGGTGCCAATCACCAGATGAAACGTTCGATCCTCTTGAACTCTGGTTCTACCAAATAGGGGACAACACGAGACAAATCCTGGAGTCTCTGAACATATTCTGCTACTTTAGGACCTTCCATTTTCAAATTCCAGAATTCAGTTTCCAACTTCTGGATTTCTGCTCTCGAACAATACTTCTTACGCATCAGCTCTTTCAATTCATCTCATGACAACGCATACGCCACAGCCTCACCCAAAGCTACAGAGCCCCATCCAGAAACAGTCCAGAAATATATGTGACCTGATGCTCTGGTGCACATTTACTCATCCGTAAAACAGAATCTGTCTTCTCAACCCATCTCACAAAAGCTACGACACCTCCAGTGTCATCGAAGTTCAGAGGCTTGCAGTCCAGAAACTTCTTATAGGTACAACCTGTACATAGGCAACATCATTCACAGAAAGCATTAGCAAAGCACACTTTGGAAATGTCCAAACGTATTGTAATGTGTCTTAGGTGACTTAAACATTACCGTTAGGTGGGTTATTCCCTGAGGTACCCCCGCTGTGTTCGGAGCATAGGGCCTCGTGGTGTGTGATGGCCTGTGAGATGCGCTCCTGTAATTCTGCCTCGGTCGTCGGTAGAGGATTGTTGGTATCGGTGTTCCTTCGTGGCGGCATCTTTCTTCTAGGAAGAAGATTGGATGGGTCATGTGTTATTCGTTAAATAAATATATAGTACGTATATATAGTAGCATTCATCATAGCAAGCAATCATGCAACAACATAGTCAAAGCACAAACATGTATATCAACAAAGTGTTTAGTGAGAACATGACGATTGAGCTTTCATTAATCATCGACCATAGTTACATTGTTTACAAGGTTTATCACATCAAAAGGGACACAGGGTCACACTACCCTTGTCTAATAAGTCTGTTAATATACAAAAATCACATGGTCAAAAAGTGGTCTTCAAAAGTCTTCATAATCTCGGCTCAATAGTGGTGCTCTCACCAAAAGTAATGCAATCTGCATAAAACCAAAAACCAACTATGCTGATGGTGGAGGAGGAGGAGGGAAGAAAAGCAAGCTGCGAACATGCGCAAGCTCCTCCTCGATCTCGTATACACGACGAAGTAAGTAACTGATCTGCTGCTCGACGGTAAGGAAACGAGCATCAAAACATGGAAAAGGAGTAAGAGAAGTAGGTGGATGTGCAAAAGGAGGCAGTGATGAACGTGGAGGAATAAATGTAAACTGACAGGGACATGGTGGGGGACGCGGAGTCAGCTCAAGCTCTAAAACTCTGCAACTCATAATCTCAAACTGAAGCTGAAGTGATAAAAGTAACTAATCCCGTGTGTAGCCAACAAAATGGGAGGGATGATTGAGATCTGAAATCGGCATAGAGTATGGTGGGAACCATCGGAATGGCTCGTCAAGCCGTGAAGAAGTGAAGGGAGCAAACGGTGCAGTCTGAGGGACCTGAGGAAAAGCTGCTGGGACAAAAGGATCGTCACGCGGGTGCTGACCCGAAGTACCTTCCCCTGGTCGGGGTGCAGGGATGTCCTGAAGGAAAACAATCGGCAAATCAGTGCGATGGACATCGGACTCTACAGTAGGGAGATGAGCAGCATCAGCGGGTGCGGGTGGAGGAATAAATGGCTCCACAACCGGAAGATCATCAGGTGCAGGAACTGGGTCAGGAATAAGAGGTGCAATGTCTGGTAAGCCAAATGGAATATGGTCATGATCAAGAATCGGCTCAGGATCAACATGTGCAACATCAGGCTGATCAAAATGAACAGGGTCCAGCTCAGGGTCATGCTCAGGGTCGTGTGGAGGAGATGGTGCAGTAGACATAGCAGTGTCATCGTCAGAATCAGTAGCGTAACGCTGTAATCCGACCGCCTGTAAAGCTGAAGATGTCACAGACCCAAAGGAGTCAGAGACTGAGTGAAAGCTGGAATCAGAGGATAACTCAATGATAGGAATCACAGGAGGTGGGACAGCAACAACATCCTCATCTATTGTAACGCCCCAAAAATGGGTTTGGTAATTTAGAACACGGTTAATATAAAGGAATGGGTAAAGTACCGTAAGTAGTAAAAAAACGAACCCTTAAACAAAATGACTAGGAACAAATTAGCCTAGTGGTATCATGTACATAAGTAACAAGATGGTGAGTTTTAGTCCCTTATATATAATCAAAACGAAAGTTGAGGGACCAAAACCGTTATGATGGAAACATGAGTTTTATTAATGAAAGTTTAACACACACAAACACACATTTTTCGTGTGTTCTAGAAATGAGCAGAGCTCCATAGGAGCCAAAACCCTAATCATGAAAGATCATAAAATTGAAAGGCTAAATGAAGCTTAAATTCACAACCGATCATGGATTAATGATCACCTTCACAAGGGGATCATAAGGTATGTTTTAAAACCTAGATTGGTGATCTTGTACGAAGTAGGTTATGTTGTAATTCGCAAATTTGTGTGAAATTGAGTATGAGTATGTGTTAGAAGCATCATATAGAACATGGGTTATGAACGATTTGGAGTAATTTGATGTTTGGAGGTGAAACCCACTTCTAGTGGTGAAGATGGCGACATGGGTGTGTTACCCATGTCCAATCCTTGTTCAAATCTTGTTGTGCTATGTTGTATGTAATGCGTTCTTGTTAGGTAGAGTGAATGTGATATGAATTTGTTGATGTTTTTTGTGTTAATTGATGAATGAAAGCATGAAGTAGGAAGTAAAGCATGAAACACTTGTACATTATGCATAAATTATGGCATGCACACCAAGTGTTTGATGAAATGCCTAGGTGAGATTAATAGATGAAATGGTATGCAAGTAATGGATGAAATCGTATAATATGGGGATATGATGTATTTGATGATAAATAAACATGAGAAATCTATTTTTAGATGGAATTCATGTAGGATTTGGTTGACCATGTTATTTGGTAAAAGTATGTATTAGAATATTGTACTCTATGTTGGAGTGGTATGATGTTCGCTACATGTTTGAATAATTGCTTAATCAGAATTGATAAGTAAAAGTACACTAAATGTGAAGCATATGAGATCATTAGAACACGATGAAGTTAGAATGATGTAGGGTTGTTGAGCATAGGTCATGGTGTTAGTTGTAGAATTATGTTACTAGAATGAACGGAATTGAATATGTTTGGTGTGTGCATATAACTAGATGATCATATGGTTGTATGCTTATTGCATCGTGAGTATGAAATGTATATAGTGTCATTAGTATAGTCTACTATAATGACATGGATGTATGAGGTTAAGTCGAAAGTTCATATGATAAATCGTTGACTTTTTGAAAGTCAACTGTGCATAAGTAGCAATGTTAGACTTTTTATCACAATTGTAATGTTATAGAAAGTCATATGATGCGTGTTATATCCATATGTGTTATATGTCATGACGTGATGAATTATATGAGTTTGAAAAGATTGACTTGTGGAAATATGTCTTATACTTGTTAGAATTGACTAATGAAAGTCAAATGTGAAACATGAATTTGATATGATCATTAATATGTACAATCATGTATGCTAACAAGAATGTGAATGCGATGACATGAAAGTATAGGGATCATGTCAAGATGGATGGAAGCATGGAAGGCTAATGGGTCAAAAGGAGGCGAGGAAACAAACGCGAATACAGACACTTAATGTAAGTGATTTCCGGAATCACTTCTTATTTATAAATGAAGTTAAGATGGTAAGTCATTGGTGGTCATCTATGTTGGAATTACATGGTAGAAGTGAACGGGTCAAAATGTAGAAAGAAACATAACGTGTTGCGTTAGATGGTTTGATCTTAGGGTTAAGTAGTAAAAGGATACTGGGGCTTGAATTATGGTCATGTTACGTCTTGCAAGCATGAAAAATGTGGAAGAAGGAAGTTCATATATCTAATGGTTGTCTTGTGAAAATTAAAAAGGAAGAAGGGTTAGAGTGAAAGAACCCGTCGTAAGCTACGGCAGTTTAGCCGTAGCTTACGGCCAAGCAGACAAGGGGAAACAACAGCAAGTTACCGTAATTTACAGCCAATGTTCACTCAAGAGTTGAAATGTTCACTCAATAATTGGAACGTTCACTCGTCAGCAAGAATGTTCACTCAGCAGTTTGAACGTTCACTCGTCAGCAAGAATGTTCACTCAAGAGTTGGAACGTTCACTCGTCAGCAAGAATGTTCACTCAACAGTTGTTATGTTCACTTGTTAAAAGAATGTTCACTCAACAGTTGGAACGTTCACTCGTCAGCAAGAATGTTCACTCATCAGTTGAAATGTTCACTCATGAGCAAGAACGTTCACTCAAAGTAAGTGTGGGAAAGAAATAAGTTTGGAGATATGTATGTATATAGATCTACCTACATGTTAGTGACGGAATCCATAGGTAAGCATGAATAGAAATGAACATTCACGTAAGTTTGTACGTATGAGACTTATTTATATGGATGTTTGTGACTAGGATATGTTAGTAAAATTATATGGGAATGTAAGTGGTATGTAAGAGCTTGTATGTATGTATGTGTGTGTGTGTATAAATATACGTATGTGTGTGTATGCACGAAGTGGGATTGATTGAACATGAAAGAATAGAGCTTGTATACATGTATGCATGGCTACAATACGTTTGAGTATTAACGTTACTAATCAAGTGCTTTGAGAATGAAATGAAAATGCAGGTATACTATCGTTGTCCTTATGAAGATTTAATGATTGGGATGCAAGATTATACTTGGAATGATAATCAAAAGGATTAGCATGAGTAGAAAAAAATATGGCATGGTCATTTAATTATGTATATTTAGATTATGAATGACGTCACCAAATATTAATGATGCGCATGTATGTGGTGATTACAGGTTGCACGGAATTAACATCATTATGGAGTCTAAGAGGTTGAAGATCGAGTCAAAGAGCAAGGATTGTACGGGAAGAGCAGTCACATGACTTTTATTTATATATTACATTTGATGCGTTAATTAAGAATGAAGGTTGTAAATCTTTTCAAGAAAGTGTTTGACATTTTAGAAACGAACCTCCAAGTATGTAATATAGATAAGAAAGAAAGAATTTTTGAGTCGGTATTTTCCGCTGCGTCTCTTTTGGTTAAAACGTGTTAGGGTGTTACATCTATCTCTCCATCACCCTGGGCGTCGACTGGAGGACCATCTACAAACAAATCGATATCGTCATCAAACAAATCGTCGAAAGGCCAATCCTCGGGAGGAATGACCACGAGAGGAACAGGATGAGGAGGTAAATACTTGAATTAAAACCTGTGTGCTCTTGTGACAAGGAACCCGTACAATTCGAGACTTGATCAAGATCTAAGGGTAGAAGCAAAGGTAAGTATGTGCTTAAGAATGTATTTGAAGAAAACTAACAGTATGTTATGTGTAAGGTAAGCATAATTGCTTGGAGAGGATGATCCATGAATGCGGTCTAGGACCGGCACCAAGGCTTGCAATAAGACGAATTGACCCCAGGTATGTAAAGTTAACATGTGGGTGCATGTAATGGTAAAATCTATCAAGTGAAGGAAAATTTTAAATGAAATATAATAATAGGATGGTAATGAAGTTTTGAAAATGTTACACGTGCTGAAACCTAAATCTTCGGATACAAGGTGACGATTACACAAAGACACGAAACTAGTATGTGGATTGTGTACCTGGCTAGTACACAAGAAACATATGACATCCGTGTGACCGTGATAATTGTTACAGGTATGTCCGTTAGAATTAGGTAGTAGGTGGACGTGAGGGTGAAGAGAAATGTAAGACTTTCAGGGATTTGAAAGTACCAAATACACATGGGAAGTATGAATGATATGTTTGAATCCGTGAGACGGATTCGAAACATGAAAGAAACGAAAGTATGAATGATATGTTTGAATCCGCGAGATTCGAAACATGAAAGAAATGAAAGTATGAATGATATGTTTGAATCTGCGAGACGGATTCGAAACATGAAAGAAATGAAAGTATGAATGATATGTTAGAAACCGTGTGACGGATTCGAAACGTTGAAAGGAACAAATGATAAGAATAAAAAGTTTGAATGTGTAAGTAATTACAGACTAAGCAAGTAAATATTCTTTAAAAAGCGGATATTATCCAAGTTATGTCTTAAACATATATATATATATATGTGTGTGTGTGTGTGTGTGTGTGTGTGTGTGTGTGTGAATATATATATAGGAGAAGGATCCGTTAGGAACCACCCTTTATTGCGAGAACCACGAGAACCAGTGTGAACACAAACAGTAATACCTAAAAAAATCTAAAAAACACCCCAATTTTTTTTACTATTTTTTTTTTGGAAAAATCGCTATATTTCGTTTATAATAAAAAAAATTCAAAAAATAAAAAATAAAAATTCGAGTCACAGTTATCTATGCACATTTGCATTTGTATCATTTCTTTGACAAATTCCGTAATTCATTACATATATTAGACAATTGCACTTTCATTTACACTACCACGTGTAATACACTACTTTTTACGTTAACAAAATAAGAAATGCACATGTGCATCTATATGTATCAACATGAAATTAGGTGTGTTGGTACAATACTTTCTCTTTCATCTATCATTCCATCCATAATACACAAACATGCACATGTGCATTTTTGTTATGTCATTGACAAATTCCGCAATTCATTACAAATATTAGACAATTGCACTTTCATTTACACTACCATATGTAATACACTACTTTTTACATTACCAATATTAGAAATGCACATGTGCATCTATATGTATCAACATGAAATAAGGTGTTTTGGTACACTACTTTGAATACACTTTCCCTTTCATCTATCATACCATCCATAATACACTACCATTACCTCCTACCATCCATAATACAATATCATTACCTCCTACCATCCATAATACAACACCATTGCCAATATTTTCACTTTATTACATGTATATCAACACCATTTATACCATCCATTCATCATATTACATCATAAAGTAACAACTATAGCCAAACCATCAACCACTAGATATAACTAACCAAAAAACATGTATATGGGCCTACTTCTCCATTCAAAATCACAAACTTTTTGTACTAAAACATGTTATATCATGGTTATACCTAATGATGCACATGTGCATTTTGAATATTGGTAATGTAAAAAGTAGTGTATTACGGATGATATTGTAAATTAAAGTGCAATTGTCTATTACTGATAACGTATTACAGAATTTGTCAAAGTAATGATACATATGCACATGTGCATGGATAACTGTTACTCAAATTTTTTTTTTTGGTAACTAAATATAGCGATTTTTGTTAAAAAAATATTAAAAAAAATTGAGTGCTTTTTTTATTTTTTTTAGATTTTATTTTGTGTTCACATTGGTTCTCGCGGTTCTCGCAATAAGGGTGGTTCTCAAATGAACCTTACCCTATATATATATATATACAAATATGTTTGTATGCAAGATTGGTTAAAGGGCGAATGAGTCATGCGGGTCAAATGGTAATCGCCATTAAAACCTTGTATTTAATGTTTTGTTTTGAGAAGTTTTATGCTTATAGGTAAGCGTAATGAATGAGCATGCATTGTCACAATTGGAAAGAAATAACCATCGTAAGTCATGGATAACGAGTCAAAGGTTTTGATTCGCGCAAGGTATGTGCAAAGGTTATGTTTTCTTTTAAGTAGGGGCTTATAGCTCGGCCAGAGAGGGATATGCCAGAAATGGGTAGTTGGTAGACATATGAACAACATGCATTTTACAATTGGATTCTGAATAGTTAAACAAAGTAAGTGATAGTTATTAAGTAAGTAATAGTAAAATTAGCATGAAGTATTTGATTTACTATGTAGGTAAAACCGATGAAAGCTATTATAGTAGTAAGAAACCTTAGTTGAAAGAAATAACCTTTGAGCAAGTTACGTGATAGATATATTACTAAGTGACTCTTGCGGGTCAAAAATGAATGACGGGCTACGACTCGAACCATAACTTAAGTATGGATGGGAAGGGTAAGTTTTGCAAGAAGCACTGAAAGGATGTATAAAAGTCCTTGTATGTAAGCATAAATGGAAAGAAGTATAATCGTGTACTTCAATACATCTACGATAAGTAAGAAATGTCAGTTTGACCTCGAAAAGTCAAACTGCAAAGGTTGACGAAATAAGTAACCAGAATAAAAGAATTGCATGTAAGGGATGAAGTGTGGGATGTGTTATAGCATGTATGTAGGAAGATGTAAAAGGATTATAGGTGAGTAATCACTTAGTATAACGAATGTTTGAATGAAAGGTGCTAACCGCCGATTTTGTAGATGTTCATGGTAGAATTCTTAATGTGATGAAACCAATTGAATTGGTGAAAGAATGTGCACGAGTGGAAGCCCATTACAAGGATGAATGAAAGCTGGCCTGGTACGGTTAGTACTCGTGAAGGAGCGGATAGATCTGGTTTACGGATCGCTGAAGTATGAAATGAAATCGAGGTAAGTAAAATGTTTTAACTCATGCCGGATAGATATGAATTAGTAAATTGAAAATGACCTACGAGATGAATGATGGAATAGGTATGGAATGTTTGACTTTTAGTAGTTGATATAAGAAGAAAACTATGTCATTAAGAACTAAATCTTAAAAGTTTTGAGTGAAAATTTCAGGTATTGGTTAAACTCTCGTCTAATGAACTTGCATGGCACGCTTACTTATGCAAATTAAGTAATGCATGAAATGAGAGGAATAGTAATGTATAATGAATGAGGTGAGTTGAAGGTAACGTAAGGGTATGTATGGTACAAATAACTATAGGAAATGTAGAATGATGTTAACTTTGGAGTTAAGCACGTATGCGTGACCATGAAAAAGTAACTTCGTTGCGATAACAAAACAATAATTAAATGTTATGTAATTAATGTAAAGAATGTAATCGTAGAGGATGAGACGAAGGTATTAGATCTGTTATAAACGGATCATATGAATGTAAGTATTATTACAAGTTTGAATAAGTATGTATATTGACCAGTTACTAATGGGTCAAGGAAATGAGAATGTTATGTGGAAGCATGGTATGGAACGTAGACTTGTTAGAGAGAAGTCAATCGTATGAATAATATATGAATTGAGATAGAATGGTTACTTATAATTATGATGCAACTGTTAAAGTTAAACATACAGGGGTATGTATAAATTACAAAGGGAAGATAATTAGTGTCAAATGGAAATGAGAAAGGTTTCGGGGACGAAACCTCGTTTAAGGGGGGTAGACTTGTAACGCCCCAAAAAATGGGTTTGGTAATTTAGAACCTGGTTAATATAAAGGAATGGGTAAAGTACCGTGAGTAGTAAAAAAACGAACCCATAAACAAAATGACTAGGAACAAATTAGCCTAGTGGTATCATGTACATAAGCAACAAGATGGTGAGTTTTAGTCCCTTATATATAATCAAAATGAAACTTGAGGGATCAATACCGTTATGATGGAAACATGAGTTTTATTAATGAAAGTTTAACACACACAAACACACATTTTTCGTGTGTTCTAGAAACGAGCAGAGCTCCATAGGAGCCAAAACCCAAATCATGAAAGATCATAAAATTGAAAGGCTTAATGAAGCTTAAATTCACAACCGAGCATGGATTAATGATCACCTTCACAAGGGGATCATAAGGTATGTTTTAAAACCTAGATTGGTGATCTTGTACGAAGTGGGTTATGTTGTAATTCGTGAATTTGTGTGAAATTGAGTATGAGTATATGTTAGAAGCATCATATAGAACATGGGTTATGAACGATTTGGAGTAATTTGATGTTTGGAGGTGAAACCCACTTCTAGTGGTGAAGATGGCGACATGGGTGTGTCACCCATGTCCAATCCTTGTTCAAATCTTGTTGTGCTACGTTGTATGTAATGCGTTCTTGTTAGGTAGAGTGAATGTGATATGAATATGTTGATGTTTTTGTGTTAATTGATGAATGAAAGCATGAAGTAGGAAGTAAAGCATGAAACACTTGTACATTATGCATAAATTGTGGCATGCACACCAAGTGTTTGATGAAATGCCTAGGTGATATTAATAGATGAAATGGTATGCAAGTAATGGATGAAATCGTATAATATGGGGATATGATGTATTTGATGATAAATAAACATGAGAAATCTATTTTTAGATGGAATTCATGTAGGATTTGGTTGGTTATGTTATTTGGTAAAAGTATGTATTAGAATATTGTACTCTATGTTGGAGTGGTATGTTGTTTACTACATGTTTGAATAATTGCTTAATAAGAATTGATAAGTAAAAGTACACTAAATGTGAAGCATATGAGATCATTAGGACATGATGAAGTTAGAATGATGTAGGGTTGTTAAGCATAGGTCATGGTGTTAGTTGTAGAATTATGTTACTAGAATGAACGAAATTGAATATGTTTGGTGTGTGCATATAACTAGATGATCATGTGGTTGTATGCTTATTGCATCGTGAGTATGAAATGTATATAGTGCCATTAGTATAGTCTACTATAATGACATGGATGTATGAGGTTAAGTCGAAAGTTCATATGATAAATCGTTGACTTTCTGAAAGTCAACTGTGCATAAGTAGCAATGTTAGACTTTTTATCATAATTGTAATGTTATAGAAAGTCATATAATGCATGTTATATCCATATGTGTTATATGTGATGACGTGATGAATTATATGAGTTTGAAAAGATTGACTTGTGGAAATATGCCTTATACTTGTTAGAATTGACTAATGAAAGTCAAATGTGAAACATGAATTCGATATGATCGTTAATATGTACAATCATGTATGCTAACAAGAATGTGAATGCGATGACATGAAAGTATAGGGATCATGTCAAGATGGATGGAAGCATAGAAGGCTAACGGGTCAAAAGGAGGCGAGGAAACAAATGCGAATACGGACACTTAAGGTTAGTGATTTCCGGAATCACTTCTTATTTATAAATGAAGTTAAGATGGTAAGTCGTTGGTGGTCATCTATGTTGGAATTACACGGTAGAAATGAACGGGTCAAAATGTAGAAAGAAACATAGCGTGATGCGTTAGATGGTTTGATCTTAGGGTTAAGTAGTAAAAGGATACGGGGGCTTGAATTATGGTCATGTTACGTCTTGCAAGCATGAAAAATGTGGAAGAAGGAAGTTCAGATATCTAATGGTTGTCTTGTGAAAATTAAAAAGGAAGAAGGGTTAGAGTGAAAGAACCCGTCGTAAGCTACGACAGTTTAGCCGTAGCTTACGGCCAAGCAGACAAGGGGAAGCAACAGCAAGCTGCCGTAATCTACAGCTAATGTTCACTCAAGATTTGAAATGTTCACTCAACAAGAATGTTCACTCAACAGTTGGAACGTTCACTCGTCGGCAAGAATGTTCACTCAGCAGTTTGAATGTTCACTCGTCAGCAAGAATGTTCACTCAAGAGTTGGAACGTTCACTCGTCAGCAAGAATGTTCACTCGTCAGCAAGAATGTTCACTCAACAGTTGGAACGTTCACTCGTCAGCAAGAATGTTCACTCATCAGTTGAAATGTTCACTCATGAGCAAGACGTTCACTCAAAGTATGTGTGGGAAAGAAATAAGTTTGGAGATATGTATGTGTATAGATCTACCTACATGTTAGTGACGGAATCCATAGGTAAGCATGAATACAAATGAACATGCACGTAAGTTTGTACGTATGAGAATTATTTATATGGATGTTTGGGACTAGGATATGTTAGTAAAATTATATGGGAATGTAAGTGGTATGTAAGAGCTTGTATGTATCTATGTGTGTATAAATATACGTATGTGTGTATGCACGAAGTGGGATTGATTGAACACGAAAGAATAGAGCTTCTATACATGTATGCATGGCTACAATACGTTTGAGTATTAACGTTACTAATCAATTGCTTTGAGAATGAAATGAAAATGCAGGTATACTATCGTTGTCCTTATGAAGATTTAATGATTGGGATGCAAGATTATACTTGGAATGATAATCAAAAGGATTAGCATGAGTAGAAAAAAAATATGGCATGGTCATTTAGTTATGTATATATAGATTATGAATGACGTCACCAAATATTAATGATGCGCATGTATGTGGTGATTACAGGTTGCACGAAATTAACATCATTATTGAGTCTAAGAGGTTGAAGATCGAGTCAAAGAACAAGGATTGTATGGGAAGAGCAGTCACATGACTTGTATTTATATATTACATTTGATGCGTTAATTAAGAATGAAGGTTGTAAATCTTTTTAAGAAAGTGTTTGACATTTTAGAAATGAACCTCCAAGTATGTAATATAGATAAGAAAGAAAGAATTTTTGAGTCGGTATTTTCCGCTGCGTCTCTTTTGGTTAAAACGTGTTAGGGTGTTACATCTATCTCTCCATCACCCTGGGCGTCGACTGGAGGACCATCTACAAACAAATCGATATCGTCATCAAACAAATCGTCGAAAGGCCAATCCTCGGGAGGAATGACCACGAGAGGAACAGGATCGAGGATCGGATCCACGATGTGCTCGCCATCAGGGTGACCAATGATGAGGTGACCATGGACTGGAACAGGAATGACAAAAGGATCCTCGTCAGGGAAACAATCAGCAATCGGTAAATCATCGCCAAAGTTGGGCAATGCGAATGGCTGGAAGTCGTCCTCGTCGTCGGATAACATGTCAGGATCACTCTCAGTGTCTGACGTAAGTATCTCTAG
The DNA here is from genome assembly GCA_030545235.1 of Helianthus tuberosus. NCBI lineage: Eukaryota > Viridiplantae > Streptophyta > Magnoliopsida > Asterales > Asteraceae > Helianthus > Helianthus tuberosus. Next base: position 23,762,637 of record CM060420.1, on the reverse strand, counting down.
CTCAGGTGCAATCTCATCATCTGAGACGATACCCATAAGGTCATCAACGTCTGATAATCCGCTCTCTGAAGAAGACATGATGCCTGTAACATAACAATCATAACATGTGCACATATATTAACCACTATCACTCAGTGTATGCAATCAAAGCAATCATCACTTAGACAGTTATTCACGTTATCCTTCATGAAACTCTTTCTAACTTTCCTAGTCTACCCCGGACTAAACCACCAATGTGACCCTGCAATCGTGTTTCTTATCTTTCTTTTTGTAAAACGTTTATTCCATGGATCTGGACGTTTTGTATATGAAATGAAAACATGTTGTAAAAGTATTTTCGTGAGAGCCCTAATGATTATAGTATAGACTCGAGAAAGAATCCTAGTTCGCTACAATCGAAGCTCTGATACCAAACTGTCACACCCTGACTTTTGCGGAAGCGTGATTCTGTGTGACTTGCTTAATATCATTGCATTCAACCATAACAAACAACTATATGATAAAACCCAAGATGTTCATCCATAGATAAGTTTCAAACAATACAACCAACATTGTTTAACATAAATTCAAGACTTCAAATTCATATTACAAACCATCCAAATTTGTTTAAAGTTCCATGAGGACTTGACAAAAGACACTATTAAAAACTAGGCTTTGAACTATGTATCTTATCCTGGATAAGATACACAATCCAAACCCTTAAACACCGGATGACATCTTTTATTTCAGACAAAACTCGGAAACTTCCAACGCCCGCCAGATCCATTTCAGTTCCCTGAAATACATGTAGTTTGAAAACATCAACAAAAGTTGAGCGAGTTCATATGCTTTGTATGTGACCACGCATAAACCTTGTAATCATTGTAAGTATGTATGTATTAGAAAACCGGTATGAAAGCAACAAGGTAACAGATCAATTAATGGTTTGCAAGGCCATTAATATGTGTGACGTGATGCAGGAAGGCTCAATCCTAGCGGATTTTGTACCGGGCTTCCGGTTGTAAGACATAGTCACCTCATGGGCCAAATATCGGTCCTCATGGGTGGGGCTCGCAACACCCAAACAGATCTATCACTCATGTCCCTCGGTCCTACTACGAGGATTAATGGTCTTAAGCATTGTACCCACCACTCACATGTGACAACTGGCACTTTTCCATGCATTCCGTACAATAATTAAACAGTAATCCGTGCTTTAATAACTGTGCATGATCTAGTTTACAAGACGAATGAAATTATGATTTCAGTTATATACATACAATGTCATTTCTTGTTGCAAGACTTTTATCATTACTACATGCAACACAAAATAGTTCTATTAATGCACAGAATAGAATTGTCACAGTTATCAGACAAAGTAGAAGTGCTGAAGGGAGTTTAGTACTTAGACAGACATGATGTTAAGACACAAAATGAGCCCCAGGACCAAGTGTTACACTAGTATAGTGTGTAGGAAAGTAGGGATTACAAAACTGCCTTCCTAGTGATGACATAGGTACCGGAAAATGCCAGAAACACACTAAAACTGCAAAATTCTGCAGAAAATAAACAAATTCAGCAAAAATTCAGCTTTTAACATCTGAGTATAATGCAGAAATGTGATTTAATTGTCCAGAATACTTTCCTAAGTGTCAGGAATCAAAACTGTCACAAAACACAACATAAAGCACACTAAACTGCGCATCGGATTTATAACTCTCGGGGGTGGAATACATGTTGCATACATTTAAATGGTATGAATTGGCTATGAAATAAATTATAGATCATGTGAGCATAGATTGAAATTGAAATGCCATTAAATCTTAATTATGGACGAAGGTTAGATCTAACGGGTACGGCCGAGCCCCACTCATGGTCCTTATGTGACCACTTGAGTGCTTTGGTGTCCCAGTCGAGGTAAATCGACAACGGTCAAGGGTAAAATTGACACATCAAGGTAAATTGACACAGTCGAAGGGAAATTCGACACAGTCGAGGGAAATCGACGAGGGTATAAGCCTACTCATATTAAGTGCTCCCTATGTCTTCACATACTTTAATGTCCTTGCAAAACATTAATTTGATCTGTTCATAGATGCTTTTCATACCTGTTTTCAAAGGAATATCTCAAACGTTTACAAGTCTATCAGTATTTATACAAAACGCATGAACTCGCTCAAATTTTGTTGATGTTTTCCAAAATTACATGTATTTCAGGTAACAAGTAGGATCTTGGGCGCTGGTGTTGTTTCTAGAAGTAAATTCCAAGTTTTGATGTCATCCACTTTTGTTGATTAGAAACTTAGTCGAAGGTTGTGTTGTTTGAAACTTAAATAACTGGTGTTTGTAATATTTTAAACTTAATGAATGGATGAACATCCTTTTGATCATATAGTTGTTTATTATGATTGAATGCAATGATAATGAACAAGTCACACATCATACGCTTCCACAAAAGTCAGGGTGTGACAGTTTGGTATCAGAGCTTCGATTATAGTGAACTAGGATTCCTTTTCGAGTCTAGACTACAATCACTAAGACTCTCTCACGAAAACATTTTTTTTACAAAAAGGTCTTTCATTGCATTCACGAAAGCGCCAAGAGCCATGAGTCAAACATTTTCGAAAGAAAAGACAAGGCAAGGTGTCACACCCCAACCGATGGCGGAATCATCGGGGCGCGGCACTGAGCGAAACAAATTGTCCAGGAGAATCCATAACAACTATTAGTTATAATATATTAAAAGTTCATGTCCCATACCATAAACATATAAAATAAAAATAGTTATTACAGACATTGTTCTCAAAGACAAATTATCCATTCCGACAACTTAGATTTTATTTAATTGTTGGTTTCTAAGACTCCATCCTACTTGATTCCCACATAGTAGCAAAACATCCTAAGCACCTGTCACATACGTTAAAGTAAAGTCAATACACATAGTGTAAAAGTGAGCATACAAGTTTGATATAGCCTAATAGAGTTCGAAATAGTTTACGCATAACCAGCATGTATCATGTATAATGCGAAGCTAGTAGGTTATCGACAATGAAATGTGCACAGACTAGACAGCGAGTTGTAGAAAGCGCAACACATATCACCATTGCGACATGTGAGAGGTAACCTTAACAACCCCTGTCCACGACAGGTGCTGAGTCCAAACAAATAGTACTATCGTTGCTAACGCGCCAGGCAACAATCACTGTGTTAACATAACATACAAGCATTCATCGAGTAACATGTATCATGTAGTAACAGTCAGCGTATAAATAGTGTTTGCGTTGTGTGATAGATGTGATTTAGAATAAGTAACGTATGTAACACCCAAAAGTGCGTAAAGAAAAAAGGGATTGAGTATACTCACTGATTGTGTTTAACAAGTAAACACTCTCTTGGATTGAAGGGAGCGCTGAGAGATAGGAGCTTTTCGAATTCAAATGATACAAAACAGTTATCTGATCCAATATCAAACAAACACGAAGCATATATACCATTCACAAGGAACGTACCATTGACCACATTGTTGTCTGCTTGAGCCTGGCGAGCGTTTATGTTGAAAGCACATCCGTGGGCTGCTGGTTGTTGCTGCTGTTGCTGAGGCTGCTGCTGTTGTGGCTCTTGCTTCACCACTCGATTGGGGCACATGTTTGCGAAGTGGTTGGGATCACCACACGTGTAGCAAACTCTAGCATTGATCACGGGTGCAGGAGCCGCTTGATGGCCTTGAGGTGTGACAACCCTCAAAATTTCAGGTACTGTACAAATTAATTAATTTCGATTATGTGCTTAATGACTGTGCTTAATTACAACTGACAATTTAAACTGCTCTATGATTTTATATCATATATACATGCATCATATTTTAGACATTCACTCCATTCATTACACACCTACATTAGTGACATACTTAATGCACTCAGCACAGTTGACACACTGAACGGTTGATTCAGAAATAATGCTGACAATACCAGCACATAGACAGACAATGTTTTTATGGCCAGTATGAGCCAGGGATAGAGTACTACACTGGTTTGGAGTGTAGGGAAGTGAGGACCATAAGACTGCGTCTTTAGGTGATAGATATAGTGCCGGGAAGTGCCTAAAACACACTTTAAATACAATATTCTGCATTCTTTTATAAAACTCAGCATTTTATTATACCAGTAGAATACACACATATGGCAGAGTGGTCCTGTATACTTTCCTAAGTGCCAGGAATGATTTCGTTACAAAAAGATGCACAAAAGACACTTTACGGTACAATTAAACGCTTTAACGGAACGATACGTAACCGAACAACCGGACATTACCCGGGACCCTAAATTTTTGTCAATGACATTATGTTACTATTTTTGACTAGTCATGGTACCCGTTTGCCATAACACCCACTATTTTCCCTACTAACTAGTATATTATTTGATCATTGATTTCGTGGTAAAACCATTGTTCGGGCACTTGGTGATGCGTTTTTAGAAACATTAAACTAGAAATAAACATGCTGATTGGAATTTCCAGCCAACTTCAACAGGCTGTAACTGGGTCATTTTTAATCGAAAAACAGAATTTCTGGAGTCTAAATTATGTATTTTTGAACAACCGAACAAATGGCACTGGAATCGTAATTTTTCGAGGTCGTTTACTATTTTTAAAGAATTGTTTTAAGACAGCAGCTCAAGCTGAAATTTTCTTGCTGAAAAAGTGTGTCGTATTCAGAGTCAAAACTCGAAACCCGAAACCTGAGTAGAAGCAGCTCATGGGATTTTTAATGTAGATGGTCACCGTTGTTGCTGTTATCCTCCAACTGGAATTTTTCCGATCGGACTTACGAGTAATTTATAGTGAATTTTTCCGTAAACTGCGATCAGAAAGCAACAAATCTGATCGCAGTCGGGTAAATAAATTTTTATATAATGTTGGTAAGGGATTAAGCCCCGATATTTTTACACAATAAATTTTGGATTATATATGACCTTCTGTAAAAATTTGAGAATTTTTGGAAAAGGTTAACTATTTTATTTAAATGCTCGAAAACAGTCCAGTTTTGGTTAATAAAGCTGAAAAGACGTAAATAGGGCATTGCATGTATGATTGTCGGGTTGGCAATGTGGGAACACTCTACGGGATATTTGTAAAAGAAAAGGGTATGCTATTAAGCATGGACGCCTCTATTTATAAAGGAGACTATGGCGAAATTTTCCGAAAATCCTAACACTTAGTAAACATTTTTCTAAACAAGTGGTTACTAGCATGTCTTAGACTATGTTTTTCAAACATAAAACTCGCCATAATTTTTATAACGAAATACGGAGTATTGGAGGTTGGTTTTATACAGAAATGTGGTGAAGTTTGTATTCTCTAAAATGGGACTTAAAAATATAATTCCAATACGAACAGACATATGTAAAATATCCCATCGTTGGGAAGGAAGTACGATTACACAAGCATGAAAAGTATTATTACTAAAATATTGAAGACACTTTAAAACGTAACTCAAAGGCACTAATCAATACTAAGAAAAGGCACGACCCGTTCGTCTAATAGACGTTAGACCATTGTAGGTAGTCGTGTTTGCTGAGGAGATTTGGGTTACGAGTACCGAAGACGCAATACTGTGAGTTCATCTCCCCCTTTTCTCTTAACAATTTTCAGTTTTACACCTCGGGGGTGAAATACATGTTACAGACATTTACAGACATTTATTTACATGGTATGGTTAGCTTAAGGAGGGTTTTTATTACGCGAACATGTGAGTGGTGGGCACAACACTTAAGGCCATCAATCCTCGTTGTAGGACCGAGGGACATTAGTGATAGATCTATTTGGGTGTAGCGAGCCCCACTCCTGAGTCCGCTGAGTGGACCATGAGATGACTAAGTGCCCGACGCACAAATCCGCTAGGTTTGAGTCTTCCTGCATCACTTCACACTTATCATTGGCTTTGCAACCCAATGGTGGTCTCTTTTTCCTTAATTGCTACATACCAGGGATTTTCATACATACAGACATTTTTACAAAGGTTTATACCTACTCACTTACACATGAACTCGCTCAACGTTATGTTGACTTTTCAAATTACATGTATTTCAGGAAACTAACGGATCTGGCACGGTATGCACGTATTTTCAAGCTGCGTTTGAATAAAGAAGTCATCCATGGTTTAGAAGGTGTAACCTCTTCCTGGACGGGTTATATATACCTAAACCTGGTTTTGTTTAGTCTTTAGCTAAGTCTTTATGAACTCAAATAAATCAAGTTAAGGTTTGTAAATTATTTTGTGATTGTTGAAAATGGGATTTTTCTAAACCTTATTAATGGATGAATATCTCATGCTTTTATCATATAGCATTGTTATGATTGTTGCTATGGTATTAAGAAGTCACACCAAATAAACCACGCTTCCGCAAAAGTCAGGGTGTGACAACTTGGTTTCAGAGCCTCGATCATAGCGAACTAGGATTCTTTCTCGAGTCTAGACTATGATCATCAGGGATCTCATGAAAATGTTTTCAAACAATTTTTACATTGCATACACTAAACGTCCAGATCCAGGGCACAAACATTTTTGTTATAAACAAAAGGCACAAATACACATTTCCAAATTTATATTTATAATTCAGTCTTAGAGGCTGAGGGAGGATCAGTCTTAGAGACTGAGGGAAGATCAGTCTTAGAGGCTGAGGGAGGAAGGGTCTTAGAGACCAGGAATTTAGCCATAGAGACTAGAGAAATTTGGTCTTAGAGACCAGGGATTAGGGAAATTTGGTCTTAGAGGCCTGGGAGTTAGTCTTATAGACTAGGGAGTTGGTCTTAGAGGCCAGAGATTTAGTCTTAGAGACTAGGAGGACTTCTTGCTTGCGTTGATTGTGACTACATACTTTCATTATTGCTACCTACATACTTAATTACTAATTATTGATAAACGGGCACGTGTGGTAGTTATTGCATACACTAATTGTTAATAATTACTATGGATATACATGCTACTCACCGGCACACATGTCACTCTATTTAGAGAACGAGTTGTCAGACATTGATAACCTTACGACCACCGCCACAGATAGTGAGACTACATCTGCGCTAGAGACATTTACGTCCGACACGGAGGGTGAACCCTGACATGCTGACCAAGGACGAGGACGACTTTCAAACCGTCCGCACGACCAGGTTTCAGGCGATACTTTACCCTTGCTGATGGTTTCGCTGACAAGAATCCTTCTGACACTCTTGTTTTGGTCCATGACCACTTCATCACTGGTCATCCCGATAGTGAGCACACCATGACCCCGATCCTCGACGATGCGTCTCCTATGGACTTTCCTGCCAAAGGTTGGCTACGCGACGAACAATTAATGATGACGTGGACATATTTATTGACGGTCCTTCTGCTGATGCCTATGGTGATAGAAAGTTAGACGAGAACGTTGTTACTAATTTCACTTCTTAAGGCCCCTGTTAACAGGACACCCTCTGATTCCAGAGTATATTCGATTTCAGACTCCCTTGAGTCTGTGACATTTACAGCCTTATAGACGGCCGGGTCACATCTTTCTACTACTGAAACGGACAACGATGCCATTATGACTGCTGCACTAACACCTGCTCGAGTCGCCACACCGTTACCCGACCCAGGGCCTGCTCCTGAGTTAGCTTCTGCACCTTTTGGGACAACTTGATGTTGCACCTACTGATCCTGCACCCTTACTTGATCATGACCCTATTTCTTTTGACTTACCAGACAATGCATCCCTTATACCCGACCCAGTACCTGCACCTAATGACCTTCTTATCAGTTGAGACGTTTGCACCTGCACCTTCACCCGCTGATGTTGCTCTTGTGAAGACCGATGTCCATTGCACCAACATGCCTATCGCTTTCTTTCAAGACATACCTGCACCCCGGAAGGGTACTCTAGGTCAGCACCCGCGTAACGATCCTTTTGCTACAGCAGCATTTTCTACGGTCTTACGGGCCACACCGTTTACTACTTTCACCTCTACAACGCGGGACGAGCCGATTTGATGGTTCCTACAATGCACTTTGCTAATTTTAGACCCTTACCATCCCTCACATTATGGAGGCCACACGTGAGATGAGTTGCTCCTGTAATACCAACTATAGTTTGAGGATATGAGTCGCAGAACATTGGAGAGCTGACACCACATTTGGTAACTTCAAATGCCAAACATTACATAACTAAAAGCATGATTTAAGTATTTACATCACAAGACAGCATATTGTCTGAAAAGTTTATATAAGACACCACGTCCTCCACCCTATTTATTGCCAGCATACTTTGATCCTCCACATTTATCAAGGTTCCTTTTGCGCTCTCAACCGTTACTATTACACCGTTCCCAGGATTCTGATGCTCATTTCTTTACTATCGAGCGGCAGAGCAGATAATTACTTCGACGTGTACACAAGCTCAAGGAGGAAGTCCACGCACGTTAAACAATTTACTTTTCTTTCCTCCTCCTCAGACACTGGTATGGTGATTTCTGGATTATGCGGATTACATTGCTTTCAAGTAAAGACACTAATGATAAGCCGGGTTTGTGGAGACTTTTAAAGACCACTTCAGACTATGTGATTTTGATACACTAATACGTTTAATGGACAAGGGTAGGGTGACCCTGTGTCCCTATTGATGTGATACATTTTGGAAGGCAATACAATTGTGGTCAGGGAATAATGAGGGCCCAAATCATTATAAAACATGCGACAATACTTTATGGCCAATGACCAACGAAACTCCGTCGCTATGTCTCCATTAAGCACGTTATTAATCTATATGTGTGTACAATAATTATAATGCTACGTGCTTGCTTACTATGCTCTCATTAAACAAAATTACTAAATTTCTTGGTTATACTATGATTGTACTATTGCTTGATTGGTTGGTATGATAACCTAATATGTGTGTGTACATACAACTATATGCACTCCCCGAACGAATGAGACCTGACCTGACCAACCTTCTTCTCAGAAGATGTCGATACAAGGGAACGTCGCTACCAACAACCCTCGGCCGACAACGACAGAGACAGAACTGCAAGGGCGCATCTCGCAAGCCATCGCACAACTCGAGGCCCTTCGCTCCGAACACGGCGGAGGTACCTCAGGAAATAACCCACCCAGCGGCTGCACATACGAGCAGTTCTTGAACCACAAACCTCGAGAATTCGATGGCACTGGGGTGCCTTAGCATTTGTGCGTTGGGTGGAAAAGACGAATTCTGTCTTACGATTGAGCAAATGCGCCCCAGAACATCAGGTTACGTACATAGCGGGGCTATTTGTAGATGGGGCTCTGTCATGGTGGAACCTTCAAATTTAGGAAATGGGCGAGGCCACTGCGTATGCTATGACGTGGGACAAACTGAAGGAATTGATGCGCAAAAGATATTGCTCTAGGGCGGAAGTCCAGAAGTTGGAAACTGAATTGTGGAACTTGAGAATGGAAGGTCCAAAGATAGCTGAATATGTGCAGAGATTTGGCGAGTTATCACAAGTTGCATCGCGTTTGGTGGAACCAGAATCTAGGAAGATCGAACTTTTCATCAGGGGACTAGCACCGCAGATTCTAAGCCTGGTAACAACATCTAAACCTTCCACGATCACCGAGGCTATCAACATAAGTATGGCGCTCACGGAAGAAGCAGTTAGACTAGGAAAATTTTCTAGTATGGAAGAGAAGGAGGAGACTCCTGTAGAGTCACCTGGAGATAACAAGAGAAAGCTCACAAATTTCAAGATGGTTACTCGAGGGAGTAGCAAGAAGAAGGCCAAAAAGGGAAAAGACTACATGGGTATCCTACCTAAGTGCGACAATTGTCTACGTTATCATGTCGGACGATGTAAATATGGAAGATGTGATAACTGTGGCAAGAGAGGACATCCCAAGGAAACTTGTAGACAAGGTATTGAAGGTGGAAATTGTAACATCCCGAAATTTCAAAACTCTATACTAGAATTATAAATTGTATAATAAACAAGAATAAACTAACTAGGATAAATAACCCGGTTAGTTAGAAGTCTTGTAGTAACACAAAGATGAGTTAAAAAGGTCAAAAATGTAAACTAATTGAGAGTGGAGGGACCAAGGTTGTCAAAATTGAAACTTGAGTTACTAATAATTAGTAAAACAATAACCAAACACTCCATTTGGAGTCTTGGTCGATCAGAAGAACACAGGGGGCGACACCCTCATCTCCACAACCCTAAATTCTGCTAAAACTCAAAATTGAAGGCTCAAATCATGTCCTAATCGAAATCTAAGCATAGAATCGTGATCTCCTCGTCAAGGAGGTCATAAGGTATGTCAAATTAGGTCGTTTTGATACAACTCAAATTCTTGCATGTGATTGAAATCAAAGATTGAGCTTGATTGTGTGTTGTAAAACATGAAATTAGAAGTAATGTGAAGTCTAGGGACAAACCCTAGATGATTTCTTGTCAAAATCTTGCATGCTAGTTGTAAGAATCAAAATCACTATAGTGGGTGATTAGAAGGTTAGTAGAACTTGATGAACACTAGGATTAAGACTCTTGTTCTAGTGTAAACTGAAATTTGTGGGATAATCTCTGAAATTGTTGATGTTAAAATATGTGTATATTGCCTAATAGAAGTTAATTAGAGTGATAAATTCAAGTTATGAACTTGGTTTTGATCATGTAGAAATCTGACCCGCAAGGTGTTTGATAAAATGCCTAAAAGAGGGTTAAAATGTTAAAAATTGCTAAAAACGCAGATTTGCATATGTTATGAATGAATGCGTTAAAGCCTGTGAAAAAGAGTTCTAATCTTGTTATGAATTGAACTCTTTAGGCAAGGAGTCCGGAACGTCAAGTGGACACGCCGGAAGTGATACCCGCGGAAAAGGTGTGCTTTAAAGGTACGTGACTTTAGTCTCGTTGTATTATGTAATAATGTTGGTTTTAGTGTACAAACGATGTCGGATTGTAGTTGATGCGTTGATGTATCGCTAAAGTGGCGAAGTTCACTAGATCATCAAACGGGTCAAAATAAACATTAGAAATTTGGTTTGGTGTGCTAACAAAGTGATGGTCATCACTAGATAGCCAAACGGGTCAAAATGTTGTTCGAAAACGAATCACATGAGTAGGGACTTAAAGGTCTCATATCTTGCTAGGTGGTAGATGGTAATGCACCAATAAATTGGTTATGAAATTTTAAGTCTACAAACCCGGTATATCGGGTCAAACAATAGTAGTTAATAGAAGGTGCCGTTTGAAACGGGATACTTAAATTCCGCAAAAACAAGTGTTTAGTTCGGAGAAAACGTGAAGCCATGGTATGGCGTGTATACTCCATGGTCATAAGCCCGGGAAATTGGGTAATTATGCCTAAGTGGTTTTAAGAATGGAAAAGAGGTGCGATGCACCTACACTAACGGGTTGGATAATTAATTTGAGGAAATTGTGAACCGACTGTCGGTGTCTCGGTTTCCGTATTGAGAAATTCACGTGGTCGAGTCCGTAATGTTATTACGGACTCGTAGGAAAAAGAATCGACTAAATCGGACTAACAAGTAAAAAGTTATGAACTTTTAAAGTGGAAAAATAGTCTAGGGACGGATCTGCAGAACCCACCGTAAATTACGGTCCTACCGTAATTTACGGTGGACATAAAAAGGCTTTACGGTGTGTTCCTCCTGATTTACGGCAGACATGTTTGTTCAGGGATCACCGTAATTTACGGTGACACCGTAAATTACCGTAATTTACGGTGACACCGTAAATTACGGTGGAACCCTGAAAACTTGAATTTAGTTTTGTTATTTTGCGACCTTATAACTTGTATATAAGTAATGTATTGATGTCAAAACTAACGATTTTAGTGTTTGACCCTAGGTATGATGAAGTTTTCCCCGGATCGTGATCAAGTATAATGTCAAGAACCGAACACGCATTTTGAAGCTTCCGCATTGATCTTAATCTTGTCTAGACATAATCATGTTGAAAACACTTTTGTTAATCACGTTTTAAATCCTTTAAACTAGTGGTTAGTTTACTAGCAAGGGTTGACTTTTAAACTTGTTATGAATTATCTTGGGATATGTTTGGTACTATCTCAAGTGTGTATGGTTTAAACACGAAACTTTTTGTAAACTCTGATTTTGTAATGTTTCATGTAATTATTAGTTAATTTCAGTCAATTTATTTAGGGTGTTACAAGTTGGTAATCAGAGCCCAAGGTTGTTAATAAGTGTTCGGTTCAAGCTTGATCAAACATCCGGTAAGAGTTAAATTGTTCTAAGTAGAGTTACTAAGTATATAAAGAGAAGTAATGAATAGAAATGCATGGGAAGAGCGTGTTAACACACTCAAACCCGGAAAGTGCATTAAATAAGAACGGTGAAAACAAGTTATGAACTTGAACAAACCGAAGTGAATAAATCATACGTCATAAATGAAATGTTAACGCTTAATGTAAACATTTCAGTTAAAGATGACGGATAAAGGCAATGATGATGCGGTACCAAGAGTCACCGAACAAACGAGAGAAGTGATTGCTGAAGAGGTAGGAAAAGCAATCGAAAACAGTTTGTCGGGTTTCATCGACAAAATCCAAAACACGATATTATCAGTGGTGGAAGAAAGAATCAAGAAATTGGAAGATAATTCCAATTCAGCAAAAGAGAAGTCGGGAGGACAAAAATCTTGTTCTTATAAAGAGTTCATGGCGTGTAAACCGCCCATTTACAATGGGGAGGTTGACCCGATCATATGTCAGCGGTGGTTAAGCGATATGGATGGGGTGTTCGAAAGGACTCATTGTGATCCGGATGACTTCGTAGCCTATGGCACGGGTCAGTTAAGAGGTCAAGCGAAAGACTGGTGGGATAACAAGAAGAAGGAAATTGGAAGCGAAGCGGCTAAGGCTATGACATGGGATGAGTTTAAGACGCCGTTTCTTAAACATCACAGTCCCAAGGCAGTCATTAACAAGATCAAGGAAGAATTCATGCAGCTTCGACACAAGGGTGAATCTATCGACAAAATCACGGGAATATTCATGGATAAGATGAAGTTTTGTGATGAGTTGATAACGAATGAGGAGCAGAAAATATATTATTATTATAATATGTTGAGTGCCGAGTATAGGGAGTTTATGACTCCTTCAAAGTATGAGACTCTCACCGAAATTATAAACGTTGCTCGGGAACGGGAGATAGAGTTGAAGAAACAGATTGAAAGAGGTGAAAGAAGGGCTCAGATAGTAAATCCAAGCCCAACGAAAAAGGCGCGCACAACAGAATCCTCAAAGAAGCAAGATGGTAAAGGCGGGTCATCAAACTGCAAGATATGCGGGAAAGGGCACAAAAGTGAGTGCCGGTTCAAGGACAAACCGTGTCCTATTTGTGGGAAGACGGGACACACGGCTGCATTGTGCCCGGGAAAGGTGTCGGTGTGCTACAAATGCTACCAACCGGGTCACAAGAAATCTGAGTGCCCGGAGTTGGTTGGAAAGAAAGATGACAAGAATACACCTACTGAGGCACCAAGAGCAAAGGCGAGATCTTTTCAGTTGACAGCAATGGAGGCAAAAACAGAGCCCGATGTGGTCTCAGGTATATTTGCCATAAATTCAATTCCTGCACACGTGTTATTTGATACGGGTGCGAATAAATCTTTTGTTTCATATGGATTTATTCGACATCCTTCTTTTGTACTAACAAAATTGCCTATGCCATTAGAGGTAGAAATAGGTGATAACAAAAGTTTTCTTGTATGTGATGTATGTCGAGATTGCAAAATAAGCGTTGATGATGAAGAATATTTGATAGACTTGATCCCTATGTCAATGGGAGAATTTCAAGTAGTGGTAGGGATGGATTGGTTATCCCGACATCATGCAAAGGTGATATGTTTCCGCAAGGAGATACAGTTGACATCTCCAAGTGGAAAGCAAGTCACCATTTATGGCGAAAAAGGGGGCAGTCCCGTTATGTGCTCAATATTTTAGGCCCACAAACTTATGAGGCGCGGATGTAAAGCATTCATGATATACGCAAATGAACCAAACAAAGAGACACCAAAGATGGAAGATGTACCAGTGGTACGTGAATATGCTGATGTATTTCCGGAAGATTTACCGGGAATACCGCCAGTACGGGAGGTAGAGTTCGGGATCGAATTGGTTCCGGGCGCAAAACCTGTGGCCAAGGCGCCGTATCGACTCGCGCCATCAGAATTGCAAGAATTGATGTCACAAATCCAAGAATTGCTTGACAAGGGATTTATTCGGCCAAGCGTGTCACCATGGGGCGCACCAGTATTATTCGTGAGAAAGAAAGACGGGAGCATGCGTATGTGCATTGATTACCGGGAGTTGAATAAACTCACGGTAAAGAATCGATATCCGCTTCCAAGGATTGATGACCTATTTGACCAATTACAAGGCGCAAGCTGGTTCTCAAAAATAGACCTCAGATCTGGGTACCATCAGTTGAAAGTCAAAGAGGAGGATGTACCGAAAACGGCTTTTCGTACACGGTACGGACATTACGAGTTTCTCATGATGTCCTTTGGGTTAACTAATGCACCCGCGGCTTTCATGGATCTCATGAACCGGGTTTTCAAACCCATGCTAGACAAGTCAGTGATAGTGTTTATCGATGATATCTTGATATACTCCAAGAATGAAGCAGAACACGCAAGTCATTTGCGTGAAGTGCTGGAGACGCTCAGGAAAGAGAAATTGTATGCGAAATTCTCAAAATGTGCCTTTTGGTTACGAGAGGTGCAATTTCTTGGGCATATTATTAGTGCAAACGGAGTGCTAGTAGATCCTTCAAAAATAGAAGCTGTGTCAAGATGGACTCCACCGAAGAATCCTTCGGAAATTAGAAGCTTCTTGGGGCTTGCGGGTTATTATCGGAGATTCATACAAGATTTCTCCAAAATTGCTACGCCGTTGACCAAATTAACTCGTAAGGATGAAAAGTTTATTTGGGCCGAGGATCAAGAAAAGGCGTTCCAAACACTCAAGGAAAAATTGACCCATGCGCCGGTGTTAACACTACCCGACGGAACTGATGATATGGTAGTTTACTCGGATGCATCGCATTCGGGACTTGGCTGCGTTTTGATGCAGCGAGACAAAGTTATAGCCTATGCCTCGAGACAGCTAAAGACTCATGAGAAGAGATATCCTACCCATGACCTCGAGTTAGCAGCAGTGGTGTTTGCCTTAAAGATATGGAGGCATTACTTATACGGAGTGAAGTGCACTATCTTTACCGACCACAAAAGCTTAAAGTATTTCTTCGATCAGAAGGAATTAAATATGAGGCAGAGACGGTGGTTAGAAACTGTCAAAGACTTTGATTGTGAAATACATTACCACCCCGGGAAGGCTAATGTAGTAGTCGACGCGTTGAGCCGAAAAACGGATTACACGCCTATTCGAGTACGATCGATGCAATTAATTGTGACATCGGGTTTGCTCGAACAAATCCGAAAATCTCAAATTGAAGCAATCAAGGAAGAAAATGTGAAGAGAGAAAGGATAGTTGGGCAACTAAAAGACTTGGAGGATGGTAATCAAGGATTGAAAACTCGATTTGGGAGAATTTGGGTTCCAAATACGTGTGGGGCCAAGGCGCGTCTTCTTGACGAGGCCCATAAATCTCATTATTCAATTCATCCGGGGGCGACTAAAATGTATAATGACGTAAAACAAAACTATTGGTGGCCCGGAATGAAAAGAGATATCGTGAAGTATGTGGAGAAGTGTCTGACTTGTTTACAAGTCAAAGCGGAGCACCAAAAGCCATATGGTAGGTTGCAACCGCTGGATATCCCAGTTTGGAAGTGGGAACAAATCACGATGGACTTGTTAACCAAATTGCCCAAGACTAATCGCGGATTTGATGCCATATGGGTAGTCGTAGATCGATTGACAAAAAGTGCTCACTTCATTCCGATTCGTGAGACTTATACATCCGAGAAGATGTCGGAAGTATACACGAATGAGATCATAGCACGTCACGGAGTGCCGATATCCATTGTGTCAGACAGAGATACTCGGTTTACCTCCAAATTCTGGCGCGAATTTCAAGAGCAAATGGGAACTAAACTGTACATTAGCACAGCTTATCATCCGCAAACGGATGGGCAAAGTGAGAGAACGATACAAACGTTGGAAGATATGTTGCGGGCTTGCATCATCGACTTCGGGGGCAGTTGGGATGTCCATCTACCCTTAGTCGAATTTTCATATAACAATAGTTATCAGTCGAGCATTAAAATGGCCCCGTATGAAATGTTATATGGTAGAAAGTGTCGAACCCCGGTGTGTTGGGGAGAAGTGGGACCACGAGGACTAGCACATACGGATATAATCCGAAATACGAATGAGAAAATTGATAAGGTCCGAGCTCACTTAAAAGCAGCTCAGGATAGACAGAAGTCGTATGCGGATAAGCGAAAAAGGCCAATTGAGTTTCAAGTGGGTGATAAAGTGATGCTAAAAGTATCGCCATGGAAAGGAATTATACGGTTCAGGAAAAGAGGAAAGTTGAGTCCAAGGTTCATCGGGCCATTCAGAATCACTGAACGGGTTGGTCAGGTAGCATATCGCCTTGAATTACCCGAGGAGCTGAGTGGAATTCATAACACATTCCACGTATCACATCTCCGGAAATGCTTAGCAATTGAAGCTGATCGCATCCGCTATGATGACATCGAGGTGGATAACAGCCTCAATTATGCAGTGAGACCAATTGCAATTTTAGATCGGAAAGAGAAGAATCTGAGGAACAAAGTAATTAACCAGGTGAAGGTTAAGTGGGAGCACAGGAAGGGTGCGGATACCACGTGGGAATCCGAAGAAGAGATGCAGCGACTCTACCCTAAACTATTTGGTACGTATTACGGTTTCGGGGACGAAACCCTTTTTAAGGGGGGTGGACTTGTAACATCCCGAAATTTCAAAACTCTATACTAGAATTATAAATTGTATAATAAACAAGAATAAACTAACTAGGATAAATAACCCGGTTAGTTAGAAGTCTTGTAGTAACACAAAGATGAGTTAAAAAGGTCAAAAATGTAAACTAATTGAGAGTGGAGGGACCAAGGTTGTCAAAATTGAAACTTGAGTTACTAATAATTAGTAAAACAATAACCAAACACTCCATTTGGAGTCTTGGTCGATCAGAAGAACACAGGGGGCGACACCCTCATCTCCACAACCCTAAATTCTGCTAAAACTCAAAATTGAAGGCTCAAATCATGTCCTAATCGAAATCTAAGCATAGAATCGTGATCTCCTCGTCAAGGAGGTCATAAGGTATGTCAAATTAGGTCGTTTTGATACAACTCAAATTCTTGCATGTGATTGAAATCAAAGATTGAGCTTGATTGTGTGTTGTAAAACATGAAATTAGAAGTAATGTGAAGTCTAGGGACAAACCCTAGATGATTTCTTGTCAAAATCTTGCATGCTAGTTGTAAGAATCAAAATCACTATAGTGGGTGATTAGAAGGTTAGTAGAACTTGATGAACACTAGGATTAAGACTCTTGTTCTAGTGTAAACTGAAATTTGTGGGATAATCTCTGAAATTGTTGATGTTAAAATATGTGTATATTGCCTAATAGAAGTTAATTAGAGTGATAAATTCAAGTTATGAACTTGGTTTTGATCATGTAGAAATCTGACCCGCAAGGTGTTTGATAAAATGCCTAAAAGAGGGTTAAAATGTTAAAAATTGCTAAAAACGCAGATTTGCATATGTTATGAATGAATGCGTTAAAGCCTGTGAAAAAGAGTTCTAATCTTGTTATGAATTGAACTCTTTAGGCAAGGAGTCCGGAACGTCAAGTGGACACGCCGGAAGTGATACCCGCGGAAAAGGTGTGCTTTAAAGGTACGTGACTTTAGTCTCGTTGTATTATGTAATAATGTTGGTTTTAGTGTACAAACGATGTCGGATTGTAGTTGATGCGTTGATGTATCGCTAAAGTGGCGAAGTTCACTAGATCATCAAACGGGTCAAAATAAACATTAGAAATTTGGTTTGGTGTGCTAACAAAGTGATGGTCATCACTAGATAGCCAAACGGGTCAAAATGTTGTTCGAAAACGAATCACATGAGTAGGGACTTAAAGGTCTCATATCTTGCTAGGTGGTAGATGGTAATGCACCAATAAATTGGTTATGAAATTTTAAGTCTACAAACCCGGTATATCGGGTCAAACAATAGTAGTTAATAGAAGGTGCCGTTTGAAACGGGATACTTAAATTCCGCAAAAACAAGTGTTTAGTTCGGAGAAAACGTGAAGCCATGGTATGGCGTGTATACTCCATGGTCATAAGCCCGGGAAATTGGGTAATTATGCCTAAGTGGTTTTAAGAATGGAAAAGAGGTGCGATGCACCTACACTAACGGGTTGGATAATTAATTTGAGGAAATTGTGAACCGACTGTCGGTGTCTCGGTTTCCGTATTGAGAAATTCACGTGGTCGAGTCCGTAATGTTATTACGGACTCGTAGGAAAAAGAATCGACTAAATCGGACTAACAAGTAAAAAGTTATGAACTTTTAAAGTGGAAAAATAGTCTAGGGACGGATCTGCAGAACCCACCGTAAATTACGGTCCTACCGTAATTTACGGTGGACATAAAAAGGCTTTACGGTGTGTTCCTCCTGATTTACGGCAGACATGTTTGTTCAGGGATCACCGTAATTTACGGTGACACCGTAAATTACCGTAATTTACGGTGACACCGTAAATTACGGTGGAACCCTGAAAACTTGAATTTAGTTTTGTTATTTTGCGACCTTATAACTTGTATATAAGTAATGTATTGATGTCAAAACTAACGATTTTAGTGTTTGACCCTAGGTATGATGAAGTTTTCCCCGGATCGTGATCAAGTATAATGTCAAGAACCGAACACGCATTTTGAAGCTTCCGCATTGATCTTAATCTTGTCTAGACATAATCATGTTGAAAACACTTTTGTTAATCACGTTTTAAATCCTTTAAACTAGTGGTTAGTTTACTAGCAAGGGTTGACTTTTAAACTTGTTATGAATTATCTTGGGATATGTTTGGTACTATCTCAAGTGTGTATGGTTTAAACACGAAACTTTTTGTAAACTCTGATTTTGTAATGTTTCATGTAATTATTAGTTAATTTCAGTCAATTTATTTAGGGTGTTACAAGTTGGTAATCAGAGCCCAAGGTTGTTAATAAGTGTTCGGTTCAAGCTTGATCAAACATCCGGTAAGAGTTAAATTGTTCTAAGTAGAGTTACTAAGTATATAAAGAGAAGTAATGAATAGAAATGCATGGGAAGAGCGTGTTAACACACTCAAACCCGGAAAGTGCATTAAATAAGAACGGTGAAAACAAGTTATGAACTTGAACAAACCGAAGTGAATAAATCATACGTCATAAATGAAATGTTAACGCTTAATGTAAACATTTCAGTTAAAGATGACGGATAAAGGCAATGATGATGCGGTACCAAGAGTCACCGAACAAACGAGAGAAGTGATTGCTGAAGAGGTAGGAAAAGCAATCGAAAACAGTTTGTCGGGTTTCATCGACAAAATCCAAAACACGATATTATCAGTGGTGGAAGAAAGAATCAAGAAATTGGAAGATAATTCCAATTCAGCAAAAGAGAAGTCGGGAGGACGAAAATCTTGTTCTTATAAAGAGTTCATGGCGTGTAAACCGCCCATTTACAATGGGGAGGTTGACCCGATCATATGTCAGCGGTGGTTAAGCGATATGGATGGGGTGTTCGAAAGGACTCATTGTGATCCGGATGACTTCGTAGCCTATGGCACGGGTCAGTTAAGAGGTCAAGCGAAAGACTGGTGGGATAACAAGAAGAAGGAAATTGGAAGCGAAGCGGCTAAGGCTATGACATGGGATGAGTTTAAGACGCCGTTTCTTAAACATCACAGTCCCAAGGCAGTCATTAACAAGATCAAGGAAGAATTCATGCAGCTTCGACACAAGGGTGAATCTATCGACAAAATCACGGGAATATTCATGGATAAGATGAAGTTTTGTGATGAGTTGATAACGAATGAGGAGCAGAAAATATATTATTATTATAATATGTTGAGTGCCGAGTATAGGGAGTTTATGACTCCTTCAAAGTATGAGACTCTCACCGAAATTATAAACGTTGCTCGGGAACGGGAGATAGAGTTGAAGAAACAGATTGAAAGAGGTGAAAGAAGGGCTCAGATAGTAAATCCAAGCCCAACGAAAAAGGCGCGCACAACAGAATCCTCAAAGAAGCAAGATGGTAAAGGCGGGTCATCAAACTGCAAGATATGCGGGAAAGGGCACAAAAGTGAGTGCCGGTTCAAGGACAAACCGTGTCCTATTTGTGGGAAGACGGGACACACGGCTGCATTGTGCCCGGGAAAGGTGTCGGTGTGCTACAAATGCTACCAACCGGGTCACAAGAAATCTGAGTGCCCGGAGTTGGTTGGAAAGAAAGATGACAAGAATACACCTACTGAGGCACCAAGAGCAAAGGCGAGATCTTTTCAGTTGACAGCAATGGAGGCAAAAACAGAGCCCGATGTGGTCTCAGGTATATTTGCCATAAATTCAATTCCTGCACACGTGTTATTTGATACGGGTGCGAATAAATCTTTTGTTTCATATGGAGATCGATATCCGCACCCCGGTGACGAATAAAGGAACGATCGTGACTCATGAAACAGGATACGCCCCTACAAATTACAAATTGTTGGAGGCACGAAAGCTGTTGCATAAAGGATGAGTTGTTTTCTTGGCTCATATCGGGGACAAGGGAGCCGAAGAACCAAAACTCGAAGATATTCCTATTATAAGGAGTATCCTGAAAGTTCTTCCCGAAGACTTACCAGAATTATCTCCTCAACAATTAGTCGAATCTCGCATCGATCTTATTCCAGGCACTGGGCCTGTAGTCGCTGTAACTTAGCGACTTACACCTTCAGAGATGCAAGGATTGGCAGTGTAACCTCAGAGGTGGATGGAGAAGGAAGATAATAGACCAAAATTCCCTTTTGGGTAACCACAATTCTGCTCGTCAATAAGAAGGACGATAGCTTTCATACGAACATCAAACAACCAGGAGCCGGACGAGCTAACCCACGAGAGTCAGTGACTCTTGCTAAGGATTAACGACTTACTTAGGTAACTAACTATGAGGATCCAACTACTATTTCACGACTGATCGATGATCGAGTATCTTTAGCTGGGAATTCAGGAAGAGAGTATACCGGGGAGATTGTGGGACAATAATTTGTTTTAAACATACACAAAAATGGTGTTTCCTACACTATGCACAAACAAAATTACACAGAATACGAAACCTTGGGGATTTAGAAAGCTTATGCTTAGGACCTTTGGGAACCCCGGGTCCAAACTCGTAAAGGTTGTTACCTAGGACCACATTTGTTTAACCCAAGCAAACACCATTAGCCTGACATACATGCTATTTCAGTCAACCAACCAGAAAGTGCTAAAATTTCTCTTGTCGAGACCTTCACTTTTGCTTCTAGCGTGTAGATGTTTGCATCTATACTCCCCTTAATAGTAGTTGCATCATGTTGATTTTCTTCGCTGAGAGCGAACACCCTTTTGCTTCGAATATTTGGTCGTTTCTCCATTTTAGCAAACACGCATTGTGCCATTATTTCAAAACTCACATGTTACGCATGCACCATCTGCTAGCATGCGATTTCATTTCAAACGCTTCATTGAAGTTCAAATATTTTGTTGCTAAATCTAAATTACTGGTTTGTGATTCGGATGACATACATTACTGTAATTGTTGGCTCTTTTGCTATCAAGTCAACACACTCTCTTGAAACTTCTTTTGTTTCAAATTTCATTCATGGTTTATTTTGTTACCATGCCGAGATTTCCTTTGATTGATACATACGTTTATTGTTGGGTTACACTGAAACTAAGTTCAATTGCTTGAACTTATCCATTTCACATGTTTGATCTGAGACGCTATATGATGTATTGGGAACATCATATTCAAATATTTTTGCAAAGGTTCTTTCATTACGAGTCGTAGTAGATTCAGTTGGTCTACGACTCCACTAAATCGTTCGATTTATTTCAATACCTTGCGGTGATATTTTCACAAGAATTGAGCTTGCGCTAAGTCGGTTACTCATTTCATACACGGATTGAATTATTTAATTGCTCTAAATCCGTCTCGTTTATCATGATTAAAGCGGTCTCAACACAGTTGTGTGTTAAGGCAATGGTACATAGATTCATTCCATAGCACAATGTACCTCTTAACGATTCTTTCATTGTCTATCGAATACCTTGCGGTATTTAATACTTTTTCATCTTCGATCAAAAATAGTGGCTCTTTGATATTCTTTGTTCAACTGGAAACTTTATGACATTGTGTAAATCAAACCTTCGGGTTGTCTTTGTACACTTTCATTTGACTTCAGGCACGGTAAACTTGTTTAATCACCATTATTATTGAATCTCGTCATTACGACACCCTGTGGTGTCATTATCTTGTGCTAATCATGGTCAACTGTTTCACCCAAAACTACATATACTTTTGTTGACTTGTCATTTAAACATTTCTGATGCAACTACGAATCAAGACCGTGATACACCAAATTCGCTTGTATTCCATTCGGTGTACCTTCGAAACTTAAGAGTGCCAACACACTAAACCTTTCCGTTCATTTAGTCGGGAGATTTACAGATCACTTTACTACCACTTTTGGGTTATTGATTTTGAGTTCATATAGCAGATGCTACGGTTGTGAAAAACTCGTTGGCATATTGTGACCGACTATCTAAGTATCCTAATAGACAAGACTCCTCTTTTGTGGAACCCCTGTTAACTGGATTACACTAGACTATACGTTGATACGTCTTGTACCCTCGACACCAAATGCTAAAAGCACATACCTTTAACTATTGGATTCGTGATGTTATATATATATATATATATATATATATATATATATATATTCTTGGACTCACTTGATGTGAATAAGGTTTGAATTGGTTTGGAGATTATCTACCTCGGTACTATTCATATACATACATGCATAACGAAACCCTAAGGAATTAAGGTAGTACGAATTTCGAGGAAGAAATTTTCTTAACGGGGGGAAAATGTGACAACCCTCAAAATTTCAGGTACTGTACAAATTATTTAATTTCGATTATGTGCTTAATGACTGTGCTTAATTACAACTGACAATTTAAACTGCTCTATGATTTTATATCATATATACATGCATCATATTTTAGACAGTCACTCCATTCATTACACACCTACATTAGTGACATACTTAATGCACTCAGCACAGTTGACACACTGAACGGTTGATTCAGAAATAATGCTGACAATACCAGCACATAGACAGAGAATGTTTTTATGGCCAGTATGAGCCAGGGATAGAGTACTACACTGGTTTGGAGTGTAGGGAAGTGAGGACCATAAGACTGCGTCTTTAGGTGATAGATATAGTGCCGGGAAGTGCCTAAAACACACTTTAAATACAGTATTCTGCATTCTTTTATAAAACTCAGCATTTTATTATACCAGTAGAATACACACATATGGCAGAGTGGTCCTGTATACTTTCCTAAGTGCCAGGAATGATTTCGTTACAAAAAGATGCACAAAAGACACTTTACGGTACAATTAAACGCTTTAACGGAACGATACGTAACCGAATAACCGGACATTACCCGGGACCCTAAATTTTTGTCAATGACATTATGTTACTATTTTTGACTAGTCATGGTACCCGTTTGCCATAACAACCACTATTTTCCCTACTAACTAGTATATGGAAGTATATACTTGTAAACTAACTAATACTTACACTTTAGTTGCAAAACTTACAATTTAACCCCTCCCCCACCTAAATTTTCGGTTATAACATGTTGGCCCCACCAAATATTTTCTTGGATTTGCAAATATCACATTTTGATCTTGTATGGACAAGTGGCTTGCATGCATTCCACCATACCTCCTCATATCTCCTACATATCCTTGCATGATCTTCCATAGATTACAACACTCAATCCTCCTTCCTCTCTCCTCTCCCCAAACCGTACCCATCCCTCTCTCTCTCCATCTTCATCTTTTTGCAAGTCTCTTTCTTCCATTTTACAAGTCTCATTCAAGCTTTGAAGGTGATTCATGGAGGTTGCAAGTTAAGGAGCTTTGTTCTTGTCTTGTTCATCATCCTTCCTCTTCATCTTTGTTCTAAATTTCTACCCTAGCCTTGTGCTAGTAGTAAGTCCCTTCACACCCTTGTTTCATCTTGTTCATTGCTATGTTATGCGGTAGGATGTTAATGTTCAAATCACTAAACTAAAACACTAAAAGATGAACATAGAACCTTACATAAATACCACACATAAGAAGTTTGCATAAAGATGTTATTGGGTTGGTTTAGGGATGGATAAAACATGCATGTTATTTGATCATTGATTTCGTGGTAAAACCATTGTTCGGGCACTTGGTGATGCGTTTTTAGAAACATTAAACTAGAAATAAACATGCTGATTGGAATTTCCAGCCAACTTCAACAGGCTGTAACTGGGTCATTTTTAATCGAAAAACAGAATTTCTGGAGTCTAAATTATGTATTTTTGAACAACCGAACAAATGGCACTGGAATCGTAATTTTTCGAGGTCGTTTACTATTTTTAAAGAATTGTTTTAAGACAGCAGCTCAAGCTGAAATTTTCCTGCTGAAAAAGTGTGTCGTATTCAGAGTCAAAACTCGAAACCCGAAACCTGAGTAGAAGCAGCTCATGGGATTTTTAATGTAGATGGTCACCGTTGTTGCCGTTATCCTCCAACTGGAATTTTGCCGATCGGACTTACGAGTAATTTATAGTGAATTTTTCCGTAAACTGCGATCAGAAAGCAACAAATCGGATCGCAGTCGGGTAAATAAATTTTTATATAATGTTGGTAAGGGATTAAGCCCCGATATTTTTACACAATAAATTTTGGATTATATATGACCTTCTGTAAAAATTTGAGAATTTTTGAAAAAGGTTAACTATTTTATTTAAATGCTCGAAAACAGTCCAGTTTTGGGTAATAAAGCTGAAAAGACATAAATAGGGCATTGCATGTATGATTGTCGGGTTGGCTATGTGGGAACACTCTACGGGATATTTGTAAAAGAAAATGATATGCTATTAAGCATGGATGCCTCTATTTATAAAGGAGACTATGGTGAAATTTTCCGAAAATCCTAACACTTAGTAAACATTTTTCTAAACAAGTGGTTACTAGCATGTCTTAGACTATGTTTTTCAAACATAAAACTCGCCATAATTTTTATAACGAAATACGGAGTATTGGAGGTTGGTTTTATACAGAAATATGGTTAAGTTTGTATTCTCTAAAATGGGACTTAAAAATATAATTCCAATACGAACAGACATATGTAAAATATCCCATCATTGGGAAGGAAGTACGATTACACAAGCATGAAAAGTATTATTACTAAAATATTGAAGACACTTTAAAACGTAACTCAAAGGCACTAATCAATACTAAGAAAAGGCACGACCCGTTCGTCTAATAGACGTTAGACCATTGTAGGTAGTCGTGTTTGCTGAGGAGATTTGGGTTACGAGTACCGAAGACGCAATACTGTGAGTTCATGTCCCCCTTTTCTCTTAACAATTTTCAGTTTTACACCTCGGGGGTGAAATACATGTTACAGACATTTACAGACATTTATTTACATGGTATGGTTAGCTTAAGGAGGGTTTTTATTACGCGAACATGTGAGTGGTGGGCACAACACTTAAGGCCATCAATCCTCGTTGTAGGACCGAGGGACATTAGTGATAGATCTATTTGGGTGTAGCGAGCCCCACTCCTGAGTCCGCTGAGTGGACCATGAGATGACTAAGTGCCCGACGCATAAATCCGCTAGGTTTAAGTCTTCCTGCATCACTTCACACTTATCATTGGCTTTGCAACCCAATGGTGGTCTCTTTTTCCTTAATTTCTACATACCAGGGATTTTCATACATACAGACATTTTTACAAAGGTTTATACCTACTCACTTACACATGAACTCGCTCAACGTTATGTTGACTTTTCAAATTACATGTATTTCAGGAAACTAACGGATCTGGCACAGTATGCACGTATTTTCAAGTTGCGTTTGAATAAAGAAGTCATCCATGGTTTAGAAGGTGTAACCTCTTCCTGGACGGGTTATATATACCTAAACCTGGTTTTGTTTAAAGTCTTTAGCTAAGTCTTTATGAACTCAAATAAATCAAGTTAAGGTTTGTAAATTATTTTGTGATTGTTGAAAATGGGATTTTTCTAAACCTTATTAATGGATGAATATCTCATGCTTTTATCATATAGCATTGTTATGATTGTTGCTATGGTAAGAAGTCACACCAAATAAACCACGCTTCCGCAAAAGTCAGGGTGTGACATGAGGAGCAGTAAGTAGAGCTTGTTGAGCAGGAGCTTGACCTTGAGTTGGAGCTGGGGTTTGACGTGGACCTGTACGGCAGTTGGCGGGGAAGTGGCCGTACATGTTGCAATGTACACAGTATCTGCAAGCGATTCCCACATGGTGGTGATAGGTACAAGTAGGGCAAGCCGGGTGAGGACCAGTATACGCACGCTTTGCCGGTGAGGCGTTGGTGACCGGTGCCGCTACTTGGCGGTGTTGAGGATGCGGTTGAGCAGGAACTGATTGAAGCGGGGCAGCAGTGGTTACATCGCAATTCTTGTTGTTGGAACTGCTGTTGTTCTTCCTTTTTCGGCAAGAGGACTTTGAAGACTGCGGTGCGGTGGTGGTTTCAGCGGTTGGAGCACTGGTAGCTTGATGCAGATTCTTGGGAGCTTTATCCCAGTATCCAGACTTGACTCGCTTGTCGTTAATCTCAGCTGCGAGTAAAAAGGTTTCCTCAATTGTCGTCTTCTTTGCAGCTTGAACGAAATCAGCCACGCAATCCAGAAGAACATGAATATACTTCTTGATGGTGATTTCGGGCGTGGTAACTTGGCTAGGACAGATTATGCTTAGCTGCTTGAAGCGAGCAGTCAAACCAGCGTTGTCTCCATCTGTCTGCTTGATATGCTAGAACTCGTCCTCCAGCTTTTGGTGCTCATGGGGAGGGCAGAACTCTTGCATCATAACGTCCTTCAACTCATCCCACGTCAGCCCATAAGCTGCATCATTTCCGCGTTTGTTTCTCTCGGTCGTCCACCAATCTAGCGTTCGGGATTGGAAGACGCCAGTTGCATTCAGAGTACGGAGATTGTTAGGACAGCCACTCTGGCGCAGGGTGACTTCGATAGAATCAAACCATTGGAACATGGTCGTAGGCCCATCTTCGCCGGTAAACTCTTTCGGGCCGCAGGCTTTGAACTGCTTGAAACTAAAAGCAGCTTTAGGAGCATCAGTCCTGGACTCTTCAGAAAATTTGCTAGCATTTTCATTCAGCTCACTAATAATCTGGGGGATAACTTTCGCCATTTGCTTAGCAACGAGGGCGGCGATGTGTTTGTCATCATGATTGCGGCAAGCAGACCGAGAATGAAATGATCCAAATGACGACATTGTCTGCAATAGACAGCGCCATAGGATTCAAAACGCTATATATTCGAATCTCACCTCACACGTACTACTACTAAAGCTCAGGAACACGAATAACTTCGCAAACATACATACCACATAAGCACGTATGAGCACGTAAGCACGTAAGGCACAAAAGCACATGGGGCAGTCAGAACACAGAAACCATTCTATATTTTGCATGTATTCACCTATCCTGGTCACACACACTCACCTATTGTTCAAAGTCCGTGAATTTCATAATAGCGATTGCGATTAGCGAGTAACATATCATGCGGTTATCCACAAGTAGCAGCGATTTGTTAATGTTTTGAGATAGATGTGCAGTGTGGGTCGTGTGTGTCGATCGAAGCGAGAAGCGAAAAGCATATAAACCACCAAAATCGAAACACATAAACAGGTAAAACCACATAAAATACATAAAATCCACATAAAAGCGACAATTATCAGAGTCAACAGTTGCGGGCTCAGAATTGAAACACATAAAAGTCGAGAATGGGGTGTCCGCAGCTGATAGACGTCGACTGTCCAAAGTGATTCGACTATTCACAAGGACTTTTTGTACACACTTTTGGCTTTCAGGACTGTGCTCTCGCCTCGATATGGGCAAACGACACGCATCCTTCCAGCTATGGTGTGACTTCAAGTCGTTGGAGTCCGTCGAGACTTTGGTGAGATATTTGTAAAACCAAAATAAGAACGAAACTAGTTATCAAGGTTTGGGTTCCACCCCTGGCTTAACGACTTCGTTCCTGTTGTGATGAAATAGTGGAGAAAATCTGCGTTAAAGTACAGATTTCACTCCCGATTCAACGCAAATTCTCTTGTTTATTGATAAAAATGCAGGTCGAACAAGCGATTTGGTCGAGAGTTTGCGGTTTTCACACCTAATCTCAACCTAACCACTCGTTTATTTTCGGGAATTAGAGTGCAGTGATAGTGTAGCATTCAGCGAGTGCGAGCGAGGAATAGCAGTAAGCTCGTACAAAAATCCCTATTAGGAATGTACGAGTCGGGCTGTTGGTATTTAGACTATAGACTAGGTCGTTTCTAAGACATCGATCCGGACTAGGTCGAGTCTTGTCTAATTCCCTATAGTTATGGCTCTGATACCAATCTGTCACACCCCAACCGATGGCGGAATCATTGGGGCGCGGCACTGAGCAAAACAGATTATCCAGGAGAATCCATAACAACTATTAGTTATAATATATTAAAGGTTCATGTCCCATGCCATAAACATATAAAATAAAAACAATTATTACAGACATTGTTCTCAAAGACAAATTATCCATTCCGACAACTCAGATTTCATTTAATTGTTGGTTTCTAAGACTCCATCCTACTTGATTCCCACATAGCAACAAAACATCCTAAGCACCTGTCACATACGTTAAAGTAAAGTCAATACACATAGTGTAAAGGTGGGCATACAAGTTTGATATAGCCTTATAGAGTTCGAAATAGTTTATGCATAACCAGCATGTATCATGTATAATGTGAAGCTAGTAGGTTATCAACAATGAACTATGCACAGACTACAATGCGAGTTTTAGAATGCGCAACACATATCACCACTACGACATGTGACAGGTAACTTTAACAACCCCTGTCCACAACAGGTGCTGAGTCCAGACAAATAGTACTATCATTGCTAAGGCGTCAGGCAACAATCAATGTGTTAACATAACATACAAGCATTCATCCAGTAACACGCATCATGCAGTAACAGTCAGCGTATAAATAGTAATTGCGTTGTGTGATAGATGTGATTTAGAATAAGTAACGTATGTAACACCCAAAAGTGCGTAAAGCAAAAAGGGATCGAGTATACTCACTGATTGTGTTTAACAAGTAAATACTCTCTTGGATTGAAGGGAGCACTGAGAGAGATTAGCCTGAACAGTTAACGATAGCATAAACGATGAGCGGCGCGATAAATGGTGCAAAAGCACCAAGTGTCGGATGGTAATCCGATCGGATGGCAATCCGATTGGATGGCCAGTCGATCGGATGTCAATCTGTTCAGATGGTCATCCGATCGGATGGCCATTCGATTGGATTGACATCGGTTTGGTAAGGTTGTGTTTGCGTATGATGGCTTTGAAGTTTTCGTTGTAGCATTTTGATAACGGAGAAGTACCTCTACCCTTCAGGTCGATCGATCGAACAGTCGTTCGATCGGATAGCGATCCGATTGGTGGGAAAATTAGTGAGAACAAGTTTACAGCAGGATTGACACTCGATCGGATAGCAATACGATCGGGTGGCAATCCGTTAGTTACTGTTGATCTTTGAAAATATGAAAATGATTAAGTGTCGAAGTTCCAAAAGTCACACGATCGGATGGTCGTTCGATCGGATGGCTATCCGATCGGACGGTAATCCATTCGACGTTGAGAACCTTGAGAGTTGGGAATAAAAGTTTAAGTGTGAAACCAAGTGCAAGCCGATCGGATGGCTGTTCGATCGGATGGCAATCCGATCGGACGACAATCCTCCCCAACGACCTGATCGTCTTGGTACTTGATTATTTTGAAAGGTTCTGCAGTTTTGATCGAGACGGTGTGATAACATGCTAAACAACAGAAACCCCATCTTATCCCAAGTGATCTGATCGAACAGGAATCACCCTAGTCCGATCAGTTGACTATTCGTGACGGTCGTTCATGTTTAACCCGAAACCAGTTGTCTCTTAGATAGAAATCAGATCTTGAACCAACACATCACTAAGGAGGAGTAGAAGATCAGAACGAGCTCCGATTCTATCGGTTTTGAGTGCATTAAGTGTAAAAGAGTTGACACAAAGTTAGAAAACCATCTTTCAATCCTTTTACCCATGAATGTGTGTAGATCTATGTGAAAACATTGTTTATTTATGTGGAAATCCTTCAGTTCTAAGTTGTTCTTGGTGGAATGAAGCCAAACCTTGAAGTTCATAAGAACTCCTGACATCACCCGAGAACACCTCAAACCCGGTGATTTCACGGTTAAAAGTTAAGATTCAATGGTGAAAAAGATGAAGAAGTGCGTGTATATCATAGAAGTATAAGATTTAGGTTGAAAACTTACAAGAATCGCAAGAAATTGAGAGAAATGAGTGCTTGAGTGCGGCTGGTCGAACAAGGAGCTGTCACATCACAAATGATGTGACAGGAGGGTATTTATAGGGTTTTCATAAAGGAAAGTGCTGAAGTATCGGATTGGTCACCGATTGGATGGCAACCCGATCGGATGGCCACTCGATCGGTTTTCCACTCGATCTAGGTGTCCAGCGTGTTGAGTTTTGTCACTCCAATTCGCGTGTTAAGCGTTGCGATGCGATTCGAGCGAGCGATGCGATAATATTACCCATTAGTTACACAAATACTCTAACTACTATATCTAACATACAATCACTATAAATAACTTGCGTTTAGCGTTTACGATTAGATTGCGATAGAATTGCGATTAAACACCTCAACATAAACATAACATGCATAAGTAACACATAATGTCACACACGTAAAACAATATCCAAAACACATAATTCTAGTTGCGATGCGATAGTAACAAGTCGATTAGCGATTAGACATGCGATTTAACCTCGATTATTAATAGATACTCCACATAATACAACTAAAGCAAATGAATAAAGATTCGATTACGAGTCAGAAAAGTCAAAACGGTAATTGAGCAAGGAGTGACAGATCGCAATTAGCAATCTTTTCTTCCTTTGACTTCAATCTTGACTTTGACTTTCGAAACACGGGGTGTTACACAA
This sequence comes from Helianthus tuberosus, assembly GCA_030545235.1. NCBI lineage: Eukaryota > Viridiplantae > Streptophyta > Magnoliopsida > Asterales > Asteraceae > Helianthus > Helianthus tuberosus. The sequence goes on along the minus strand of CM060420.1, from coordinate 23,731,259 downwards.
GGACATTAATAGGGAGGAGAATACCCTAAATTAAAGTGTCAATTAAGGCATGCAAGAGATAGACTTGCCAAAGACAAAATGACCCCCCCTCCGAAAGGACAAACGAGAGTTATATGTGACATGATGCATCTATTTGCCTGTTTATGCTAAGTAACATATTTATTGATATATATATATATATATATATATATATATATACGTATAAGTGTACGGAATAATTATTAACGTGAACAAGATACCTTCGACTCCGAATCCTATCATAGTTCTTGACTCGCACGATGAGACTATCGACCTCGCGCTTATTGGAAGCTCATGGCTGGAGTGATTACCAAACAAGACCCTGAGCTTGTTTCCATAGAAGATGGTTGTTCTTCCCTCTCGAATGCGAAGGTTCCTGACTACGGTGGTGACAGCGAGGCAGAGGAGGCAACCTTGGACAACACCCTTATCAGCAGGACGAGGTCCCTGTGGCTTTTGTGAAGAGAGATTAACGACACACTTGACCAGACAAGGAAGATGAAGTACTCATGTTAAAGGTGCCCCTCCAACTACTAAGAATTCTCCTTATTCCTATTGCGTCTAAGCATCGTGCCTATTCGCTTGTAACGATAACGAATGTTAGCGCATGGACCACCACAATGGTCCTTCCCATGCCGGAGGCATAAGGACAGTAGTGTCCCCTCTTTGGTTCCTCATATGCTTTGAACGAGGGATAGTCGGGGTGAGCGTGCAAGACAATTTATTATTACGGGGCCCCACGTAATAACGACTTGTAGTGCATGGAAATCCTGGTGGACTCTGCGGGTCGAGCTAATGATCACCACCCATCCAAAAATAATCTCTATGTGATCACGCCTTCATCTAGTAGCACAATACCTAGGCAGTTGCCTTAGCACTTTACAAAGTAGGAAACCTGTCTTTGCCTACTTTGTCTCTGACACTTCTACCCGTATGAGTCATTTGGGAACCGATATCTAAGCAAGTGAAGATGGCTAACACGAGGGAAAGATTCAGTGACGTTACACTTTCCATCACCACAATATGTACAACCCCCCATCTCATGGGAAGTATACCCGTCTCTGTGAAGCTAAAGACCTAAGAAAACCAATGTAGAAGGAAAATAACTACTACTTTCATATTATGAAACTTGTATGACCGAGGTGACGTAACCTCGAGTTCATTTTGTTTTTCCCGTTACAAACAATAAGTCAAGTTGTCAAGCCTATATGAAAGCTCAGTAGTTGTTTCCTTACTTATACATTGTTGATTATATATGCATGTGATATTGGGTGATTACATGTTTGCTTGTGGTAACATGTACCTCATAGACAATTATGGAATATTGTCTAACCTACCCCATACCTTTTGACAGAATAAACTGCCGCCCAGACATGACACGGACACCATTACGTCAACTAAGGCCGAATACAATGAGCGCATTTCCCAAGCTATAGCGCAGCATGAAGCCCTCCGCTCTGAATACAGTGGTGGCACTCCCGGAAGTAACCCTCCAACTGGCTGCACATATAAATAGTTTCTGGACTGCAAGCCACTGAATTGTGACGGCACATGAGGTGCCGTTGCACTTGTTCGTTAGGCAGAAAAGACTGACTCCGTTCTGAGAATGAGTAACTGTTCGCCCGAGCGGAGATTAGCTATATCTCAGGGTTGTTTTTGGATGGCGCACTCTCCTAGTGGAACCTTCAGGTTCAGACCCTTGGTGAAGCTAATGCTTATGCACTGAGCTGGGACGAGCTCAAGGAATTGATGCAGAAGAAATATTGTTCTAGGGCCGAAATCCAGAAGCTTGAGACTGAGTTCTTGAATTTGAAAATGGACGGGCCGAAGATTTTGTAGTACGTCCAACGATTTCATGACTTGTCTAGGGTTGTTCCCTACTTAGTCGAGCCGGAATTCAAGAGGATTGAGCGATTTATTTGGGGACTTGCACCTCAAATCCTGAGCATGGTTATTGCCTCAAAGCCTCCAACCATCACATAGTCTATCGATTTGAGTGTCGCACTTACTAAAGAAGCCCTTAGTATGGGAAAGTTTCCGGGATCTAAGGCAAATAAGAAAGAGACTCATGTGGATTCTTCGTGCAATAAGAAAAGAAAGTCTTCGAACCTAAAGATAGACACCCAAGCCAGTTATGAAATCTCTAAAGCAAACAAAAGAAGGGAAGTGAACTCGCCTCGTGGCATTCAAGCTTATGGAGCCACCAATAAGGCTGGTGGTAAGGTATACTTGGGGACTAAGCTGAGATGCGAAGAATGCAATTTTCACCATGAAGGTCAATGTCTGAGGCCTAAGTGTGGAAGGTGTGGAAAAGAAGGGCATAGCAAGGATGCCTGTTGGGCGAAGTATCAAGACGGAAGAAATAATGGTAGGGTTCCAGGCTGCTATAAATGTGGAGAAGTAGGGCACTTTAGGAAAGATTGCCCTAGGAAGAACCAAGCAAGGAAGGGTCTTCACGATCGGAGCTCGTGAAGCACGCCATGATCTAGATGCGGTTACGGGTACGTTCCCTATTAACCAACTCTATGCATCTATTTTTGATTAATACCGGCATCGACTTTAACCTTGTATGTTTAGAACTTAAGAAACTACTTGGCCTAGTTTCGAGTAGAATAGATGTCTCGTATTCTTTAGAATTAGCGAATGGAAGGTTAGATAAGCAAAGGGGATGATTAAGGATTGTATTTAGGAACTTAGAGAGCGGGAACCCCCTATTACCTTTGACTTGGGAAGTCACAATATTGTAGTCAACATGGATTGGATATCCAAGGATAGAGCTGAAGTTGTTCGTCATAAGGAAAACCATTCGCATTTCTCTTGCGAATAATGAGACACTCATAGCACACAACCTTCTTGCAATAGACGCAAGGGCACTAAGCCCCATAAGGCAGTGGATTTGCGACATCTCACATTGGTTATAGAGACACAGAAACGCCTCCGAATAGACTGCATAGCCTTCCCTGCTCATGTTGTCGATAAGGAGACCAAGAAGCCAAAGCCAGAAGACATCCCCGTCGTGAAGGAATTTCCAGAAGCCTTTCCTGAGGCCTTTCCTGGGTTACCTCCACAGCGACAAGAGGAGTTTAGGATGAACCTAGTGCCAGGAGTGGCACCAGTGATGGATGACGCCTTACCGACTAGCTTCGTCCAAGATACAGGAGCCTCCGATGCAACTACAGGAGCTACTAGACAGAGGAAATCTACCAGGTCGAGCTTCTCACCCTGGGAAGCCCCAGTGTTATTCGTTAGGAAGTAGGGAAACAGTTTTTACACGCGTACACAACCTAATCTGAGAGGAACTCAGAAGAATTAATGTAGAAAAAGTGTTACGCATAGGTTGCAGGGAGATAGACAACTAACCAACAAGAATCGGTACCCCTTACCGAGAATCGATGACTTGACGACCAATTGCTAGGTCCCAGCTACTATTACAAGATAAAATTAAGGACATGATGTCCTTAGTTAAGGACACGAGAAGAAAGTTGGCAGTCTCCATTTTGCATCAACTTCAGAGAATTGGATATCAAGGACCGGTATCCCCTGCCAAGGGTTGATGACTTGTTGAACCAATCGTAAGGTTCTAGTTACTACTCGAAGACCGACTTGAGGTCAGGATGTCCTTAACTGCGAGTACAAGAAGAAAGTATCCCTAAAACGACCTTTAGGACTCGCTTTGAGCATTGCGAGTTCCTTGTCATGTCGTTTGGCTTAACAAATGCACCGGCAGTATTCATGGACCTCATGAATTGGGTGTGTAAGCCGTACCTGGATAAGATCGTGATTATATTTATTGACTACATTCTCATAAGCTCAAAGACCAAGGAAGGACATGAGCAACATCTGCGATTCATCTTGGGACTCTTAGAGAAATAACAGTTATGTGCTAGGATGTCGAAGTGCGAACTTTGGATTCACGAGGTAAGATTTTTAGGATACATGGTGGATAAGAATGATATTCATGTCGACCCTGCAATCAAGAACTAAGGAGTCCCTAAGACACAACTAAGAATTTTGGGGATTGTAGGCTGTATCAGACGACCCCTAGAAAACATTTCAAGGACTGCTCAATCGCTAACAACCCTAACCTAGTCGATACATATCTTGTCTTCACCTGACAGTACCAATAGAATTGTGGTTCTTGTGATGCTTCTCGACAAGGTTCCGATTGCGTGTTGATGCAACAATACCAAGTCATCGCCTACGCGTCACGTTGATTAAGGGATCATGAGAAGAGACATTGAGCTAGGTACAGTAGTTGTGCGTTGAAGATTTGGCATCATTACTTATATAGGAAAACACTGCATGATCTTTATTGATCACAAGGGTTTATAGCACACCGTTAATCAGAAGGACTTAAACATGAGATAACTAGATGGAATGAGCTACTGAATGATGACGACTGTAAGATTAAGTGTCACCTGGACATTGCAAGCGTTGTAGCAGACGCCTTGAGCCGCAAGGATCGCACAAAGCCTCTAAGGGTGTGAGCCTTACAGATGACCATGAAGACGATTCCCGCTACTCGGTTTCGCGAAGCTGAGCAAGAGATGCTCAAACCAGAGACCATTCGAGCTGAAGCATTACGTGGAATGGAAGTGCGATTCTTGCCTAAGGTAAACGCAACATTTTACTTCATGGAACGACCTTGGGTTTCGTTTCACGGCATTTACGTACGCTTATGTTGGGACAAGGCTCATAGGTCAAGGTACTCGATCCACCCTGGATCCGCCAAGATGTACCAAGACTTGAAGGATTAGTATGAGTGGCCCAAGATGGAAGCTCCTATACCTGCTCATGTGGGTAACTGTCTTACTTGTGCCAAGGATAAGACAGAATACAAGAAGCCATCAGGCTACTGCAACAGCCTGAGATTCCCATATGGAAGTGGGAAAGAATCTCAATGGATTTCATTACAAGCTACCAAAGAATCCAAAGAGTTCACGGTATGATTTGGGTGAGTATTGATCAACTCACCAAGCCTGCACATTTCCTACCAAACAGTGAGGAGGACCGCACAAGGAAATTAGCAGAGATTTAGCCTAGAAAGGTTGTGGCACGTCGCGGAGTGCCTATTTCTATCTTGACCAACCGAGATGGTCATTTTTATTGCCAAAGATATAGCAGATGATTCAGAAGGCGTATGAGTCACGATTGAACCTCAGTACTACATTTCACCCTCAGACGGACGACCAGAGTAAACGAACAATACAGACTTTGGTAGACCTTCTATGTGCTTGTATGATAAACTTTGATGAAAAGATGGATTACTCACTAGCCCTTAGTGGAGTTTTCCTACAATAATATTTATCACCCCACCGTTTAGGTCATCTCGCGCAAAGGTTTATAGGAACGTAAGTATCGGTCCCCTTTGTGTTAGGCAGAGACCAGGGATAAACGATTTACTTGCCCGAGATGGTTCAGGAAACTACAGACAAAATCGATCGGATACGTGATCGTATCAAGTCAAGCATGTGGTATATAGAGAATCGACGCCGGCAAGCGGCGGAAACCCTTGGAATTTGAGTTTGGAGAGATGATATTATTGAAAGTCTCGCCTTGGGAAGGCATGGTATGATTTGGAAAGCGTGGGAGGTTGGATCCACGGTATATTAGACCTTTCGAGATCCTGGAAAGGATCGGGACCATTGCTCACGACCTGAAACTTCCAGAAAAATTCAGCAGTGATCACGACACGTTTCACGTGTCTAGTCTTTAGAGGAGTCTGACTCTAGGATCAGTCGTTATTCCCGCAAACAGGATTCACATCAACGAAAAACTCCATTTTTTTAAAGAACCCGTTAAGGTTGCAGACTGGAAGTCCGCAAAACACGGAGAAGTCGTAATTGATTTGATAGAGTTCGTTGAAATTCATATCATGGCCCAGAGTTTACTTGGGAACATGAAGACCAAATTAAGCCTAAGTGACCACATTTGTTTCACAACTCCCCTGTGACCGATGGCAAAGCTTGAATTTCGGGACGAAATTCTTTTAACGGGGGGAGAATGTGACAACTGACACTTTTCCATGCATTCCGTATAATAATTAAACAGTAATCTGTGCTTTAATAATTGTGCATGATCTAGTTTACAAGACGAATGAAATTCTGATTTCTGTTATATACATACAATGGCATTTCTTGTTGCAAGACTTTTATCATTACTACATGCAACACAATATAGTTCTATTAATGCACAGAACAGAATTAGCACAGTTATCAGACAAACTAGAAGTACTGACGGGAGTTCAATACTTAGACATACATGATGTTAAGACACAAAATGAGCCCCAGGACCAAGTGTTACACTAGTATAGTGTGTAGGAAAGTAGGGATTACAAAACTGCCTTCCTAGTGATGACATAGGTACCGGAAAGTGCCAGAAACACACTAAAACTGCAAAATTCTGCAGAAAATAAACAAATTCAGCAAAAAATCATCTTTTAACATCTGAATATAATGCAGAAATGTGATTTAATGGTCCAGAATACTTTCCTAAGTGTCGGGAATCAAAACTGTCACAAAACACAACATAAAGCACACTAAACATCGCAATTTAGCACTTTAACGAACAGTAATGAACCGAACAACCGGACACTAACCGAAACACCAAATTTTCACTAGAAGCATTGTTTTAGTGTCACGAAGCTAGTTATGGTCACCGAACATCATAACACATTCTAAAAACACTAAAACACATATAACCCTAACTAAAGCCCTTGACTTCTAACTAGATAGTATAACTAGAATTAAACCACAACTAGACCCCCCTCATAACCGGTTAGACAAGGGGCCCACAAGGAGATTTTTTTTAATAATTTATTAGATATTGTTGGAAGATTTAGAAACATATTATCCTATGAACTAATAATTGTTGGAAGGTTATTATTTATAACCACAAGTCCATCCTCCAATTCATTTCATCTTCTTCAACTCACCAAAAAACTCTCCATCATTCCACCATACCTACGGGTCCCTCACACACACACCACACTTCCATTTTCAACTCAAACTCAACCATTCCAAGGTGATCTAGAGGTGTAAGAAGCTAAGTTAGGAAGCTTGGAGGCCTTGGAGATTGAAGGACCTTCACTATTTGCTTTTAACCACCTTGTTTATCATTTTCTTCATCTTGAGTTATTCCCTAGCCCTTGTGCTAGTAGTAAGCCTCTTATAACTTGTTCTTACTTCTCATTTTGATGGTTAATAGATTATGTAAGTTGTTAAACATAATGATCATGAAGAAACATAAGCATGAACACTAACATAAAGCTTAAAAAGATAAGAATCTATGTTGTTTTAGTGTATGTATGAATCTTGATTGTTGATTTTTTGTGAATATGATGTTGATCATCATAAGAAGCTTGCTAGATTGTGATTAAACACATGATCTAGCAAGTTAGAGGATGAATCTTGTGAGAAATCAAAATAATCATCCTTTATGTTAAACATGAACTTGAAAATAAATTTGTTTTAGGGTATGATGATTTGTGATACATGTTATAAGTCTTGAAAATAAAGGATTTCAAAGATAATATTTTCAAGAGAACAAAGTTATTTACAAGATTTACAAGATCATGATTTTTAAAGAAACTAATCATATATTTAGTGATAAATCAAGTATGGAAACATGTTATTAACAAGAGAAATACAAAAGAATTATTTTTGGAAAAATCATCTTGTAAGTTGTAAAGGACTAGATTTTGCAAGAATGTGATTATTAAATAAATAACCATGTTTTAGAGGGCAAGTTAACCTACCAAATAACATACTAAGTTACTACAACTTTTTACAAAATTTCAAGTTCATGTCAAAGTGTAAATTGCATATTTAAAGCGTATGGTAAATCAAGAATGATTTGTTGATGATTGATGATAATTTATAAAAGAAAATGATATGCTTTGAAAGCATGGAAACCTCCATTTTAAGGGGAAACTATGGCAAAATTTTTCTAAAAATATAACACTTAGAAAAATTATTTTTAAACAAATAATTACAAGTATATTTTAAACCATAAAACTTTATATAAAGTTTGCCATAATTTTTGTCACGAGATTATAAGTATTGGAGGTTGGTTTTTGTAAATAAAAGTGACTAAATATGTATTTAGGAAATATATATTTAGATGTCACCATGTGTGTGATTATTTGTATATTATGTGTATTATTTATATTATTTTAGTGCTTGAAATAATATAACTCACCGAAATACCACGAAATTACAATCCAAAATACTACCAAAATTCCAAGAAATAAATACATATTTTATACCCAAAATATTGGTGAAACCGAACAACGAATATAACTTACATAAATATTCTGGAATTAAAGTCATAAGTATATTTTGGTAACGGTATTTTGGAAACCAAGAGAACAAAAATATGATTTTCGTGAGTATTATAAAATAAATCATATTTTTGACAAGGAGAAAATATATTATTTTTGGTAAGTAAAAATATATATATTTTCTTGGAATTATTAGAAGATATATTATTTTTGGGAGAAAATATATATTTTCTTAAATAAACTTTGGACGTATTATTTTTTGGTGAAAAATAGATTTATATATATTTTCCAAGTTAGACTTGAAAATATATTATTCTTGAGACTTATATGAAAAGTATAAATATTTTTGCCAAGGAAAAATTCTACATAATTTTTCTATGTAATATTTCTTAAAATATATATTTTGGAAATATGTATTGATGTAATTTTATTAGAAATATTATTCCGGAAAGGTTAATACAAAACTTAAGTATGAGATACTTAATAAACACAATAAAAATACGTATTCTCGTACGTATAACAATAAAAATACGTATTCTTGTACGTATAATTACACACCAGAATACGCCATCGATACTTGGCAAAAATATAGAAGGATAAGAATACGAATACAAATACACCCATCCTTAGGGAGTTATACAAATACATAAACTTGACAAGTTAAAATGTATTATTTTAACTAATATTCCAAAGTTCATAAATATAATTTAAGTTAAAATATTTATTATTTTAACAAATAATTATATAACTTGGAATAATATTAAGGACACAAAGAAACATAACTCAAAGACACTAATTAATACTAAGTCAAGGCACGACCCGCTCGTCTAATAGACCGTAGTACGTTGTAGGTAGTCGTGCACACTAGTAGCAGCTTGAGTTACGTCGGATTGAAGAACGCAAACTTGTGAGTTCATGTCCCCCTTTTCTCTTAACTGTTTTCGGATTTATAACTCTCGGGGGTGGAATACATGTTGCATACGTTTAAATGGTATGAATTGGCTATGAAATGAATTATAGATCATGTGAGCATAGATTGAAATTGAAATGCCATTAACTCTTAATTATGGACGAAGGTTAGATCTAACGGGTACGGCGGAGCCCCACTCATGGTCCTTATGTGACCATTTGAGTGCTTTGGTGTCCCAGTCGAGGTAAATCGACAACGGCCAAGGGTAAAATTGACACAGTCAAGGTAAATTGACACAATTGAAGGGAAATTCAACACAGTCGAGGGAAATCGACGAGGGTATAAGCCTACTCATATTAAGTGCTCCCTATGTCTTCACACACTTTAATGTCCTTGCAAAACATTAATTTGATCTGTTCATAGATGCTTTTCATACTTGTTTTCAAAAGAGTCTCTCAAACTTTTACAAGTCTATCAGTATTTATGCAAAACGCATGAACTCGCTCAACTTTTGTTGATGTTTTCCAAAATTACATGTATTTCTGGTAACAAGTAGGATCTTGGGCGCTAGTGTTGTTTCTAGAAGTAAATTCCAAGTTTAGATGTCATCCACTTTTGTTGATTTGAAACTTAGTTGAAGGTTGTGTTGTTTGAAACTTAAATAACTGGTGTTTGTAATATTTTAAACTTAATGAATGGATGAACATCATTTTGATCATATAGTTGTTTATTATGATTGAATGCAATGATATTGAACAAGTCACACATCATACGCTTCCGCAAAAGTCAGGGTGTGACACTCACATGATCTAACAATTCATTCCTTAGCTAACCATACCATATGCAAATGTTTGTAAACAATTTGTAACATGTACTTCACCCACGAAGTTATAAAACCGAAAACAGTTAAAAGAAAAGGGGGACATGAACTCACAGTCTTGCGTTCTTCGATCAAACAACCCAAAGCTTCTTCTAGTGTGCACGACTACCTACAAACGTACTACGGTTTACTAGACGGGTGGGTCGTGCCTTGAGCTTAGTCTTAATTAGTGTCTTTGAGTTACGTTGCCTTGTGTCATCAATATTATTCCAAGTTATATAATTATTTGTTAAAATAATAAATATTTTAACTTAAATTATATTTATTAAATTTTGGAATATTAGTTAAAATAATATATTTTAACTTGACACATTTATGTATTTGTACATTTATAACTTCCCAAGGATGGGTGTATTCATACTCGTATTCTTAAACTTGTATATTTTTGCCAAGTATCGGTGGCGTATTCCGGTGTATGTCTATACGTATGAGAATACGTATTTTTGTTGTGTTTATTAAGTATTCTTATACTTAATTTTCGTATTAACTTTTCCGGAATAATATTTCTAATAAAAATTTACCAATATATATTCTCAAAATATATATTTCAAGAGAACTTACATAGAAAAATTATTTATAATTTTTCTCTTGGCAAAAATAATTGTATTTTCATTTAAACCTTAAAAATAATATATTTTCAAGTTTATCTTAGAAAATATATATAAATCTATTTTTCACCCAAAAATAATGTATTCTAAATTTGTTTGAGAAAATATATATTTTCTTCCAAAAATAATATATCTTCTAATAATTCAAGAAAACATATATATTTTTCTTTACTAAAAAATAATATATTCTCTTCTTCTAAAAAATATGATATATTTTTGTAATAATAGTAAAAATCATATTTTTGTTCTCTTGGTGTCCAAAATACCGTTTACCAAAATATACTCATGAATTTAATTTCGGAATATTTATGTGAGTTATATTCCTTGTTCGGTTTCTCCAATATTTTGGGTATAAATTCTATATTTATTCTCTTGGAATTTTGGTAGTATTTTGAATTGTATTTCTTGGTATTTTGGTGAGTTATATTATTTCCAAGTCCTAAAATAATATAATTAATACACATAATATACAAATATTCACACACATGGTGACATCTAAATATATATTCCCCTAAATACATATTTAGTCACTTTTATTATCAAAACCAACCTCCAATATTTTGTAATTTTGTAACAAAAATTATGGCAAACTTCATATGAAAAATCATGGTTAAAATATACTTGTAAATATTTGTTTAAAAATATTTTTCTAAGTGTTTAATTTCTAGAAATTTTTTTGCCATAGTTTTCCCTTAAAAATGGAGGTTTCCATGCTTTCAAAGCATATCATTTTCTTTTATAAATCATCACAATCAACAACAAATCAAACAATACTTACCAAGTGCCATAAATCAAACATTAATCACTACTTCATGAACTTGAAAAATTATAAAAATTTGTAGTAACTTACTAGTGTGTTTAGTATGCTTAGTTACCCTTTAAAGTGTGGTTGTTTATTTAAAAACATCATTCTTGAGGAATTTAGATCTTTACAACTTGTAAAATATTTTTCTAAAATATTTCTTCTTGAATTTTTCTTGTGAAATACATGCTTCTATACTTGATTAACCACTATATGTGATTAGTTTCTTTAAGAACCAAGTTCATGTAAATCTTGTATTCTAACTTAGTTTCTTGAGAAATTAGTTTTTGAAATCAACCATTTATATGATTTACATCACACTTTGATCATCATTTTTCAAGAAAACATTTTATACTTCAAGTTCATGCTTTTACATAAGGATTATCACTTTGATTTCTAACATAAGCATCCTCTCATCTTGCTAGATTATGTCTTTAATCACCATCTAGCAAGTTCATATGATGTTTAGCATCATAAACACAAGTAATCATCAATCAATACTCACACATACACTTAAACAACATGTATTCTTATGATTTTTAGTCTTATGTTTAAGATTTATGTTCTTGATCAATTGTGTTCTTCATGATTATTTACTTGTAACATCTTTTAACCAACTAAATAAGATGTAAAATGAGATGAAGGTGATCTTACTACTAGCTCAAGGCTAGGGATGAACACAAGATGAAGATGAAGATGAATGTGATGGTTAATAGCTTGTAAGAGAGGTCCTTCAATCTCCAAAGGCTCCTAGCTTCCTTGTTATGCTCCTTACACCTTTGTATGAGTAGAGAATGGATGAAAGTTGAATGAAAGTGATGGTGGTGGTGCTTGGTGTTCTCGGCCGAAGACAAAGGAGATGAGAGAGGAGAGGAGTGTGTGTGTGTTGGTGATGATAGGAATGAAAGATAATGAAGGCACTTGTGGTTTTTATCTTTAACTATCCAACATGTTGTGATCTATTGTGTAAAATGTTTCATGGACCCATAACAATATCACATAAACAATTAAAAGAAATCAAGGGTGGGCCACCCTTGTCTAACCGTCCAACAAGGGGGGGGGGGTCTTGGTTAGCTTGTAAATGTTAGTTAAGTTATCTAGTTAGATTTTAAGTGATTTAGTTAGGTGTTTAGTTATTAGGATGTTATATGGTGTGTTATGATGTTCGGGGACCATAGCTAGCTCAGAAATGGTAAAACAATGCTTCTAGTGAAAATTTGGTGTTTCGGGTAGTGTCCGGTTGTTCGGTTGGTTACCGGTTCGTTAAGTTACTAAACTATGTAGTTTAGTGTGCTTTATGTTACTTTTTGTGACAGCTTTGATTCCCGACACTTAGGAAAGCATTCTGGACCATTTAACCATATTTCTGCATGATATTAAGTTGTTTAAATGCTGAATTTTGCTGAATTCTGCAAAATTCTCCAGTTTATGTGAGTTTTAGGCACTTTCCGACACTTAAACTATCACTAGGAAGTCAGTTTTATGATCCTTACTTTCTTACACACTATACTAGTGTAACTCTTGGTTTCTGGCTCATTCTGTATCCAAATATTATGTCTGTCTATCTACTGAACTTCGTCAGCATTTTTCTGATTTGTCTGATAACTGTGCTATCTTTGTTTCGTGCATCATTTGAATCAATAAGTGTTGCATGCAATAATGATATGACATTTTGCAATATACGATGCACATGTATGTATGATAACAAAATCAGAAAACACTTCATGTCATTAATTGTAAATCAGCACAGTCATTAAGTTATAACTATTGTTTAATAATTGTACGGATACATGCAAATTTGACAATTGTCACAAGCTTCGTTTCGGTTATGGTCTTTGGATATTCTCGTTCAAGACTTTACATGGATAGGAGACTTGGATTGTGAAGATTATCAAGAACTTAGGATCCAAGTTTATAAAGAAGTATTTGGTCCAATTTTATCCGAGGTTATATGATCATCAACATATATCTGAGCTTAACATAACTCATGGCGTCCGAGTTTATTCAAACACATGGAGTCCGAGTTTCTCATGGTGATCATTCTGAGTTTCTTGATTAATTAAGGAGATCCGAGTTTGATGATACATCATGGAGTCTGGGTTTTATTAGAGTTCAAGTGAATAGTCTGAGTTTCTCACATTCTTAATGTTCGAGTTTATCAAGGATTTGGGAGTCCGAGCTTGTGGTTATCACAACATGTCCGAGTTTCTTCAAGATGTTGATGTCCGAGTTTTTACTAGATGATATCCGAGTTATTCCAAGATATGGGATCCGAGTTTGCTTCATACAAAGCATATCCGAGTTTGTGAAACATCAAGCATATCCGAGTTTATCTTGGCACAAGGAGTCTGAGTTTGCGTAATTTATTATGTGTCCGAATTTATCTTTGTAATATTGTCCGGGTTTTGTTTATAATGTACGTGGGCCTAGCCCAGTCTGCATGTGTGGTATAAAAACACTGTGCACTAGGGTTTTAGGTAGACGTCAGAGAAAAGACCGCACTCATTCAGAGAGAGCAGTGATTGAGAGCTTTTGTGAGAGAATACACAGAGAGTAGTTGTGAGGTTCTAGGGATCTTGAATGATTATAAAAACTTTGTTTTGATAATCATAGAAGATTAGTTTAATAATATTTTGCATTGTGTTCTTCATCTTTCTTGTTTCTGTGTTTTGTGTGATCTGTCAAGGGGATTCCGCACCCTTGATTGATTGTCAATCTCGTTACGATCCACATGATAGGGACCTACAATTGGTATCAGAGCATCTGCTCTTATTGTACAGTTCGAGATTAATACACATAAATCAAATTCTCCTTTTTTTTCTTTTGGTTGAAAAGTTTCTGCCGTTATCATCTTTTTGGTTATTAGGGTTTCTAAATTTGTGGGTAAACATACATTATAGTGTAGTCACCGTTTTGCGTTTTGCCAAAAACACACAAGTTTCGGAAGTACGGAATACTCCGGATTTGCACTGTTCGGATTAGACAATATCTGATCCACATTAACTAAAATTCCCGGTTATTCATCTTCGGATTTATCAAGGTACTGAAGTGACTGTCCGGCTTTTAACATGATTGTTTCGTGGTTCGCTCTCTGGTCCTGTTTCCAGATTTATTAGACATTCAGGTTTTGGATTTGATCATATCCTTGTGTACGGGTTTTAACTTTGATTGTCCAGATTTAATATCAAGTTTCAGGTCTCTGGATTTTAGACCTTAGTATAGTCCGGGTTTTATATTTCAAGGAACAAAGATTTCCGTGTTAGTGAGTCCCGCATTATACAAGGTTCCGGGTTTCTTTTTTTAAAGGGGTCCATATTTATAGGCTTAAGAGTCTTAACAATTTCTTGATTTAATCTAATTTTCCGAGTTTACACCTTGAGTTCCGAGTTTAATGTCCAGAGTTATACTTCACTAGATTCTTCCGAGTTTACACCCTTTCAGGATAAAATTTCTGGTTTTTGTTTATTCCGGGTGTTATTACCAGATTCTTCCGGATTTATTATTTTTAAAAGTGTCTGATCTTATTAAATTCTCTAGTGTCCGAACTTATCAACACTCCGAAAATAAGCAAGTTGTCCATACTTATATATTCAGAGTTTAGAGATTGGGGGTTCCAAACTTGCTAGCTTTGTCCGATATTAAAGATTTTGTTCCGAGTTTCATCATTTAGTCCGAACTTGTGTGTATCTGAATTTCTCTAGATTCCAGATTTATAAGTCTCCGATTTTATTTTAAGCACTTGATACATTAGTACAAATTTGAAAAGTATTCAGAATTTATGAGTTGTTCAGTTGGGGATTTTCAGAACTTGTGAACTTAAAATATTCTGTATCTGCTGAGTTAAGGATGTCGAATACGTCTAATCTTAATGAACAGCTAAGGATGGAACACGAAGTTGGTACTACGAATAAACTGCCTAAAATGATGAAGGTAGAAAATTATCTCACATGGAAAGACCGATTTCAGTCGTTTATTGAATATCAGGACACACGGATGTGGATCTGTATTCAGGATGGATACGTGAACCCAACCCACGACTTTGAAGGCAGACAACGTGTCACTCCCTACGTCAACATGTAGGATGCTGGAAAGAAAATGTATGAAGCCGAAAAGAGAGCCTTGGCTATGATAAAACTGTCTTTACAAGATGGCATCAAACATACTTTCAAGAGGTACACTTCTTTGAAAGAGATGTGGGATGTGCTTGAAAAGAGGTATGAAGGAAACGCTGATATGAAGAAAAACAAGGTTGATTCATTGAAGAAGTAGTTTGTTGTTTTTAAGTGTATGAGAAATGAGTCGCTTGAAGATATCATCACAAGATATTATCATCTAATGTCAGAGATGGATAATTATGACATAAAGGGTTACACTGACATAGAGATAAATGATAACCTGCTCGATGCTCTACCTGCTAAGTGGGATATCTATATGCTCATGATAAAGGGGGAACCTGATTATGAGACTAAAAAGACCTAGAAGATGTTGTTGGAAAATTGAGAGCTTATGAGCTCAACATGAAGAATAAGGAAACGAGATATGATCAGGTTCAGGATCCAGGAGTGTTGGTGCATATGTATGTCAACTTCGTCTTGTATCGAGTCTTGTAATAGAATTGATAGATCAAGTTATGTAGTTCGAGAGAAACGGAAAACAGGTCGGAACCAGCAGGTTCACACGAACTGACCAGTTTGCGACCTGGTAGTGCGTGGTTCGTGCGACCTGGAACTAGTATAAATAAGTGACTTGTGATTTCATTTGTAACCGTTGTGATTCCGGTAGCGAAGCTCTGCTGAAGTGTCTCCAGACCTGTAATCACTATCAAATCAATACAAGAGATAGTTAAAGTGATTCTTAGTGTTAATCAAGCTGCAATCATGTCCGAATCATTGAATTCTGCATTTGGTTTGGATTAGAACTCTTCTGATCGACTCAATGATCCTACAAGTGGTATCAGAGCTCAGGAGGAGGAGTTCTTACCATTTCAGCTTGATTTCATCAAGAAAAACTGATTTATTCTAATTTCTACTCATTCTTCTACACTTTTCATCAAATTAACTGAGATATCACGGATAAAATGACCTGATTTTCACATATAACACGTAAAACTGAGTTTTAATCAATCCTTGAAAAAATCAGAACCTAATTCGACCTAAAACTTGAAAAAATTATGAATTTTTGGTCCGAAATCGCGTGAAAAACCCCCAGTTCGTGTGAGTTCAGATTGTTTGGATATGAACCAGGTCGTGCGAAGTGCTCCAGTTCGCACGAAGTATACAAGATATAATCGATTTCAAATCAATCTAAACGACAGTTAAAATGAATCCTAGTGTTAATCAAGCTGAAATAATGTCCGAATCATTGAATTCCGCCTTTGGTTTGGATTAGAACTCTTCTGATCGACTCATTAGATCGATTCAACGATCCTACGAGTTGAGAACCAGGTCGTTTAGGTTTGAACCAGTTTGCAAGAAGTGACTTAGAGGTTCAGTTCGTTTGAAATTGAACCAGGTTGTACGGTCTGACCCAGTTCGCACGAAGTGAATTATTGTCAAGTCGTTTGAACATACTTCCAGTTCGCACGAGGTGGTTCAGAATTTAAACCCAGTTCGCACGGTGTGATCCAGACCGTGTGAAATCCAGTTCGTTTGAAGCCTCAGGTCGTTTGAATCAGCTTGTTTGATTCCAGATCGTTTGAAAAGTATCCAGCTCGCTTGAACATTGTGTTTTTGGAAACCTTTTTACCGAAACATGGAAAATGAGTTTTACAACGCCTTTGCTACTGCACCAGTTGCTCCAGTTACAATTGCTGAGACTGTTGGTATTGAAAATGAAACAGGAACTTTCCAAAAGCCTCCAAAGATTATGTACATTGAGGACTTTAAAGGATGGCAAGATCGTTTTGAAAACTGGGTGCAAGCTAATAAGTTTGATGCATGGGTTTCGTTAGAGAAAGATTACACTAAACCGAAAGATGATCTTGAAAATGAAAAACCATTAAGTCAATTTACACCGGAAGAAAAATTAAGATACACCAGTGAAAAAGTGATGATTAGCATTCTCCAACAAGCGGCAAAAGAAGATATTTTCGTTTTGCTTCAACATGAGGGAACTGCTAGATCAATTTGGACAACGTTGATTAAAAAGTTTAAGGGTAGTGCTGAAATGATAAAAAATAAACGAGCATTACTAAAAAAATCTTTTGATATGTTTACAGCTTTTGAAGGTGAGATGACTAGGAAGATTATCGAGAGATATTGTCATCTTGTCTAGGAAATGAAAAGATTGGACATCAAGAAAGAAGATGAAGAATGGGTTGATAAGCTAGCTGATGCGTTACCACAGAATGAATGGGGAACATATCTGTTGATTTTAAAGCATAACCGACAATCTGAAGATATGAATTTGTGTAAGTTCATTCAGAAGCTTGAAGAACATGAATTGGTTGTTCAGAAAACTGCTATCATGAAGAATCCGGGTGCTCAACAAGATGTTAGTCTATACTATAGAGGATGCAAAGTTGAGACTACTCCGAGTCCGAAGATTCAGACTGCTTTCAGTGCTGATGGTACTTCCGGAACAAATGCTAGCACTACAACTCAGAGTGGTAGAAATTCTTCATCTTATTCAAGCTTTGAACCAAAATTTTCAACACCAAGATCTCAAACACAAACTTCACTAAACTTTAATGGTCAAGTTTTGCAATGCAATGTTACATTAAATATTCAAAATGGTCAAAATTTCTCTCCAGATATTGCGAAGCAACACATGGCATCACTTGCTACTATGTTAGAGTCGTATGAAAGCTTGGTTGCTGGACGAATTGGCAATCCGATGCTCACTAAGGAGGATTATGATCAGATTGATTCTGAGGAACTTGAGTTGATGGACATTAAGTGGTGTTTAGCTAGTGTTTTGAGAAGAGCAGAAAAATTCAAACAAATCACTGGTAGAAATGATCTTTGTGAAGCTGCTACATCTCAGCTAGGTTTTGACAAATCGAAGGTTACTTGTTTTCGTTGCAGAGAAAAAGGGCATTTTAAACGAGAGTGTACTAACAGAGAAGCAACCGGAAGACAAGATCCGTTTGGAAACAACGATTATCATAGAAAAACAATTTATCATCAGGTTGCTTAACAACCATATCAACAACAATCTTCACACTCACGTACTATTGAAGGATTTAATTGGGATAATTATGATCCTAACCGAACTTCAGTTTCTAAAGAGTTTGTTGCTTGAATCTTTGAAGACTCAACCTCAGGAGAAGAATCAGTCAAATCTAAGAATCGTCATAGAAGACAACCGATTTTTAAATCTTCAGGAAGTGATGAAGACACTGATGATGAGGAAGAGTATATTAATAAAGCTAGAAAACAATTGGATCCTTACAGTTTTAATTTGTTTTTTGCAGATAAAATCGAGATATTGAAAGAGAAAAAGGCTGCTAGACAGAAGAGAGAAATGGAAGCAAGAAGGATTGCTGAAGAAAATGCAAAAATTGAAGAAAGAAGGGTTGCTGAAGAAAAGGCAAAAGCTGAAGAAAAACCGACGGAGAAAGTCGAGGTTGAAGAGAATGAAGTGAAGATATAAGTTGAGAAAGAACCAATGGTGATTGAAAAAGTGGTGGAGAAAATAGTTGAAAAAATCGTCGAAGTTGAGAAAATAGTTGAAGTTGAAAAGATTGTAGAGGTTGAAAAACCTTGTGCAAAGTGTTTAGTATCGTGCGAAGATTGTGCTGAGAAAGATACAAAGTTGGTTGAATTGGAAAAGCTCAAAGAGAACTTACTGCACAATGTGAGGAGCATAAAGGAGTCATATGATCTCCTAAGCAGTAAAGTGAACTTGTAGAAAGGAGCTTGTGATGAGGATATTCAGATGAAAAATCTTCTAAAAGCAACAGTTCTTCAAAAGCAAACTGCAATCAATGGATATATTGAGATAAATGCTGAGCTGAAACAAGAATTGGCAGCAATGAAGATTGAAACAAAAAGAGTGAACAATTTACTTCGAAGTTATCAAAGTTCGGAGTATGTTATTGATCGCATCTATCCTACCATGGCAGCTCATAAATTTGCAGATGATGAAGATAATTCTGGTAAGAAAAATGGTTTGAAGTATAACAGAGTTCCAAATCCAATGTGGGATGGATATACCCCCCGAGATTTTGAAAAAGTGGCTGAAGCACTCAATCCGAATCTGAAATCCGAGTCTATCAATGGATTACCAGATAATATTGATGTCACCTTCACAGCGTCTGACACTGATCACAAGTCCGAGTTAATTAAGAAAGTGGTCGATCAGGTGTTGGATAAAGATGAAGAGTCAAAGTCAGAATCTAAATCGGAAAATTCGAGTTCACTAGACAGAAGTTCGAGTACACCAGTCAAAAGGGTTTACAATAAAGATTTTCTGATGTCACAAAATAATTTGAATGACGAAACATTTAAAGTAGCATATACTTTGAATGATTCAGACAAGTTATATTCTGATGAAGAATTTCCAATAAGAAGTGTTAAAACTGAAATGATTAACAAGGTTTTCAAATTAACAGAAATTAATATTTCTAAAATAAAAGATGTAAATCTTATTGAAAAACCTAAAAGATACACTTCAAGAGTTCAACAAAGATTGAACAAGAAAAAGGGTTACAGTTCTGGTTTTGGTTATCAAAAGAAACCAAACCATAACAGTAATTTCAAAAAGAAAGGATCCGGTTTCATTCCACCCGAAAATCATAAAAATGATAAAATTTATAAATAAAAAACTAAATTTGTTTCAGGAGCAAGTTCAAAAGAAGAGAAGGAGAAACCTTTCTGGAAACAGTCAAACAAGGAGTTTCTCGCTGAAAAGCAAAAGAATATGTTGAAAGAATCTGAACAGAGAGTTGAAAGAAGAACCTGTTTCAAATGTCAAGAGGTTGGACACATTGCTTGGAATTGTCCAAAGTCCACCAACACAAAACAAGGAGTTTCTTCTAACTCTAAATTGAAAGAGAAATGTGTTGATAAACAGGAACAACCAATAGAAAAATTTAAAGAGTTCAAAAATTCGACTATCAAAGTTGGTGAAAGTTCGAAACATTTTTACAAAAGAAGAGCAAATTTGAACAAACAAAAATGGATTGCTAAAAAATCAGAGGTTGTTTCTGGCAATGAATCTGATTCGTCAAAGTCAGAGGAGCCACATGTTGTGCTAAAAGATGAGAATTTCGTTCCAACAATGGATGATGAAAACTTTCCACCATTGTCAAACGCAAACTTGAAATCAATTGGTAAGATTGAGATTTTAGATCAATTCTTCTCTGACAAGAAAGAATTTGATGCTGAAAATGCTTTTAATGGCAAAGTGTTACACATTTTTGGAAAGATGGCTGATGGGAAGGTGAAAGGAGTAAAAGAGTTTTATGAATCAAAAATTGTTAAACCAAATGCTGATGGTTCACCCATGATTGATCAGGCATGGGTGAGATTCTTTAAGAAGTAAAATCCTGACTTGCCGGAGCTCCCAAGTTGGTAATCGTGGAGCATGAATCGGCATCATTCTTGATTTTTTTTTTGTGAAAATATACAAGTGTTAGGATTTTACAAGTGGTTAAAAGAAAAAAGGGATTCATTCATAATCTGTTGAAAGAACAAAATGATGAATTATACCCCGATCCTACAAGTGGTATGTGAATTCAACAACACTAATTTTTCCGGAAAAACCATTTTGATTAAAACAAACTTAAGTGTTTTGAAATCATAATGGGAAAATAGTATGTTGTCAGGGGGAGTTCTGATTGTTTATGCCAAGTGGATGGCGAATTGAAGCATTTCACATCAGTTTGTCAGTTTACTTGTACAGTTTATTGCATTTACATTTTCAAATTTTCCTTGAAAATCAAAATTGAAACATATTTTGATTTTAGGGGGAGTAAAAAATTTAAAAATTTAGAAAATTTGAAAAAGCCAAAAACATCGAAAAATTCAAAAATGAGTTTTGTTGTGAAAAAGAGGAAATGATAGTACATGTGACAACTCGTATTGCAAACCTTTTCTTTGTACTTTGATGTAACGTTTGTGGAACATTATGTGATTATGTGAACTTGTGATTAAATTGAATGTTATGTTATGTTATATGTTTATGTGTATAATGAGCCGATCGCACAACACTATTCGAATTGCACAAGCCTTCGGGCTTTGGTCCTTTACAACTCTCGGCCCACTCCTCACTTGAACCGAATGAGCAGCCCATAGTGGTGGGTTCGGCCCACCTCTCACACGCATAACCTCATGAGGAGGTCAACACTTCTCATTTGTTGCAAAATCACATAACACACAAAACCCTAGTGCTCTCTTCCTTCTCTCTAGAACTCGACGGCAACAACACCCCTCTTCCTTCGAAGCTTTTGATTCGGATCCCTCTCATCTCATCTTTAACCGGTTAGTGTTTCATGATTTATGTTTTGTTGAATGATGTTATGATTCCATGATTTGATGTAATGATTAAGTGATGGACAATGATGTTTATGTCATAATGTTAATCTAAGAACCGAATGGATGCAAGTAATCGGTCGTATATGTGTTTAAATCCGAATGGTTTGATTTTGTGTTAGTATGATTTGGATTTGTAGATGTTGAATGAAAACCGAATGCTTGTTAATCGGCTGTGGTAGGTTTACGTTAGGATGATTTAATTGTGTTGTCATGATAGGATGTTGCTAGTGATCGAGAATATGAATCATGTTAATATGGTTGGTGTTGTGATTATTGTTCATGTTTTGATCATGTTAGGGTTCATGAGAATTGATGTTAAAAACACTAGTTTGATCAAATATGTTATGATTGGAAAATGATAGTGTTGTTGATTGATATCTACATAAATGGAAACAATGTAACTGATTAGCATAACTTTCGGATATTAAAACAAATCGCACAAGTTTCCTCTCAATCGCACAAGATCCGATCACATGGAAGCTGATCTGATCGCACAAGTGCATCGCACAAGACGAGGTACAAACACAGAAAGCACATAGTACTGTTTATTTATGCATGATCGCACAAGACTTGTGGATCGCACAAGATGGTGCCGATCGCACAAGGCTTGGGCCTCACACGAATCACATTATTGTTGGGCCTCAAAGCCCAATCCCAGTCGCACAAGATGTTTCGGATCGTACAAGTTGTCCGGATCGCACAAGGACAACTCAGTCGCACAAGTAATGTGAGTCGCACAAGGTTGTTTATCTATGTATTATATTGGGCCGTATGTATATCGGTTGGGCTGGGTAACAAAGCTGGTCGCACAAGATGTATGGATCGCACAAGTTGGACTATTTGTTTATATGTTGGGCCGTGTATATGTATATAGATGTAATTGGGCTTTCTGGTTATCGGGCCGGGTACTATTGGGCTGCTATGGGTGAATCGCACAAGGCAGCTAGACTTGTGCGAGCCCAATCTTTTGAATCATACAAGTATGAGCATGTTATGTACTTGACTATTAATATGTTTGTCATGATCAATACGTGTTTGCAACCTGTTAGCTTATGTGTAAACATACGTGCACTACTTGAACCTAGACCTGACTTGTATGGTAACCATGTTAGGACGTGGTTGACCTCTAGCAGCTCGATTGACCTTTCGTTTATCTGCCGAGCTAACCTAAGGTGAGTTCACACTTTCTACAAAGCATGGGATTCCCAGGGGTTGGGAATGGGTTAAGGAATATGGATTCCTCGTCCTTTATTGGGTAGGACAGTACGGGTTCAGGAATATAATTCCTCGTCCTCTTGGACAGTTTTCACTAGACCAAAACTCTATCACGAAGTCCCTCCTTTTTATATCGACTTAATCGTCGGGCCAATGGCGAGCGGGTCATTAGTTAGATAGCGCTATTTAGGTCTGACAAGCCTCACACCGTGCCGCAGAGGACGGGCGTGAACTAATGGATCTGGGCACGTCAATGATGATAGACATTGACAGTTCAGGGCACATAAACATGACTACAGTCAGCAGTCTATATGGTAACGAGTCTAGTATATACATGGGGTAGCTCCCACGGCCGAAAAGCCAGATAACTAAACATGGGGTAGCCCCCACGGCTGGATTGCCAGAGTAATCGGGAATAAACAACTCACGTTTTCAATTATGGGGTAACCCCCACGGCAGGATGCCAGTTAAAGGAAACTGTTTTCGAAACAACTTAAAATAAACACCCAACTGTGAACTCGCTCAACATTATTGTTGACTTGTTACTACATGCTTTGCAGGTCAATAGGTACTTAGCTGGAGCTTGCATGGGGAAGAGTCGTTGTGGGACATGGACAGCTGTGTGCCATGTTAAACTTTGAAACATTTAAACTTATATTTTGGTTTTGGATTTAATCGTTATGCTTCTGCTTGCAACTTAAACTATGTTTTGTTTGGACACCAATTGTATTGGTTGAACTTTATAATTACTTACTTGCTTGTTCAATATGATTGGTGGTTGGATCCTGGTCAGTCACGCCTCCAAGCGGTGATACTCCGCAGGTGGGTTTTGGGGGTGTGACAGTACATCAGTAGACAATCACAGTACACTAAAGAATTGGAAAGTTAAAATGTGATAAACGGTCTCAGTGATGATATGCCAGTAGGTTTTTACACGCTTAGTAGATTGTTGTCGAGATATAAACCTAAATTTCAAACACTTACTTATTTCGTGGGGAACATCTCTTGGATATATAGGTAACCCCTGAAATCTTGTTTGAAGGGCTTTCTATTTCTGACATACTAGGTCTTTGTGCGTGATGATATCTGGGGTATTATACCAGGACTTCTGATTTTGCGGGAGCAATAGCCTAGTCCTCGTATAATACTTTACACTGCTTTAATCATAAAGCCCACCCTCAGTATAAAAAATGATGAAACATTGAAAAATGCTAATCATGTGCTGTTGAAGAAAATATTCTCTAAAGGGAACACACCGAAAGACGAGCCATCATCTCTCTGATTGAACGGAAGTTCTAGCCTGAGCTCTCATGGCCTCGCATTTACCCTTTACAGATATCATTAGTGTACATTCACATGTAAGACTGAATATAGGAGTCTGGATACGGGAGTATATTCTGAGGTGAGACACGCGAATAAGTTTAAGTTCATTAAAACACTAATCTCGTATCTCGAAACAGTTGAACTTTGTGTGAAAATTTAAAGTAGATCAGTATACTGACAATCTAAGTGAATCGTTTAGAACTTAAGGTGTTTAAAGCTCAATGGTGCTAGTGATTTGTCATAAACTGATATGATCCTCTTACACAAACTCACAAAAAGATGTTTGTATATAGTTTATTTCCTGAAATTCCAAAAAGAGTTTTAAGTGTGTTTTAGCATAAAATTTTGAAAATCCAAAAAGATTTTATTTCATCTTATTTTCGACAACTGATGTTGAAAAGTTGTTTTTCAAAATTCCAAGTGCTAAACATGATGAACAACAATGCATTGGGAGAGTTTATTTGAAAGATATATTTTATTTGAAAAGAGAAAAATTGTATTTTTACAAGTGGTTATCGTGGTTGTGACACCTGTGTCACTTCAACCATCAAACAAATACCAAACCAATGAAATATTGTATTTCATACTTGGGATTTGTAAAAATATGTGTATCATTTGCACATATCAATTTTTGTTCAATTTCAAACTCTAAATCGCTTTCTGGAAGGTTATACGCGCACTAATGCGTAAATATAACCAGTTTAATGCAACAAACACTCTGGAATAGTGACATAGACTTAAAATACCTTAAATAACCTCTACATAACTTAGAAATAAGTTTTGGAAGGTTTGGTATGCCGAAAACAAGTTAATTCGTCTACAGGGACTAAATTTGACAAACTGCGAAAGTATGCCAATTTGAACTGTAACAGACATTCCGGAACATGACCATAAGTTAAACACACCTTAAATATCCTTTATATAGCTTAGAAATAGGCTTTGAGGGGTTCGGTGTGCTAAAATAAACTTTTGGCTCATTCAGGGACTAAAAGTGTCAAAAAGTGCACAAGTTTGCATTTTCGCGCATATCTTACGTTCTGAATATACCCGGATATCCAAAAATTTATGTAAGCATGACTATATTATATTTTAGTGTTTGGCATGAGAAAAATCCATTCGTCGCATCATTTGGATCGTTTTTCGCGCTGATGCGCATTCCGTCGTAATTAAGCGAACATCGCGTTCGTACGACCAAACGAACCAACATCCGACATATTTCTGAGCATGTTTCATGTCCACAATGTTTAGGCAACATTTTAGGGCCTTAAAGTTGGCTTTACGGGCCTTAGAAGTGTCGGGAATGGCCTTAAACACATGCAGAGACTGAAACTGTAATTTCTGAAACTTATTTCTGATCTGCAACTCCCAGGCGGCCCGCCTGAGTTTATATACATCCTGAAGCGGGCCGCGTCCGACTTCCTGACCAGATTAACTGCATTTAACAGCAGTTTGCAGCTGTTTAATCCTCCACCACACACTCACACTTGTCTAGTCAGCTGATAAGAACCCATTTTTAGTCACCATAACATTCCAACACATGTACGCACAAGATTCGATCACATTTTCCAAGAAACGATCCTAACGGTTCGGGTATTCCTATAAATACCCATCCACACCATTGCAAAACTTACAAGAATTTTGATTTGAGAAACTCTAAGTTAAAACTATTGTTTCATACCTGAGATTTTTGAATCGAAATTAGCATTCGGGGACCCTTCGTAAGTATTCTTTCGTTCTTTTATTGCTTTTCGAGTCTTTTAGAGTCTGAAAGTCAAACTTTGTTTGACTTTCTGCATTGACCAGTTTATGGTCAATGCGAAGTTCGTTTGAACTTCGCAACGTGAGTGTAATCACGTTGGTTATAGTCTCTTGGGACTATGCCTACTGATTACCACGTTGTCTAGGGTCGTAGGGTAAGCGATCTAATAAATCGCTTATACCTTCGAACCCGACCCATTTGGTCGATCATTAGGATCCGACCAAATACATTAGGTGACCATAGTAGGTAGGGAATAACCTTCCGAGGTTATACCCTATGGTCGCTTCGTTTGAATAGTTGTATGATAGGTAGTTTATATGCCTTAGGTAAATTACCAGAATACCCTTTTCATGTATAATTGGTAATTAAGCATATGTAACCTAAACTTTTGTCACATAACTGATTATGTAACATGTTAGGCATATAACACTTGTCATAGGACTAGTTAGACGGTCCGAACGCGTTTCACGCGCACGACGCGTTAAAGTAGCATAAGCTTCCTAAACAGGCCGTAATGGGTCGAAAGCACTTAGGTTAGTCTCAATGTAGTATGTAGGCCTTGTTAAACCATATCATATGAGTTCCAATACTCATTTGGTTTACCAAGCCTCATCCTATCCGATCTCCCGATTTAAGTCCGGTTTATTTATATAGTTTTAGATTACCGACTGATTCCGTGCTCCCTCTAGCTTTGTTTGGGTGTTGTTCAAGACCTCTAAGCATTCTCAGGCGAGTACATTATTCCCCTCTTTTACTGTTTTCAACTGTTTTGGGGTGACTCATATGTGCTAAATGTTTTAACAATGATTTCAAGAACGATTACAATGGTTTCAAAAACAATTACAATGTGGTTTCAAGAACGATAACAATGGTTTCAAGAACGATTACAATGGTTTAAAAAACAATTACAATGGTTTCAAGAACGATTTCAATAATGTGAACGAACTTGTTGGTTGTAGTTACATAACCAATGACATTCATTAGCAATGATCAAGCCGACCAGTATTAGGTTATGGTACCATAGGATCTGACAAATCCCGTTGTTCTCTATACCCATGGTTATGTGTGGGTATTTTGGGTAACGACTGAATCTGTAATTATTAATTTACCCTTTGGTAAGGGTTTGTTAAGAACGAGAACGAGTTGGAACGATGAACGAGTCAAGAAGGTTTGAATGTTATTAGAAAATCGACCATAAAGTAGTTTCACAATTAAAACAAGAACGATTTGAACGATTAAAACAACAAGAACGATTTGAACGATTTCACAAAATGTTTTAACGATTGGGTAAGCATTTGGACATGATTTACATTTGATCATGCATTTCCACGAAACATAGTATTGATTTAAACCAAGTTTTACTTCAATACTTTGTTTTGTGCGTTTCACCTATGGTTTAGTTGATGCATTTCACTAGCCATACATATCATTTTGGTTACACATTACATGGTTTACATTTGACACAAACACTTTTGACATTGGTTATACATAAAATGATTTACATCTTGACATGAACATTTTAACATATTATTTCAATACATTTGGAAGTTGGTTTAAACATAGACATCTTACATTGTTGGTTTGGTTTGTGTAAGTGATTAAGTAACGAGGCGTGTGTAATATGATACAAGCATGGTGGATACGCCGCTGGTACTCCCTATATATAAGTGTTTGTATGGTATACATATCGTAGCGTTATTTGAATCATTTTAATTTAAACATATAACATTTTATACAAATAACATACTTTTCACAATACATTGTTGTACAAACAACTTAACTTATACAAACTCATTTTACATGGTTATTCATTTAATCATGCATTATTCTCTTATTTATACATATCATCTGAACTTATTATTTTCAAATGATTTACAAAAACAAAGCAAATTACAAGGTTCATGACTAAACATTTTCTTAAACAGAAGTCATGAATCTTATTTTCACAAAACCTATGTACTCGCCAGCATTTCTTTGCTGACCTCGTTTTCACATGTGTTTCAGGTATTGTTGAAAGATATCGATTGATAAGATGCATGCTCACATAGGACTGGACAAGGCCTTAGTGACTCAATAACAATGATAGACTATGTTTAAATTGTGTAATTAGATTTCCAGACGATGTAATTATTTAATGTTTAATAAAACGAAACACTTTTTGGTATCCATGGTTATGAAACATTAATTCTGTTACAACACTCCCCGACGTTTCCGCCACGTTTTGTATGTTACACGTGGTCGGGGTGTGACAGAAAAGATGGTATCAGAGCCAATGGTTATAGGGAATTAGGTTATTAGTAATGCTTTGACCTAGTCTATAACCTTCTTAGGACCCTAACGCGAGTTTACTTGCGTTTAGTCATAAAACAATACCGTCACCTATCCTTAGGCGACGACCACAACAAGAACATAAAATTCAAAACCGCTTTGAAAACTAATCATCTGTTCTAGGATGATTGATTACTAGGTTTTGAGCCCTCTATTGTAAGGTTTTGAACCCTCTGTTATATGGTTTTGAACCCCTTTGAGTTTTCCAAATCTCGTCAAAGTTTTGGGTTTTAAATAATGTGAACACGTGCAAACTGGAAGGGTGAATACCTGTATTCTGGGTTTTCTGTCTAGGCAAGCACTTCGTATACATCTCATCAGACGCGAGACCAGTTGTGCTTACCTGGGAATTCTTGGGATGAGTGTTCACTTATAGGCGAGCATGTCTTCGCGATACATTATTTTTGACTCATTTACTTTGATTAATCACTGAGGTCGTTTGTTGCTTTGTAGTAACAAACAAATGACCACTATCCTTGCTTTCATCAGATTTGTTTCATCTCATTCTTTTCGTCTAATTCTCTCACTCGTTTCCTTTCATGTTTCCTCTTTTAGAATGCCTCCTCGACGCGAAAGCCAGATAGCGACTGCCGAATTGGCAGAAATCATTGCGCAGCAAATGGCTGTTCAATTCCCAAACCTCTTTGCTCAATGGAACCAAGCCAACAACAACAACAATGTTCCATGCAAATACAAGGATTTTAACCAGGCTAAACCACTCAAGTTTAGTGGTTCTGAAGGAGCGACTGGGCTTCTTCAATGGTGCGAGAGCATTGAGAATACTTTCCGCCACGTGCAGTGTCCTGACAATCGCAAGGTCGAGTTTTCTTCGAGTGTGTTTCAGAAGAGGGCTCTCACATGGTGGAACGGGGTTATGAGGGATCGTGGTGCAGAAGTTGCTCTAGCACAGACATGGGCTGAACTTAGGGCCCTTATGATGAGGGAATTCTGTCCTCGTCATGAGCAGCGAGCTTTGGAGAAGGAATTTGATGAGTTGAAGCAAGATAGTGGTGAGCACAGGGCGTATACTGATAGGTATGAGGAGTTGAGTCTGCTTTGCCCGACAATGGTTACCCCACTCGACAAGGCTATCGAAAGGTACATCGACGGCCTACCTGACTCGGTACAAGACATCCTTACTGGTAGTAGCCCTACCACACTCCGTCAGGCGATCGAGTTAGCTGCGACATTGACTGAGTCGCAGATTCGGAAGAATAAGTTACACAGAAAGGGTGACAAGGGTAAGAAGCAGGGGTCTGACAAGGAGGATAGCAAGAAAGGTCAAAACAAGAAGGGTAAGGAGGGCGAGACGTCAAAGAAATCAAGAAAGCGAAAGGGTGTTCAGAACTTTGCTGTTACAGCACAGACTGCTCAGAACCCGCGGAACCCACCAGCTCAGCCACCTGCAAAGAAAGCATATGCCGGTACCGCACCTCATTGTGCACGCTGCAACGGTCATCACGTGGTACAACAAGCTTGCTGGCAATGCACGACGTGTGGTAAACTTGGGCATTTGGCCAATGTTTGTCGTTTGGGACAAAATCAGGCTGCTCAGGTTCAAGCTCCGGTTCAAGCTCCGGTTCAAGGGAATGCTATGAGATTCCCACTGGGTTCATGTTTCAACTGCGGAGAGATTGGTCACTTCCGCGACAACTGCCCAAGACTGGTGAATGCAAATGCTAACGCAAACCCAAATGCGAACGTCAACGTCAATGTGAATCCAGCACGTGGTCGAGTGTTTAACATCAATGAGGCACTCAATGATGAAGGAGTGAACAATTAGCATTTTGTATTTCCTCTGGTTGTTATCTTGTAACATTTAAAGACAATGCGGTTGTTATATAAATAAAAATTTGTGGTTTTATTTTTTAACTAATGCAATTGTATGAATGTTTGATCCAACCTTATGATGTCAACACAAAGACAAAACTACTCGTGTGGTTCTGTCATTTTTATGATCACTTGTGATCTCCCTAAGAACCTCAAACACTTGTTTCTTTTAAATCTAAAGTATCTTATCGTCTTGCACCGTTCGAGATGCAAGAATTATCAAAACAGCTTCAAGAGTTGTCTGATAAAGGATTCATCCGTCCGAACTTTTCACCTTGGATAAACTCCTGTCCTCTTTGTGAAAAGAAAAATGGATCTTTTCGAATGTAAATCGATTAATGTAAGCCTAGTAAGCTTACCATCAAGAATCGATATCCCCTACCTTAAATCAACGATTTCTCCGATCAACTGCATAGCGTTTCATGTTTTTCCAAGATCGATTTGCGTTTTGGGTATCATCAACTTTGTATTCTCGAAGAAGATATTCCCAAAACGGTTTTCTGCACGAAGTATGGCCATTACGAGTTTACAGTCATGTCTTTTGGGTTGACAAATGCTCCAACCATCTTCAAGGACTTAATAAATAGAGTCTGCAAGCCTTATTTGGATCAGTTCGTCATTGTTATTAATGACATCTTGATCTATTCATATCCCGAGCCGATCACGATCAACACCTTCGTTGACATTGGAACCCCTAAAGAAGGAACAAACTTTTTGCTAAATCCTCCAAGAGGAAATTTTGGCTTAAAGAAGTTCAGTTTTTGGGCCATGTAGTCAACAAGCAGGGTATTCATGTGGATCCATCCAAATTGCTGCAATTAAGGATTTGATTCCTTGTATGCTTTAAATACCCGTGTCCAAAGATAACAAATTTAAAGGTCAAATTAAACAATTATGCGAGTATGCGATTATGTGATATGTGTTCTCCTCTATGTTTTTGTGTGATCCGATTTTCAAATCCTCATAGAATCTTTCATATCTTCATATGAGGGATTCATAGTAGGATATTCAAAAGGTACTACCTTAAATCCTTAATGGGCTTCTATGTAATAGTTAAGACCCTTGGATTATATAGTACCATTCCATGATTCGATGAGAGACCCTTGAGTGGTCTAGTCTAAAAGATTGATTCACAATTTGGTTAAAGAACGACATCTAGTGATGTAGCTGAACAGACTCCTTGATAGTCTATTTAGATCATTTATTGATTTAATTAAAAGGACTCTATGGCGGTCTAGTCACACTCATCACAGGATTGTTCATTTGGTTTTCCCCTACACATTATAAAATAGACTGTGTGAACTATGCAAGGAATTGTCTAATTATGGACGCGTACATAATTATGAAATTTAGTGCACAGAAACCCAGTAATATTTATTATGTGTAAGAACCGATAGTGACAACAATAACAAAATGAGAACGATGTAATGGAGGTACGGGGGACGCACCAATGACGCTTTATATACTTGTATATAAGTATCCCTCTTACATTGCAAGCATGATGTTATTAAAGTTACTAGAAGTTCAGAACCCAAACCAACGTTGTTTGATCTTTTCAACTTCATGTTTTCAAGCTCTCACAAGTTTCCTCTGATTAAATTTCGGGACGAAATTTCCGAAAGTAGGGGAGACTGTGACACCTGTGTCACTTCAACCATCAAACAAATACCAAACCAATGAAATATTGTATTTCATACTTGGGATTTGTAAAAATATGTGTATCATTTGCACATATCAATTTTTGTTCAATTTCAAACTCTAAATCGCTTTCTGGAAGGTTATACGCGCACTAATGCGTAAATATAACCAGTTTAATGCAACAAACACTCCAGAATAGTGAAATAGACTTAACATACCTTAAATAACCTCTACATAACTTAGAAACAAGTTTTGGAAGGTTTGGTATGCCGAAAACAAGTTAATTCGTCTACAGGGACTAAATTTGACAAACTGCGAAAGTATGCCAATTTGAACTGTAACAGATATTCCGGAACATGAACATAAGTTAAACACACCTTAAATATCCTTTATATAGCTTAGAAATATGCTTTGAGGGGTTCGGTGTGCTAAAATAAACTTTTGGCTCATTCAGGGACTAAAAGTGTCAAAAAGTGAACAAGTTTGCATTTTCGCGCATATCTTACGTTCTGAATACACCCGGACATCCAAAAATTTATGTAAGCATGAATATATTATATTTTAGTGTTTGGCATGAGAAAAATCCATTCGTCGCGTCATTTGGATCGTTTTTCGCGCTTATGCGCATTCCGTCGTAATTAAGCGAACATCGCGTTCGTACGACCAAACGAACCAACATCCGACATATTTCTGAGCATGTTTCATGTCCACAATGTTTAGGCAACATTTTAGGGCCTTAAATTTGGCTTTACGGGCCTTAGAAGTGTCGGGAATGGCCTTAAACACATGCAGAGACTGAAACTGTAATTTCTGAAACTTATTTCTGATCTGCAACTCCCAGTAGGCCCGCCTGAGTTTATATACATCCTGAAGCGGGCCGCGTCCAACTTCCTGACCAGATTAACTGCATTTAACAGCAGTTTGCAGCTGTTTAATCCTCCACCACACACTCACACTTGTCTAGTCAGCTGATAAGAACCCATTTTTAGTCACCATAACATTCCAACACATGTACGCACAAGATTCGATCACATTTTCCAAGAAACGATCCTAACGGTTCGGGTATTCCTATAAATACCCATCCACCCCATTGCAAAACTTACAAGAATTTTGATTTGAGAAACTCTAAGTTGAAACTATTGTTTCATACCTGAGATTTTTGAATCGAAATTAGCATTCGGGGACCCTTCGTAAGTATTCTTTCGTTCTTTTATTGCTTTTCGAGTCTTTTAGAGTCTGAAAGTCAAACTTTGTTTGACTTTTTGCGTTGACCAGTTTATGGTCAATGCGAAGTTCGTTTGAACTTCGCAACGTGAGTGTAATCATGTTGGTTATAGTCCCTTGGGACTATGCCTACTGATTACCACGTTGTCTAGGGTCGTAGGGTAAGCGATCTAATAAATCGCTTATACTTTCGAACCCAACCCATTTGGTCGATCATTAGGATCCGACCAAATACATTAGGTGACCATAGTAGGTAGGGAATAACCTTCCGAGGTTATACCCTATGGTCGCTTCGTTTGAATAGTTGTATGATAGGTAGTTTATATGCCTTAGGTAAATTACCAGAATACCCTTTTCATGTATAATTGGTAATTAAGCATATGTAACCTAAACTTTTGTCACATAACTGATTATGTAACATGTTAGGCATATAACACTTGTCATAGGACTAGTTAGACGGTCCGAACGCGTTTCACGCGCACGACGCGTTAAAGTAGCATAAGCTTCCTAAACGGGTCGTAATGGGTCGAAAGCACTTAGGTTAGTCTCAATGTAGTATGTAGGCCTTGTTAAACCATATCATATGAGTTCCAATACTCATTTGGTTTACCAAGCCTCATCCTATCCGATCTCCCGATTTAAGTCCGGTTTATTTATATAGTTTTAGATTGCCGACTGATTCCGTGCTCCCTCTAGCTTTGTTTGGGTGTTGTTCAAGACCTCTAAGCATTCTCAGGCGAGTACATTATTCCCCTCTTTTACTTTTTTCAACTGTTTTGGGGTGACTCATATGTGCTAAATGTTTTAACAATGATTTCAAGAACGATTACAATGGTTTCAAAAACAATTACAATGTGGTTTCAAGAACGATAACAATGGTTTCAAGAACGATTACAATGGTTTAAAAAACAATTACAATGGTTTCAAGAACGATTTCAATAATGTGAACGAACTTGTTGGTTGTAGTTACATAACCAATGACATTCATTAGCAATGATCAAGCCGACCAGTATTAGGTTATGGTACCATAGGATCTGACAAATCCCGTTGTTCTCTATACCCATGGTTATGTGTGGGTATTTTGGGTAACGACTGAATCTGTAATTATTAATTTACCCTTTGGTAAGGGTTTGTTAAGAACGAGAACGAGAACGAGTTGGAACGATGAACGAGTCAAGAAGGTTTGAATGTTATTAGAAAATCGACCATAAAGTAGTTTCACAATTAAAACAAGAACGATTTGAACGATTAAAACAACAAGAACGATTTGAACGATTTCACAAAATGTTTTAACGATTGGGTAAGCATTTGGACATGATTTACATTTGATCATGCATTTCCACGAAACATAGTATTGATTTAAACCAAGTTTTACTTCAATACTTTGTTTTGTGCGTTTCACCTATGGTTTAGTTGATGCATTTCACTAGCCATACATATCATTTTGGTTACACATTACATGGTTTACATTTGACACAAACACTTTTGACATTGGTTATACATAAAATGATTTACATCTTGACATGAACATTTTAACATATTATTTCAATACATTTGGAAGTTGGTTTAAACATAGACATCTTACATTCTTGGTTTGGTTTGTGTAAGTGATTAAGTAACGAGGCGTGTGTAATATGATACAAGCATGGTGGATACGCCACTGGTACTCCCTATATATAAGTGTTTGTATGGTATACATATCATAGCGTTATTTGAATCATTTTAATTTAAACATGCCCTTCACTGCAAAGAGCTTCCTGGCTTCAAGTACAGACACGATCTGGTTAGAGATGTGTTGTTTGACGTTCTCAAGCGAGCTGGTATCGCTGCCAAAAAAGAGGCTCCGGTTAATTTCCTAACGGACCCGAAGGAGGGGAGGTCTTCCCTTCGACCAGCCGATGTGCTGGTTTTTGGATGGTCCGGGGGTAAACATGCTTGCATTGATCTCACGGGGGTGTCGCCTCTTGCCGGTTTCAGGGGCAGTGGTTTTGTTTCAGGGCAAGCAGCGCGGAAGGCTGAGGCGGGGAAAATATCCAAGCACGAGCAGGCCTGCATAGATAATCAACATGCCTTCCTTCCTTTCGCGTTCGATACCTTTGGTTGTCTGGCCCCTGTGGCGTCCGGTTTCTTGAAGCGGGTTCAAAAGGCAGCACTTGCGCATGCGACAGTGTCTGTAGGCCATAGTTATGTGTTTAGCCGAGTAGGATTTGCAATTCAAAAGGGGGTGGCGGCGCAGCTTGTTGCCCGTCTACCAACCCATGATTTGTAATTTGCTTTTTATTTAGAAAGAATAACAAAACCTAGTATTATAAAAAAAAAATTGATTTAAACATATAACATTTTATACAAATAACATACTTTTCACAATACATTGTTGTACAAACAACTTAACTTATACAAACTCATTTTACATGGTTATTCATTTAATCATGCATTATTCTCTTATTTATACATATCATCTGAACTTATTATTTTCAAATGATTTACAAAGACAAAGCAAATTACAAGGTTCATGACTAAACATTTTCTTAAACAGAAGTCATGAATCTTATTTTCACAAAACCTATGTACTCGCCAGCATTTCTTTGCTGACCTCGTTTTCACATGTGTTTCAGGTATTGTTGAAAGATATCGATTGATAAGATGCATGCTCACATAGGACTGGACAAGGCCTTAGTGACTCAATAACAATGATAGACTATGTTTAAATTGTGTAATTAGATTTCCAGACGATGTAATTATTCAATGTTTAATAAAACGAAACACTTTTTGGTATCCATGGTTATGAAACATTAATTCTGTTACAACACTCCCCGACGTTTCCGCCACGTTTTGTATGTTACACGTGGTCGGGGTGTGTCAGTGGTCATTAATTTGAACTTGATATAACTATTGTTAATGTTGAATGATATCTAAAAATGGATTCTAAATTTGTTAAATCTTAACAATTGTGAAATTTACTTCTGGATAGAGATTTGTGCAGATCCCCGTGTCTAATCCTGAGCAGAGTTTGAGCCAGGACACGTTCTTAGAACGAATGCTATGTCAGATTACGATCCCGGAACAACTTAAGGGGGAGTCTGCTAGCAAAGGGGAGTCTGAAGACCTTAGTGCCAGGTTCGAATCCTGCAGTCCTCGCCAGATGCTAATGCTGAAGAGATTAAGGAATCAAGAGATCTGATCAAGAGAATTAGAAAGATTGAAAGAGCCAGATTGAGATTCTAAGAGAAAGAAGAAAAGATAGAGATTGAAGGATGCTTACAGAGATAGATACTTTGGAGAGAGCGTGAAGACTGATCAAGATAGAAGACTCGACACACTGAAGACTTCGTCAACATCCAAGGGGGAGTCTATTGGTGCATATGTCTGTCGACTTCGTCTTGTATCGATTCTTGTAATAGAATTGATAGATCAAGTCACGTAGTTTGAGAAAAATGGAAAACAGGTCGGAACCAGCAGGTTCACACGAACTGACCAGTTCGTGCGAACTGGCTTGTCCAGTTCGTGCGACCTGGGAGTGCGTGGTTCGTGCGACCTGGATCTAGTATAAATAAGTGACTTGTGATTTCATTTGTAACAGTTGTGATTCCGGTAGTGAAGCTCTGCCGAAGTGTCTCCAGACCTGTAATCACTATCAAATCAATACAAGAGACAATTAAAGTGATTCTTATTGTTAATCAAGCTGCAATCATGTCCGAATCATTGAATTCCGCCTTTGGTTTGGATTAGAACTCTTCTGATCGACTCATTAGATCGATTCAACAACGCTTCGTCTCACAACACTTCTAGTGATTCGGCAACTGCATTTCTGTCATGTGAAAATGAGCAAGTTACAACTAATGCTGATGGTGATGTGTGTTTTGTTGCTGCTTCAGGAGGATCAACAGAGGGTAAGAGACAACAACCCAGTAATCAAAATAGCAATACCAGGTCTATGCCTCTGAGTGTCAATGCTGCTGAAGAATGCCTTGCATTGCTTGCTTCGTTTGTAACTTCGTATGAGAACTACATTCAGAGAAACATATCTGATCCAACTACATTTGATGAAGATTATGATCAGACTGACCCTGATGAGTTAGAAGAGATGGATCTACAGTGGCAAATGGCCATGATCTCTA
Source organism: Helianthus tuberosus (assembly GCA_030545235.1). Classification (NCBI taxonomy): domain Eukaryota; kingdom Viridiplantae; phylum Streptophyta; class Magnoliopsida; order Asterales; family Asteraceae; genus Helianthus; species Helianthus tuberosus. Next base: position 23,693,847 of record CM060420.1, on the reverse strand, counting down.
GAAGAGTCAAGAGGTTCATGAACAGGACGGGAAGGAAGTTTGTTGGGAAGAGTGTTGGTTTTGATAAGTCCAAAGTTAGGTGTTATAAATGTCAAAACTATGGACACTTTGCGAGGGAATGTCAAAGTCCAAAGTTTGCTGGGAAGAGTGTTGGACGTTGATGGTGTTTAACCCTTTGCAGATCTTAGAAGATCTTAAAAATAATTAGGCCAAGCCTGCACCAAAAAGAGCTCGTGCAGACGTTTTTTAATGAAACATCTTTGAAAAAACAAACAGTCTGTAGATGGCAATTACTGCGCGTAGTCTGCGCGATGCAAATAGTAGGGATGAGCACGGTACCTGTTTGGTACCGAAAAACAGGAAAAGTGGGTACCAGTACCGGTATTTACCAGTGTTTTACCCGTAAATATCGGTACCGTACCGATACTAAAAACAGGAAAAATGGATACCAGCACCGAATATACCCGATATGGTTCAATACTGATACATTACCAGTACCCGATACCAAATGTTTATCCTAGAAGATAACATACTTTTAGAAAATCTAACACCACCCAAATCCGTTTACCAAAAATGGGCTTAAGCCCAACACCCACCCAAATCCCATTGTTCGATATCTGATTCTCCATCTCATCTTCCCGATGACTCGAAGATTTCCAAAAACCCTAACTCCACATGGAACGATCAAGCCGAAAACACAGGGATTTCGATCACACCAAATCAACCAGAGACAACAAGCATCGAACCACCAAACACACCTATGATCACCACCACCACCACCACAACCACCGTCGCAGATCCGAACGCGAGAAATCCGAAGACGTTGTGAAGCGCGTGAGGTCGTACGACAGAGATGACGTAAACGATACGAAATCGAGAGAGAAATTGATTGATAACAGACGGAATCACAAGAGAAAAGATAGAGGTTACAGTGATGATGAAGATAAACGGAAGGATAGGCAGAGGTTTGAGGACGAGAGAGAGAGAGGGAGGGGAGGAGAGAGAGGAGGAAGTTTGAGGATAGGGTGAAGAAGGAAGAGGTGGACTTTATTGATGAAGACGACGTGGATAAGAGGAGTTTGAATGGGGAAACGGTGGTGAAGAGAGAGCCTAAAGATGAAGTGTTTGGTGGTTCTAATGCCAATGTAAGTTTTTTTTAATTTTATTTAATAGTTTGGTTTATATTTTATAATGATCATGATTTTGATGATTGGCATTATCTTTTTATATGGTTAGGGTTTATGTATGTTGTATTGCACTTGTATATAAATGTCTTTATTCTGTAACTGATGTTAGATGTTAGATTGAAATCTAGGGAAAGCTTCACTCAAAAGTAGCCAAGTTTTCCAAGTGGTTAGTTGCAGATGTTCATTAGGTGTTTTAGTATGTTCTTGTTCCGCACTTTGATGTAAAATCTAGGGAAAACTTCACTCCATAGTAGCCAAAATTTTCTAGTATTTCATTACAGATGTTCATTAGGTGTTTTAGTATGTTCTTATTCTGAACTGTGATGTAAAATCTAGGGAAAACTTCACTCCATAGTAGCCAAAATTTTCTAGTATTTAATTACGGATTTTCATTTGGTGTTTTAGTGTGTTCTTATTTTGTACTTTGATGTTAAATCTAGGGAAAACTTCACCCAACAGTAGCCACATTTTCTTAGTGTTCCTTTACAGAATGTCATTAGGTGTTTCAATCCTATGTAATGTACTTTGATGTTAAATATAGGGAAAACTTCACCCGATAGTAGCCAGGTTTACTGTCACTCAATTTTCATTAGGTTTTTTAATCATATATAATCTTTAAAAAAATTAGGTGTGCAAATGAAACATATATGAATCTTGGTTACTAATAGGTGATATAGTTTTTCAGTTAACTTGAAGTAGGAGGTAATAGTGAAGAATTTTTACAACTAAATAGTGACCAAGTTTCATAATTGTTAAATCTAGTTCAACTTGAAAATAATCAATCACTAAGTACTAACAAAGATTCATATATGTTTCATTTGCCTCAGATGATTTTAATTTTTTCGTTACATATATAAAAAATATACCGGATTGAAACATCTAATGAAAGTTGAGTGAATTTAGAGGAACAAAAACTTTTCGATTGACTTGAGTGGGATCCTCGATTACTAATGTGTAAAGTTACCTTTCAAATCTAACACTGCTCAGAAGTAAATGATCTTCAGCATGATCTCTGTTTGTATTCTGGAGAAGCATTTCTCGATGGTAATTGCATTAGACGACCTCTGTTGGGCATTTACTTGTGACATTTTGTACTGGACATTCATGAAGACTCAACTTGAGGGTATATATATTATATTAATTAACAATATATATGTTGGAAATTGGGAGGTCTGTAAAAAGCTAAGAACTGCTCTATTATCTTTGATTTAATTTACGTCTCACAATCTTTGCTGCATGCTATCATATACGTTCAGCGGCGCCTTGGTTATCTACGTTGACTTGTGTTCATACATATTGGTTACAGGGTGATGCACCGGGATCACACAGTATGGCATCTGGAATCTTGCGTGAGACCCCTTTGGCACTTAGCCACCCTCCTTCTAAGGTATCATCACTTTCTACCAAACATGAAAATGAAGGAGTTAATAGTAACAGATCTCATGAGGTTCCTGGGAAATCCAGTACAGATGGAAATTCTTCACCAGGCAAGAGTCGGGGCATCTCACTCGATGCCTTATCCAAGGCTAAAGCAACTTTACTGAAGCGAAAGGAGCTTGCAGAGAAGATGAAGAAAATACCCCTTGTAAGTTGATATTTTTAATTTTTTATTAGCGCACCTTATTTTCTGTAAGCTCTTATAATACGCTATGCAATTAATGCAGTAAGAAGTTGGATATCGGTCAAGGACTGATATTTGAGATATAGGTTATCGCGGTCGGATATTGGTAATTTTAATATCATGCAGAATTTATATATATATAGTAGGAGTTGGGTAGAAAGTGTATTTTTTCTAGAAAGTCTAGGAAGCAATGAGAATTGAACATGTGGCATTGAGTTATTTTAACTAGAAGGACAATTATGTAATTTCACATTTTAATTTTATTTTTGGAATTTATATTTCTTTAACTAACATTGCATGATCTAGAAGGTAACTGATTATCTCCATGATTTTCGGAATTTTGGTTGTGTTTCGAATCCAAATCTCATTCAAATCATATGTATATACAATTCTTTCTATCGTTTTCTTCTTCACCAGCAGTATTCGTATTCAATAAATTTTTCAGAGAGAAAAATCATGGCTTCAAACACACTTGTTGATTGTGGAGATGGTTATTAACATTTAACTGCAAAACCATCAGCTTGTTCTTGGTGATGTGTTTTAACAGCAAGCAGATTCATACAGTTGTGTTTTAACAGCAAGCAGATTCATACAGTTGTGTTTTAACAGCAAGCGGATTCATACAGTTGTGTTTTAGCATTCAGATTCATACAGTTGTGTTTTAACAGCAACCAGATTCATACAGTTGTGTTTTAGCATTCATGTTGGTAATGCTGGTGGATTTCTTGACGCTGTGTTTTATTATTCAGATTTATACAATTGTGTTTTAACAGCAAGCAGATTCATTCAGTTGTGTTTTAACATTCAGATTCATGCAGTTGTGTTTTAACAGCAAGCAGATTCATACAGTTGTGTTTTAGCATTCAGATTCATACAGTTGTGTTTTAGCATTCAGATTCATACAGTTGTGTGTTAACAGCAAGCAAATTCATACAGTTGTGTTTTAACAGCAAACAGATTCATACAGTTGTGTTTTAACAGCAAACAGATTCATACAGTTGTGTTTTAGCATTCAGATTCATACAGTTGTGTTTTAACGGCAAGCAGATTCATACGCTGTCTTTTATCATCCAAGCTGGTAATGCTGGAGGATTTCTTGACGCTGTGTTTTAACAACAAGCAAATTAATACGATGTGTTTTCTTGATGTGTTTCTTCATGAAGGATAGAAGGAAGAGAGAAAGAGAGAGAGAAATAGAGAAAGGGAGAGAGAGAAAGAGAAAAAAATCGCAAGAAATGTAGGGTGGTTATGGAACGACAATTATTTCCATATTTAAAACAAGCTAAATGACATATCTACCCCTGATTAATTAAATAATCCTATTTTTAAGAAACACATATTACCAAAATGCCACCAAGATGATCTCAACCATTAAACACACCCATTGGATGGCCCAGATCGCTTCCTTGACTTTCTAGGAAAAACACACTTTCCGTAGGATCCCCACTCTATATATATATATATATATATATATATATAGGGTAAGGTTATTGTAAAAAAGGTTAAAAGTGTGAGAAATGTGAGAAATATTGTGGAGATGACATGTGTCCTAAATCTAAATTAATTCAAAAGGGTAAACAAGTAATTTTATCATTAATTCAATTAATTAAAAACTTCCCATAACCGCCACCTTAATTATAGGAACTGGATTTTTTTAAAAGATCTCTATAAACACCATTCAGCAAGTATATAACACCATTCAACAAGTATATAACACAATTCAGTAAGTATATAACACCATTCAGCAAGTATATAACACAATTCAGTAAGTATATAACACCATTCAGCAAGTATATAACCCCATTCAGTAAGTATATAACCCCATTCAGTAAGTATATAACACCATTCATGGACTAAACATCTGATTCAGCAAGTATATAACACCATTCAGTAAGTATATAACACCATTCAGCAAGTATATAAAACCATTCAGCAAGTATATAACACCATTCAATAAGTATATAACACCATTCATGGACTAAACATCTGATCGAAACATATTTTTTTCTCTATATAAGTATAGCAATATGGTACTCATATTAAAGATAAAAAAAACGCTCGTTATTATGGTGTAATTTTTTTTAAAAAAAAAGTTACGTATAAAAAGTTATTGACGTTTAAAAAAGACGGGGGGAAGTTACATGTGCATTAATGTTAGTTTCTTAATTTAAAAATGTTAAATTTACCTATATACCCTTAATCTAGAAAATTAATATGTTTAATAGTAAACATTATTTACAATTTTGCCATTATGATCTCAACCATTAGATCAAAGATCTAATGGTGTAGATTCTTTCTTACCTTTCTTACAAAAAACACTTTTTTTACAGGAACCTCTACCTATATATATATATATGTATATACTAAGCAGTTAAAGCGGTAAAATAGCGGATAGCAGTCCAGGTCCGCTATACGATATATACGTTATAGCGGTGGTATAGCGGTAATTTTTATACCATGCATAATTTATGTACTTTTATTATATATATATAAATATGTCTTTGAAAAATATTAATAGTAATATCAAAATTCATAGTTTTATCATTCCAAATATTAGTGGTAATGTCATACATCATTAATTTAGGTTTAATTGGTCGTATGAACAAGCTTCATGATGAAGAAGTGCTTCCAGCGACCTCAAACCAGTGTGCGCTCCAGAACACTGGTCGTCGTGCATCATTAATTTAGGTTTAATTGGTCGTATCTAGGTTTGATAAAACATTTGGGCCTTTTATTGTTATGGGTTTAATTAATAAAAGTGGGCTGACCGCTAAAATCGGTCCAGTAGGCACTATACAGGTCTTCAAATAGCGGCCAAATAGCGGGCTATAGCGCCGCTATTAGCGGGTCCGCTATAACCAACCGCTATTTGGACCCCTCCAGGTGTCCGCTAACTGCTATAGCACCGCTATAGCGCCGCTATTAATTGCATAGTGTGTATATATATATATATATAGCAATTTAACACTAACAATTCAGTATCTCTCCTACCATTAACAAGCCAACCTTTTGCAACTTGCAAAACGCTGACAATTGTAGCAAGTAGGACTCATTAAGATTTAAAACACCAACATTCAACACTAACAATTAACAATTAAGACTTAAACCACTAATAGCAACAATAAGACCAAAGAAGAAAAGGTAGAACTAAGAATAAAGGTACTGATATCGGGAAATCCGGTGATGGTGCATAGATATAAGGTGTGGTGATTGTGCCATGTTGCTTTCTCTTATTTTGTGTTTGTTTTGGTGCAGCTAAATAAAGGCTTTGACTCAAGCACAGAAAGAAGTACCCCTACCCAACCTGTAAGCGCTAGTGCACAGGCTTCACTTTCTGGTGCTACTGCTACTACACCGCCACTTGTTGGTGGCGTGCCTCATATTGCAGGACTTACTGCACCAAAGTTTGAAGCTGTAAAACGGGCACAAGAGCTTGCTGCCAAGATGGGATTTAGACAGGATCCAGAGTTTGCCCCACTTATAAACATGTTCCCTGGACAGTTGCCACCGGATGTCATTGTTCAACCCAAGCCTGCTAAAGCCCATGTTCTTCGTTTGGATGCGTTGGGTAGGGAAGTAGATGAACATGGGAATCTGGTCAATATACCAAAATTAAACAACCTCAGCACCCTTAAGGTCTGTTCTTTTTTCTTCTGTCTGCTTTGTTTATGAGTATTAAATGTAGCATTTTTGTCCAAAATACTTTACGAATGGGTCAATTTGGGTTGTGTTTTATTTCAAATGGGTCATATGAGTCAAATAAAAAAATAGTTTAAAGGGGTACATTACTACATGTGAAGGGTTTGAAAGTTTTCTAAAGTCTATGGTTTTATGCATGTAGCCTCTTATATCATTTTCTCTTCAGTGATAGTTTTTTTTGTTTGTAATATTATAATCTTTGTAATCTTACTTGAAGAGTTATTTATTTACATGCTCTTTTAAGAAATAAACAAGTTTTTTTTGGGTCAACTGGACCCAACATGTCCTATTTTGACTATAACCTGTTTCTACCTGCTTGACCTGTTAATGTTCTAAGTCATGTTAATGTTTTGTTCCTTGAAATCATTCAGGTTAACATTAACAAGCAGAAAAAAGATGTGTTCCAGATTCTGAAACCTGAATTAGAAGTGGATCCAGATAAAAATCCTCACTTTGATCCTCGAATGGGAATATATAAAATAAAGCTTTTGAGGTCTAAAAAGATGACATTTCAGTTTGTAGAGGAAGGCAAATGGTCTAAGGAGGCAGAGATTGTTAAGTTAAAGGTATCTTATGTTTTGTTGTTTACTGTTAGTTTAAATCCTGAAACTGGTTGTTTGTGAAAGAAAGGAATTTTGAAGGAGCGTTTTTTAAAAGGGCAAAAGGAATTTTTAGTATTACGTGTATAAGTTATCTAAATGGGGAAACTATATGGACTGGTTAAAGTTTTGGCCAGTTCCGGTTGAAGTTAGCCTGGCTTGTTTTATGAGTCTTATCTATTATAAATAGAGGGTAGGGATTATTATGTTTGCAAACTTTTCACATTAAATAATGGGTAACTTTATAGAATAGTAATCAAGTTTTAAAAGTGTTCCAATTAGGTCACTCAAGTTTCAAAGGTGTTTCAATCAGGTCACTCAACATTCATTTTTCATTAAAATTAAGGGTTTTTTCATCCATTTCATAGGTAACTGTGGTAATGTGCATCTTTGTTTCTTTTTTCCCTTTTTTTGATGCTAACGCGAGTGATGATGTGGATTTTAACTTGTTTTTTTAAAATTTTTAATGTAATTAAAGTGTTTTTATTTTTAATAAATATTATTTCACATATTAAAATAATCCGACCCCGACATCTTATGAGTCATTTTTTTTCTTGACACATGGAAAAAAGGACATGGCTCGATTTGAATGTTAAGTTATCTAATTGAGACAAAAACGATACGAGTGACCTAAATTAGAACACTTTTAAAACTTGGTTACTATTCTGTGACATTCTCCCCCATTGAATAATGAAAGTTGGGTCAAGTGTAGAGGAAGGCAAATGGTCTAAGGAGCAGAGAACGCTGAGTTGAAGGTTGTTGTTTTAAATTCTGAAATGGGTGGTTTTTGAAAGAAAGGAAAAAGTTGAAGGAGCGTTTCGTAAAGGGTTAAAGGTATATTTAGCATTTGTATTAAGTATTTAAGTTCTCTAAGACTAGAGGGTATGGGGAGGCTCATCCCCATGAGGATGGGTCGCCACGTAGGCGCCACATCACCATCTCATGGAGGATTGGCCTCCATGCATTTTGAGGGGAGGTGGAGGATGAACCTACCCCACATATTATTTTATAATTTTCTAAGTTTTTTTTTAACTTAATAAAACTTCAAAAACATTTAAAAATACAACATAAATAAATTCATTTCATAACATTAAAAAAAATTACATTTCCTAAAAATTAAAATTACTAATCCTAGAAACGAAAAACATAAAAACGAAAAAAAATTACGATACGATTAAAAAACTAAACAACCTACGACATCCATTTTTTCTTCACCTCTTCTTTCATCCTCCGATAAACCTCGCGTTCATCCTCCGGAACCGAGTCGAGATCCAACCTCATAATCCTAAAATCCTCCGCTCGAGCATAGTCGGCTGACACGGTTTTCTTGTGAGTATATTTTTCGGCCGCGAACTCTTTGAACGAACGGAATTCGTTCATCAACTCGTCCATTTTCGAAGACGCCTTCGAGCCGCCCCCTCCACTCGAGCCGGCCCCTTTGCGCTTTCCGGCCGCCTCTTTTTTTGCTTTGTCTCTTTCGGTGGGACGTTCCGACTCGTCAACGGGCAAACACATCCTCGTCATCTTCCGGGTCGTCCTTTATATCGATTTGACAACGAGCGGTGGAGCCTCCCGCACTATAACTTCCGGACTCGGAAGTTTTAGTCCGTTTGGCGGTTGCGACCTCATTTGGAACCGCCTTCCATTTTGGTTCTTTCTTTAAAGCGTTCCATGCTCGGAGGTGCGGGGAAGGCGTTGAATTTTGAGAGTCCCACTTAGCCATAGCAAGGTTAAGAATGTCCTCGTCGTTACTCCCGCTAGGAGGACAAGTGTAAATTTGGTTATAATACCCGTTAAAGGTATTGATGGTCTTGCTCATTTTACGCCACTTGCCCGAGATGGATTCGACATCACGAGTCGGGCCATGCTCCATAATCCCGTTAAATCTTTCCGTTGTCGCCATCCAAAAACTACTACCCGTTTGGTTGTTCCCTAAATTAAAAAAAATAATGCATTAGTAAAAATAAAAAATAAATCTTTTTAAATTTAAATTAAAAAATTAAACTTTGGTTCATACCGACTATCGGGCAAGTAGAGGACTTAACAAACGCCATTGCTAGCGCCTCCTCCTCTATTTTCGTCCAAGGTCTCTCCTTTGCTCTCGAACCGCTTTTTGGCGCGGTTTCGGGTACAGTTTCAACCTTCTTCCCCTTCCCCTTGTTTTTTTTTTGCGCTTGAGCTCTTGCGGTGGCGATTCGGGGACGACTTCTTCATCATCATCGTCAACTTGAACAGGGGGTTGCGGTTGGGAAGTTGGCGGTTACGATTGGAGTTGTTCAAACGAGTTGCGTTGCATGATTTGTTGGAGTGCTTTGTATTGTTGCATTTGTTGAACTTGGGACATTTGTGAGAAGGTGTTGGGTGTTTGTTGGAAACCCAAAAACGTAAATTGCGGAGCCCCCATGAAGGATCCATAGTCGGAGTGTAAGCGGGAGTCGAAAAAAAGTTAGGTTGGTTCGGGTTTGGATTGTTCGGGTTGGGGTTGTTTGGGTTGAATGGATGCATGATTAGAGAAAATGGTATAAAAAATAGAGAGTGTTTTTTATAAAAATGGATGAGAATGGGAGAAAATTGTATAAAAATGGATGAGATAGAGGGTATTTATTTGAATTTAAAAAGCAATTTTTTATTATAATCTAGCCGTTGTAACGGCTATATCATTCAAAAAGTGACCCGTCTCATCCGGCTGTGGGGAGTCGGTCTTGCCGAGCAAAGCCCGGGGGGCGGTGTGGGGGACCGGCGCCGGGCCTCAGCCGGCCCCCATACCCACTAGTCTAAATGTGGCAAGCTATATGGATTGCTAGTTAGTTCAAAGTCTTTGGCTCTTAGCTTGAAACTAGCTTGGCTTGATTTATGCAATTTGGTTCAAGAGTCTATCTATTATAAGTAGAGGGTAGGGATTATTGTATTTGGAAGATTTTCACATTGTATTACAAGTCGACCAAAGTTGCTCAAGAACCTTTGTTTATATTTTTTGTTGGATTCTGGGTTTGATATCAAGAGTCTTTAAGTCTCGATCATTCTTGGTCCCAAGTCAGATATGCTAATCTGATCAGGAAGCAAAGAAGCAGCAGATTTGTGTCCAGATCAGGAAGAAGGAATGCAGCAGATCAGCAAAAAAAAGCATTTTTACAACAAGAGAAGGCTTCAAAGTTGATCAAGCAAGAGCAAGAGATTTGATTAACCATAACAGGTTGATCAAAGCAAGAACAAACACCAAGAACTAGAAAGTCTGATACAATTCCACTGGATCAAATTAGCTCAGTTAAACTATTGGAGCAGACTCTTGACCCAGTCAAATAGAGTTACAGATTAGCGGGAAATTGGAGGAGTGGGGAGAGCAGTTCACAAGCTTGAATTTAGGAATTCTATCAGTATTAGTAGTAGGCTAATGTTTATCCTTTTTTTCTTAAGTCGATGTTTTTGTTTATCTAGTTAGGGTTCTATCTTTTGTAATTGGAAACCTTCTGCTCTCGAAGTGGGATTCTATCATTTTGGTTCCATTGCTGGGAAACCAATTAAATCGCCATCTCATTTCAACCTAGATATTGATTTTGCAAACCCCATTTCCATCGCAAATTTCAGTTCAATTCCATTGTAACTTCCAGTTAAATTGGAAATTTTCAATACAAAATTTCAATTTAATTGGAAGTTTGGAACTTGGAATCAACTAATGTTGGTGTTGTATTAATGGGAGATGGTTTGCTGATACAAGAAGGGAGTTCTGTAAAAGAAACAGGAAGAATTGCTCAGATACCAGTGAGTGAGGCCTATTTGGGTCGTGTTATAAACGCCCTGGCTAAACCTATTGATGGTAGAGGTGAAATTTCATATTCTGAATATAGATTAATTGAATCTCCCGCTCTGGGGATTATTTCCCGAAGTCAGGAAATACCTCTTCTTAAGTCACAACTTGCAATATGTTCCAGTTAGCAAAGTCAATTTAATTGGGAAACCAAATCCAAATTTTTTTTTCATTCTTATATCCGATTTTGTTATATGAACGATGGTGCAGAACCCTGAACAGTACCAAGAGCAGCAATTAGCAGCAACTGCAGTCATAGTAGACAAGGAACCCGAGGATGAACCATTGAACCCAAAGGTCTCTGGACAGATCTGGTCAAGGAGGAAGCTTTCAATGACGACCCTAGTGAAGACGGCATTGGGTCGAGCCTTGAACATGAACATAAGCGATCTAAATCATATCATAGCATATCATTCACCGGTAATCGCTCAAGGGAAACCATAGAAGTTCGTAATTTTAGTCCCCACACCAAACGTCAAATGGCGTGGGGACAGTCACAATCGAGTCAGGGCAACACACAATCACAGACGGTGAGGAAATTTCTCTCAGTTAAAGGGTGGTTGCTAAAATCAGCCTTCATGCCATCATGGGGACAATTCTGAAAACAACCTAGACCATTGGAACGAGTTCAAAGGAATAAATGTAAGCTACAAAACAATCATAATTTGGCCACTTTTCATCGTCTTCGACTCGAACCATTCAAGGAAACATTACATAGTGCCACAACTAAATTTTTACCCACGCGACTTGAGGACAAGTCGTTTTTCCAGGGTGGCAGAATTGATACAATTCCACTGGGTCAAATTGGTCCAGTTAGACTATTAGAGCAGACTCTTGACCCAACCGTTGACCTAGTCAAATAGAGTTACCGATTAGCGGGAAATTGGAGTGGGGAGAGTAGGTCACACGCTTTGAATTTAGGAGCTATAAGAAAATTCTATCAGTATTAGTAGTAGGCTAATGTTTATAATTATTTTTTAAGTCAATGTTTTTGTTTATTTATTTAGGGTTCTATCCATTTGTAATTGGAGACCTTCCGTTCTCGAATTGGGATTTGCTTTGGTAATTGAATCGTTTGCTTTTGAGTTTAATATCTAGATTCTATCAAAGTCGAACCTGTTATTCGCATAGCAAGAGCAAGTCGACTCTTTGCGGTTCACATTGCAAGATTGACTGTACCCTTTGTGGTCCGAAGCAAGAATAGTCGGAAGATGTTAGACTAAATTGTTTAGATAGACAAGATTATTATTATTGAGGGTACTAAACTGTAATTAGTCTATCAATATATAGGGTCTTGTATTCTCTATTCATAATCAATAAAAACCAATTACAATTACAACCAAATATACGCTTTGATTTGGTATCAGAGCTTGTCCATCCTAACCCTAATATACAAACCCTAGCCGCCGTCACTGTTAATGAAAGTACTGTTCACGGTTTTTTTTTTTCCGGCTGCAGCCTTTTAATCAATCAACCCTAACTTAACTGATTCCTATGGCTGCCATTACACTCTTTACAATTCAAGAAAAGGTTACCCACAACTCTCACAAATTCAGTTTCACTCTAAAACCTACAAACTACGGCTACTGGAAACAGATAGTTGAACCCTTTCTTGCCTCGCATAACTTTTTCGGTTATGAGGATGGTACCATCCCGTGCCCGTCACAGAATGTAACAAGTGGAACTACCACTACTGTCAACCCTAGCTATGCTCCATGGATTGCCAATGATGCCCATGTACGTATGCCTATTGTCAACACAGTCTCTGAAGAATCTTTTCAGCATGTTCAAGGCCAAACTTCTCGTGAGGTATGGTTATCACTAGAGCGCGCTTATGCACCTGTTGTAACAACTCTCATCAAAAGTCATATTTATTTAATTAAATTGTCCAATAGAAAACCCTAATTGAGAAACCCAAGTGATTCTGCACAAACCCTATATTTTTCAGAACATTTGGAATCAGGATTAGGGCCCATAAAACTAGGGGGGGTAAACCCTAGTTAGAGTTATCTACTGAAAACGCTGTCAAAAATTCGAAATAACACGAAATCGACTCAGCAGGCCTATACTAGTGACAAGGCTACCCTAGGGTAGGTTGGTACCCCAGGCGTGTCGCGACAGAAACCAAGACATCTTCCGCGACAATCGGGAGATGTCAATTGCACGTATAAATACAGGGGCTTGGGACTTGATTTCTGGCTTCAGTTCGACGTTAAAATTCCTTACGTACACAAAGTTAGACACTGTTTACTACAAAAACACACACTGATCACGAAGTGCTGCCACAATTCAGGGTAATAACTCGATCGCTGATACGATTCAATGTCCGATCGATTAAACTATCCAATGGATGTTTAAGTGTTGCCCATATTAGGGTTTATGCTTTGTCATTCGTCGTTAAATCGATGGATGTTTAAGTATCTTACTTTGTCATTCGTTGTGAAGGTTGTAATCTCGTGAGTTATCGTAAATGCTGTATTAAGTTACTAACCTAGTTTGTGTGCCTGATTATTTAAACTGGGTTATCAAGGCTAATCAGTAAACTAAGCTCTGTTAAATCTGCAATGTGCGTCATTCTCTTTTTATCAAATTTGTTTACAAAAAGTATGTTTAATTTCAAGATTATAATTACAGTGATTAAGTATATGTAGTCACCAAATTACAGCCGGTATGTGGGGTATTGTGCACATTACTGTTTTTATCACTTTAGGTGGGCGTACCTAAATAATGATACTCGTTACTATTGGGTGAACGGACTCAATAGTAATATGACCACAGTCACCGAAACAAGTCGATGACAAATACTGTGGGTAGTTGGTTGAAATAAACATTGTAATCTCTCTTAATACTGTAAATTATAACAAACATGTAGTTTTAGTAAAAAGGATGATTCACTCAGTATTTCCCGCTGACAAAACCTTTTTCAAACATGTTTCAGGTGATCTGTTGTGATCCTGGAAAAGTGCCGTGAAGCACTATCAGCTTAAGGAAGTGGCTCAGTATAAAATAAAGAAACATGTTTTGTAAAATAAAAGATTTCTTCGTGAAATCTCAATATTGTAAATTACCGGGTTTTATCCCGAATTGTAAAATAAAATAATCAGGAAATATTTCAGTTATAAAAAGATCCTGAAGAAACTTCCGCTGTTAATTAAAATACCACGGGATTTCTGTCCCGTGACAGAAATAAGGTGGTATCAGAGCCACTGATTTAAGCCTATTAAGTATTTAGAAATACTTAATTTTACTGATTGCCAATTATGTGATTATGTGTTTTATTAACTGATTATTTGTTAATTACAGTATGGGTAAACAAAAGCTGTCAAACATCTATCTTAAACTAGATAGGTCATCCAACGAGAAGGGAAGTTCATCCCAAACAAAACCTTATGTAATTCCTAAAGAAGGAATATTTGTCCGTAAAGCACAATATGAAGAGCCACTTTATCCTAATAAAAGAAGTTTAATTATTAGGAAAAGTCAGGAGGAAATAAGGAAAAACCGAGAGAAGAAAGTTAAACAAGAAACCCAGGACTTAATCAATAAATCACCTTGGGAGGACAAATTAGATAAGAAATGGGCAAATCTTTATATGCTAGCCACAGTAGCAGAAAATGCAAATCTCTAAATACTCAAAAGTTTTAGCACTTTTATTTCCAGAAACCTTATTTAGTAAATAAATAAGTTACAGTAAATCGTAGTATAATTTACTTGTCAGTTGTTTTATGTATGCAATAATATTTATTGGTTATCTATAAAATTTTTTTATTTTAACATTTGGTATGTATTTTGCATATATGCTAAACATCATGAATGAGATATCAGAAGGTTTAGAAAATCTTAACCTCTATCCCGTTAAGATAGAAGTTTCCAAGGAATTCACCGGTTACTTCGCTGATAAAGAAGAACCCATGGAATTTCAATCCAAACCACTGGCAAAACCTAAACCCAAGAAAAGAAGCAGATTTGTGGGCTGGAGGCGTGTACGAAGGAAAAAGCCAGCAACAAGACAGGTTACCAAAACTGAAGAACCAAAAGACAAAGGAAAAGGGGTAGAAATTGAGGAAAATGTTAATCAAGTAGAGATAGAAGCTGAGAAGAGTTTTAAGCAAACAGAAATAGAGGTCGGAGAAAGTTCTAGACAAAAACAGAAAATGACTCATTGGGAAGTTTTAGATCATAAATTAGTAATGAGTGACCTCATCGGACCTGCCGATGGAAACCTTGAACCAGCCAATCCAAACCTTATATTTACTGAAGAAGATCTTTTCAGCTACCCACTAGAAGCTCCAATCCCAATCAATCTGGAACCTGCTATTCCAGATCCTATTGTCCAACCTCAACCACTACCAGTAGAATTAGATGAATGGTGGACAACTGATTGGCAATACCAAAATCTTTTAAACAACCCTGATACATTTTTTCCACAAGTTGACCCAGAACCTCCACTATACCCAACTATGAGCTCGGAAAATCTGACTGAACTTCGCCTCTGGGGCGAAGAGTTAATTGATGCAGGAAATCGGATTAGGGATGTGGGAGAAAGAGTTACTTGGAAGTATGACGAAAGGGAGCGTCGTTTTTAAGAAATTAGCTGACCAGATAATGAGAGTTTGCAGGAATATGTGTGAATAAATAATCATAATAACCAATATGTGTAATAACTTAACAATAAAACGTTGTATGATAATCGTGTGTACGAGGCATAATATAATATATAGAAATGAAACTTGTGAAATCGATAATTTTTTATTATACATGTTAATGTGATTATGTGCAAACTGTTTTATTATATTTATATTTATACTAATTATTTACATAAAATTTATTATCGGATGTCAAACATTGGTAACGAACCAGTAAATGAGGTTAATCAGTCTGAGCAACATCCAGGAGATCAATATATGACTCGGCAAGATATCAAAAATATTGTTACTCAAGGAATAGCTAATGCTATTCCAGCATTCGTTGCTGCTATAAAGAATCCAATCGAACCGCAACAAATTGTTCCTAGTAAACGTATTTCTGAAGATAACTTCAGTAATAGTGTAAACGGAGGCAATGATAATGTCAATCATAATGCAGAACCACATCAAGCTCCATTTCCTAAGAAAATGACAGCCGCAATTCCTGGTTGCACTTTCAAAGAATTCCTTGCTTGTAAACCCACTGAATTTGCAGGCAATGAAGGAGCAACTGCATCACTGCGTTGGTTAGAGAAAACCGAAGCAGTAATTGCAATAAGTAAATGTGCTAAAGATGATCAGGTCATGTACGCATCAAATCTCTTCAAGGAAGGAGCACTCGAATGGTGGAACACTGTGTTACAATCAAAAGGAAGAATAATAGCTTATGCTATGACTTGGGAAGAATTTAAGGGTTTTGTAGAAAGAAAATTCTGTCCCGAGTATGAAAAGGAACAGATGACGAATAAGTTTCTAAATCATCGGATGATGGGTGTAGATTGTCGCGGTTATACTTCGACATTCTTTGAATATGCTAGAGTGGTACCAACGTTGGCTTCGCCAGAACCGGTACTCATTTCTCGCTACATTTGGGGACTGATTAGTGAAATCCGCAACATCGTTAAAGCTGCGAGACCTCGCACTATTGACGATGTTGTGGAATTAGCTAATACCCTAACTGACGAACTGGTACGTACACAAGATGAAAACAAGAAGAAAGAATTGGTTCAGAAAATTACCCAAGGATTTTGTACGGGTAATAACAACAGCTTTAAAAGAAGAGGAACAGGGCAATATTCAATTTTGCCTTTCTGCAAGAATTGCAAAAAGAAACATTATGGAAGATGTAATATAACCTGCAATTTTTGCAAAGTTTTAGGACATCGGGAAGAAAACTGCAGGAAGAAATTCACAATTTGTTATAATTGTGGAGAAACAGGACATTTCAAAACAGAATGTCCTAAATTAGGCAAACCAGCAGACAACAAAACCAAGGCAACCAACGGAACTATTAAGAAGAATGCCAGGGCATTTCAGCTGACCACTCAAGAAGCAGAACTCATCCCAGATGTGATAGCGGGTACGTTCCTAGTTCACAACATTTACGCCAAAGTATTATTTGACTCTGGTGCAAACCAAAGTTTTATAAATACTTCATTCTGCCAAGCTCTTAATTTACCTTTAACCAATATTAGGCAGATTTTTACAGTTGAAACGGCAGACGGAAATTCAGTTAAAATAGATAAAGTTTTGCAGGAAGAAAATATAGAACTTTTAGGACATAAATTCTCTGCAAAACTATTGCCGATGAAATTAGCTGAATTTGATGTTGTATTAGGAATGGATTGGTTAGTAGCCAACCATGCTAGAATTCTTTGTGATCAGAATTCCATAGAAATTCAATCACCCACCGGAGAAGTAATTAGGATTACAAGAGATAAACCCCGTAAGCCCATGAAGTTCATATCAGTAATGAAAGTTGCTAATTATGAACGAAAACAAGGAATAGTATATATGATTTCAGTAATCATTAGTACTAAGGGTAAAGAACTTAAGGAAATTCCTGTAGTCTCAGAATATCCAGATATATTCCCAGAAGATTTACCGGGATTACCTCCAGATAGGGAAGTAGAATTTAGGATTCATCTAATTCTAGGAACTACACCGATAGCCAAGGCACCTTATCGGTTAGCACCCACAGAAATGTTAGAACTGAAAAAGCAATTAGATGAATTACTAAGTAAAGGATTCATACAACCTAGCTCATCTCCTTGGGGAGCGCCAGTATTATTTGTTAAGAAAAAGGATGGTTCAATGAGAATGTGTATCGATTATAGAGAACTGAATAAGGTTACAATTAAGAATCGATACCCATTACCTAGGATTGATGATCTATTTGATCAACTTCAAGGAGCTAGATATTTTTCTAAGATAGACTTACGCTCCGGATATCATCAATTGAAGGTACAAGAAGAAGACATACCTAAAACTGCTTTCAGAACTAGGTATGGTCATTATGAGTTTACAGTCATGCCCTTTGGGTTAACGAATGCACCTGCTGCATTCATGGACATGATGAATAGGATCTGTAAACCATATTTGGATAAATTTGTAATTGTTTTTATAGACGATATACTTATTTATTCCAAAAGTCAGACAGAGCATTGTGAACACCTTCATGCACTCTTAACTTTGTTAAGAAAAGAAAAGCTTTATGCCAAATTCTCAAAGTGTGAATTTTGGTTAAAGGAAGTGCAATTCTTAGGACACAAGGTGAATCACGAAGGTATTCACGTAGATCCTGTTAAGATAGAGGCAATTACCAAATGGAAGATTCCACAAACTGCAATGGAAATTAGAAGTTTTATAGGTTTAGCTGGCTATTATAGATGGTTTATTAAGGATTTTTCCAAGATAGTTGTACCATTAACTAAGCTAACCTGTAAAGCAGTTAAGTTTGAATGGGGACCAAAGCAAGAAGAAGCTTTTAGAATATTAAAGCAGAAACTAACAAATGCACCAATCTTAGCCTTACCAGAAGGAACTGAAGATTTTGAGGTATATTGTGATGCTTCAAAACTAGGGTATGGATGTGTGCTTATGCAACGCAAAAAGGTGATTGCATATGCTTCAAGGCAATTGAAAAAGCACGAAGAAAATTATACGACTCATGATTTAGAATTAGGATCCGTAATTTTTGCCCTTAAGATTTGGAGACATTATCTTTACGGAAGTAAATTTACTGTCTACACAGACCACAAAAGTTTAAGATATATATTTGGGCAAAAAGAGTTAAACATGAGGCAAAGGAGATGGATGGAAATCCTAAGTGACTACGACTGTGATATTCAGTATCATGAAGGAAAGGCAAATGTAGTTGCAGATGCCTTAAGTCGTAAGTATTATGAGAAACAACGACGGGTTCGTGCTCTCAGATTAAATCTACAATTAGATTTAATGGAACAATTGAAGAATGTTCAAACTACAGCAATCAAGGATGATGCTGAAGGAATAAAAGGACGAATCAAGGAATTAGAACAAGGAGTAAATGGAATTTGGAGATTCCACAAAAGTACAATTTGGGTACCTAAGCAGGGAGACTTAAGACCTAAGATTTTAGAAGAAGCTCATAAATCTAGGTATACTATGCACCCAGGAAACAATAAAATGTACCAAGATTTAAGAAAGAACTTTTGGTGGATAGGAATGAAAAAGGATATAGCGCGATATGTTTCTAAATGTCTCACTTGTTCACAAGTTAAGGCAGAACATCAAAAACCTTCAGGTTTACTACAGCAATTAGAAATGCCAGTATGGAAATGGGAACTTATAACAATGGATTTTGTTACTAAGTTACCCAAAACCAGAAAAGGTAATGATGCGATTTGGGTAATTGTGGATCGATTAACCAAATCAGCTCACTTTCTACCAATGAAAGAAACCTTTAATATGGAAAGGTTGGCAAAATTGTATGTAGATGAAGTTGTATCCTTACATGGAGTTCCACTCTCCATTGTATCAGACAGAGATAGTCGTTTCACTTCTCATTTCTGGAAAAGTTTCCAGCAAGCTATGGGAACTCGACTCAATCTGAGTACGGCATATCATCCACAAACAGATGGACAAAGTGAAAGGACGATCCAAACTCTAGAAGACATGCTCCGAGCATGTGTAATAGATTTTGGTGGAAATTGGGATGATCATTTACCATTAATTGAATTCTCCTATAACAATAGCTATCATTCAAGTATTCAAACCGCCCCATTTGAAGCACTATACGGAAGAAAGTGCAGAACTCCAGTTTGTTGGGCAGAAATAGGAGAAAGTCAATTATCAGGTCCTGAAATAGTGCAAGAGACGACTGATAAGATTACTCAAATTAAGGAAATATTGAAGATGGCTCGTGATCGTCAGAAGAGTTATGCAGATAATCGGCTCAAGCCACTTGAATTCCAAGTAGGAGACAAAGTACTATTAAAAGTTTCCCCTTGGAAAGGAGTTGTTCGATTCGGTAAGAAAGGAAAGTTAAGTCCAAGGTACGTAGGACCATTTTCAGTGATCCAACGTATAGGACCAGTTGCTTATCGTTTACAACTACCAGAAGAATTAGCTGGAGTACATGATGTATTTCATGTATCCAATCTCAAGAAATGTTTATCAGATGAATCACTGGTAGTACCTCTTCGAGATATAGAGGTAAACGAAAAGCTGAAATTTGTTGAGAAACCTCTTCAAATTGAGGATCGAAAGATCAAGTTTCTCAAACATAAACGACTAGTTTTAGTCAAAGTCAGATGGGATTCAAAGAGAGGAGCTGAATACACTTGGGAGCTGGAATCAGAAATGAAGCGAAAGTATCCTCACTTATTCCAGTAAATCTTGAGGACGAGATTTTTATTAAGGTGGGGAGAATGTAACAACTCTCATCAAAAGTCATATTTATTTAATTAAATTGTCCAATAGAAAACCCTAATTGAGAAACCCAAGTGATTCTGCACAAACCCTAAATTTTTCAGAACATTTGGAATCAGGATTAGGGCCCCTAAAACTAGGGGGTAAACCCTAGTTAGAGTTATCTACTGAAAACGCTGTCAAAAATTTGAAATAACACGAAATCGACTCAGCAGGCCTATACTAGTGACAAGGCTACCCTAGGGTAGGTTGGTACCCCAGGCGTGTCGCGACAGAAACCAAGACATCTTCTGCGACACACGGGAGATGTCAATTGCACGTATAAATACAGGGGCTTGGGACTTGATTTCTGGCTTCAGTTCGACGTTAAAATTCCTTACGTACACAAAGTTAGACACTGTTTACTACAAAAACACACACTGATCACGAAGTGCTGCCACAATTCAGGGTAATAACTCAATCGCTGATACGATTCAATGTCCGATCGATTGAACTATCCAATGGATGTTTAAGTGCTGCCCATATTAGGGTTTATGCTTTGTCATTCGTCGTTAAATCGATGGATGTTTAAGTATCGCACTTTGTCATTCGTTGTGAAGGTTGTAATCTCGTGAGTTATCGTAAATGCTGTATTAAGTTACTAACCTAGTTTATGTGCCTGATTATTTAAACTAGGTTATCAAGGCTAATCAGTAAACTAAGCTCTGTTAAATCTGCAATGTGAGTCATTCTCTTTTTATCAAATTTGTTTACAAAAAGTATGTTTAATTTCAAGATTATAATTACAGTGATTAAGTATATGTAGTCACCAAATTACAGCCGGTATGTGGGGTATTGTGCACATTACTGTTTTTATCACTTTAGGGGGGCGTACCTAAATAATGATACTCGTTACTATTGGGTGAACGGACTCAATAGTAATATGACCACAGTCACCGAAACAAGTCGATGACAAATACTGTGGGTAGTTGGTTGAAATAAACATTGTAATCTCTCTTAATACTGTAAATTATAACAAACGTGTAGTTTTAGTAAAAATGATGATTCACTCAGTATTTCCCGCTGACAAAACCTTTTTCAAACATATTTCAGGTGATCTTTTGTGATCCAGGAAAAGTGCCGTGAAGCACTATCAGCTTAAGGAAGTGGCTCAGTATAAAATAAAGAAACATGTTTTGTAAAATAAAAGATTTCTTCGTGAAATCTCAATATTGTAAATTATCGGGTTTTATCCCGAATTGTAAAATAAAATAATCGGGAAATATTTCAGTTTTAAAAAGATCCTGAAGAAACTTCCGCTGTTAATTAAAATACCACGGGATTTCTGTCCCGCGGCTCCTGAAACGGGTCAAACCGGGTCGGGGGCCGTGACACCTGTTTCTTCCTCTCATGAATTTACCCTCAAAAGTCAGTTACTGAGAATCACCATGAAAGGTGATGAAAAACCAGCCAACTACTTGGCACGGGCCCAAGAGTATGCTACTGCTCTAGCCAACGTAGGTGAACCAATGAAGGATAAAGACCTAGTCATGTTAACTCTTACATGGCTCCGTGAAGAATACTAAGTGACCATGATTTTATGATCACAAAGATCTTGGCTGCAAATCAGCAGGTCCCACATGCTCTTTTTGCGTCTGCCACACCAGCACAACAGCCCTTTACGGCTGCTGTCACACCCACTCAGCAGCCCAATATTGATACCATACAGCAGCAGCTTCATACCCTTCAACTCATGGCCTCTCAGTTGGGTTATCAACTCAATCCTGCACCTTCATTACAACCACAAGCTTACTTTGGGTCTCGTTCATTTAACAACAACCGAGGCAACCGTGGCCCTCGTGGTCCTTCGCGTGGTAACTCTCGTGCTAACCCAAATAACCGCAATCGGGATACTAGTGGCACACGTCAGTTTTCTTGGGCTTCAACCTAAAACACTATTTATGGCCACTGTAACCGTTGTGGCATTGGTCATCTCCCGTCTCAGTGCCCTAATCAGCCCAATCAGTCACGTGCAGTGCCACAGGCAAATTATGCTACTTCCTCAGATGCTGGCTCACAATCAGGACTTACTTGGAGACCCGATACTGGAGGTAATGGACATGCTACCCCAGACTTATCTAGCATTGACAACCCTGAAGTCTACTTTGGTAATGATTCTTTACTTATTGGTGACTGTAACCCACTACCCATTTTTCACATTGGATCCTAAACCATTTACTCACCTAACAAAACCTTTAAATTATCCAATATACTTCATGTTCCTGAACTAAAACAAAATCTTTTGTCTGTTCAAAAATTCTGTGTTGATAATGATGTTTTCTTTGAATTTCACTCATCTTATTTTGTTGTGAAGGACGAGTCTACACGCACTACCCTCTTAACGGGTCCCAGTGAACAGGGCTTGTACCCCATTCGTCTGCCACAGCTCAAGTCTATTCCCAAGGTGGCATTCACTACTGTAAAATCATCTTCCACCACTTGGCATCAACGCTTAGGACTCCCTCATGCTCAAGTTTTTCATTCCATTGTTTCACATTTTTCTTTACCCATTTAGGACAAGTTTTCTAATAATTTATGTACTTCGTGTCAATTAGGCAAGTCTTCCAAATTATTTTTGTCAGGCTCAACTTTTCGGAGTACCAATTTTTTAGACCTTGTTTATTGTGATGTTTGGGGGCCTTTGCCCGATTTATCATTTGATAGTTGTCGTTTGTTTTTATTATGTGTAGATCATCATTCCAGATACATGTGGTTTTATCCGTTAGTTTAAAAATCAGATGTCTACAACATGCTAACAAACTTTATTAAATTGGTAGAACGACAATTTAACACCAAACTAAAAAGTATACAATCTGATTGGGGAGGGGAGTTTCGTCCTCTTACGTCCTTTTGCACTAGTCTTGGTATCATTCATCGAAGCTCTTGCCCTCACACAAGTGAGAAAAATGATATTGTCGAGCGTCGTCATCGCCATGTTGTGGAAACTGGACTTACTCTTCTTGCACAGTCCAGCCTTCCTCAACGTTTCTGGCAATTTGCCTTTGAAACAGCCGTTTACTTAATCAACCGTCTTCCCTCTCGTGTCTCCTCCAACAAATCTCCGTATGAACATGTTTTTAAACGGAAACCTGATTACTCCTTTCTTCGTATTTTCGGATGCCAATGTTTTCCTTATCTCTGTCCGTACAATCGTCATAAGATTGAATTTCGATCCACCCCGTGTGTCTTTCTTGACTATAGCCCTGTTCACCATGGCTACCGATGCTTTGACCCATCCACTGAATGAATCTACGTTGCCTGACATGTTCGCTTCAATAAACACATCTTTCCATACCATACACCTATACCTACCCAATCCTCACTACAACCCGAACCATCGCATGTATCCATCTTTCCTGAACCACCACCCGGTTTTCCAAGCGAATCCATCCCACCCCCACCACCCTCCACGGATCCACTACCAACCGCCACCATCTCACCTGAAACCGCAACCACTTCACCACCCACTAACCCGTCTCCCGGACCCTCAACCGAACCCACCATGCACATGGCCCAATCAACCCCAACCCCTAGACCTCGGCTTCCCAACCTACGTCCCCATCCCAAGCCACCCACTCGCTATGATCTCGCTGCCTACACTGCCACCACCACCCCCACCTTACCCATTGAGCCCACCTCTTTTACTGTTGCTAATAAGTCTATAGAATGGCGCCAAGCTATGGCTGACGAGTTGGATGCGCTACATAGGAATGGGACATGGGCATTAGTTCCCCCTGCCCCTCATACTAATATCGTTGATTGTAAATGGGTTTACAGGTTGAAAACGGATCCAAATGGAAAGATTAGCAGGTACAAGGCACGACTTGTGGCAAGCAAAAGGATTTCATCGGCAACATGGGGTTGATTATCATGAGACTTTCAGCCCAGTAATCAAACCTGCTACTATTAGAACTATCTTATCACTTGCTGTTACAAATCAGTGGTCTCTTAGACAATTAGATGTCCAAAATGCCTTTCTACATGGTGATCTTCAAGAGACAGTTTATTTGCGACAACCCCCTGGCTTCGTTGATCAAACCAGGCCAGATCATGTGTGCTTATTACACAATTCACGGGTCCAAAACTGACCCATCCTTATTCATTCTCAATTCAAGTGGCACGCTTGTCTATCTTCTTGTGTATGTAGACGACATTATCATTACAGGTAATCACTCTGGGGCTGTTAATGATGTTATTAAAGATCTCAGCTCTATGTTTGCACTCAAAGATTTGGGTCAGTTACATTATTTCTTGGGCATTGAAGTGGTGCATCATGGTTCTGATCTGGTTCTATCTCAACGCAAATATATTCTTGATATTCTTCACCGAGCAGGTCTTGCTGACTGCAAACCCGTATCATCCCCTATGAGTACCTCTCATGTCTTCTTACCTGATGATAGTCCTTTACTTGATGATCCTTCCAGATACAGGCAGACAGTAGGTGCTCTTCAATATGCAACCTTAACTCGCCCGGACATTGCCTTTGCAGTTAATAAGGTGTGCCAATTTA
Source organism: Helianthus tuberosus (assembly GCA_030545235.1). Taxonomy (NCBI): domain Eukaryota; kingdom Viridiplantae; phylum Streptophyta; class Magnoliopsida; order Asterales; family Asteraceae; genus Helianthus; species Helianthus tuberosus. Next base: position 23,669,010 of record CM060420.1, on the reverse strand, counting down.
TGCATGCTCCTACTGAGTATCATTGGGCTGGTGTGAAGCGTATATTGCGTTATCTGAAGGGTACGACTCATCTTAGCCTACTATTTCGTCACAACACAGAGTCCAGGCTACAAGCCTTTTCTGACTCCCATTGGGCTACTAATCTTCGGACATTCTCGGATTCTGATTGGGCTGGTTGCTCTCTTGATCGTCGATCCACGGGGGGATATGCTATCTCTGTGGGTTCCAACCTTATTTCTTGGTTAAAATCTCTCCTTCATGAACTCGGTCTGGTTAGCAAGGCACCAACGCTTTGGTGTGATAATCTTGGTGCAACCTATCTCTTTGCCAATCCAGTGTTTCATGCCCGCACAAAGCATGTTGAAGTAGATTACCACTTTGTTCGTGAACAAGTTATTCAAGAAAAGCTGAATGTCAAGTTCATCTCGACTAATGATCAAATTGCTGATGTGTTTACAAAGCCCTTATCTTCACAAAGATTTGAGTTTCTACTGTCCCTTGCGGGGGAATGTTAGACTAAATTGTTTAGATAGACAAGATTATTATTATTGAGGGTACTAAATTGTAAGTAGTTTATCTATATATAGGGTCTTGTATTCTCTATTCATAATCAATAAAAACCAATTACAATTACAACCAAATATACGCTTTGATTGAAGATCTGTTTCAGATCTTCTGATTGATTCAAGCAGAAAACAAGTAGTAAAGGAGAAAGTAAAGCAAGTTAGCAAGACATAACCGCTAGTAGCAAGGCTATACAAGAAGCAATTTCTTTGCAAGACAAGGAAAGTAAGAAAATTATGGCAAAAAAACATTTCCATTGTTCCAGCACGTGAGCAGTCTGGTATTTCTCTTTAATGCCCCAAGTTGACAAGTACTAGCTACACACCATGGGCTATTTTGATTGAGGCAATCTTGCAAGCACACAATCTATGGGAAGCAGTGGTCCCGGTAACCGGAGATACGATTGAAGAAAGAAAGAATCTAATGGCAAGAGCTTATATATTCCAAACCTTGCTCGGAAGATATTCTCTTTCAAGTGGCAGAGCATAAGAGTGCAAAAGAAGTCTTGGAGTCAAATCTAATTTCATTAACTAGGTGCCACAAGAGTGCAAAAGGCCCATTTGCAAACTCTATGATGATCTGACTTTGCTGTGAAGGAGCGGATCAGTTTCAGGATTAAGGGAGAAACTGTTAGGTTGAATCCTGAAAGTCATTTTTGAAAGAAATGAAAAGTTCTAGGAGGGTTTTGTAAAAGGGTTAAAAGTATTTGGTATTAGTTTTTTAAGTTATCTAAAAATGGAGCAAGTTATACGGATTGCTAGTCAAATCAAAGTCGTAGCTTGAAATTTAGCTTGGTTTGATTTATGCAATTTGGTCGGAGCATAAATAGAGGGTAAGGATTATTGTATTTGCAAGCTTTTTACATTGAATAATAGTAGTTTAGAGTTGAGCAAAGTTGCTCAAGAACCTGTTTCTATATAATCTGTTCGATTTTGGGTTTGATAGCCAACAATTTTACTTGTTTCTTATATTTGTCGAAGAAAGATCATTTATAGTTGTAATTCATGTTTTCAGAGTCAATTTGGAGAAGCTCAAGCAAGAGAGTTCAAAGCGAAACAAGCACAGCTTGCTATGGCCAAGGCTGAACCTGATATTAATCCGAATCTCATAGAGGTATCTGAGAGAATCATCACTAAAGAAAAGCCCAAGGACCCTATTCCTGATGTTGAATGGTGGTAAGTTATTACAACTTCCATTTTCTTATATGGTCTTTTGTTTGAGTCAGTAACTGATCACACAATACAATCTCTAATATTTATTCTAGGCAACTGATTTTCGAAATGCTTGACACTTTTTTTTCTTTCTGTTTTGACTTCATGTGTAGAGGTGGTTTCTACAACTCGTTTAGGATATGGGTCATAACGGTCTAATTGGTAAAATGACAAGTTCAGTCAAAAAGAAAAAAAAAAGGTCAATGGGTTGAATGTCTCATTTTAATGCATAGTAGTCAACCTACTCATCTTATCAAGAAATTGGGTTATTGTGGTAATAATATTTTTTTGTATTCTCAATTACACACAATATTTGTATAAGTAGTAGAAAAACTGTTTTGGGCCAAGCCAATACGACCCATATGTGTTTTGATCCGCTCCCGTTATTTATATGTCGTGTTGCAACTCCTTTTGAACATGCAGGGACGTGCCACTTCTGGAACACCCTCGCCCTATCGAACCGCCAGCTGAACCCGCTCCACCGCCACCTCAACCATTAAAACTCACCCAAAAAGAACGCAAAAAGTTTCGCACTCAGAGACGTCTAGCCACTGAGAAAAACCGTCAAGAAATGATCAGACAAGGCCTTTTGGAACCCCCTAAACCAAAAGTCAAAATGAGCAACCTAATGAAAGTTCTCGGCTCGGAAGCAGTCCAAGACCCAACCCGGCTCGAAATAGAGATAAGAAGTGCTGCAGCGGAACGCGAGCAAGCCCATGTTGATAGAAACATTGCACGGAAACTAACGCCAGCCGAAAGACGTGAAAAGAAAGAGAGGAAACTTTTCGATGACAATAATACCCTTGAGACAATAGTGTCTGTTTACAAAATTAACGATCTTTCTCACCCTCAAACACGGTTCAAGGTGGATGTTAATGCCCAAGAGAACCGTTTGTCAGGCTGTGCGGTTATTTCCGAGGGTATATGTGTTGTGGTGGTGGAAGGTGGTAGTAAATCTATAAAACGTTATCAGAAACTGATGCTCAAACGTATAAACTGGGCTGCTGCTGTGAAAGAAGAGGATCAAGATGAGAATGATGATGATAAACCGAAGAACAAGTGTGTGTTGGTGTGGCAAGGGAGTGTTGCTAAACATAGTTTTCATAGGTTTTTGGTGCACGAATGCAGGACCGAGAATGCTGCTCGTAAGGTGTTCTCTGATGCTGGAGTTGGCCATTACTGGGATTTAGCGGTCAACTTCTCAGATGAGGTGTGATTTGTAGAAACTAGTCGGGCTTATCCACCGCCGATCTGTTTTTTATGCGCATGTTGAGGTGTGGAGCCTTTTACTTTACTAGCTTGAGTATATGATTAGTAAAGCTGTATGCTTGGCGTTTTTTTGGAGGTCCAAAACATGATCAGCTTCTAATGTTTTGTTGAATAACAGACATGAAATTTTCTATGGCGATTGCAACTACATATTTGTTTTTCTGTTTATTTCATGAGCCGGGATGAGCTGAGTTCGCATTGTTAGTTGTTTTTCAAGCTTTAGCTAGGCCCGGTCTCATGTAGTTTATTAGCTTTTATTTTTTTAGTAAGATTACTGGTATATAATTCACCAAAAAACTTGTGACGTTACATTAAAACAGAAGGTAGACGGGCAACAAGCTACGTTGCCACCCATTTTTTGAATTGTATACCCTAACTTTCCAAAGACAAACTCCTGGAGATAAAAAGAAATTAAGGTTCTATTAGTAAAGGTCCTTTAGTTTACAATATGTTAAAAGTTGGGACTATCATTGGTTATTTTTTAAGTTGGCACTTTTGTCGGCTAACATCTAATAATTTGGATTATTAAAATCCATTATTTCTTTAGTTATCTACATATACTATTTTTATATATAATATGTTTTACACGTTTATACATAACAAAAAAAATTCATAGTTGTATTTATTTTTTTTCACAATTATAAACGAACACACATTGTTATTTGTTATGTAACTAGTAGATGCCCGCCCACGTTGCGGGGCGATGGCCGAATAATTCTCAATCAATTAAAAAAGACTACTATAATTTTGTTAGGATAAAAAAAACGATGATAAGACCGTATTTTTAGGCTCAGGGCAAAACTGTAATTTTTCAGGACTAATGAGCTAGTGTTAGACAGCTCATTGACAGGGAAAAAATTAAATCGAGTAAACCAATTAAAACAAAAAACCTTATAGTTTCGCTAAAAAAACTAAAACGATGGGAAAAACGTAATTTTTAACTGAGGGCCAAATCATAATTTTAATTCGGGGATAAATCGTAAACTAAATGGACCAACGGGGGAGTGCCAGGAAGCTGCCGGCACGACTGTAATTTTACACTGGGGGCAAACTTGTAATGTTACCAGGATAACAAACAAAAACGATGGAGAAAATGTAAATTTAAATTGAGGGCAAAATCGTAACTTGGCTGTGAGAAAAAAAATTAATGGCAAAATTATAAATTTATACGGGGCAAAATCGTAATTTTGAACTGAGGACAAAATTGGAATTTTTAGCTGGAAGCAAAAGCGTAAATTTATTTTTAAGTGGGGTTAAAAATATAATTTTGAACTGATGGGAAAATCGTAATTTTAAGGGAAAAAAACTAATGGCAAAACTGTAAATTGAAACGGGGCAAAATCGTAATTTTTAACCGGGGAGAAAAATTGAAATATTTACCTGGGAGAGAAAGCGTAAATTTATTTCTAAGTGGGGGCAAAAACATAATTTTGAACTGATGGTAAAATCGTAATTTTAAAGCGGGATAAAATCGTAAATTTGTTAGGCCAATAGGTGAGTGCCAGACAGCTGCCCGACACTATACCTTTGCCGCCCATTTAGCCCAATGAAGGGCGAAACCTATTCCCGCGGACAGCCGACATTGTAGTTTGTAGTTGTTGAAAATTATGTTTTTTATTGTATGAAATATATATATATATATATATATATATATATATATATATATATATAACAATTTACGTCGCAGCTTATGAACAGTAACATAATTGGTCAACTTTTGCATCTTATTTACGGTTATGCCATGAAGTGAAGATTTGATATTTAAGTTTTGACCACTGGATTTTGGTTTTTTACATTATGAGCACTCATTCATATCGCCTTTTGACTTGTGTCAACCTTGTACATATTTGTTTACGTTTTGATATGTATATGGATCCTTCAACTGATTTCACCACCACAGCACCTAATCGTCCTCCTTGCTTAGTCGATTTCCCACCGTCACCGGCATCGTCGTCGATGTTTCTTCGCCGCCGGTGACTGTCACCGCCAACATCACCACGACACCACATCACTGTTCTCCTCGCTTACCGCCATCGAATGCCGGCGTCATAACTGTTCCGCCCGCCAGATTTGCAACAACAGCCTACAATGCTGACACCGTCACCAACCAACACCACCGCTGCCGACTTGACGGAAAGTTCGGGGAAACAGAGCTGTGGTCGCTGTAATGCTATACCGGCGGTGACAATGGTGTTTTTATACGCCGTCGGCTGTGACGATGGAGGTGTTGGAGTGTCTTGCCGGAATAGAGAAAGAGAGAGTGAGACGTTGAGTATTAAGGGGCTGTTTGGCTAAGCTTATTTTGGGCTACTTATAACTTATTTGCTTATTTGAAAAGCAAATAAGTCATAATGGAATGACTTATTTACTTATTCCTCTCACATAATAAGCTAACCCAAACACCTTTAAACTTTTCAAAAAGTCAATAAGTAAATAAGTTACTAAAATAAGCTTAGCCAAACAGCCCCTAAGTTTAGTTTATGAATATGATTCAAGTCCATGTTATAAATTTAATAAATTCATTTTAGTTGTAATAAAATTAATGTTGCTCAAATTAATTTCTGAAGCGACTTTTATATAATTATCCTGAATTATTAAGGAAGTACTTTTTTATTCTTATTCATTGGTTATATAACTCAATATTGTTTTAAAGATTAAATATTTGCCTAATTAGTTATATTATATTTTGTTTTTATTTATGTTTTAACCATAACAAGTGGGTATGATCATGTGTTGCTAGAATAGAGCAAGACGTACTGAACCGAACACATGTAAGTATCGTTTTTTTGTCATATTACAACCTTATTTTTTGGGGTTTAACTTTCGGTTGTTATATTATGCATCAGCATTGTATCGGGACCATAACAAACCAACCGATGCCGATCGAATTATCATTGCGTCCTCGCCGCAACGCGCGGGTTAAATAACTAGTATATATAATTTAGAGTATGTTCTTAGGAATAGTACTCAAAATACCCCTCTTTTGCAAATTAATTACAAAAATTTGTTATGCAATTATGTTTTTATTGTATGAAATTAATATATATAGGGGTAAATTACATTTTTCGTCCTTTATGTTTGTATCAGATTACAATGAATACCCTTTAATTTTAATAATTACAGTCACAATCCTTTATTTGTAAAAACCATTACACTCTACGTTCTTTAGAACTAACCTGGTTAAAATTTTCAGTTAAATCTATTCGCTTAAGGGCAATTTAGTCTTTTTACTTAATTATTTATAGTATTTAATAAATAAAAAACACACACCATGAAATTGTAACTTAAATCTCATCTATTATTCATGAACATATTATAAATGCTTAAATCTCATTTTTGTTTTGTTGTTCGTCAATGAAATCTCATCTCATCTCTTGTGCTGCAACTTTATACATATGCCTACATCTAGAATTGAAGAAACACGTAACTAATTTTAGGTTAATAGGTGGTTTATGTTTCAAACATGAGGGTTAATCTTCTTAATCTTTCCTGAGCTCCGATGTGATTCGATCTTCCTGCAAAACAGTAACACCGTTAGCTCGTTAAGAGGGGAATATGAGGGTTTTCCTCTTAACCAGACTCCGGCGTGAGAATAAGTAACCGTTTTGAGGAAATAAGTGTGTGTTAAGAGTGAAAGTAGGGAGTATGGAATGTTTAACCTGAGTATGGAGGTCCATATTTATAGCCGGAGTAGTGTAAGAGGAGATGGGCTGATGGGTCTTGGGCCGAAAGGCGACGCCAAGGAATATCCTCCTTGTCTCACTGGTATCGACCGTTAGTGATTTCTAGAAGTTCTCCGGTGCTGGCGCACCTTGATTGGAGCCACGTGTCCCGGTTGTCGGCCTTGTTGTCCCTCTGCCATCAGTAGGTGAGTGGAGATCATGTGGCAGTTGTCGCCGCCCTCTGATTGGTGCCACGTAGGCGTCCTTGTGTACTCTCTGTATCCTGCACGTCAGTCGATCGTGGAGCACGATAGAGCAAAGCCTGGTGGACGCTGGTTGGCTCATTCTTCTGCCACTTGTACCTTTGGTACTTTCTGAAGTAGCCCTGCGCCGTAACCCTTGCGCGACCATTGTTGTGCACGTAACAAGCCCACGCAGGGAGGGTTGTAGGAGTTGAGGGCTCTTATTCAGAATACTAAGTGTGGAACTGATGTTATCTATTGCTTGGGCCTCGCGCGAGATCCAAGTTTAATTAAGTAGCCCGCGCGAGGTTCATAGACTAATCAACTTCTTGAGTAAGGAGTATGGTCCGGCGCACGACCTGAATGGTCTGCGCGGCTTTTTGGGACCATACCCCTTCAAGAATAAATCTATTGGCTTATTCTGCAACTAAACTATTGAATGAAATCAAACATGACATCCATTAATCTATTCATAATACAATCAACAACAAATCAAAAAATAAAGAACTGAATATGCGGGACCGATGAAGATTCGAAACAAAAACGAAGATTAGCAAAAGATTGGCCTTGCATTCGTCGAAGAACAAACCATAGCAGCAGATTCGAATAAGAAACCAGCGTAAAAATTTTTCCGAATCCACAAATTTCGTGAGCGATGAAGATTAGCAGAAGTTCAATGGCACTAACAGATTTGAAGTTCGAATGTTCAAGGCGAAGGAGCAGCATAGCTTAGCAGAAGTTCAATGGCAGGAACAAAACACACTAAGTTCTTAAAAAATCTGAATCTATAGATTTCGCGAGCGATTAAGATTAGCAAAATTTCAACGGCACTAGCAGATTTGAAGTTCGAGTGTTGAAGGTGAAGGGGCGGCGTAGCTTAGCTGCAATTAATGGTGTTCTAGGGTTGGGGAATTGGGGAATGTGGAATGTGGAAGATGATGTCATGTGTTATTTTTTTGTTCTTATCATTTAGAAACATTTTATATAAAATTATAAAATGACCAGAATACCCTTAAGTAAATAGATTGAACTGAAAATTTTAATCGGGTTAGTGCTAAGGGACGTAAAGTGTAATGATATTTACAAATAAAGGATTATGATTGTAATTATTGAATCTAAAGGGTATCCATTGCAATCTCATATAAACATAAAGGACGAAAAGTGTAATTTACCCTATATATATATATATATATATATATATATATATAACATTTAGAGTATGTTTGCAAATTAATTACAAAAATGCCTGACAGCTAACAAGGCAAGAAAGCTTTTCTTAGGTCCAAATAAGTAAGGGTAGAGCCGTAGACATAGGTAAGAAATGTGGGATTCACCATAGAAAAAAAAAAAAAAAAAAACAAATTGTACTTTTGGTATTTCTAGATTTTGACCACCAAAATTTGTTTGGTAGTCAACTTTGATCCCTCAATTTTTTTCGTCTTGTACTTAAAGTTTTCTTTAATTTCCCCTTAAGTTTCAAAGTTGTCACTTTTGCTGTCATTTTCTAAAAATCTTATATTGGTCGTCGTTCGCTTACTACTTTACACGGTTTTATGACCTCCATACCCGCTTTCTCAGGTTTGTCTAAAAACTTTATATTAGCCGCCGTTTGGGTCTTTAGGTTTGCTTTCTCGGTAAGAATTTGGGGTTGTCTATGTTTTACGCTAGCTCGTGGTATAAGTTCGCGTTTTTCTTTGCTTATGTTTAACGTCACATGGCATTATAAATTCGTATGTTTGTTTTATGATTTTTTCCAGTTTTGCTCGTCATTTGCTTACTATTTAGCACGGTTGGGGCAGGTTAACCACTAGTTGGAATTATATACTCGATAAGCTTGTTTAGGCTCCTAGCCTTGTCAAACTCGGTATATGAAGCTCGGGCTCGTTTATCAAATGAGCTTCAAGATCGAGATTTTTATAAGTCGATCTTGAATAGCTCATGAATAAATTGGTTCATTTACACTCCTGGCTATGGACTATAGTTTGTATCTAGGGTATCAAGTTGATGCCCAACTAACTAGGAATCCCGTCTAAATAGTAACATGCCATCTAACTAGAATTGTGTTGGGACTATCAGCGACATTTTAGATTTTTGGTTACAACACGACTATCCATGAACAACTTTACCCTAGGGATGTTTGTATGTGAGTGTTGTCCGTCCACGTTCTTGCGCTACTTGCATAAGTTTGGGCGTTGTTGGTTTACTGTTAGTTCATACATTGACCAACTTCTTTCTGTGCACAAAGTTTGATTTTGTTAGATATGTGGTTTTTTTGAAACTGGTTTTTAGAGTAGATTATAATCATATGATAATTTATGATTATCCCCACATCACATGCTCTCACTATTATGATATATGACCCAATTTTAACGAATGAATTCGCTCAGATAATACAACCGGTCGAAACAAGTCACTAATATAAATTTTGTTAACCTTAAAATGGGTTAGCAAAACCAATGATCATTCTCTGTTTCCACCACCCACTTGTCGCACTGCCACCATATGCGTTGACAACCTGCTTGCTCTGACACTACCGCTATCTGCCGCAATCACTATCACCTTTGTATTTGCCCCTACGTCGACATCACAAATAGCCAAACTTAAGGTTGCTTATTTCGTGAAAAGTGACTTGTAATATGGAAATCAAAATTGCAGTCAGATATTAATTTTAAATAACATGTTATATAGTTCTTAAAATCTATAGTTTATTATAAGATGACACGTGACATCGAATATTTAATATGAGAAAGAGACATGGTATATAAATAAACTGGTTATTTATTAAGAGTTCTAAAAGTTTTCAATTATTTAAAGTTGTTAAATGAACTTAACCCTTTATTAAAGTTATGAAATGAACTCAACCCTTTATTATAAAAGAATACATATTATAGATTGTTAGAGTATTAATATAAACTATTTTATTATAGGTTATTATTTTTTTATTTTATTACATTAAAAGTCTAAAACATTAGTAAAGCCAAGAGTTATTTGTGGTTAGTTTATTATAATTCAGTTTTATTAGTCTCTATTAAAAAGCAAAAACACGAAAAATATAAATGAAAAACAAAACGGTAAAAGATAAAAAGATAAAATTAATGGATTACAATAATATATTTTTTATTTGAATTTTATTAATTAACAAATATTATCTATATTTATTTATTTAGGGTAAAAGATAAACAGATAAAATTTATGGATTAAAAACAAAACGGTAAAAGATAAAATTAGTGGATTAAAATAATATATTTTTTATTTGAATTTTATTAATTAAAACAATTGTTTTAATGTGTAACACCCGTCTAATTTTTCTTGAATTTAATAATGATTCATACCATTTCATATAAAAGATATCTAAGTTATATCATAAAATCCATAAGTAATATTCAAAAGTAGCAAAACATTAGTCAACTAACGACTAATTCAAAACATTCAAAAGTAGTTTAGAAATTTGTTTACAACCCATAAACATAGTCTATTAAAGGTTAAGATATTGCGGAAGCTTCAAAAGTTGTGTTCGGTTCTTCGACATTTGCTTGATCGCCATCCGTAAGTTCACCATAGTCACCTAAGGTCAAAAACCACTAAGAATATTAGTTTTGGCATTGACATATTTCATATAAACAAGTTCCATCATCAAAGCATGAATAAAAAAAATTAAAATTTCAGAATTTCTCTTGTCACGTGTCGCGACAGGATTCATTTGTTTTGTGGCGTGGCGCGGGAGCCCCCGCGTGTCGCGCCATCTACCATGTCTTCCTCCGCGTGGCGCGGAAGAATACGATTTCCAGCAAGTGCAGTTCTGAATCCTGCACTTGCTGCCAGTTCCGGAAAACTCAGATTCTAACTTCAAATTAGCATATCTTTTGACTCGTGAGTCCGTTTTAAGTGATTCTTTTTCCTATGCGTCTGTAAATTCAATACCAACGTAACTACGATGATTTCGATACCAAAAGTTTTATTTACGGGCCGAACAAATAAAAGTCACTTATGTGCTATTCGACCCAATCTAACTTTACTCGTTTAACTATCATTTAACTATCAAGCCTATGGCGTTTTATGCCCATCATCCGGGGCTTAACAGCACTTGCATTATCTTACCAATTCCATGGTTTAATGCTCTTGTGATTTACATCGCCGTTACTACTAGCTAAGACACTATCACTACAATTTACACTATTATTCGACCCGTTGGCTCATCTTGTGGAAAATCCTCCGATATGATGACAACCAAATGGTTCCTTATCAAGGTTATCTTTAGTAATTCCAATAACGATCATGGTTACTAAATTCAACACAACTTTTAAATCAACAATGCATAAATTAACAACAATTCATTGAATGTAACGGGTCAAGTTACATACTTGCATAACTAAACAACATTATCAACCAACAATTCTAATTAACTATTTTGACCCGTTTGTTTGTCGAGTGAACTTCATCACTTCTATGACATACCAACTCGCAAATTGACACTACATTCTCATTAACTTTTCTAAGACTATTGTTTATACACAATGTAACGAAACCGAAGTTACGTACCTTTAAAGCACACCCTTCAACCGTGTATCACCTTCGGCTTGTCCGCTTAACGATCCGGATTATTTACCTAAAGAGTTCCATTCACAACCATTTTAGAACCCTTTTTACATTCATTTATCATAATTCATTATGATATCCGAATCTGCGTTTTTTTTGTCCGATTATTAACATTTTGATCCTCACTTAGGCGTTTTAACAAACACCTAGCGGGTCGGATTTTTACATAATCAATAGCAAATTCATGACTTGTTAATTTCATCTAAATCAACTTCAATTTAGCAATTTACACAAAGTTTTAGCATCAATTTTTCAGAAAATTACTTCATGCATTCAAATTTCACGAGAATAAGAATCATAATACTAGTGTTTATCTAGTTTCTACAAACCAAATAATCACCTACAATGGTGTTTAAAATCACCACAAGTATCATACAAGATTTCAACAAGAATTCATCTAGGGTTTATCTCTAGACATCAGTTCGCTTCTAATTTCAGCAATACAACAATCATGCAGGCTAAATTTCAAAACTCATGAGTTCATCTAAAATTTGAAGTGGAACCAAATATCAAAATTTCACATACCTTACGATCCCTTTGTCGAGGTGATCACTAATATGTATTCAGTTTTCGATTTGGACTTGATTGGAGCCTTCAATTGTGAGTTTTTTGTAAGAGTTAGGGTTTGAAGGGGGATTCCCTGGTCGCCCTTTTCCTCTGATCGAACCAGACACACCATTCAGTGTGTGTTTGGTGTGTTATTTTGTTATTAAACATCCTAGTTTCATGTTTGACAAGTTTGGTCCCTCTACTACACACAAGATATTTAAAAACTGTAGGATCGATTTCTGACCCGAACGAGTCGATCAGAAGAGTTTATCTCAACACGAAAGGCGGAAACAGACGTGTAGAGTTCAATTCAGCTAGATTCATGCTTAAAACTGTTGTATAATTGATTCTATAACGTTTTACAACCTGACAACACTTCGGCAGCACTTCGTTGCACAAGCCAGAAAGTTACAAATGGTGAAAGTTTGAAGCCTATTTATAGGAGATGACCCTCCCGTTTGAAGATGGCATGTCATGCTTCAAACTGTCACCTCTTCAAACCGTGACCCTCTCAAACTAGCAGGACACTCTTAAACTAGACCTCTTCAAACTTGATGTCACTTTCAAACTTGATGTCACTTTCAAACTTTTGTCTTCAAACTTGACCTCTTCAAACTAGCAGCCATGTTCAAACTTTCAGTCCGAGACTCGATATAAGACGAAGTCGACAGATGTAATGCACCAACAGACTCCCCCTCAGATGTTGACGAGTCTTAAGTGTCGAGTCTTCGCATCTTCAGCCTTTATCAGTCCTCTCAAACTCTTTGAAGTGTCTGACGTTGTAAGAATCCTCAAATCTTTATCTCCTTTTTCTCTTCAGCATCAACAGACTCCACACGATCAATCTCTACTTGGATGTCTTCAGACTCCCCCTTTCGATATGCTGGGATCGCAGTCTGGCTTGTTTAAATCACATAGACCTCAGGTATCGGAACCTGGCACTCTATCTTCAGGTTCAAAATCGAAACCTGGCTACACCTGCACATTCTTAACCCAGAAATAAATTTCACAAATTTAACATTTAACAAATTTATCAATCCAAATTCTCTTCTCAAATTAAACCAGAATGATTTATCAATGATAAATTCTGATGAACCATTTGCAAAAATTAATCATTTTTCGTTTCAAAACACATTCTCCCAAACCATTTGTTCATCATGTCTAGCACTTGGAATTTTGAAAATCAGCTCTCCAACATCAATTGTCGAAAATCTTTTTGGATTTTTCAAAAAATTTATGCTAAAACACACTAAAAATCTTTTTGAATTTTGAGATATTAAGAAATGCAGTAAAGAAATATTTACAGACAATATTTTTGTGAATTTTGTGTAAGAGGATCATATCAGATTTTGACAAGTCACAAGTACCGTTGAGCTTAGTTACACATTAAGAATTAAACAATTCACTTAGATTGCCAATATACTGATCCACTTAAATTTTCACACAAATTTCAACTGATTCAGGATATGAGTTAGGTGTTTTAAGAACTTAAACTCATTCATGTGTTCCACCTCTTGAATATACTCCCGTATCCAGATCCCAATATTCAGTCTTACAGGTGAGTATACCACAAATGATATCTGTCAGGGGAATAAATTATAGTACGAGGGCCGTGAGAGCTCAGGTCGATCTTTCGATACGCAGAGAGATGACGGCTTCGACTTTTGGTGTGTCCCCTTTAGAGGATCTTTTGCATTACAACAGCAATGACTATCAATTTTATTGTTTCATCAATTTGCTGAGGGCTGCGCTATTTTTCAAGCATGAGGAAAGTATTCTCCGGGGACTAGGTCAGAAATTTCTTTCAGCAGAAGTCCCGGGATAATACCCCAGATATCACTGAGCATAAAGACCTAGTATCTCAGAAAGAGGGACCTTTCAAACGAGATTTCAGGGGTTACCTATATATCCAAGTAGTGTTCCCCACAAAATAAGCAAGTTTGAATTTATGTTTATATCCCGAAAAAGTTTACTAAATGTGTAAAAACCTATCGGCATATCATCAGTGAGACCGTTTAACGCTATTTAATCATTACATTTCTTTAGCATACTGTGACTATCTACTGATGTACTATCATTTCCTCTTCTTTGACACTAAAACTCATTTTTGATTTTATCATGTTTTTGTCTTTTTCATATTTTCAAATGTTTTTGGATTTTCTGAAATTTTCTACTCCCCCTAAAATGCAAACACATTTTAGGAAATATGAAATCAAACTGTACAACAAACTTGACAACCAATATCGAATCGCTTCAAATCGCCACCGACTTGGCATAAACAATCAGAACTCCCCCTTACACAAAACTATTTTCTCATTATGATTTCAAAACACTTAAGTTTGTTTTAACCAAAATGATTTTTCCGGAAAATAAGTTTTGTTGATTTTAAACCATTTGTAGGTTCGGGGTGTGGTTCATCATCTTGTCAGTTTTTATCAAATGTAGTAAATCAAGTACAATTTAATGTCCCTGATTCACTGTTTGCAATCAAGCAACCTCCAAACCACTTGTAAAAATTACCACTTGTAGGATCACAAACAAAACCACTTGTAGGTATGACGAACCAATACCAACTGTAGGAATGTTACGTCTACATGCATCATTTTACCAAACAGGATGCCGATTCTTGCTTCGCACTTACCGACCTGGAAGCTCCGGCAAGTCACACTTATCCTGTAAAATTGAACTTTATAAGATTCATTCACAATCATCAATTTTCAAGAAAGATGCCGATTCCTGATCCACGATTACAAACTTGGGATCTCCGGCATAGTCCTAAGACTTCAAGGAAAACAGACTTCCATCCAAGTCTTCTCAGACTTGATGGCTTTCAGTTCTTGCGCAGTGGGGTTGTAAGTTGCCTTTTCAGTTGCATAAAAATCTTTAACCCCCTTAGCTTTCCCATTCAACATTTTCCCAAAAATTTTCTTTACACTTCCATTGAATGTTTTCTTGACATCAAACTTAGTATTCTCATTGTAAAACTGATTCGAGATATCAACCTTACCAACTTTCTTTTTAACCTCTTCAAATTTCAGTGATGGAAACTCATCATCATTCACTGAAATTTTCATCTCAACCTATGGCTCTTCTGGCTTTGTGGAACCAGATTCATCGCCGACATTCACATCAACTTTCTTAACAACCCACACTTGGTTGTCATTCTCTTTCTTTTTATAAAAATTCTTTTTAGAACACTCACCAACCTCATAAGTTGAGTTTTCAAAAATTTAAATTTTTCGGTTGGTGGTTCAATATCAACAACTTTTCCTTTCAACTTGTTAGAAACTCCCTGTTTTGACTTGGCATTTTTCGGACAGTTCCATGCAATGTGACCAGCTTCATTGCATTTGTAACAGGTTCTATTTTCTTTTGAGTGACAAACTTCAGTTCCATTCTTCTTCTTTTCAGCAAGAAACTCTTGATTTGACTGTCTCCAGAATGGTTTCTTCTGTTCCTCTTCTGCACTTCCACCTGACACAAATTCTGTTTTTGTATTAGAACTTTTCAAAATTTTATTATTTTCTGGTGGAATAAATCCAAGACCTTTCTTTTTGTAGCTACCATTTTGGTTTGGTTTCTTTTGAAAACCAGAACCAGAATTACAGCCCTTTTTCTTATTTAACCGTTGTTGAACTCTTGAAGTGTACTTTTTAGGTTTTTCAGTAAGATTTAAATCTTTTATTTCAGAAATATTAATTTCTGTCATTTTGAAAACCTTTTTGATCATGTCAAAACAAACACTTCTTATTGGAAACTCTTTGTCATAGTATAATTTGTCCGAATCATTTAAAGTGTATGCAACTTCAAATGTTTCATCATCCAAATTTGCTTTTAATAACAAAAATTCTTTACTATAAGACCGTTTAACCGACGACTTGGAACTGTTGACTGACGAACTCGAACTTTTGACTGACGAACTTGAACACCCAGACTCGGACTTTGACTCAGACTCCTCCTCAGTATCCAACACCTGATCGACCACCTTTTTGATTAACTCAGACTCATGATCAGTATCGGATGAGGTAAACGTGACATCAATGTTATCTGGTAAAACGTCAGTTGTGTCGGTTTTTAGCTTTATATTGACTGCTTTTTCAAGTTGCTCCTCGTTTGGTTTTCTAGGAGAGTACCCTTCCCAAATTGGAGGTGGACACTTGTTATAGCTAACAGTCGGTTTCTTACCACTATCTTTCTTTTTCTTCGGCTTCTCGTCTTGAAAAGCTTCCATACCTGCAACAGTTGGGTAAATACGATCAATGAGATAATCAGAACTAGAATAACTTTGCAACAAACGTCTAATTCTCTCATTCTCAATCTTTTCTGCCTCCAACTCTTGCTTCCATTTAGCACTCTCTTCAATGTAAAAGTTGATGGCTTTTTGTTTTGTCATCATAACAGCATTCATCATCGTCAGTGCTTGTTCTCTTTCTGAATTTGTCTTTTGAAGACCAGTTACTGTTTTGTTCAAGACATCATAAGATTCTTTTACATAATTGAGGTTGAACAGTAACTGCTCTTTCTTCTTCTCATATTCAGCAATTATCTCATCTTTTGCTATACATTCCTTGCATGCTTCCAAACACTTCGTGCAAGGCTTGACAACTTCAACAATCTTCTCAATCTCGATTGTCTTTACCACTTCAACCACTTTTTCTTCTTCAATCACTTTTTCTTTTTCTATCATCTCCTCAACAACACCTTCAACATTCTCTTTCTAAACAACATCTTCAGATTTCATTTGTTGTTGTTCTTTAGCAGCTCGTTTTTCCTTTAGTTTCTCCATACGATCTGCAAAATAGAAATGAAAACTTTCAGGAGAAAGATGAGTTTTAGCAACATTAATATGTTTCTCTTCCTCATCATCACTGCTACTATCAACTGGTGTTTGATCAAACTCTACAGATTTTTCAGAATCAACATCTGATACACCTGAATCAGAAGGTGTTTGATCATATACAACTTCTTTTTCTGAAGTAACAACATTTTGAACACTCTCATCTGAACTTAGTGAATCTTCATCAGCACTTTCTGAGCTTTCTTCAGATGTAACAGACTGTTCCTTCACACTTTTCACTGTCTCACCAATAGATTTCATCCACGTGGCAAACATGTCTGGTTCTCTGACAATCTTAGCGATGAAAGCTTTGAAATCACCCTTTTCATCAACAAACATATTCCAGCTGAAACCTTCAGGTAGTTGTTCATCATCTTAATCAACTAAACATGCTTTGCTATCAGGAGATATGTAGTTGCTCCAGTTGAAATCTACCAAACATCCTCTCTTGGAATCCTCAATCTTTCTACCATGAGCCGTCTGTGAGTCTTGTGATTGACCAACTTGCTGATAAATGGCTTTCCGGTAGTAGTCGTCTTTTCCAAACGGATTCTGAGCGCCACTACCTTCCCTGTTCTTGCACTCCCGTTTGAAATGACCTTTCTCCCTGCAACGAAAACAAGTAACTTTAGATTTATCAAAACCTAAAGTAGATACATGAGCATCAAGAAAGTCATTTCTCCCAGTAATCGTTTTGAACTTTTCAGCACGTCTAAGAACACTCGCAAGACACCATTTGATATCCATTAGTTCCATCTCTTCGGCGTCTATCTGATCGTAATCCTCTTTGGTAAGCATAGGATTTCCGATTCTACCAGCCACTAGACCCTCATAAGATAACAACACTGATCCGAGTAAAGCCATGTGGTCTTTAGCAGTGTCTTCTGAAAAACTTTGACCTTCTGGAAGATTTAGAGCAATGTTGCATTGAATCACATAACAATTTCCTGTCTTGGTGCTTTGAGACTGAAAGCTTTCTGATGAACTCTTTGGATTAACACTCGGATATAATGAGAAACCACTGCTTCTTTTGTTTGAACTTTGATCAATCTTTTCTGTAGAATCCCCAGCACTATATGCAGTCTGGATTTTCAAAAGAGCCGTTGAAGAGCTTTGAATTATACAAGACTGACTGTGTCGCCCGCTATGCTGAAAAGCGGCAAGAATTCGAGTCTATCGAATTTGCCATTGTTAAAGCTACTGGGAAGTTATCCCGGAAACCTGACGGGGTCGCGTTGTTAAAAAGGGCACTTGGTGATGAAGATCTTGAGGCCGAGGGTGCTGGCACTAGCCACCAGTGATGAAGGTTCCTGGCCTGCGCGCCATGTATGGGCTTTGATAGCCTTGTAACCATCTGACAAGTTCGTAAACAATTTACCTTTATGCTCTGTGAATAGCTTACTCTTGGATGTTGTCTCTGTTAACAGTTTGTTACATGTGGTTATGTTTTTATGCTAACTGTATATTTTTGCTTCTTATTTGTTGTGAATTTGTTATCGTTACAATTTGTGCATGTGTAATTACTTTGATTAGGTATCACGAATGAATGATGGCTATGACAGGTTATGCTGTGTTAGTTATCCTGGCCTCACACAGTATTGTGTTATGCTTTGGGAAACTGTACAACGTTTATTCTCTCGTTAGCGCGTAGGTTGATTTGTGTGTACGAAGTGATCGAGTTACAGGTTATTGTGTTGACCCAACTATGTTCAGCTTTGGAGGTCTTACAATGTTTGTTACCGTGCTTTTGATGTTTTTGTGTTTATTTGGGCATGAAGTATTATTTGGCGTGATAGGCTTTAGTTATGTTTTTGACCCGGCTGTGCACTTAATTGTGACGAGCCTTGGAGGTCTACAACGTTTCCTATTGCAGAGCCATTGATGTTTTCATGTATGCCCGAAGTAATATATGCAGTTGTAACAAAAATTCGCATGAGATAAGATAGCCAACACTTCTTGTGTTTAGAGTTAAATGTGTTGGCGCGTGGCCATTACAAGTAAGATAAAAAACTTCGGCTGTCTACATGTAGCACTTTCTTAGTTGCTGGGCATTCCAAGTTCTTGGGACTTCTTTGTTTTCGAGTGTTCGTAATTTGTACGCTCCCTTCCCAAGAACTTCATCTACGACGTAAGGCCCCTCCCACTTGGGGGCTAATTTTCCCGATTTCTCGGCGTTGGACGCCTCATTATCCCTTAAGATGTAGTCACCAGGGTTGAACGTGCAAATTCAGGCCTTACTGTTGTAGTATTTTTCCAACTTGGTCTTGTATTTGGCCTCGTTGATTGCCGCCATTTCTCTTCGCTCTTCTAGGAGGTCTAAATCCAACCTTCTTTCTTCTTCATTGTTGATCATGTTCATGGAGAGCATTCTTAGAGATGGCAGGCCGATTTCTGCTGGTATCACGGCTTCGGACCCATAGACTAAGCTGAACGGTGTCTCCCTGTTACTTGTCTTTGGCATCGTCCTATGGGCCCATAGTATGCTGGGTAGCTCATCAACCCAGCCTCTTCTTTGTGTTACCAACCTAACTTTGATTCTGTCTACAATACTCTTGTTTATGGCTTCAACCTGACCATTCCCCTATGGGTGCGCAACCGAGGAAAATGTATGCTCTATGTGCAGCTCCTTGAACCAATTTTGGAGATCATCAACAACGAAGTTTGTTCCGTTATCGGTGATGATTCTCAGGGGCAGCCCGAACCGACATATTATTTGTTCCCAGATGAACCTTCGCACTACGATAGATGTAGTTGATGCCAGCGCCTTTGCCTCCACCCATTTCGTGAAATAGTCTACCGCGACTATGATGAACTTCACTGCTCCTGGGGCTTCTGGAAAAGGACCAACCATATTTATCCCCCATTGCTGAAACGGCCACGCCGTTGTTACGGGGACTAGTTCTTTTTTGGGGCGCATCGTTTTCGGAGCATGTCTCTGGCACCTGCTGCATTTCCTCAAAACCTTTACTGCATCTAGATGCATTCCAGGCCAGTAGTACCCGACGTTCATCACTTTTGCTACTACCATTCTTGGGCCGGCGTGAATGCCACAGATTCCCTCATGCACTTCCCGGATCAGGTAGTTTGCATCTTCTGGGTCGACGCATCTTAATAACAACCCGAGGTATGATTTTCGGTACAGAATTCCATCGACCATTTGGTAGTGCTCGGACTAGTATTGTACTTTCCTTGCTTCGGCTTTGTTTTCTGGTAGTATTCCAGACTGGAGATACATGATTATGGGAGTCATCCAAGATGTCATTCCTAGCTGAATAACGCTCACTTGCCTTAGCGGTACCGATGGATTGCTCAGGACTTCAATGCGCACATCCTTGGCCAGGTGTTGGAAACAGGTGGATGCGAGTTTACTTAGTGCATCTGCTAGTTTATTCTCACTTCGGTTGATATGGTGCACCTTGTAAGAATTGAAGTTCTGCAGCAATGCTTTCGCTTGGTCTAGGTATAATGCCATTATGTCTCCTTTGGCACTGTACTGTCCATTGATCTGCCCTGCTACTAACATGGAGTCCACATGCGCCTCGATGTGTTTGACTCCCATCTTGATCGCCAACCTCAGACCGAAAAGAAAGGCTTTGTATTCGGCTTCATTGTTCGTGCTCTTGAAGTCTAACCGGATGGCATACGTGAATTCATGTTTTTCTGGACTTACCAGCCTAAGTCCTGCGCATGCGCCATCTTCGTTGGACGCGCCGTCTGTTCATAGTATCCATGGTTCTTCCGAATGTTTCCTTTCAGCTCTTTCCATTGCCTTGCATTCCCTGTCTTTGTCATCAGGCACTTCTGTCATGAAATCGGCCAACACCTGGCCCTTAACAGTCATTTTTCAGCTTGGATGGCCATCTGCACTTGATGGTATCCCTTATAACAGTCAAGGAAACATTTCCATCTGAAGGTTGCCAGCGAGTCGATCTTCTCATCAATATCTGGTAAAGCATAACAGTCGCGCGGGCATGCCTTGTTTAGATCCTTGTAATCCACACACATTCTCCAACTGTCGTTTCCTTTTTGGACCATTACTGGGCTTGCCACCCAAGTTTGGTATCGGACTTCTCTGATGATGCCAGCATTTAACAGCTCCGTGACCTGTTCTTGCATAACGTCATGCTTTATGTCTCCTAGATGACGCTTGGCGTGTACCACAAGTTTGGCACTCTCTGAGACGTTTAATCTGTACTCTGCTATGTGCCGTGGAACGCCCACCATGTCAGCTGGTGTCCAGGCGAACACATCCATGTTTTCAAATAACAACTTTTTTAGCGCCGCGCGCGTGAGGTCAGACATTGCGGGGCCCAAGGTGACCGTTTGTTCTGGGTATTTGCTGTTTAGCACCCATTTTTCAGCTTCCGCGCGTGGCGCGGATTTGCTTGCTTTTGCTGGCCTGATTTCATCTGTTGCCAAGACTTCTTTGCTTGCATAGATTAGTGCTACCCCTGTCTCTGTTGGAAAACCAACAACTGAATGTGGTCCAGAGGATATCCTTGGGATTCTCTTCCTAACAGGATATCATGTCTCGAATGTGCGGGTAGCACCATGAACGTGACTTCCTCCATTCTTGAATTTCTTTCGTCTGAGAGCAGTACCGGGAACGATATCTGGCCGAGAGGAAAAACGGCTTCGTTGCAGAAACCAGTTAGTGGGTAATCTACTGGTTCCAAACGCGCTTTGTCCTCTTGGTCAAATTGATTGAAGCATTGTTCGTAGATGATATCTGCGGTGCTCCTTGGGTCAATGAAAATGTAGTCGGTTTGGTAGTGACCGATTACACCAGATATGACTATGGGTCTTCTTTCTCTTGGACCTCCTCTCACTATGGGGAAAACAACTTGTCTCTCGCGCCAAGAGTCGTCTTGTGTGCGCTTGTTATAGTTCTTTCGCGGTCTTCGTAGACCCCCTTGAACCATGTGAGTTTCTAATTTTCGAAGCTTTTTGTTGTCTGGCCCTTCTTCCCTTCGCTGAATTTGACGGTTATCGCGCTTTCCGCCTTTCACCAGATGGGTGAGTCTTCCATCTCTCAGAGCTCTTTCTATCTCTTGCTTTAAGCTAAAACAGTCGTCGGTCAGGTGACCTGTGTCTTTGTGGAATTCACAGAAAAGATTTGGGTCTTGACCCCTTTTGTTTCGCATCTGTAGAGGAGGTTTGAACTGGTGATTTTCGGTTGACAAAACCTCGGAAGGGGTCTTTGTTAAGGGTGTCCACTGTTTTTCTCTGTTCTCCGTTTTGACCTCCTTGCGATGAGCAATCTGGTTGATTGTGTTGCGCGCATCCTCTCTTACTGGGCTTCTTTCTCTGTAACCAGATGTTTTCCATGATTGGCCTTTGCCTTTCTTGTTGCGCCGATCGTTATGGTTGTAACTGTATTGATGGTTGTCATCACCGGTCAATTGTTTGTCAGTGCGCGCAATTGTTTTCGATGCTTCGATGAAGGTTTCCCAGTCTTTGGGTCCTCCATCTATTCCTTTCAAACGTTTGATCAGGTCATCACACTTTACTGCTCTCATAAAGTGCGAACGCATCATCTTCTCGCCTACATCTTCGATTTCCAAACATTCTTTGTTATACCTGGTGATGAAATCTTCTACGCTTTCGTGGTCTTTCCTCCATATATTTAAACAATCGGCTGGATCTCTAGTGTGCCTGTGCTGTTGAGAGAAGTGCGCGAGGAACTTATCTCGAAAATCGATCCATGACTTAATTCTTCCTGCTGGCAGGCTATCAAACAAGACGCGCGCCGCGCCGATAAAGGTTTGTGCGAAAAGATGGCACCAAGTTGGTAAGTTCCAACCACTTATTAATCCTGCGCCATTGAAGACTTGGAGGTGGTCGTCGGGATCTGTTAAGCCATTGTATTTGCCTACGTTGTGTGGCAGTTTTGTCTTGTCGATATCGGCTGTTGGGATTTCTCTGATGAACTTTGAGTTTTCAGCCATGCCCTCTGGGCGATAGCTCAATGAGTAATCATGTTCTGCTTTTGGATTGTACCCCGCGCGCTTGCGGGGTACGTACGCCTCGTGTTCTGGTGGTAACCTGCTGAATACCGTGCTTTCTTTGTACGTCGGATCATCTTCTTCATTATAGCTATCCCATTCATTGTTTATGTTGCGCGGGCCTAAGCGACTTTGTACCGGCTTTCTCTGTTGATGGGAGTATTGCACATAGTTACTTTCCGTTTCACCGTAAGTGTCGCGCGTATCATGCGCGCTCTGCCTTCTGACAGTGGGTGCTTTCTCATGATTTGTGTTCCACACATTGGGCTGCTGAGGCATGTGGGTGCTTGGAGGCCTTTGCGGTGGAGTGATAAAAGTGGACTGGTTAGCTTGAGCTTGGAGCACGGCTTGCTGTGCGTTGAGTTGCGCATAAACGAGGTTTAAACACGCCATTTGCTCGGCATACCAGGAAGCCAGAGTTTTTCCTTCGGGTAGCCCTAAAATTGCCGAGAAGTTCAGCTGTGTTTGCCCCGATGGAGCTGAGGGACCAGCTCCATGGTTAGGTGTTGGAACTTCTGGGGGTGTTTGGTTAATTACCCCGGGTGGAGGTTGAAAAGTAGCTCCATTTGTGGTCTGATTGACAACTCTGGAAATGCTTCCAAAGATGTCGGGAAAATCATTGTTCCCTCGCCCTTCTCGGATGGTCTCGTTCCCTTGGACTCTTTGAACGTGAGCATTGTTCGAAACCAGTTCAAAGGAAGAGACTTCTCCGTCTACTTGAGGGGAAGGGTGTGGTTCAGTCATATGGGTGAGTTTTTTAACAAAAGAGAAGATGAGAGTGGTTTGCAAAAGATGCGAATGGCGCCAATGATGAAACACTGGTTAACGCCTATGGTTAACTAGCTGGATTGTCTCTTCTGTGGGTTCAATCTTCTTCTTACTCGCCAAATGACTAAGGTCCTGCAAAACAGCAACGCCGTTAGCTCGTCAAGAGGGGAATATGGGGGTTTCCCTCTAAACCGGGCTCCAGCGTGAGAATAAGTACTATTCTGAGGAATAAAACAGTGTGGGTTAAGAGTGAGAGAGTGGAGAATCGAATGGAATAACCTGAATGATGAAAGGTCCTATTTATAGCCAGAGGGTGAAGGAGGGAGGAGCAACCTTGCCAGCTGTTATCGGGCGCTAGCTATCTGACCAAGGGGAATATCCTCTTGGTCTCCTCTGTTGTGTCCAGGGTAGTGGTCTACGTGGCGCGCCGATATTTGTCCATGCTGGAAGAATTGTACTGCTGTTGTCGGTCTGCTCCCAGGATCTGTTGCAGGTCTATATGGCGCTCGTTTACTGGTGACACGTGTCGTCCTTTCTGTCGGAAAGAGCATATTTGGTGCCACCATGACGTCTTCCAGAAGCTTCTTGTTTATTTGCTGATGTAGGCGCCATGTAGACGGAAAAAGTGGTGTGGTCCCTGCCATGTGGATGTGGAATTGGGACCATACCTCTTCAATATGATTAAAAAAATGATACTGTTACAATAACGTTCATCAATTAGGAGATTTTATGCATTTCAATACACTTTGGGCAACTTTCATTTCAATTCATTTGACCTGTTTCCATTTTTAGCTAACTTTATATTAGTTGTACCTATTCAGGATAAAATATAACCTAAATCGACTACCTACAAATGATTAAAATCGCTGCCTCTGTGTGTGTGTTCCTGAGTGGGTGGTGGTTGTAGATACTCCCTTTGTTTTCTAGCCTAAGGATGAGCAAATGGTACCGGGTACCGGTTCGGAACATCGGTACCAAATTTCCTAAACCAACTCGTACCGATTCAGTACCAACAATTAGCATTTTCGGTACTGGTATTTACCGGTTTTACGTTCAAACACCGGTCCGTACCAGTTGTAGGATCATGTACCGACCCGAACGAGTCGTTCAGAGGAGTTTAACTTCGTTTCAGAGGCGGAAACTAAGAAACATAGGTAGAAACAGCTTTATCTTCACCTTAAAACACTGATTGTATTGAATAAACGTTGTGTACAATCGATCTTCACACCGACAGCACTTCGGTATGGTATATAAGGGACTGATACTGATTTCGCCTATGAGACTCCTATATATACTTGCTGAGATTTCGCTCATAGAGACACATGTACTCATGAGCGAAACCAGCCTGACCATATGAGCGAAACTCCTTACTAAATGACCTATGAGAGAAATCAGCAACTCAAATACACATGCAATCTATTTTGTCATCTAGTGAATATTACAATCTGTTTCACGTGAATTGTCAAGATGATTTAAGATGATGCAAGATATTAGGTCACTTAGATGATGTCATCATCAAGAATGATGACATCATTCTTGTTCTGAACTGCAACGAACCGAAGACTCGATGTAAGATGAAGACGACAGATGTGTGCACCAACAGACTCCCCCTTTATATGTTGACGAGTCTCACATGTCGAGTCTTTGCATCTTCAGTCTTGATCATTCTTTGAGCTTCACTCTTTCACTCAGCATTAACAGACTCCCCCTTGCAATGTGCTGGCATTCCTTTAGTTCTTCAGCATCATCTGTTTCAGGATCGTAATCTGGCTGGCTCTTTCTGAGGTTGTTCCAAGATCGTAACCTGGCTCTCATCCAGCTCAGGATCATCAATCCAGCTCATTCTTAAACCTGCACAAACTCACTCTACCTAAAAGTAAATTTCACACATTTAACAATTCAATGTATACACTAACACTGACTTTCCCTCAAAAATAACTCAATAAACTTGATGAATCATTTTAAAATTGGATCATTTTTCTTTTCAAAACACATTTTCCCAAACCATTTGTTCATCATGTCTAGCACTTGGAATTTTGAAAATCATCTTTTCAACACCAGTTGTCGAAAATCTTTTTGACTTTTTCAAAAGTTTATGCTAAAACACACTCAAAATCTTTTTGGATTTTTCTGAAAGAAAGGAAATGACACCACTTGAAGAATCAACAAAACGCAAAAATGAAATATTTACAAACAATATTTTTTGTGAGTTTTGAGTAAGAGAATCATATCAGATTTTGACAAGTCACAAGTACCGTTGAGCTTAGTTACACATTAAGAATTAAACAATTCACCTAAATTGCCAATATACTGATCCACTTAAATTTTCACACAAATTTCAACTGATTCAGGATATGAGTTAGGTGTTTTAAGGACTTAAACTCATTCATGTGTCCCACCTCTTGAATATACTCCTGTATCCAGATCCCAATATTCAGTCTTACAGGTGAGTATACCACAGATGATATCTGTAAGGGGTTAAATTGCGAGGGCCGTGAGAGCTCAGGTCGATCTTTCGATACGCAGAGAGATGACGGCTTCGACTTTTGGTGGGTCCCCTTTAGAGGATCTTTTGTTACAACAGCAATGACTATCAATTTTATTGTTTCATCAATTTGCTGAGGGCTGCGCTATATTTCAAGCATGCGGAAAGTATTATACGGGGACTAGGTCAGAAATTTCTTTCAGCAAAAGTCCCGGGATAATACCCCAGATATCACTGAGCATAAAGACCTAGTATCTCAGAAAGAGGGACCTTTCAAACGAGATTTCAGGGGTTACCTATATATCCAAGTAGTGTTCCCCACGAAATAAGCAAGTTTGAAATTTAGTTTATATCCCGAAAAAGCTTACTAAATGAGTAAAAACCTATCGGCATATCATCAGTGAGACCGTTTAACGCTATTTAAACAATACATTTCTTTAGCATACTGTGACTGTCTACTGATGTACTATCATTTCCTCTTCTTTGACACCAAAACTCATTTTTGTTTTTTATCATGTTTTTGTCTTTTTCAAAAACATGATTACTCATTTCGTTCGGGTCGGTACATGATCCTACAAGTGGTATCAGAGCTCAGGAGGAGGAGTTCTGCAGAGATTAGCTGGAATTCATCTTGTTTTCTTACTTCTACACCTTCTTTCTTCAATTCAGAAAGTTTTAACGGTCAAAATTCACTCAAAATTTCACAGATTGTTTAAAATTGGACATAGACAAATCCCTGAGAGTTTGAGATCTAAATTCAAAGTAAAAATGGACAAAATTGACCTCGGACTAGGTTTCTCTTTTACGGACATTGTGTAATTTCGCTTATTTGGACATCTGATTTCGCTTTTGTGAACAATCAAAACCTTAATTTCGCTCCTGTGTCACCAAAATTGAGGGGTTTCGCTCTTGAGAACATCAGATTCCGTTCTTGTGTCAACAAAACCCTGATTTCGCTTATAGTGCACATTAGGTTTCCCTCCTGAGGTATAATAAGTTAGGTTCTTCTCACATGATTCATTATTGCGTATGTCAGTTCACGTGATCAGTTGTTGTCGGCAATTTTAAAAAAAAATCACTTTGCATGAGAATAGATAAGGTGTTGGAAATTGAAAAATTTGCATGTGATGTCGATCATGTTACAAGTATTGAGAAATCCAAGAAAGTTATGTTGGTAAAGTGTTTGTCTGTCACGTGATCTGAATTAAATAGTGAAGCCCATGTGTCTACATATGTGATCGGTCCAATCAAAGTTTTCGGTTCATATGAATCAGGTGTGAAAGTCAAAGTTGTCTGCCATCAACTTATAAAGTGCATGTGCATGTAAAGAATGTTATTGAATGTTGACTAGGGTCTAGAAAGTAACAATTCAAGTGACAATTATCAGTACATGTGTTGAACATTTACGGCCCAAGTTTCATCATATCAATTGGCCCAATCTCAGTTTTTATATCATAATCATTATCGGCTCATTAAGGAATACATGTGTTAGCCCAAGATACAAACAATTTGGTCAATACAAGTCTCGGCCCATTGAAGTTGGTCAAAACAGTTTGGAAGTAATTCAGATTGTGTTGTGAGTTTTGGGTCAGTTTGCACCAAATTCAAGTCACATTAGTTTCATTCGCACAAGGTCGCTTGAATTTAATTCAGTTCGTTTGAGAAATTACTCAGTCATTCGAATTCAAACTCGGTCAAGATTGTGTGGTTTAGCTAGATCATTGGAAAAGGTCATTTGTTTTTTATACGGGTCATAGCAGTTCGCACGGTTTGACATCAAACTCAGTTCACTCAAATTCAGTCCGCACAAAATATTCACCAGTCCGAGTATCAGTGTGTTTCAGTTGTTTAATAGTGTTTAAAATGATAAGTGTTTGTTTATTTGTTTTAAGGTGATTAAGGTGTGTTACGAGGAGAATCAGTTCGTGTGAAAGCTTGTTTGAGAAATTCTTCGATTCCGAATCATGGATAACGATTTCTACAACGCCTTTGCGACTCCGACTACTCTGGCTTCAATTGCTCAGAATATGAATTTGGAAAACGAGACTGGAACGTTACAAAAGCCCCCGAAACTGATGAGTATTGAAGAGTACTACGGGTGGAAAGACAGATTTGAAAACTGGGTTCTGGCAAACCATCTTAGGTCATGGGAATGTATCTTGAAGAAATATGTGTTGCCTCGAACAGAATTGCAGGTTACTAAAAATCTGTCAGAATTCACAGATCAAGAACGGGTTATGTATAAAGCCGAAAAGATGATGATCAGTTTGCTTCAACAAGCTATCAAAGAAGACATCTTCATTCTGCTTCAGCACGACAAAACTGCAAAATCAATATGTGATGCACTTAAAGTCAAATTTGAGGGTAGTGAGAATATGATAAAGAGCAAAAAGGCACTGCTCAAGAAAGAGTTTGATTTGTTCAGCAGTTTACCAGGAGAGGACACAAAGAAGCTGATTGAACGCTATTGCCACCTTGTAAGATCAATGTCGATGTTGAGTATTACAAAAGATCGTGAAGAATGGGTAGACAAGCTAGCCGATGCGTTACCGCAAAAAGAATGGGGAACGTATTTGATGATTCTGAAAAATACGGGTGTTTATGATGATTTAAAAATTTCTCAGTTTATTGAAAAAATCGAGAGTCAGGATTTGGAACAACAGAAGATCGCTAGGATGAACAGTCCGAGTGGTCAACAGGACATAAAGATGTACTACAAAGGAAGTGTTCCAGTTCCAGAATCTGAGAGAAGTCCTAAAATCCAGACTGCATTTAGTGCTGGGGATTCAACGGAAAAGGCTGATCAAGTTTCAAACAAAATCAGCAGTGGATTCTCATCATTTCCAAGTGTCAATCCTAAAGAGTAAAATACAAGCTTTCAGTCTCAAAGCACAAAGACAGGAAATGGTTATGTGATGCAGTGCAGCATCGCTCTAAATCTTTCAGAAGGTCAAAGTTTTTCAGAAGACACTGCTAAAGACCACATGGCTTTACTTGGTTCTGTGTTGTTATCTTATGAAGGTCTAGTGGCTGGTCGGATCGGAAATCCTATGCTCACAAAGGAGGATTACGATCAAATAGACGCCGAAGAAATGGAATTAATGGATATCAAATGGTGTCTTGCTAGCGTTCTTAGACGTGCTGAAAAGTTCAAAATGATTACCGGGAGAAATGACTTTCTTGATGCTCATGTATCTACTTTAGGTTTTGATAAATCTAAAGTTACTTGTTTTCGTTGCAGGGAGAAAGGCCATTTCAAGCGGGAGTGCAAGAACAAGGAAGCTAGTTGCACTCAGAATCCATTCGGAAAAGAAGATTATTACCGGAAAGCCATTTATCAGCAAGTTGGTCAATCACAAGACTCACAGACGGCTCATGGTAGAAGAATTGAGGATTCAAAAAGAGCGTGTGTGGTGGATTTTGACTGGAATAATTATATCTCTTCTGAAAGCAAAGCATGTATAGTCGATCAAGATGATGAGAAGCTACCTGAAGGCTTCAGCTGGAATATGTTTGCAGATGAGAATGGGAATTTTTAAGCTTTTATTGCTAAGGTTGTCCGAGAACCAGACATGTTTGCTACGTGGATGAAGTCTATTGGTGAAACAGTGAAAAGCATGGATGAAAAGTCTGTTGTTTCTGTTGAAAGTTCAGAAAGTGCTGATGAAAGTCTACAAAGTGCAGATGAGAGTGTACAGAAGGATGTTACTTCAGAAAAGGAAGTTGTATTTGATCAAAACCATCAGATTCTTGTTTATCAGATGCTGATTCTGAAAAATCTGTACAGTTTGATCAGTCACCTCCAGATGATAGTAGCAGTGATGATGAAGAGGAAAAACACATTAATGTTGCTAAAACTCATCTTTGTTCTGAAAATTTTCATTTCTATTTTGCAGATCGCATGGAGAAACTGAAGGAGAAACAAGCTGTTAAAGAACAACAACTAAAGAAATCTAAAGATGTTGTTCAGAAAGAGAATGTTGAAGGAGTTGCTGAGGAGATGGTTGAAAATGAGCAAGTGAAGGTAGAAGAGAAGGTGAAAGAAGAATAAAAAGTGGTTAAAGTGGTAAAGACAATCGAGATTGAGAAGATTGTTGAAGTTGTAAAGCCTTGCGAGATGTGTTTGGAAGCATGCAAGGGTTGTGCAGCAAAAGATGAGAAAATTGCTGAGTATGAAAAGAAGAAAGTGCAGTTACTGTTTAACCTCAACTATGTGAAAGAATCTTATGATGTCTTAAACAAAACAGTAACTGGTCTTCAAAAGACAAACTCAGAACGAGAACAAGCACTTACGATGATGAATGTTGTGATGATGACAAAGCAGAAAGCAATCAACTTTTATATAGAAGAGAGTGCTAAATGGAAGCAAGAGTTGGAGACAGAGAAGATTGAGAATGAGAGAATTAGACGTTTATTACAAAGTTATTCTAGTTCTGATTATCTCATTGATCGTATTTATCCAACTGTTGCAGGTATGGAAGCTTTTCAAGATGAGAAGCCGAAGAAAAAGAAAGATAGTGGTAAGAAACCGACTGTTAGCTATAACAAGTGTCCGCCTCCAATTTGGGAAGGGTACTCTCCTAGAAAACCAAATGAGGAGCAACTTGAAAAAGCAGTCAATATAAAGCTAAAAACCGACACAACTGACATTTTACTAGATAACATTGATGTCACGTTTACCTCGTCCGATACTGATCATGAGTCTGAGTTAATCAAAAAGGTGGTCGATCAGGTGTTGGATACGGAGGAGGAATTCGAGTCAAAGTCTGAGTCTGGAGGGTCAAATTCGTCTGTCAACAGTACAAAGTCGTCGGTCAAACGGTCTTACAGTAAAGAATTTTTGTTATCGAAAGCAAATTTGGATGATGAAACATTTGAAGTAGCATACACTTTAAATGATTCGGACAAATTATACTCTGACAAAGAGTTTCCAATAAGAAGTGTTCATTTTGACATGATCAAAAAGGTTTTCAAAATGACAGAAATTAATATTTCTGAAATAAAAGATTTAAATCTTACTGAAAAACCTAAAAAGTACACTTCAAGAGTTCAACAACGTCTAAACAAGAAAAAGGGTTACAATTCTGGTTCTGGTTTTCAAAAGAAACCAAACCAAAATCGTAGCTACAAAAAGAAAGGTCTTGGATTTATTCCACCAGAAAATTATAAAAATTTGAAAAATTTTAAAACAAAAACATAATTTGTGTCAGGTGGAAGTGCAGAAGAGGAACAGAAGAAACCATTCTGGAGACAGTCAAATCAAGAATTTCTTGCTGAAAAGAAGAAGAATGGAACTGAAGTTTGTCACTCAAAAGAAAATAGAACCTGTTACAAATGCAATGAAGCTGGTCACATTGCATGGAACTGTCCGAAAAATGCCAAGTCAAAACAGGGAGTTTCTAACAAGTTGAAAGGAAAAGTTGTTGATATTGAACCACCAACCGAAAAATTTAAATTTTTGAAAACTCAACTTATGAGGTTGGTGAGTGTTCTAAAAAGAATTTTTATAAAAAGAAAGAGAATGACAACCAAGTGTGGGTTGTTAAGAAAGTTGATGTGAATGTCGGCGATGAATCTGGTTTTACAAAACCAGAAGAGCCACAGGTTGAGATGAAAATTTCAGAGAATGATGATGAGTTTCCATCACTGAAATTTGAAGAAGTTAAACAGAAAGTTGGTAAGGTTGATATCTCGAATCAGTTTTACAAAGAGAATACTAAGTTTGATGTCGAGAAAACATTCAATGGGAGTGTTAAGAAAATTTTTGGGAAAATGTTGAATGGGAAAGCTAAGGGGGTTAAAGATTTTTATGCAACTAAAAAGGCAACCTACAACCCTACTGCGCAAGATTTGAAAGCCATCAAGTCTGAGAAGACTTGGATGGAAGTCTGTTTCCCTTGAAGTCTTAGGACTTTGCCGGAGATCCTAAGTTTATATCGTGGATCAGGAATCGGCATCTTTCTAATGTTTGGAAAGATTTTGTTTGAAAAGATTTGAAAAATGTTTAAATTGTACAGGTAAAAGGACTACGCCGGAGCTTCCAGGTTGGTAAGTGCGAAGCAGGAATCGGCATCCTGATTGATAAAATGATGCATGTAGACGTAACATTCCTACAGTTGGTATTGGTTAGTCATACCTACAAGTGGTATTGTTTGTGATCTTAAAAGTGGTAATTCTTACAATTGGTACAGAGGTTGCTTAATTGCAAACGGTAAATCAGGGACATTAAATTGTACTTGATTTACTACATTTGATAAAAACTGACAAGATGATGAACCATATCCCCATACTTAACAAGTGGTAAATTTATCAAGCTCATTTTCTGGAAAAATCATTTTGATTAAAACAAACTTAAGTGTTTTGAGATCTAAATGAGAAAATGGTTTGTTGAAAGGGGGAGTTCTGATTGTTTATGCCGAGTAAATGGAGATTTGATGCAATCCGATGTCAGTTGTCAAGTTTTGTACAGTTTGTTTTACATTTTATGTTTCTAGTGGGTCAAGAGTCTAGTAGTTTTCAAATTTCCTTATAATGTGTTTGCATTTTAGGGGGAGTAGATATTTCAGAAAATCCAAAAACATTAGAAAATTTGAAAAAGACAAAAACATGATAAAAAAAATGAGTTTTGGTGTCAAAGAAGAGGAAATGATAGTACATGAGTAGATAGTCACAGTATGCTAAATAAATGTAATGTTTATATAGCGTTAAACGGTCTCACTGATGATATGCCGATAGGTTTTTACACATTTAGTAAGCTTTTTCGGGATATAAACTAAATTCAAACTTGCTTATTTTGTGGGGAACATTACTTGGATATATAGGTAACCCCTGAAATCTCGTTTGAAATGTCCCTCTTTCTGAGATACTAGGTCTTTATGCTCAGTGATATCTGGGGTATTATCCCAGGACTTCTGCTGAAAGAAATTTCTGACCTAGTCCCCGGAGAATACTTTCCGGCAGAGCTTCGGTATGGAATACAAGACAACTGATACTGATTTCGCCTATGAGACTCCTATATATACTTGCTGAGATTTCGCTCATAGAGACACATGTACTCATGAGCGAAACCAGCCTGACCATATGTGTGAAACTCCTTACTAAATGACCTATGAGCGAAATCAACAACTCAAATACACATGCAATCTATTTTGTCATCTAGTGAATATTACAATCTGTTTCACGTGAATTGTCAAGATGATTTAAGATGATGCAAGATATTTGGTCACTTAGATGATGTCATCATCAAGAATGATGACATCATTCTTGTTCCGAACCGCAACGAACCGAAGACTCGATGTAAGACGAAGACGACAGATGTGTGCACCAACACCAGTACCGAAACGTACCGTACCAGATATTTTTGGTACCGGTACCCATTTTTTTGGGATTTTTGGTACCGGAACCCATTTTTTGGGATTTTCGGTACCGGTACCGGTTGGTACTAAGTTAATCCCTACTTTGTACATAAATATTACAACTTATAATTGGGTCTGTTATGAAAAATGTTTGAATGTACTTGACCCAATTCAAAAGTATAATTGGAAAATTGATCTGTAACCATTGTATTTAAGGATATGCTGCCAGCTTTAACATGATTACTTTTCTGAAAATGAAAGGTTTTTAAGTGTCATGGGACCAAGGGATGCAAGTTTGAGTTTAATGGTTATGAGTCCATGTAGGGTCGAGCATTGCCATTAGGGTAACCATTGTAAGACGTATAAAACAGAGTTTAAGGTTTACCTACAGTCTAACATCACATATAGCGGTCATAACTTCAGAACACTGTCGAAAAGGCCCCAAAGGCCTGTTCGCCGACCAACCTACAATAAGAAATGAACGCTCAAATCAGACCAAACATTAGGATCAAAAGGGAGTGCAACTCAAGATCAAAGCTTTAAGTATACATCAGACACACATTTTCTTAGTGGGAATGAAGGTTTTTGATCACCATCTTCTAGCAGCCACTAAAAGCAATCGTATATGTCAAAGACATTTGCTCAACAGTCAACACATGTGCAAGCTGGATCCTCCTACAAAAATGAATTAAAAATAAAGAAATATAGGTGATATACATGTGATCATCATAAAACGTCCAACCAGATAAAAAAAGACACATTCAACAAAAAAGAACAACAAAATAATTCATATCTTACTTCATGATGCAATACTAATATGCCTGATTTCAGTTAAGAATCAGATTAATTAAGGAATTTACAAATCATAAACACCTTTAAGCGCAACGTGATTTTCAGAAAGAGTAACGGCCCGATTTTGAATCTGGAAGAGATGCCTGTGATGTGATGCCTTCTAGAACACGTTTCAATTCCGCTTTAGCCCGTTTAACAGATTGTTCAGTACCTCCTTCAACGAACAAGTAAAGTTTCTTCTCCCCGGGTCCCGCGATTCTATCAGGCCCCTAGTTGTAACAGAAGCTCCACTCCACTCGACAATCGGGCCCAGGGTTTCTTTGTGTGTTACCTTCCACCTAGCATTTTGAGGGAAATCATTAATCTCCAGTTCATCTTCGTAATGTTTGTTTAAAGAACCTATTTTTTCAAGTCTGTGTAAGCATGCACCGACAGATATGAACAACAACAACAACAACCCAAAAGAAAAGTTTTGATTTAAAAAAAAATTACAGATTAAAATTTATATTTGGATCAAGAAAAAACAAGCAGCTTTAACCCACTGGGAATCTATGATGCAAAAATAAAGAAAAGGAGTTTCACAAATGGGAATAAAAAGCAATTATTCCTAGTAATGAAGTACTGAACTGCCAGAAGAAAAATCAAACCATAATCGTTATCAAGGCACTCTATTGTATTAGGGTATCATCACAATTGCAACTGAAAAAAAAAAGAATCAAAATCAAACAAACAAACAGCCATACGAACACGTATTGAAGTGAATAGAAATTGTTGTTGAAAACCCCTAATTTCTTTTAACCACAACCATACAAATAGGAAAAAATCAAAAACCTAGAAATTGGCGATGAAAACATACTGTATTACAGATCAAATCGTTGGTATCTTCCGACGATGGTGAGGGTTAGGGTTAGGGTTAGAGAACGCTGAATGACAGATACGAGAAGAATGAGGATTTTGGGGTTGTTTAAACAAAAACGGGTAAGCGAATAAGATGACCTCCATCCTAACTGTTGTTTGTTGCTAATTGACAATGAAACGAAATCAGTCAATTGAAATCATGATTGAAATCAAAATCAATGAAAAAGATATGGGGTTTGTGAGAGGATGGTTGGTAGAGAGAGACGGTGGTATGATGCAAGGGTATAATAAAAATTTCAAACATAAAAATCAAGTAGAATTAGGCAGTGGATCCGGGTCAGATACCAAGGATCCGAGTGTTAATTTGTCTGCCCGAGTAAGAGAAAGGTGTAGGAGGTCTGCAAGATTGACACATAGGATTTTGTTGGGGTGGCTAGTCTAAATCTTTGCCAAGTGTCCACATGGGTTAGTTATCTATTAGAGGAGATAGATATATTTATTTAGGCCGGAAAACATAAATGAGATTACTCTATTAAGTGCCATGTGTCCCACATATGATTTACTTTATTATATAGTATACTAGCGGTAAGACCCGTGTGCAAACACGGGTCGTTTCTTAGAAAACCATGCATAACACATATTGATAGAACATATAGATACATGTATAGATATTGTACGAAAATGTGTTATCTATTATAGCTAAAAGACAACTATAAGTAAATATAAAAGATATTTAACAAACTTAATAAAAGATGTCTAAAAGATGTCTAACAAACTTAATAAAATTCATTAGTTACATATGATTATTTCCATTCTCTTATTCAAAAAAGAGAGTATCCACCCATTGATAATGTAAACTGTTATAAACATAAGTACATATAAAAGATGTCTAACAAACTTAATAAAATTCGAATACAACTTAACTTTTAACAAACATTAACTAAGAACATACGATCACCTGCCTAAACAACACACATCAAACCTCACTCAAGAATTTGTTACGCAGCAACATGTCCTTTGCTACATGTTGTGATCTGGTTAAATATGCTACTGGAAACAATGTAATAGCTGCTGATTGATGCGTGTCGAGTGTTATTAGTTTTTAATGTATATGTTAAGCCCTTTTTAACACTTTTTAGCCAAGTTTTAAATTTATAAAACACGATATTTTACTAACACCAAACATACATATGGGCAAGTGCACCCATTGTGAGCGTAGTATAGTGTTGGCAAGATACCGAGGTCGTCCAAGGACACAAGAGCTTTTAGTACTAGTTTATCCTCAACGTCTAATCAAATCAAAAGTTAGAAAAAAAAGTTTTTAAACTAGAAAAATAAAACTAACTAAAATGCTGAAAAATAAAATAAAAACAGATAGACAAGATGAATCACTTGGCTCCGACTCGTGTTTAGTATAACCTTTGATTATTGCCGCACTTTTGCACTTTTTAAGAGATTATCTTAGTTATTGTAGTTGACCCCTCTTTTGAAGGTGACGTTACCCTCAATCCAGTAGTTTGAGTCAGCAAGGATACAATCCTAAAGGGTCGGATTATTGAAAGATAATTAATTAAGTTATTAATGCATATTATGGTAGGCCCCTCTTTTGAAGGTGACGTTACCTTCGGCTAAGTAGTACGAGTCAGCAAGGATACAGTCCTAAGTAGCCGGATTAAAGTATTAATTGTAGCTTACATATGAGGGGATCAAAGAGTTTGGACCCCCGCCATCCAATACCGGTGGGTATTGAAGGAGGTCCTACTAAATTTGACCCGGGTCCTTGCAGGATCTATACACTGAACAAGGCAAGACTCTTACCAAACCGTTCCCTTAACCCCCGACCAGGTAGCCAACATACCTCCATATAGACCATGGAGATATGAATGGTGAAAATCTTTTATTTTATATGGACAGTAAAATAATGCCAAGACACCACATACAAATGATAAGGAAGAATCACCTTCAACATAAGAAACTAGTTATTAAAGTCATTAATACATAACCAAATACAAAGTGTGAATAGATTAAAAATAAAAAGTATTACACTAGACACTTGTCTTCACCAAGTGATGTAAGAGACTTAGGCAAACATGGCCTTTGCTTGTCAAGAACTCTTACGATCAATCTTGGATCCCGAGACGACTCACACACTCTATGATGGATAAAGGATGATGGTGGTGGATGATGGTGTTGTGATGGTGGTGGGTGGTGGGTGAAGTGTGAGAGAGGTGGTGTGCCAAGGGATGGTTTGCAAATGAGCCAAGCACCCTTATTTATAGGCTGAACAGTAGCTCGGACACCGCCCCGTGTCCATTGGGCACGACCCCGTGTCCATCCTCCTTCTCTGTCTTCATTAATTGCAGTTTGTCTGCATTAGTTGACCTTGCCCCCGTGTCCGCTGGGCACGCCCCCGTGTGCAGAAACATATATGTACTATAAGATTTGCCAGGATTATGCGAATCTTATAGTTGACCACGGCCCCGTGTCCGCTGAGCACGACCCCGTGGTGGGCGATAGAAGCTTCTATAGCTTTGTCTTTTATGCTGGCACTTGGGCACGCCCGTGTTCACTGAGCACGGGGCGTGTTCAGCCTTCTGTTCTCTTGTTTTGCTTTTGAAGATGCTGTCGGGGAGGCTGGGCATGCCACGTTTGTTCCTTTTCTTGTATTTATGTTCGATTTAGCTGCCTTTTTGCTTCTTTTGTTAATTTGAGCTCATTTAATCCTGAAAATACAAAAGGAAGACCAAAAGACACTTTTTCCAACATTAATACTAAAAAAGGGTTAGTTTTATGCCACAATTGCTGTAATTTATATGTTGCATTTTGTGCACATCACTGATCCAACAATCTCCCTATACAACAGATGATACGAAAACCCTTCTTTATTACTGATTTTTATTTCTCATCAACATCTCCCTGATTTGTCCTTTGAATTGTAGTTCAAAGTCCAGGGAGAACATATCTTCTTCATCATCCTTCTCAAGTTGAAGGTCCAACAAATCTTGGAGATTGTATGCATTCAGATTATATGTACTATCCATTTTAATCTCTTCAACACTACCATCTGATCTGATCAAAGTTAATACTTGAGTTTTTGAGCATGACTTCAACTTTACTATTTTTGGATCAGTTGGTTTTCTTGGCCAAAGAATTATTGAAGATAAGTTTGGTGATTCTGGTCTGCTAACTAAATTTATAATTGGTTCAGACAAATCAGATGATGAGAGAAGGTTTTACGGAGTATCGAATTTTAGAGACAGAACAGCAGTTACAGGATAGACTGGGTTTTGAAGAACATTTGAATGTTCAGCTCTATCTTCTTCCAGCTTTTTGTAGGTCTCAATTATCTCCAGTTTAGACCATCTGGCAATGGATCTAGCTGGACCATAACCAACAGCCACAAGCTCTGCTCTCATTCTTTTAAACTTCAATGCCTCATCTGAATCCACTCTTTTGACTTTCTTCCAATTAGGTGGAGTTGGCTTTACCAGAGGATCATTGTTAATTTTTGTGATTATATCAATCTCTTCTCTAAGAGCATCTGATGACCAGTTTTTGAATTGATCTTCAGTTGCCTTATATGGTTTGTACTTCATAATGTGTGCAACATAAGCATCCCTCAGTTTCATCTGAAGTTCAGGAATTACTGGCCTCTCAGACATGGATTTACTGGCCTCTCTAGCATAGTCTTCAAGTTTTACGACTTTGCTAAGCTAAAATGATAAAAACCTCTGGTATTCCCTGTCATCCATGTCACATCCCCAAAATACCACATGCAGGAACACCGTGGGACGTGTGACGTACCAGGATCCAAGCCACCAATCACATTGAACTATAGCATATATGTAAATAAAAACTTTCATTCATTATCATAAAGTGTTACAAAACATTAGACGTAATTCATTGTATTCAGCGGAAGCATAACTCTTTTGTTAAGAATTTCATAAATCACATGTACAAAACCATTACACTTGTGTTGCGATTCCAAGTATCTCGACCCATGACCACTCCAGCATCCCAGACAGCAAGTTCCAAATGATATAACCTATAGACCTGCAAGCATGCAGACAAGTGTGTCAGACGACGCTGGTGAGTTCAAAGTTTTGTTGTCGTGTTTCAATACCAGTTACCCGTTTAAAGCGTTTCACAGTTTCGATGATTTGATTTGATTTGATTTGATGTTGTTATTAACTCGATTACCGCAACTGGCTACAAGATATGAATGCCCAACCCCAATGCCTCTATCAAGGCATTGGTCAAGTGGTCGAGGTAATTAGCTCAACTAATAACCTCGAGTAGATGTATGGGGTCTTACGTGATACAAGATGTGATTGCCCAACCCCAATGCCTCTATTAAGGCATTGGTCAAGTGGTCAAGGTAATTAGTTCACGCCCGTCCTTTCGGCACGGTGTGAGGGTGCCAATCCTAATAGCGCTATCAACTAATAACCTCGTTGCCTTACCGACAACTATCGGTAGATGTAGGGGGTCTTATATGATAGAAACTGAGTAATAACCAACATCCCAATAACCTGCATTCCTCCATGGAACGTTACCCGATATCCCTTCCCGGGATGCATGCTTGGAAAAGAGCAGTGAACTCACCTTAGGTTTGCTCGGTAAGATTAATTGCTTGTTTACAGTTGGTCAACCAGATCCTATTACGGTTACCATACAAATCAGACTCATATTCAGAAATGCACATATTCTAACGAGTTGTAAACACAAATGGATCATCTCATAGCACATATGGCGTGACTGTCAACGCAAGTTCATATCGCTAGTTGAAACACATACAGTTTAAGTGTGCGACCCAACGAAAATGGCCCACTATGAGCGTACGGATCTAGAATAATGTACAAGTGCATTGGCTGCTAATCCACATCCAAGAGTGTGCGACTGAGTATGGTGTGCGGCTCGCCCGATGCGGCCCAACACACCTAGTCCCCTCGGAAGTATGGGTGCAGCCGTTATCCTTCCAAACAAAACATCTTTCATAATATTTTCCACGCATAACACATATAGAAAACATTCGAGTCACAAGCATTTTATATCGCAAGTGAATACACCAAAAGTTCCATTTAAATCGGTCTAGCACATATCGAATACTAACCAACCATATTTGATTCTAATTAAATAACCCAATAGACTTCTTCAACAATCTATCCGCCTTCACATGTTCAAGTAATAACAGGTCACCCTGTAGTGAATAATTTATCATTCAAATCGAGTATCCTATCGACTTTCCAATAAATCATACAGGTATTCAAGTTGCATAATATTCTAATCTAGCCATCACATACTGATCACAACCACCCTTTTTTTATCATTCTAAAATCACCACACTTTTAATTACTCAGCCTAGTTTATTCGGTTCATCATGACCTTTAAACAAACCACATATAGGTTCACGGCCCAAACATATTATAAGTCTTCTCTACTCTATCTTAACCCTTTTTAATCAACAATTCCTTAAACCACACATAACAACCATTCAACAATCTAAATATATGAGTATGGCATTAACAGACACAATTTACTTGTATAGCAATATCATTAATCGACTAACCCATACCCACATCATGTTTATTCAGGTCCAAAGTAGACATGGCAATTCCTTAAACACATAATAGACATGTAAATATGAGTTATTCTAATTATTCTAAGCAATCGATTATACCACTGAATCTTGACCCATCATTAATGTTGACATAATATTAATCATGACCATCATGTGCACCTAGTATTAATACCTATGACTAGTCTGACAACCCTAATAGGGTTTGCACATGGCTTGATTTGATCAATACTACAAACTAGAAATTGGATGCACACATGGACTTTGGAGGGGAATAACTTGGCAACCACCAACACATATCATCATATAAAACAACATCATATGCATGGGGGAAGACTTTCGATGGCAGCTTGCAACAATTACAAGAAGGTTATTCTTGTTTTAAATCATCAATCCACTACATCAATATTCCAATTGAAAACACATCGGATCACTATCGCATATAACCATACCCGACAAATCACATAACATAATCATCACATAGACTCACACATGAACAAAATCAATGACTATGCATAAAGAGTTTACGTAGACATGAATACTAACCAAGTAATGCCTCGACGAGAG
Source organism: Helianthus tuberosus (assembly GCA_030545235.1). Lineage (NCBI taxonomy): Eukaryota > Viridiplantae > Streptophyta > Magnoliopsida > Asterales > Asteraceae > Helianthus > Helianthus tuberosus. The sequence continues at coordinate 23,627,672 of CM060420.1, read as the reverse complement.
GGGGGGGGGGGTCTCCTGCCGCACGCAACTTGGGAGAGGTAGGGTTTCTTTGCTTTAAGTTTTGTGCTAAGCCATAACATCATACGTACATTAAATGATAAAAGGGTTTCGGGGCGGTTAGCACCTTAGCCGAACTGGGCTTAAGCCCATACAATTGGGCTGTCGCAACAAATGGCAAAGCTGCCAACGAAATGGGCAAGGATGGCAGGTTTAGGCCTCTAATACTACTGGGTTTTCTTTGGATTTCAATGGTTTGGGCCAATACATACATAATACACATACATAATCATGTAACAAACACACAACCTCATAATATTCCATTGAAACTAGTCACGACACATGATCATATAACGTACATACAAGTCACATTGAGAGTACAAAGAACGTCTAGAATACGAGTTGTCACATCATCCCCAACTTGAAAGAAATTTCGTCCCGAAATTTGACAAGCAATATAGAGGAGTGAAGCGATAGAAACTCAAATTAATTTATATGCAACATTATTCACCAATGATGTCAGAAGTTGATTCTACCGCTTAAATAAGTTGAGAAAACATCATCTTCCTCTGATCATTGCGTTAAAATAACAGAGGACTCACAAACGTTCCATCGGACAAACGCTGCCTTAAATTCGAGACTTAAATGACATTGTGCACATTACCCAATTTGTCGGGTATCCCGAGTTTGTAGGTCACGTTATCTATTCTTCCCAGAGTGTTGTATGGCCCAAAGGGTGTAGGTTAAGTTCACCACGCTCCCCAAGCGTACCACACCCTCCCAGGGTGAGACTTTCAACATGGCACAATTGCTTACAGCGATCTTCCTGTGTTTCCTAAGCCTATCAACTTTCCTGACGGTCACACGTTGCCGCCAGACGATTTTCGATCTGAGCAATCTTCCCAAGAGTTTCAAGTACAAGTCGTGGACCTATGATTGCGTTGTCAACCACCTTAATCTAATAAAGAGGTTGGTGTGACTGTCCATGCAATACCTCAAACAGAGTTGTCTGAATACTAGAATGGTAACTGCTACGGTAGAACTCAGCCAAAGGTATGTGTCCTTTTAGATTTTCACTAAGTCAATCACACACACGCTCGGAGCATGTCTTCGAGTTTCAGAATGGTTCGTTTACTCAAACCTCTTACCCTACGATGATAAGCAATGCTCATGTCTGGACGTGAGTCGAGAGTGTGGTGTCTTGTCCGCCATAAGTCAGGTATAGTTCAAAATCAAAGGTATTACAAGTTGGCACCTCATGCCTAAAAGCCACCTCCCTCAGAGGAACATTCACAAGCTGCGAAGACTCGTCAGTTTCCCCGATTGCAAGAAAGTGTACTGGTTACATGAGACAATCAACGATCACCCAGGCGGTATCGTTTCCGTTTCGAGTTGTAAGTAGACCAGTGATAAAATCCATGGCAGTCTGTTCTCATTTCCATGTATGCGTTTCTGGTTGCTAATATCCCACCTTGACTTTCCCACAAGTCAAACATCGCTTTCATGCGTTGCTGCGTGGGCCTTCAGGCCTGGTCATCTGTACATGATCTTTAGGTTTTAATTTATCCTATCAAAAATCAAATGAATGGAACATCGAAACCCGTGGGCTTTGCCTGCACCAGTTCCCTAAGGTTGCTGTGTAGTGAGGTCCATATTCGTTCCATGAAGTAGCAAATATCGTCCGACCTGCCAAAGGTTGATTCCCCATGCCCCGCATGGGTCAATCTTGAGAACTCTCTTCCTTCAGTTCTTCAATTTGAACAAGGCGAGTCTGATCAGGTATGTTAAAGTCGATAGCGAGCTACAAAGCTCGTGCGCGTCCAGATTTCACGGCCGTATTTATTCAAAAGTTCCACCCATCGTTGCCATCACATATTTAGCTCTCTTGAAACAAGGGTACACGGGAGGCTCTTGTGATCGATCTACGTGGCGCATTCGGCACCGTCCAAGTAATGCCTCCAACTTAAATTCAAGGACTATGACTTCCACCACAGGTCGTGACTCGTGCAGTTCTTCCTGTAAGTCCAACACGTGGGACATCTCCTTCTCGTGTTGCATCGATGTGTAACCCGGACTCTGATTCGAACCATCATGGTATACGGTCAGATCATCGGTTCCCTCAGATAGAAGTGATGCTCAGTGCGTTGCAGGATTGGGTTTCAAAAGCTGAAAAGGCGTCCTCCTGTTTCGTCTCCCAAAAGTTCACAGCACCCTACTGTGCTGAAGAAATTGAAGCTGTGAAAACCTTGAAAGTCCTGTGATGAATCTACGATAGTAACTAGCTATACCAATAAATTACTGTATCCCCGATGGGCTATTCGGTGCCGATCAATATCTGATGGAAAGGGGTCTTTAGCGGAATCTGCATGTATTTCCACTTCGTCGACTTAGCAACCAAGCAAGCGTACCTCCCAAATCCTGAAGTCATACTTAGGTAAACTTCGCGTGGAGTTGCTCCTCCCCCAGGGTTCTATAATAAGCTAAAAATGCCATCCATGATGTTCCCTTCTCCTGGAAATGATCCAAAACGTCATCAATAACCACGGTAGATTCGTGTGGTCCATAAAGCGGCTGGTGCGTTGATCAACTCAATGATCAGGATGTACAAAGTCGAAATGGCCGTATTGCGTTCGATATGCCGTTCTAAGAGCATTCGCCCCTTGGACTCCCTTCTGATGATAGTTCGTTCGTTAGTCAATCCTTGAATAGAAGTTCGACCCTCACAATTGGCCAACAGGTTGTCAACACATGGTCGAGACGAACGGTTCTTGACTGTCACCTTGATGAGTTTTTGATAATCAGCACACATGTCTAACGATAAAGCTTATCTTCACGGGTATAATCGGGGCTCCCCGAAGCGAAAAACTAGGTACGACAAAACTTCTATCCAACAGTTCCTGTAGTTGATTAAACAGTTCTTGCAACCCTCCTGGTGCTAGACGATATGAAGTACGAGTAATCAGGGCTGCATCTGGCGCGAGATCAACTGAGATTCTTCTCTACAATTGTGGAAGTTGACCGGTAAATTCGACGGGTAGAACATCGAGAGAAATCATGAACAACTGGTGGATCCTCGATCCTCTCTTCCTTAACCCTAACATCAGTAATGGTTGCTAACATAGCGGGGTAATCTCCCTGTAGATACTTCTGGGTCTTCATGGCTTAAATGGCGCTAACCTTTGTACCACTCCGATGCTTTAGAACAAATAACGATTTTCCACACAAAATTTTCTCCTCACCGGGTATGTCTGCGCGATTTCTGCATAACCAATCCACAATAACTGCTACATCGCATCTACCAAGGATAGCAGGAGGAAGGTCGATGTTGCACAAGCATATGAGGTTCCAATCGACTTGCCATCAGCCAATTCCACAACGGATTCGATTCCATGAAGCATCAGGATTAAGCAGGATAGAGACGAAGCGTTTAACTACTCATGCCAGCTACCAAGTTGCAAAAAAATCATGGCGTCGTTCACGCCAGTCCCGAATGCCCCTCCACAAGCACCACTACCAGTGTTGTTACGGTCACGTGGATTCCCAATACTGCCATCGTTCCCTTGGGTGTTGATACCTTGATTTAATAACAGTCAATTCTTGTCGAAGTTACCTTTGTCTCCATACAGTAGGCTACGATTACGAGTACCTTGATGTTGCCATGGCTATTGCTTCTAATGTCGTTTTCTTGATACGAAGCCCTGTGACCTTTCACCAATCTAGTCCATCTTTTCACATTCCGTGCCTCATTCAAAGGCGCTACTCGGCAGTTACACGCTCCACACCATGGTCAATTGTCATCGTTTGTGTCCCGATTGGTTCGTAAAAGTCGGCTCCCATAAGACGTTGACAAAAGTTAGAGATTCGTTTGGTGTCAAATCGCTGATGTTCGTTGCCGGTAACTAGGATCGTCCAAATGCTGAAGTCGGTAAAGTGCTACATTTACCCTTTTGTCCATCGTCCTTGCAAGTTAGCTGAGTAATACATGGTATGTTTCCAGAGCGTTGCAGAAGTGATCCCACTTCAGGGTCTAAGGCGTCAGTACATTGAGTTCCCGCAAACAAAGAGGAATGAGAGTGGTACAGACCAATCGTTGAAGCTGCAACATCCAACCCAGGGACATTCGTACAAGTACCTAACATTCTACACAGTTCGCTAGGCGTTCAGGTGGGTGTTCAGGTAATACTCGATAACACCGAGATTCGAAAGGGTTCAGAGGGGAAATGAAAGGACCACATTCAAACAGGAGGCAGTCATTGTTATGACCCCTATGGATCGTTGTGTTTCACGTTTGGTCGAATAATGGAATGGAACCCCTTTCACACTTGTTAGGCCTCGTTGGGACTCACATGCACCCCATATTATTATTATGTGTGCACCCACAATAATATTGTGATTTGCATGCTCATCTCAGCTCCTCCTAACTCATGTCAAATGGTTCCTCAAACTCGAGTAGCAAACAAAGAGCATCACAAAACGTAAGTCATGAATGTTTAAGGAAATACCACCCCATCAGTCGCATAACACATGCAAGTAATACATGAATTCATACTGTTGTACTAAACGTGCAATCACATGCAATGCCATACATAGGTGTACACTAGATATACTATGCAATAGTAAACGAGAAACGAACCTTGCAGTCTGGAGCTGAGTGTCATGTTCGCATTCACGTTTTTCAGAATTGTTCGGTTATAGTCTGGTTTTATAAAAACGTTTTAAAACCAAGTTCACTATAACCAGTGGCTTTGATACCAAACTGTCACACCCCCAAAATACCACATGCAGGAACACCGCGGGACGTGTGACGTTCCAGGATCCAAGCCACCAATCACATTGAACTATAGCATATATGTAAATAAAAACTTTCATTCATTATCATAAAGTGTTACAAAACATTAGACGTAATTCATTGTATTCAGCGGAAGCATAACTCTTTTGTTAAGCATTTCATAAATCACATGTACAAAACCGTTACACTTGTGTTGCGATTCCAAGTATCTCGACCCATGACCACTCCAGCATCCCAGACAGCAAGTTCCAAATGATATAACCTATAGACCTGGAAGCATGCAGACAAGTGTGTCAGACGACGCTGGTGAGTTCAAAGTTTTGTTGTCGTGTTTCAATACCAGTTACCCGTTTAAAGCGTTTCACAGTTTCGATGATTTGATTTGATTCGATTTGATGTTGTTATTAACTCGATTACCGCAACTGGCTACAAGATATGAATGCCCAACCCCAATGCCTCTATCAAGGCATTGGTCAAGTGGTCGAGGTAATTAGCTCAACTAATAACCTCGAGTAGATGTAAGGGGTCTTACGTGATACAAGATGTGATTGCCCAACCCCAATGCCTCTATTAAGGCATTGGTCAAGTGGTCAAGGTAATTAGTTCACGCCCGTCCTTTCGGCACGGTGTGAGGGTGCCAATCCTAATAGCGCTATCAACTAATAACCTCGTTGCCTTACCGGCAACTATCGGTAGATGTAGGGGGTCTTATATGATAGAAACTGAGTAATAACCAACATCCCAATAACCTGCATTCCTCCCTGGAAACGTTACCCGATATCCCTTCCCGGGATGCATGCTTGGAAAAGAGCAGTGAACTCACCTTAGGTTTTCTCGGTAAGATTAATTGCTTGTTTACAGTTGGTCAACCAGATCCTATTACGGTTACCATACAAATCAGACTCATATTCAGAAATGCACATATTCTAACGAGTTGTAAACACAAATGGATCATCTCATAGCACATATGGCGTGACTGTCAACGCAAGTTCATATCGCTAGTTGAAACACATACAGTTTAAGTGTGCGACCCAACGAAAATGGCCCACTATGAGCGTACGGATCTAGAATAATGTACAAGTGCATTGGCTGCTAATCCACATCCAAGAGTGTGCGACTGAGTATGGTGTGCGGCTCGCCCGATGCGGCCCAACACACCTAGTCCCCTCGGAAGTATGGGTGCAGCCGTTATCCTTCCAAACAAAACATCTTTCATAATATTTTCCACGCATAACACATATAGAAAACATTCGAGTCACAAGCATTTTATATCGCAAGTGAATACACCAAAAGTTCCATTTAAATCGGTCTAGCACATATCGAATACTAACCAACCATATTTGATTCTAATTAAATAACCCAATAGACTTCTTCAACAATCTATCCGCCTTCACATGTTCAAGTAATAACAGGTCACCCTGTAGTGAATAATTTATCATTCAAATCGAGTATCCTATCGACTTTCCAATAAATCATACAGGTATTCAAGTTGCATAATATTCTAATCTAGCCATCACATACTGATCACAACCACCCTTTTTTTATCATTCTAAAATCACCACACTTTTAATTACTCAGCCTAGTTTATTCGGTTCATCATGACCTTTAAACAAACCACATATAGGTTCACGGCCCAAACATATTATATGTCTTCTCTACTCTATCTTAACCCTTTTTAATCAACAATTCCTTAAACCACACATAACAACCATTCAACAATCTAAATATATGAGTATGGCATTAACAGACACAATTTACATGTATAGCAATATCATTAATCGACTAACCCATACCCACATCATGTTTATTCAGGTCCAAAGTAGACATGGCAATTCCTTAAACACATAATAGACATGTAAATATGAGTTATTCTAATTATTCTAAGCAATCGGTTATACCACTGAATCTTGACCCATCATTAATGTTGACATAATATTAATCATGACCATCATGTGCACCTAGTATTAATACCTATGACTAGTCTGACAACCCTAATAGGGTTTGCACATGGCTTGATTTGATCAATACTACAAACTAGAAATTGGATGCACACATGGACTTTGGAGGGGAATAACTTGGCAGCCACCAACACATATCATCATATAAAACAACATCATGTGCATGGGGGAAGACTTTCGATGGCAGCTTGCAACAATTACAAGAAGGTTATTCTTGTTTTAAATCATCAATCCACTACATTAATATTCCAATTGAAAACACATCGGATCACTATCGCATATAACCATACCCGACAAATCACATAACATAATCATCACATAGACTCACACATGAACAAAATCAATGACTATGCATAAAGAGTTTACGTAGACATGAATACTAACCAAGTAATGCCTCGACGAGAGGGGGGGGGGGGTCTCCTGCCGCACGCAACTTGGGAGAGGTAGGGTTTCTTTGCTTTGAGTTTTGTGCTAAGCCATAACATCATACGTACATTAAATGATAAAAGGGTTTCGGGGCGGTTAGCACCTTAGCCGAACTGGGCTTAAGCCCATACAATTAGGCTGTCGCAACAAATGGCAAAGCTGCCAACGAAATGGGCAAGGATGGCAGGTTTAGGCCTCTAATCCTACTAGGTTTTCTTTGGATTTCAATGGTTTGGGCCAATACATACATAATACACATACATAATCATGTAACAAACACACAACCTCATAATATTCCATTGAAACTAGTCACGACACATGATCACATAACGTACATACAAGTCACATTGAGAGTACAAAGAACGTCTAGAATACGAGTTGTCACAATCCATCCCTATGCTTTTCTCCCTTGCTATAACCTCAGTCTGTGATTCTTTTAATTTCAGATACTTATCTAAGTTTTGAGGCTTCTTATAGCCATAAAGAGATGGGAAGGATCTTTTAGATCGATCCTCCATTGTGAAGAATGATTCAATTTCAGCTTTAACAATGACTAACTTTAGCGGATATTGAGCTTCTAGAGGAATGACTGATGGTAGTGTAGCAATTGTAAGAGATGAAGTGGTTTCTCTGGGTGGAAATGACGAGCATGGACTATTTTGAATGGAGGCAGATGATACAGGGATTGCTGATTTAATCTCCTCATCATCTTCTAATAGAATATGAGTTTTTCTCTTACGTGTGGAGATGATTTCTGGTGAAGGAGAATGTTTTGGTAGTGAAGATGAATGTATGGGAAATCTTTGTGACGTTGGAGGTGGTTGGATTATGGTTGGTGTAGTGAAAATGATCATCGCAGATGTTTGACAAACTTCTGCTGAAACAACTGGTGTCTCAGCAGCTGTTTGGTAAACATTTGCTGATACTTTTGTGTTCCCAGCATCTATTGACAGAATGGGTGATGATGGTGTGGAAACCATTTTCTCCTTTTGTGGTGGTTTTTTTTGGAGAAGGTTGGGATTTAGGTTGAGCAGGGGATACAATTTCTGTAGGATTAGCTTTTGAATTTGGTGGCAAGTTTCTCAGTGAATCTTTCTCCCCCTTTTTAGCATCATTATCATCATCATCATCATCTTTCTCAAAGATTGATGTAGAGGTGGAGCCAGTAAGTTTCAACAGATGTTCCTTAATGTTCATAATGTCTGCTTGTGTGTCTTTATACCTGGCATCAACCAAATTTCTGTTAAATTCCAAACTGAAATTGCGGTTACCTTCAGCCAAATTCCTCTGAGCTTGAAGGATGGGTTGCATAGAATTCCAAAGCTCATTGGCAATTTCCTGTCTGATAGGTTGACTTTTAAAAAACTCTATCATCTGCTTAATCAATTCTTTCATTTCAGCAACATCTGTTTCAATGGTAGACACTCTAACCGTCAAATCCTTATAACTTAATTCATCACCTACTTTAATAGGATCATCTGAATTCCCACCTGTAGTGGTTGTATTTGTTTTGATAAAAGGAGAAGTCTCCATATCATCAGAAACAGATGCCCATTTTTCTTGGTTTTGGGGACTTCCCACTGAAGCAGAGATTACACTTGTAACCTCATCAGTGGTTGCCTTCAAGGGAGTCTTAATGATGTAACCACTGTCCAACTGATCACCAATGGGTTCAACAGTTGTAGTGGCTGCTCCACTTGAACTACCACCAAGAGTTTCGTAACACTCAACGGGGATAACCTCCTCAACTGTTTGTAGGATAGCAGATTGAATTGGTTCAGACACAGTCATTTGTTGCGATCTACTCTCAGTAATGTGTGCATTAGAGGAGCTATTTTCTTTCTGAAATTCAATTGCTTCAAACAGAGGTAATATTGATGATGGAACTTGAGTCGAGGGTTGTGGTGTAGAAAGCGTGATTGCCCTAGGAGATGGACTTTTACACATATTTTCATATGAAAGGTCTACTTCATGTTGTAGTGTCCCTGTGCTTACAACATGATCCTTTTGTGAGGATACATGAGGAGTTTGGATGGGTTGAGATCTTTCCAACAACTGTGAGGAAGTAGCAGCAGTGGTTTCAAGTGACATTTGTGTTGTCACTGCATTAACCTCTGGGATCTCATCTTCCAGAGGAATCCTTTTATTTTATTTCCTTTTGGTGGGCTTTTTAGATGTGACAGGTTTCTTTTTGCGTTTTCCTGGTGTGTTTCACAACACCGGTTGTGGTGTCATGATCACCAGGAGCAGTTGGCTCAACAACAGAAGTTTGAGCAACTGATGCGGACGTATCTAAAACAGGCTCATCCCCCTTTGTTTCTGTTGTTGAAACTTTTAACTCTTTATCCATACGTTTAGTAAAAGTTTTACTTGTAAGACAATTTATTTGAAAAGTTACACCTTGTTCAAAATCTGTTTGTGACACTTGTTTTCATAGGTAGTAGCTTAGAAGTCTTGGATAAAACAGAAAAGCATTACTAAAAACACCTTTTTTCAATTTTTTCACATTTTTCACATTATTCAACAAATCAGAGAACAGTGCTTGTGATAAATTGTAATCGGATTTTGTTAAAACAGCATAACCCAAATACTGAATATTCAAAGGTATCTCATTAAATGAGGTGGTCTTGGCTGAGAGACAAGTTAAAAGAGTATGAAACAAAAATTTCATTGGCGGAGGGAAGTTTGGTTTGTAGATAGTAACTTCCTTCAATTGTGCATGATACCCTCTTTCAATGAACTCTGTATAAAGTTCAGGTTTTTCAAAGTTGGTCTTACCTCCCAAGTCGTCCAATGCAAATGTAGTGGAAATTGTAAAGGGAGAAATTCGTACCACACTTTCCCCGACCTTAGATGTGATGGCAACTGGATTATTATCTTCAGACTCTATTCACCATTAAACCAAAATTGTCGAAGTGTTTCTGTATGAACCGGAGCATCAGCAGTAAGGATTGATTTGTATTTGGATGACGTTAAAAGTTCAATTATTGAGTGAAAGCTGGTATTTTTGCTGATTTTCTCGAAGATGGGGAGGTAGTTGTGAGGGTTTTTGATGTTCAGAGACATCATCGGAGAAGAAGGTGATTTGGGGATGAAACAGGGTTTAAATTGGAGGGTTTTTAATATGTTGGAAACTGTTTTTCAGAATTTTGAATTCGAGACGGCAGTGGTAGAACCTCGATTTAGGGATGAAACAGCTTTTATATAGAGAGAAGAAGTGACTGCTGACGAGGCAGTAGTTACAAATATTTGATGGCTAAGATCTGTCCACGTCAGAACCTCTCTTGCGACAACCGATGACAGTTGTTTGGAAACCTCTGTTGGTCGACTACAGAAGTTGGGAACAGTGTGAGTTAAATAGTCGCTAGATAAACAGAAGTTATGAGAACAGATGATAACTTTCAGCAGTTGTTTTATTTTTAGCTAACATATGTCCACGTCAGAACCACTGTTGTCATAATGGATGACAGTCAGCAGTATAGTAAATCAACAGTCATTAGATTAAACAGAAATTATGACAACAGACGGTACCCTTTAGCAGTGGATGTATTTTTAGGCAAGCAGAAATTCAAAAACAATTGTTTTCAATTGGTGTAATTCAACAGTCGTAAGTCTAACATCTGCTATTAGCCCAACCACTGTTAGTATCAAAACCTCTGTTGAGCATTTTAAGATTGAATATCATCTGTTGTTCGTTAAAATCTGTTGACCCATAGCAGACCTTTGCATCTTCAGACATTTATTCATCAGCAGATGTTCTCTTTTGTCAGACTTTAGCTACAACACACCTTTTACAACAGCAAATATCGACTCCTTGTAATTAGGTCTTACCAGAAATTCTTCCAAAAAACTGTTATTGATAAACAAAATTATATAATAATACTTAGGAATGACTGAAATAATTAAAATGAAGATGCGACAACAAAGATTAATAGTATTAAAATTTATTCTTTTAGTCAACAGTGGTAAATCAACAGTCGTTAGCATACATAGTTGTCTCATAAGAAGGTTCAAATATATGACAATAACAACATGCTTATACAAAGGTCCACAAGTACAATTTGACATACTGTATAACATCTAATCTAATGGACTAACAAAGTCCCAACATCTGCTATTAACCTAACCACTGTTACTATAAAAACTTTTGTCGGCTCAACATATTTTGAATATCATCTGTTGTTCTTTAACATCTGGTCTCCCATACAGACCTTTCCTTCTTCAATCTTTCATCATCAGCAGATGTTCACTTTTACCAAACTTTAACTACAACAGACCTTTTACAACTCCAAATATTGACTCTCTGTAATTTGAAGGAGCACAGATTCTTCAAAAAACTGCTATCAATGATTAAATTCTGAACATTTGTTTTATCTTTGCACTCATCTGTTCACCATCAAACCAACCCTTGATGTCACACCCCGACCGCGTTAAAACAACAAACCGTGGCGGAAACGTCGGGGAGTGTCGTAACAGAATCACTGTTTCACAACACATGGATTTGAAGTTTCGTTTTATTGAATTAAGTTTATTACATTGTATTGAAATCAGAAACAAAACGTCAACAATTGTCTTTCATTGTAATTAAGTCACTAAGGCCTCATCCATCCCTATGTGAGCATGCATCATAATCATCATCAAACATCATCAACTATGGTACCTGAAACATATGTGAAAATACGTCAGTATAAAAATGCCGCCGAGTACATAGGTTTTGTAAGTGTGTCAGATTCATGGCTCGTTTACATGTTGCAATACTTCGTTTAACTATGTGAGTAGATAGTTGGAAACCTTGTTTTGAAAAGAGTTTGGTATTGCAATATGATTAACCAGCTCAAAATAAGTTGGTTATAGTTTATAAAATCTCGTGGCCATGAATCTAAACCCAAAACATTTGTTTAAGTAAACCAAAATGTAAATCATTCTTGTACTAAAACTCGTATGGTTTATATCATTTAGTAAACATCGTTGAGCGACATCGTTTAGAAATCGTTCGTCCAAGTGATCTAGATAACGCAACGACATGTAATGTGTTAAAAGCAATTATATATAGGAAGTACCAGAGGCGTATCCACCATGCTTTTATCACATTACACCCGCCCCGTTACCTAATCACTTACCATAACCCAATCGTTTAATAGTTAAATTAGTTCCAGTCGTTCAAATAATTCACATAGATCAAATAGTTCCAATGGTTCAATAGTTCAAATCGTTCACACAGTTCAGATAGTTCCAGTGGTTCAAATAGTTCAAATTGTTCACATAGTTCAGATAGTTCCGGTGGTTCAAATAGTTCAAATCGTTCACATAGTTCAGATAGTTCCAGTGGTTCAAATAGTTCAATATAAACCATAGCATTCGTTTTAGGAAACTCGAAATCGTTTAGCACATATGAATCACCCCAAAACAATCGAAAATGGTAAAAGAGGGGACTATGTACTCACTTGAGATTGCAAGGTATCCTCGATTAAAGTGAACTAACAAGCTCGGGCAATCAAGGAATCAAGTGGCACCTAGTATCGGATCACTAAGTTAATAAATCGACACCTAAATCGGAAGATCAGGTAGAATGAGGTCTTGTAAACCAAATGAGTATTGGAACTCATGTGATATGGTTTAACAAAGCCTACATTCTAAATCGGAACCTATCCTAAGTGCTTACGACCCGTTACGACCCATTAAGGTAGCTGACGCTACTTTAACGCGTCGTTCGCGTGAATGCGTGTTCGAGACGCCTAACTAGTCCTATGACAAGTATTATATACCCTAAAATGTTTAAATATGTTGCATAATCAGTTTAAGTGACAAAATTTAGATTACATATGCTTAAATTCCAATTATGCATGAAAAGGGCATTTTGGTCATTTTTCCTAAGGCATATAAACTACCTATCATACAACTAATTAAACTAAGTGACCATAAGGTATAACCTCGGTAGGTTATTCCCTATACAACTATGGTCACTAAATATGCTTGGTCAGATCCTAATGATCAACCAAACGGGTCGGGTTCGAAAGTCTAAGCGGTTGTTTAGACCGCTTGACTTACGACCCTAAACAAGCACTAGACTAAAACAGATGAGTTAAACATGTTAAAACATGTTTAACTAAGTTAGAAAACAAGTTTGATATCAAAACAAAGTGTTTTGGTACCCGAAAATAGCTTCGTTGCAAAATACGCATATACACGTATTTTGACCGAAACTTTGACTCGTCACTTCGACTAATCAACGTGGTAATCAGTAGGTATAGTCACAAGGGACTATAACCATCGTGATTACGCTCACGTTGCAAAGTTCAAAGGAACTTTGTGTTGACCAAATTCATGGTCAAAGCAGAAAGTCAAACAGTGTTTGACTTTCATGCTTGAAAAGCAATAAAAGCATGAAAGAAGCTTACAAAGGGTCCAAGCAATAAAGATTTGAACTCAAAATTCTCAGGTATGAAGCTTCACAAGTGAGAGCTTCAACTTAGAGAAGAATTGAGATCAAATGGTGTGAAGAAATGAGAATGAGCAAGTGGGTATTTATAGAAAGTCTTGGGTTTATAGGATCTTGACATGTGTTTTTACAGGAATCAAGACCCAAATCTCACCATACACTTGTGGAACGTGGTTTTGTATACAATGGGAGCTCCAAAACTAGTTCATAGTATTGAGAAAGTTGCACAAAAGACCCTCAAGTTCAAACTAGTTGCTGAAAATAGGATTTCTGTCAACATGAAGGGCTCGCGTGCCGCCACGGCACCACCATGTTGCTGTGGCGCGATGCCACTAGTCCCCAGGTGCAGAAACTTTCACAAAATGGCAGAAATGGTCCCTGCAGCATGATTAAGCCATTTTCGACGCGTTTAAACCCCGTTAACCAATTTTTAAGGCTCTACAAGGATGTTAAAGCATAGGGTACTTGAAACATGCTTGAAATTATCCCAGATTTCGGTTTGTTTGGTTGTACAGTCACGTTATTCGGTTAATTACGACGAAACACAAACGGACGTGAAAAACGATCCAAATTGCGTGACGAATGGTATTTTTGCATTCCAATCACTAAAATAAAATATTTTAATGATTACAAAAATTTTTGGATGTCCAGATATGTTCAGAACGTAAGATATGTGCGAAAATGCAAACTTATGCACTTTTTGACGCTTTTAGTCCCTGTTGATCAAATAAGTTTATTTTCGCATACTGAACCCCTCAAAGCTTATTTCTAAGCTATTTAAAGGATATTTAGGGTATGTTTAGCTTTTGATCAAGTTTCGGAATATTTGTTACCACACGAATCGGCATAGTTTCACAGTTTGACACAAATAGTCCCTGCGATCGAATAAACTTGTTTTCGACACACCAAACCCTCCAAAACTTATTTCTAAGTTATGTAAAGGTTATTTAAGGTATTTTAAGCCTATTTCACTGTTCTGGAGTGTTTGTCACGTTAAATTGATTACGTTTACTTATCAGTTCACGTATAACTTTCCAGAAAGCGATTTAAAGCTCGAAATTGAACAAGAATTGACATGTGCAAATGATACACATATTTATACAAATCCCAAGTATGAAACACAATATTTCATTGGTTTTGTATTTCGTATGATGGTTAAAGAGGCACAGATGTCACAGTCTCCCTTGCTTTAGGAAATTTCGTCCCAAAATTTATTCGTAGGAGTCTGTTTGTAACATTGTGTTAAACTACTGTCTTGCACGGAATCTAGGGTGCTATCTACTTGCATAGAGCAAGCCATCAAGTATTTCCATGTAAGGCATAACTTTGTCGTTCCCCAGTGGATGCTTACTCAGATAATGTGGGAAGTGGGAATGAGAGATTTGATTAAATGATAGAATCAAACTAATCAGTAGTTATGTGGGTATCCCTTAAGAATCTAACTATTAATATAGAAAGATCTTGTAAGGATTTGTATTTCATTTCTCCAGTGGGCATTCTTCAGAAGCGAGAATGAATAGATGATTCACTTTCTCCAATGGGTTCTTCGTCAGATGAAGAAATGAAATAAATAAGTTATTCATTTCCAATAGATATTTCTTTAAAAGCGGAAATGAATGGATAATTCAATTTCTCCAATAAATACTTTTATCAGAAACGGAAATGAAAGAATGTATAAGTTGTTCATTTCTCAATGGTTATTTCTTCAGAAGCAAAAATGAATGGATGATTCATTCTCCTCGGTGGATACTTTGTCAGAAGTAGAAATGAAGGATTGCTGAATAAGCTATTCATTTCCCCGATGGATATTTCTTCAGAATCGAAAATTGTGACACCTGTGCCTCTGTGATCTGATGCGTACATATAACCAGTTTAATGCAACAAACACTCCAGAACAGTGACATAGGCTTAACATACCTTAAATAACCTTTACATAACTTAGAAATAAGTTTTGGAGGGTTTGGTATGCCGAAATGAAGTTTATTCGATCACAGGGACTGATTTCGACAAACTGCGAAAGTATGCCGATTCGTACTGTGACGAACATTCCGGAACTTGACCGTAAGTTAAATATGCCCTAAATATCCTTTACATAGCTTAGAAATAGGCTTTGAGGTGTTTGGTGCGCAAAAATAAACTTTTTGATCAATAGGGACTAAAAGCGTCAAAAAGTGCATAAGTTTGCATTTTCGCGCATATCTTACGTTCTAAATATATCCGGACACCCAAAAATTTATGTAATCATTAAAATATTTTATTTTAGTGATTGGCATGATAAAATTCCATTCGTCGCTTAATTTGGATCGTTTTTTCGTTCGTTACGACTTCCGTCGTAATTAACCGAATAACGCAACCGTACGACCAAACGAACCGACATCCGAGATCTTTTTAAGCATATTTTAAGTTCCCTATACTTCAACTTCATTTTGGAGCCTTGAAATGCGGTTAACGGGGATTAAACGTGTCAAAAATGCATCGAAATCAAGTTTTGAACATGCAGGGGCTGTTTTTAACAATCTGCCATTCTTGCTCTGGCGTGCCGCGTAAGATTACCCTTCATCTTACGTGGGGTGCATAAACCTCCCAGATCAGCAGATTGTTGTTTACAGCTTTTCCAGCTGTTCCCTGGGTTTGCAAATGGTTTTAAGCATTCTATGGGCTTGTTTAGGGATGCCCATGGTATTCTAAATCAGGGGGTGCACTTGTACGGCCAAGATTCAAGCTCGTTTATCGAGGAACGATCCTAATGGTCATGGAAATCCTATATAAACCCCAAGCTTTTCATTTGCAACTCACAAATCTGATTGAATTACTCTAAGTTGGAGTTCAAGAACTTCATACCTGAGTAGTTTGATCAAGATTTCCTTGCTTGGACCCTTTGTAAGTATTCTTTCATGCTTTTATGCGGTTTTAAGCATGAAAGTCAAACTGTGTTTGACTTTCTACTTTGACCGGTCAATGGTCAACACGAAGTTCATTTGAACTTCGCAACGTGAGCGTAATCACGATGGTTATAGTCCCTTGTGACTATACCTACTGATTACCACATTGATTAGGCATAGTGACGAGTCATAGTTTCGGTCAAAATACGCGTTTATGCGTATTTTGCAACCAAACTATTCTTGGGTATCAAAACCGGTTGTTTTGATATCAAACTTGTTTTTAAACGTTGTTAAACATGTTTTAACATGTTTAACTCGTCACTTTTAGATTAGTGCTTGTATAGGGTCGTAAGGTAAGCGGTCTAAACAACCGCTTAGACTTTCGAACCCGAACCGTTTGGTCGATCTTTAGGATCCGACCAAGCATGTTTAGTGACCATAGTTGTATCAGGAATAACCTTCCGAGGTTATACCTTATGGTCACTTCGTTTAGTTAGTTGTATGATAGGTAGTTTATATGCCTTAGGAAAATGACCAAAATGCCCTTTTCATGCCTAATTGATATTTAAGCATATGTAACTCAAACTTTTGTCACTTAACTGATTATGCAATATATTTAAACATGATTAGGCATATAATACTTGTCATAGGACTAGTTAGGCGTTTCGAACGCCCTTTGCGTGAACGACGCGTTAAAGTAACGTAAGCTACCTAAACGGGTCGTAAGCACTTAGGTTAGGTTTTATTTAGAATGTAGGCTTTGTTAAACCATATCGTATGAGTTCCAACACTCATTTGGTTTACGAAAACTCATCCTATCCGATCTTCCGATTTAGGTCCGGTTATTAATGTAGTTACCCATATTAGGTGTCGTTTGATCCCTCTAGCTTTGCTTGGTTGTTATTCAAGACTTCTAAGCATCCTCAAGTGCATACATAGTCCCCTCTTTTACTGTTTTCAACTGTTTTGGGGTGAAACACATGCACCTACTTGTTACTTTCGTGCTTTTCATGCTGTTATATCATATACTTACTATGTTCATTAGTACACATATAGTACATGATTTCATTATGTTTTGCTATGTATGTTCACTTAGCATGCGAGCGCATTGATTTTTATATATTACATTTTGTTGCATATGTTCATCCAGCATATGGACACATTGTTTTACATTTTGAACTATTTGAACCGTTGGAATTGATTGATTTATGTGAACCGTTTGAAACTGTTGATTTATATGAACCATTTGAAACTGATTGATTGTGTGAACCGTTTGAAACTGATTGATTATATGAACCGTTTGAAACTGTTTGAACCGTTGGGTTAGGGAAGTGATTAGGTAACGGGGCGGGTGTAATGTGTTAAAAGCATGGTGGATACGCCATTGGTACTTCCTATATATAAGTGCTTTTAACACATTATATATCGATGCGTTATTTAGATCACTTGGGCAAGGTTATCAACACAAAGTTATATTACAAGGTTTTTCTAACAATATAAAACATTCGAGTTTTATTTCAAAAACGATTTACAATTTGGGTTTACTTAAACAAATGTTTTGAGTAAGATTCATGGTATCGAGGTTTTATAAAACAAATCTGTTTTGACATGGTTATTTCAATTTACATTACAAGCATTTTACAAAACTTGGTTTTCTAATTATCAATTTACAAAGGTGTTCAAGTTATTTTCAAAATATAAACGAGCCATGAATATGACACTCACATAAAATCCTATGTACTCGCCGACATTTTTATGCTGACGTATTTTTCACATGTGTTTCAGGTACCATAGTTGGTGATGTTTGATGAAGATATTGATGCATGCTCACATAGGAACGGACGATGCCTTAGTGACTTAATAACAATAAAAGTCTATTTGTTCATGTTTTGTTTCTAATTTCAATGTAATGTAATACATTTAATTCAATAAAACAGAACTTCAATCCATGTGTTATGAAACAATGATTCTGTTACAACACTCCCCGACGTTTCCACCATGATTTGTTGTTTTACGTGGTCGGGGTGTGACAGAAAAGTTGGTATCAGAGCTCATGGTTATAGGGAATTAGGTTATTAGTAATGCTTTGACCTAGACTATAACCTTCCTAGGACCCTAACACAAGATTCTTTTGTTTAGGTCTTAAAACAATACCGTCACTTATCCTTAGGTGACAACCACAACAAGAACACAAATTTCGAATCCGCTTTGAAAACTAATCATCTGTTCTAGGATGATTTATTATAAGGTTTTGAACCCTCAAAGTTTTTAAAATCTCGTCAAAGTTTGGGTCTTATTAATGTGAACACGTGCAATCTGGAAGGGTGGGTGCCTGTATCCTGAGTTTTCTGTCTAAGGCTAGAGTGTTCATATAAATCCACATAATCGGACCAGTCACTCTTACATGGGAACTCTTGGGGTGAGTGTCCACTTATAGGCTAAAGCATATCTTCGCGATACATTAATATGACCCGCTTACTTTGATTAGTCATCATCTCATTTGTTTGCCTTAGGTAACAAACAAATGATCACAATTTTTACGCGTTGTCATCCTGTTTTGATTATCCGATAACATTTTGCTTGCTTCCTCCCATGCCTTCCATTATCTTCAATATGCCTCTTCATCGCAACAACACTCAATTATCCGAACCAGGTGCTACAATTGCCTAAAAAATAGGCGTCGTACTCCAGAGGACCGTTGATTTAGCTATCACCATGACTCGCCTCAGGGATGAAATCGTACAAGGGAACCGCTTTTTGGTGTAATCAATGTAACCGTCATCATCCGAATCAAATACCCTGCTTCAAATGTACATACAGTGGACGATGGGGACATTTGGTTAACATGTGTCGCTTTGCGGGTCCAAAGCAAAGCTGTTACAAATCCTGCCGCTGCTCAACCTCCAAATTCTGCTTCATATGTCGCCTTGGCATATCTAGCACCTCAACTTCATGAACTTTCTACCTTATGTATCGACTTAAGCACGTCTAGTGCAAGGTTTCGAAACACCTCTCGTTACACAAATTCCAAAATCCATATAGGATCTTTCTATCCTCATAATTAGATCCTTGTGGATGATTATCGCTCATCAGAGCCCTTAATTGAATTCTTTGTATGCTCTAATACGTATATTATGATTCAATAAGGACAAAAGCCAAATTCTTATTAAGATTTTCCTATCTTCATAGATAGATTTTTGAAAATGATTAAAGTGCCAAATGAAATCCACGGATTGGATTCCTGGTGTGCTTTAAATATCCGTGTCCAAAGATAACAAATTAAAGGTCAAGTTAAACAATTATGTGATTATGTGCTTATGTGTTCTCTTTTATGTTTTTGTGTGATCCAAATTTTCGTTATCCAAATCCTCGTAGAATCTTCCATATCTTCGTATAAGGGATTCATAGTAGGATATCCAAAGGTACTACCTCAAATCCTTAATGGGCTTCTACGTAATAGTTAAGACCCTTGGATTATAAAGTACTATTCCATATTTAGACCCCTTGAGTGGTCTAGTTAAACAGATTGATTCAAAAATCCTGTTAGAAATGTCATGTGATGATATAGCTGAAAAGACTCCTTGGTGGTCTATTTAAAGAGATCATTTGTCGATCTAATTAAAAGGACCCTATGGTGGTCTAGTCACACTCATCACATGTTTGATTTTCTTCCCCTACACATTATGAAATGCACTGTGCGTACTGTGCAAGGAATTACGTAATTATGGATGCATACATAATTATGGAATTTAGTGCATAGAAACCACAGCAAGTTTTGTCATGTGTCTAGAGTTAATTCTATTCATTTCTATTTCTGATGAAGCAACCGTTGAAAATGACTCCGTCCGTTCATTTTCGTTTCTGAAGAATGTCCGTTGAAGGAAATGAATATCCGTTTGATTATTCTATTCATTTCGATTTCTGATGAAGCACCCGTTGAAAATGACTCCGTCCGTTCATTTTTGTTTCTGAGGAATGTCCGTTGAAGGAAATGAATATCCGTTTGATTATTCTATTCATTTCGATTTCTGATGAAGCACCCGTTGAAAATGACTCCGTCCGTTCATTTTCGTTTCTGAGGAATGTCCGTTGAAGGAAATGAATATCTGTTTGATTATTCTATTCATTTCGATTTCTGATGAAGCACCCGTTGAAAATGACTCCGTCCGTTCATTTTCGTTTATGAGGAATGTCCATTGAAGGAAACGAATATCCGTTTGATTATTCTATTCATTTCAATTTCTGATGAAGCACCCGTTGAAAATGACTCCGTCCGCTCATTTCCGTTTCTGGAGAATTTCCGTTGAGGGAAATGAATATCCTTTTGATTATTCCTTCATTTCCGTTTCTGATGAAGCACCCGTTGAAAATGACTCCGTCCGTTCATTTTCATTTCTGAAGAATGTCCATTGAGGGAAATGATAGGATTATGCCTTGCATATCTTTGATGGTTATTTAACACAAAGTCACAGACAAATTCCTACGAATAAATTTCGGGACGAAATTTCCTAAAGTAGGGGAAACGGTGACACCTGTGCCTCTGCGACCATTAAACAAATACCAAATCAATGAAATATTGTGTTTCATACTTGGGATTTGTATAAATATGTGTATCGTTTGCACATATCAATTCTTGTTCGATTTTGAGCTTTAAATCGCTTTCTGGAAGATTATACGCGATCTGATGCATAAATATAACTAGTTTAATGCAACAAACACTCCGGAACAGTGACATGGGCTTAACATACCTTAAATAACCTTTACATAACTTAGAAATAAGTTTTGGAGGGTTTGGTATGCCGAAATCAAGTTTATTCGATCACATGGACTAATTTCGACAAACTGCGAAAGTATGCCGATTCGTACTGTGACGAACATTCCGGAACTTGATCATAAGTTAAATATGCCCTAAATATCCTTTACATAAGCCGATCCGAATGCGACAAGTGCGTAACGAGTAGGCAAATGAGTCATAAGCAAGTTTCCTAAGTTAATATGCCTTTAATATGTTGTGACATCAGTAAGATATCTTCTATTATGCCCAAAACGGATTTAAACTCAAACAATGCCCCGTAGGGGCATTTTGGTCATTTTAAAGGTTATAAAAGAGTTTAAACATTAACCTGAGTTATAGGTCTGATGCATTCAGTGAAAATACTTAATTTAATGAATTGTAACAGTAGGGTAATACACATATGTGAAATTTATCATTTAAAACCAAACTATGCACCTTAGGGGCATTTTGGTAATTTTACTTAGGCTAAAAAGGTCAAAACTGGAAATCTGAGTTTAAAACTTTTGCCTACTGTTAATATGCAAAAAATTACTGAAAATATCAGTGGGTACCAAACCTTATATGTTTAAAATAGTTTTAGTACCTACAATGCGTTAAAGACGCTTAAAAAGGCGATTTGGAGCCATTTCCGGGTTTTCAAAGGAAAACTGATATTTTTATAATTCCAGAAGGCTCAAAATAATTTATTTATCATATTAGATCAGTAGAAAAAGGTTTGGTATCAAAAGGGTTTGTGAAACTCATTTTATAGCCCGAAAGGGCAAAACCGGCAATTACCGAATCAAGCTTAGAACTCTAAGTTATGCTCAGCCTAAAAATAAATAAAAATCTCCAAAAATCCCAAAATATTATTTTATATCAGTAGGTAAAAAGTTTTGTATCAAAAATTGGGTCTAGGTAGGCTATATGCTAATTATGCCATTTAATTACTAAAAGCTTCTTATTTACGCTATTGAGCATAACTCTTAATCTAGACCTCAAACTGATGTGAAACTTTAGGTACAAGTTTATAAATTAGTAACTAAGGTTTCTATTCCTTTACATTTCCAAAATTCATGTTTTAAGGTGAAAAGGGCATAATAGTCAACATTTAGGCAATTAACGGAAACTTGCATAATTATCGGACAACAAATGAACCAAGCTGTATAATCACAGAGGGTTATACTAACATGAAACCTGGTCCTAATAGGGCTCTAAGGCATTTCTAAAACATGCTATAATGGGTCAGAATCGAAAGTCAATGCAAAAGTCAATTTATGCGCCTTTCGGTTCCGAACCGAGTCTAAACTGAAAATTGTCGGGGTGAACATGTTTAAACATGTTCTTACATTAATTACCAAGTTATATAAATGATAAAACAGGTTGTATAGCTTCTACATTGCTAATTATGCATTAATTTGAAAATAAGCATTCTGTTGACTTTTTAATATCAAGTTTGACCCGACAATTGACCTACTTAAAGTGGGAATCAGAGAGTACCCTTTTAAGGGTTTATTACCCATATAATTACCTACTTAGAGGTACTTTTAATTCAAGATTTGACTGAACAATTATTAATTAATCTCGAAGTCAAACCTTAATTAAAACGGTTTGACTGTTAGCTAATTAACTAAGCTAAACTGAATTAAAAAGGATTAAGGACACTTACAAAGGTCCTAAGTATGATTAGGTAGCCTAAGGAAGCTTGTTGCTAATCAGAGGAGCTCCAGAGAAGTCCTTGAAGTGAGTTGCAAATGGAAGCCAAAATGTTGCACTTCAAGTTCATATATATAGTGAACCCAAATGTACAAGATCATGCCAAATCACTCTACAAGTGTTGTAAGATCATTCCAGGTGTCCCTATAATGCCAAAACCAGTTGCAAGAGCCCCTGAATTCGAAAACCATCCATCTAAGGCGGTGTAACCGGATATAACAGGAAGCTGCCTGTTTTTCTGCATCTGGGAGTCGCTTACGGACCGTAAGGGTCCTAGCATACGGTCCGTAAGGACCTGGCCAGCATGACAGAACTTTCAAAAGTTGACAGTTTGGCCCCTGAACTTCCAAACTTGATTTTTAACATGGTTTCTTGCACTTATAACCCCCCAAACTTGACTTTTAAGGACCCCAAGTCATAAACCAACTTTGTTAAGTCCCCGGTTATTCATACGATCACCGAAAAGTCTTAAATTTCAACATTGACGCTTTTAATCCCCTCGTATACGAATATTGTCATAACTTTCTCATACTTAATCGAACCCTTGTGAAATTTTTATCACTTATTCTAGTGAGCATAATTAATTGTTACAAAGCTTCGGGTTTGCTAAAAGGTCACTCAGAGGTATACTTTAAACATGTTGACACATTTAACCCCGGTAGTTCGTAATCTCTCACTTTCTTCCACAGTTAGCTTCGTATGATCTATGATTTATTCGTTTAAGGTTATAAACATCATGTGGGGCTATTGTGAAGTATATTTATTCCTTGTTGACACTTCGAACCCTTATATTCACGTGGTTTCTTTGTTTGCCAACTTTAGTCCCTCAAATCAATTCTTTACACGCTTTAAGTCCATGACACGTGTTGATATATTATTGGACATGAATTTTCGAGGTGTTACATCCTCACCCCCTTAAAAGAAATCTCGACCTCGAGATTTACTGAAACAATTGAGGGTACTTTTCTTTCATTGTGGACTCTACCTCCCACGTGTACTCGGGACCTCTTCGGGCATCCCATTTGACCTTTACAATAGGTACATGCTTCCTTCGAAGCTTCTTAACCCGTCGATCCTCAATCGAAAAAGGTTTTTCTACACATTTCAAGCTCTCATCTATGTGTACATCCGTATGTGGTATGACTAGCGACTCATCAGCTAGACATTTCTTCAGATTGCAGATGTGGAATACATTGTGAATACCACTGAGCTCTTCAGGCAAGTTCAACTTGTAAGCCACTGACCCAACACATTCGATAATCTTGAATGGTCCTATATACCTTGGGCTTAACTTACCTTTCTTACCAAATCGCATCACCCCCTTCCAGGGTGATACCTTAAGCAAAACTTTATCACCAACCTCAAACTTTAGAGGTTTTCGCCTTTTATTAGCATAACTTTCCTGCCTATCCCTGGCAGCTTTCAGGCGGTCACGAATCTGGACAATCTTGTCCGTTGTTTCAAAGACTAAGTCAGGTCCTGATAATTGAACTTCTCCTACTTCCGCCCAACAAATAGGCGTTCTGCATTTTCTACCATATAATGCCTCAAAAGGCGCAGCCTTAATGCTCGTATGGTAGCTATTGTTATAGGAGAATTCAATCAATGGCAGGTGGTTATCCCAACTACCACCTAAATCAATCACACATGCACGAAGCATGTCTTCCAAAGTTTGGATGGTACGCTCACTCTGCCCGTCCGTCTGAGGATGGTAAGCCGTACTAAAATTTAAGCGCGTGCCCAAAGACTGTTGGAAACTTTTCCAAAAATGTGATGTGTATCTAGTATCTCTGTCAGAGATAATAGACACTGGTACGCCATGCAGAGATACAATCTTATCTACGTACAATTGGGCTAACATGTCGGAGCTATAGGTCTCCTTAATGGGTAGGAAATGTGCTGACTTAGTCAGTCTATCTACTATCACCCATATAGTATCATTTCCCTTCCTTGTCTTTGGCAACTTGGTGATGAAATCCATTGTCACCATCTCCCACTTCTATGTGGGAAGTTCAGGCTGTTGCAGCAAACCTGACGGCTTCTGATGTTCAGCTTTGACTTGCACGTATGTCAAACATTTAGCTACATAAGCAGCTATAGACTTCTTCAAGCCTATCCACCAATAGTTTGCCTTCAGATCCTGGTACATCTTATCAGCTCCAGGATGAACGGAATATTTAGAACTGTGGGCTTCCTGGAGGATAACATCTCGAAGTCGTCCATAAACTGGAACCCATATTCGTCCATTCAACCTCAGGATTCCGTCCTTGTCATAGGATAACTGCTCCTCAGTTACTCCTAGCTTTTCATTAGGATAGTTAGCTTCTAACACAGCTTCCTTCTGTGCAGCTACTAACCTTTCGTTCAAACTATTCTTTATCTCAATGCTCTTGGCATTGATTCTTATAGGCTTCACTCTTTCCTTCCTGCTTAAGGAATCATCAACCACATTTTCCTTGCCTGGATGGTATCTTATCTCACAGTCACAATCATTCAAAGTTTCCATCCAACGTCGTTGCCTCATGTTCAAGTCCTTCTGATTGAACAAGTGTTGAAGGCTTTTGTGATCCGAGTAGATCACACACTTGGTTCCATACAAGTAGTGCCTCCATAGCTTTAGTGCAAATACAACGGCACCCAGTTCCAAGTCATGGGTGGTGTAGTTCTTTCCATGCACCTTTAACTGTCGTGAAGCATAGGCAATAACTTTGCCTTTCTGCATAAGCACACATCCCATACCTGTGTGCGATGCATCACAATATACTACAAATCCCTCTATTCCATCAGGCAATGTCAATACTGGAGCATTGCTTAACTTTTGCTTAAGGATGTCAAAGGATTCCTGCTGCTTAGGACCCCAGTCAAACTTAATATCCTTACGCGTCAACGAAGTTAGGGGTGCAGCAATCCTTGAGAAGTTTTCAATAAATCGCCTATAATATCCAGCTAAACCTAGAAAGCTACGAATCTCTGTAGGCGTCTTTGGCTCTTGCCAATTCGTGACAGCTTCAACCTTAGCGGGATCTACTTGGATACCACGCTCACTAACA
Organism: Helianthus tuberosus; assembly: GCA_030545235.1. Lineage (NCBI taxonomy): Eukaryota > Viridiplantae > Streptophyta > Magnoliopsida > Asterales > Asteraceae > Helianthus > Helianthus tuberosus. Next base: position 23,601,641 of record CM060420.1, on the reverse strand, counting down.
ACATGTCCAAGAAATTGGACTTCACGAAGCCAAAATTCACACTTCGAAAACTTGGCATAGAGCTTTTCTTGTTGAAGCAGTTTCAGAATGCAATGGAGGTGCTTCTCATGATTAGCTTGGCTCTTCGAGTAAATGAGAATGGCATCGATGAAGACGATGACAAATTTATCCAAGTAAGGCTTGCAGACGCGATTCATGAGATCCATGAATGCTGCAGGTGCATTAGTGAGCCCAAAAGGTGTGACACCTGGGTCACTGCGACCATCAAACAAATACCAAACCAATGAAATATTGTTGATGCACAAGAATGTCTGTTGATTGCATCTTCATCAAGTCTTAAATCAAGAAAGTCAAGATTGGATCTTAAAAGTCAAAATTAGGGTTTTATTCTTGATTTCGCTTTAATGTACATTGTTATTATGTTGATTTCGCTTAGATGGACATTAGTGTGATTTCGCTTCAATGAACATTGGTGATTTCGCTTCAGTGTCACTGACACATAAGCGAAATCAGCCTTAGTATAAATACTCTACATGTGTTCATTCATGGTAACCATAGGAGCGGAATTAGGTCATTAGCTTGGTAGCGAAACTCTGTCAAATTGATCTCAGAAAGCTAATAAAGAGAAGAAATTGAAAGGATAAGCTGTTGTTACTTTGCGTGCATTGATTCCGCCTTTACACGTGAAGATGAACTACCTTGACTGATCGTTTAGGGTCACGACACGGTCCAACAAGTGGTATCAGAGCTTCAGGACGAGGAGTTCATACTACTACAGCTGAATCTACAAAAATCTCTCATTTCTACTCACTTTCTTTCATACTTTTTCGAATTGAACTGGTTCCTACGGTCGAAATGGTCTGATTTTTTAATATAACGTGTAAAATACAGTAATAACAAACCCTAGAAAGTTTCAGGTTATAAAACGGACTAAAACATGGTGAAAATTGATTAAAAGGTGATTCCGCTTTAACGGACAACACTTGATTTCGCTTTAAAGAACATTAACTGTTAATTTCGCTTAAACGAACAAGTTGATTTCGCCCCAACGAACAAAAATCTAATTTCGCTCCAACGGACAAAAGCTGATTTCGCTTCAATAGACAAAAGCTGATTTCACTTCAATAGACAAAAGCTAATTTCGCTTCAATGGACAAAGTCTGATTTCGCTCAAGTGAACATTGTGATTTCGCTCGAGTGAACATTGTTGTTGATTTCGCTTTTGTGTCACTATTAGTGATTTCGCTTCAGTGTCAGTGTTTGTCAAAAATTTCGAAAATTTATCTAAGTGATTGTTTGTTCGTTTTGTTTGCAGGTGATTTCGAGGTAATTCAAGGACATAAAAAGATGGCAAATTCCGATCCTATTCCGTGGAAAGACGATCGAACTGAAGAACAGAAATATCGATACAGAAAAATGATTGCTGAAAATAAAATAATTAGAATATCTCGTATTTTTCTGGAAGCAAGGAGAGCAAATAGATGGGATTCAAACAGAGAGTGTTATCTTGATGAATATGGAAATATTGCGATCGATGATAGTACGCTTGATATAGAAGCCATAATCCAGCAGTATAAAGAAGAGGATGATTATTGGCAAAAGAAATGGTGGGGAGATGAAGAAGAGAAAAAGAAAACGAAAGAGTTAATTGATGAAATAGAAAGAAACTCAGAAAATATGAGTTTGGATGAATTTCTTGAATTAATCAAAAAGATTAAAGAAGGAATGGCAAAGAATGAAGAATCAAAGAAGGATGAAATTTCAAAAAGTGAAGTTGGTTGCTTAAAATGTGAAACATCCGAAGCAGAAAATGTCAATTTCTTGAAAGATGTGGAGAATTTGACAGTGGAAATCAAAAGCCTGAAGGATGAGAAGCAATCTGATGATAAACAGATTTTTGTTTTGCAGGAAAATTGTGAGAAATTGAAGTCTCAAAATGACAAACTGTTGAGTAGTTTGGACAGTTTGACATTGGAAATTAATGACTTGAAAGAAAAAGAAAACGATTTTGGAAAAATTAAAATTGAAAATGAAAACGGTTTTTGGATAAAATTGGAAAATGAAACGTTAAAAGAAAAAGAAAAAGATTTTCAAAATCAAATCAAGATTTTAGAAGATGAGAGAGATAATTTTGGTAAAGATAATCTTGAAAAACAAATTGAAATCAATTCTCATCTTGCTAAAATCATTCAGCTTGAAAAAGAAGCTGAAAAAGCTCGGATTAAAATCAAAGAGCTTGAAGTGAAATTGAAAGGTTTTGTGACTTCGGCACCATATGAGTGTCCAAAACCGATCAATTCAGTTCCAATAAGTGATAATGTCACAAATTTTGACAAAGTCAAAGTCAAAATTGAAGATTGTGATGAAATATCTGATGATGAAAAAGAAAATAAAAGAAAAATATTTTTAGATTTACAAGAAAAATTTCAAAATACTGTTTTGCAATCTACTGAAACAGGTGAATGTTCTAAACAAAAACCTGTTAAAAAGAGTGTAGAACAGAAACAAAAAGATAAAAATTTGAAAAATCCTAAAAATGAAAATAAAAGCTCATCAGATAAGTCATCCAATCATTATCAAGAATCACAAAAATTTAAAAATGAAAACTCACAAAATGTTGGTAATAAGTGGTGCAGGTTTGACCACGGAGCTCAAATGCCAAAACCAGTTTTCAAGAAGAGTGATGATTACCACAAAGCCAGACAATGTTATGATTTAAGCATATGGTGTGAAAGTGGTGAATGGTACGATAACAGAGTGTGTTACACTTGTGGATTTCAAGGACACATTGCTGTTAACTGCCAAAGTCAGAGATTTGAAACGAGAAGGTGCTATGAATGCCAAATCAGAGGACACATTGCCAGAAATTGCCCAATGAGATCAAAGGCACGATCGAGGGCTGATTCCCAAAGAATGGCAAAGAAGCCAGTCAACGTCAAGCCTCATGAACAGAAGGTTCTAAAACCTAAAGTTCAGGATCAGATAATTCAAGAAAAGAAAGTTAAACTTTCAAAGGGGCAGAAAGACAGACTGCGAAAGAAAAGGAAGAAGGCGAGAAAGTATCTTGAGAAAATTTTGTCTTCGGGTTCAAAGGACAGATTGAATAAAAGTTCTGATGAATCAACTCACTTGACGGCAAAGTCAAGCAAATTGAATTCTTCAGATACAAATCTGAGGACAAAAGAGAACAAGAAGAAAAAGAATGTCATTGGCGATGAATCTGGCTCATCCAAGTCAGACAAGCCAAGTTCAGGCAATGAATCTGATTCCACAAAATCAGAGGAGCCACAAGTTGAGGTAAAAAAGGAAGAGACAGTTCCTTTAATGAATGATGAGAACTTTCCACCATTACTAGCCGCAAACCTAAAATCAAAAGGGGTTAATGCTGGAAAAATGTTTAATAGCAATGTTAAACATATTTTTAGCAAGATGGTTGATGGTAAGGAAAAAGGAGTGAAAGAATTTTATGAAGAAAAGAGAAAAGCTCAAAACACACCTAAGGCTGGTCAGGCTTGGGTGTCAAAATTTGTTGGTTAAATTCCTGACTTGCCGGAGCTTCCAGGTTGGTAAGTGTGAAGCAGGTATCGGCATCATTCTTGAGAAATTCACAGGATGGTAACTGTGATATTTCGATTTACAAGTGGTAAATCAGGGACATTAAGTTGTACTTGATTTTCTACTAATGTTTGTTATTGACAAGGGTCTTAATTGTTAAATCTTTCAAAATGGTTGAAAAAGAACAATGTGATGAAAGAACCCCGAGTTTGTAAAAAGACAAACAAAACTAATTTTCCGGAAAAACCATTTTGATTAAAACAAACTTAAGTGTTTTGAAATCTAAATGGGAAAATAGTTTGTTGTCAGGGGGAGTTCGGATTCTTTATGCCGAGTGAATGGCGAATTGAAGTGATTTGATATCAGTTTGTCACGTTTCTTGTATAGTTTGTTTTCAAATTTTCCCAGAAAATCAAAATTGAAACATATTTTGATTTTAGGGGGAGAAAAATTTTAAAAAAAATTAGAAAATGCCAAAAACATTGAAAAGCAAAAATGAGTTTTGTTGTGAAAAAGAGAAAATGATAGTAAATCAGTGAACTATCACAGCATGCTAAAGATATGAAATGTCAAATGTGATAAACGGTCTCACTAATGATGTGCCAGTAGGTTTTTGCACATTTAGTAAATTGTGACGAGATATAAACCTAAATTTCAAACTTGCTTATATCGTGGGTAACATCTCTCGGATATATGGGTAACCCCCGAAATCTTGTTTGAAAGGTCTCGTATTCTGATATACTAGGTTTTTATACTCAGTGATATCTGGGGTATTATTCCGGGACTTTTGCTGAACGGTGGTTCTGACCTAGTCCTCGAATAATACTTTCTGCAAATGCTTGAAACATAGCATCACCCTCAGCATAAATGATAAGACAATAAAATTGCTTAGCAATGCTGTTGTAAAAAAGATCCTCTAAAGGGGACACACCCACAAGTTGAGTCATGATCTCTCTGCTGAACGATGGTTCTGACCTGAGCTCTCATGATTCTTCATAAATTATTAACCCCTTACAGATATCATTTGTGTTATAATTGCCTGTAAGACTGAATATTAAGATCTGGATACGGGAGTATATTCTGAGGTGGGACACGTGATTAAGTTTAAGTATCTAAGACATTAAACTCGTATCTCGAAGCAGTTGAAATGTGTGTGAAAATTTAAGTGGATCAGTATACTGACAATCTAAGTGAATCGTTTAAACCTTAACATGTTTAAAGCTTAACGGTGCTAGTGATTTGTTTCATAAACTGATATGATCCTCTTACCCAAACTCACAAAAATATTATTTGTACATATTTGTTTACTGCCTTTCTTTAAAATCAAAATTGAAAAAGATTTTCGACGACTGATGTTGAAGAGCTGATATTCAAAATTCCAAATGCTAAACTTGATGAACTAGAGGGTTGGGAGAATATGTTGAAAACTTTAAGTGTCATATACAAATGTTTTGATAGATTGTGTAGTTAGTTTATCAAGGTCATTCATTTGAACTTGATGTAACTAGTATGATTGTTTGTGATAATTGATTTCTACCAGTAAGTTTACTAAATTCAATTGTTATAAATTTGTGAAACTTATGTTGAGATAGAGGATGTGCAGGTTAACAGGTTGTAGACTTCATTATTCCAAATGGAAGTTATTATGTCAAAGCTTGAACCAGATATCTTAGATTCTAGCATATCGAGAGGGGGAGTCTGTGAAAGGGGGAGTCTGGATCAACATTCAAAGGGAAGAAAGAAGTTAGAGCCAGGAGGACAAGATCCTGAAACCTGTGAAGATAGAGTGCTTATGATGAGACGACAGAGAGTTAGAGAAAAGACTAAGACTGAAGACTCAGGATCTGAAGACTACGTCAACATCCAAGGGGGAGTCTGTTGATGCACAAGAATGTCTGTTGACTGCATCTTCATCAAGTCTTAAATCAAGAAAGTCGAGATTGGATCTTAAAAGTCAAAATTAGGGTTTTATTCTTGATTTCGCTTTAATGTACATTGTTATTATGTTGATTTCGCTTAGATGGACATTAGGGTGATTTCGCTTCAATGAACATTGGTGATTTCGCTTCAGTGTCACTGACACATAAACGAAATCAGCCTTAGTATAAATACTCTACATGTGTTCATTCATGGTAACCATAGGAGCGGAATTAGGTCATTAGCTTGGTAGCGAAACTCTGTCAAATTGATCTCAGAAAGCTAATAAAGAGAAGAAATTGAAAGGATAAGCTGTTGTTACTTTGCGTACATTGATTCCGCCTTTACACGTGAAGATGAACTACCTTGACTGATCGTTTAGGGTCACGACACGGTCCAGCAAATATTGTATTTCATACTTGGGATTTGTATAAATATGTGTATCATTTGCACATATCAATTTTTATTCAATTTCAAACTCTATATCACTTTCTAGAGAGTTATACGCAAACTGGTGCGTAAACGTAGGCAGTTTAATGCGACAAATACTCCAGAACATCAACATAAACTTAACATACCTTAAATAACCCTTACATAACTTAGAAATAAGTTTTGAAGGCTTTGGTATGGCAAAAACAAGTTAATTCGCTTACAGGGACTAAACTTGACAAACTGCGAAAGTATGCCAATTTGAACTGTAACGAACATTCCGGAACATGACCATAAGTTAAACATACCATAAATATCCTTTACATAGCTTAGAAATAGGCTTTGAGGGGTTCGGTATGCTAAAATAAACTTTTGGGGTCATTCAGGGACTAAAAGCGTCAAAAAGTGCACAAGTTTGCATTTTCGCGCATAACTTACGTTCTGAATGCATCCGGACATCCAAAAATTTATGTAAGCACTAAAATATTTTATTTTAGTGTTTGGCATAATAAAAATCCATTCGTCACGCCATTTGGATCATTTTTCGCGCTTATGCGCATTCCGTCGTAATTAACCGAACAGCGTAACCGTACGGCTAAACGAACCGACACCCGAGATATTTTTGAACACATTTTAAGTTCCCTATACTTTAACTTCATTTTAGAGCTTTGAAATAGGGTTAACGGGGCTTAAACGTGTCAAAAAAACGCATCGAAAACCAAGTTTTGAGGTTGCAGGGACTGAAACTGTAAATCTGCCAAACTAGGTCCGTAAGTAGGGGCCAGATGCAGCAAAAAATTTTTTTTTCAGCTTTTAACAGCCCTTAAAACTCTCCAAAGGCCAAGTTCCAAGTGTCAAACTCTTATGGTGGATGGCAAATGAGTTACCACAACTTTCCAACAAGTGTACGGCTTAGATCGTGCCCCCTTTTCCAAGAAATGATCCTAACGGTGAACCAAAAACTATAAATACCCACCTACACCCTTCACTTTTCCTCACAAGAATCTGATCTAATGTGCTCTAAGTTGAAACCTTTGTTTCATACCTGAGCTATTTTGATCTAGATTAGCATTCGGGGACCCTTCGTAAGTATTCCTTCGTTCTTTTATTGCTTTTCGAGTCCGAAAGTCAAACTTTGTTTGACTTTCCGCATTGACCAGTTTATGGTCAATGCGAAGTTCGTTTGAACTTCGCAACGTGATTGTAATCACGATGGTTATCGTTCCTTGGGACTATGCCTACTGATTACCACGTTGTCTAGGGTCGTAAGGGTAAGCGATCTAATAAATCGCTTATACTTTCGAATCCGACCCATTTGGTCGATCATTAGGATCCGAACAAATACATTAGGTGACCATAGTATATAGGGAATAACCTTCCGAGGTTATACCTTATGGTCGCTTCGTTTAAGTAGTTGTATGATAGGTAGTTTATATGCCTTAGGTAAATTACCAAAATACCCCTTTGATGCCAAAATTCATTTTAAACATATGTAACATAACTTTTGACATCTAAACTGATTTAACAACAATATTAGACATGTTAAGGCATATGTTACTTGTCATAGGACTAGTTAAGCGGTCCGAACGCGTTTCACGCGAACGACGCGTTAAAGTAGCATAAGCTACCTAAACGGTTCGTAATGGGTCACAAACACTTAGGTTAAGTTTCGTTTTAGTATGTGGGCTTTGTTAAACCATATTACACGAGTTTCCATACTCGTTTGGTTTACCAACCCTCATTCTATCCGATCCTCTGATATTAGGTCCGGTTTATTAACATAGTTACCTATATTAGGTGCCGTTTGATTCCGAGATCTCTAGCATTGCTTGGTGGTTATCTTAAGACTTCTGAGCAATCTCAAGTGAGTACATAGACCCCTCTTTTACTGTTTTCCAAACTGTTTTGGAGTGAAACACACGTGCCTACTTGTTACTTTCATGCTTTCCTGTTTTCACATCATATACTTGCTATGTTCATTAGTACATTTATAGTACATGATTTCATTGTGTTTTATGCTATGTATGCCCATTGTGTGCGTACTTAGTACATTGTTTTACATTACATTTTATGCTATGTATGCCCATTGTGTGCGTACTAAGTACATTGTTTTACATTACATTTTATGCTATGTATGCCTATTGTGTGCGTACTTAGTACATTGTTTTACATTACATTACATGCTATGTATGTTCATCATACTTAGTACATTCATTTCACATCACATGCTATGTATGTTCATCATACTTAGTACATTTATTATTCATTCACATGCTTACATTTTGATATGATATTTGGTTTGTTTTGATGGATCAATATACATTCATTAACACCGATCACGCCGTTCGTTAGTAGGTAGTGGTACCATAGGAATTGGCAACTCCCGTTCCGGACATCCTGGGTAGGTTTGGATGAAAGGAATGACCGAATTTGATATACATAACTTAGATAAACCTTTAATTTGTTTAAGGCTTTATCGCCACAGTCTCAAGGCTTGGATGTATGCATTCTCACAATACCGCATAGATGTTTATATCAGTATAGCATGCATTTGTTCCACAAAACATAGCTTTGATTTAAACCATGTTTTACTTCAATACTTTGTTTTTGTGCATATGGTTTAGTTGATATCTTTTCACTAGCCATACATATCATTTTGGGTTACACATTAAATGATTTACATTTGACACATAAACATTATTGACATTGGTTACACATTACATGATTTACATTTGACACATAAACATTATTGACATTGGTTACACATTACATGATTTACATTTGACACATAAACATTATTGACATTGGTTATACATTACATGACTTACATCTTGACAATAAACATAGACATCTTACATTGTTGGTTTGGTTTGAGTAAGTGATTTAAGTAACGAGGCGTGTGTAATATGATACAAGCATGGTGGATACGCCGTTGGTACTTCCTATATATAAGTGATTGTATGGTATTACATATCGTAGCGTTATTTGAATCATTTCAATTTGGACATATAACATTTTATACAAATAACATACTTTTCACAAGACATTAAATTACAAACAACTTATTTTATATAAACTCATTTTAACATGGTTATTCATTTAACCATACATTATTCTCTTATTTATAGATATCATCTGATCTTATCGTTTTTCAAATGATTTACAAGACAAAGCAAATTACAAAGTTCATGACTAAACATTTTCTCAAACATAAGTCATGAATTCTGTTTTCACAAAACCTATGTATCTCACAGGCATTTTTATGCTGACGTACCTATTTTCACATGTGTTTTCAGGAGATGATTCATAGGACTTATCAAGATACACATAGGCGGACTTGGGCCTTAGTGACAATAAAAGATGCAAGACTAGTTATTTATGTTATGTTTCTTTGATTGTCAAGACATTGTAATTCTTTAAATAAATAAAACAACATTTCAATTTCCATGTGTTATGAAACAATGATTCTGTTACAACACTCCCCGACGTTTTCCGCCACGTTTTGTTGTTATACGTGGTCGGGGTGTGACAGAAAAGTTGGTATCAGAGCTCATGGTTATAGGGAATTAGGTTATTAGTAATGCTTTCACCTAGTCTATAACCTTCCTAGGACCCTAACACGAGTTTACTTGCGTTTAGTCATAAAACAATACTGTCACCTATCGTTAGGCGACAACCACAACAAGAACACAAATTTCAAAACCGCTTTGAAAACTAATCATCTGTTCTAGGATGATTGATTACTAGGTTTTGAACCCTCTGTTATAAGGTTTTGAACCCTATAAGTTTTCAAATCTCGTCAAAGTTTGGGTCGTATAATGTGAACACGTGCAAACTGGAAGAGTGAATGCCTGTACCCTGAGTTTTCTGTCGAAGGCTAGAGTGTTCGTACAAATCCGTAGTATCGGACTAGTCACTCTTACCTGGGAACTCTTGGGGTGAGTGTTCACTTATAGGCGAGCATGTCTTCAGTGATACATTAATATGATCCGCTTACTTTGATTTGTCACCGTCTCATTTGTTTGCCTTAGGTAACAAACAAATGATCGCAAATTCTTATGTATTGCCATTCTGTTTTGTTTAGCCGATGACGTTTCACTTGTTTCTTCCTGTGTCTTTCATTTTTTCTAGAATGTCTCTTCATCACGATGACGCCCAGATATCCGAGCAGACTCCCAAATTCGCTCAGCGAATAGGCGAAGTAGTCCTGAAGACTGTTGAATTAGCAACTGCCATGTATCGTCTCCAGGATGAAGCCACTCAAGAGTCACCAAGACAGGCAGGACCTAGTCAGGTGACAGCACCACCAGCCAAGAAACCAACCGAGGAATCAAAGACCATGGATGAACGATCCCCTAAGAAGTCAAAGAAGCGAAAGGCTTCTCAGAACTTCGCCGTGGTCGCTCACAATGGCCAAGCCATCCCCAACCAATCAGCTCAACCCCCTGCTAGGAAGCCATACAACGGAACTGCACCCTTGTGCAACCAATGTAGCCTTCATCATCACCCTAGTGTGAAGTGCCGCAAATGCCAAATTTGTGGACTTAAAGGTCATACAGCAAGAGTTTGCCGAGCTGCAGTTGCTCCAAAGCACGCTGGCGACTCTGCTCAAGCTCGTTTCTCACCAGGGTCTTGCTACAACTGTGGAGAGATGGGCCATTTCCTAAGGGATTGCCCAAAGCTTGCTAATGCAAATCCAACCTACGGATGAGCAGTTGGCTGACTAGAAGATGTTGTTGTCTTATGCTTTTGTTCTTTTGTTTTCTTGTAATGTGAAACAATCTGTTTTGTTTATAAATAAATCGTTGATCACAAATTCTGATATACAAGTGTAGTTACATGTGTATGGCATTTCCCTATGATACCTACATTAAGGAACTATGTTCCTTACAAACTACTCTTGTGAATATTTCCCATTCTTGTGTTTACTCATGATTCCCATAGAAAATTCTAAGTGCTCGTTTCATTCTAAGATACGAAGTACAGAAAAATAAAGTGACATTATGAGTAATCATGCTTCTGCACATCTGTGCCTTTGAATCTTGGTTAGATAACTAAGGGTATTTTCAAATCTCATACCCATTACGTTTTGATTTTTCAACATACACAGTACAAGTATTTCAAAAACAATCTTCATGATCTCAAAACATTTCAAATAGTTTGAAAACAATTTTTTTAAATGCATTGTCTATGTTATTTCAAAAACATGGCTATGTTTTCAAAAACAACCTTCAAAATTTCAAAATGTTTCATATAGTCTGAAAACAATATTAACACAGTACATTTTCTTATCAAGTGCATGATTTCGAAAAGCATCATTCATGTTTTTCAAAAACCTTATACATAATTTCAAAATTCATCTCGCATGATTTTAAAACATTTTTATAAATATACTTACCTAGTACACCTACTTTATGATTTCAAAAGTATTATATATAAGGTTTCAAAAACATTGAACACATTTTTTTTAAGAACCCCATGCATAGTTTTCAAAAATATTTTCATCATACATTGACTTAACTTTCAAATTCCGCTTCATATGTCGCCTTGGCATATCTGGCATCTCAATTTCATAAGCATTTTACTTCATGTTTTGACCTAAGCACATCAAGTACAAGGTTTCAAAACATCTTCAACTTCTAAAATCCATATGGGATCTTTTTATCTTCACATTTAGACCCTTGTGGATGATTATCATTCAAATAAGAGTCCTTAATTGGATTCCTTATGTATCTAAATTCGAACATTTCGGTTCTTTATAATTAAAATCGAATTTTTCTTTTAAAAATCTTTCTATCTTTATAGTTAGATTCTCGATAATGTTTAAAGTACCAAATAAAATCCATGAGATGGATTCCTGGTGTGCTTTGAATACATGTGCTCTGTTAGCAGAACAAATTTCTAGTTAAACAATTTTGTGGTTATGTGACTATGTGTTTATGCGTCTTATGTTTTCTTTTATGCATTTTGTGCTTTTACACTCTGGATATTCGTTATCCAAATCCTCGCAGAATCTTTCATATCTTCATATGAGGGATTCGTAGCAGGATATTCAAAAGGTACCACCTTAAATCCTTAATGGGCTTCTATGTAATAGTTAAGACCCTTGGATTATATAGTACCGCTCCATGATTCATAAGAGACCCTTTTAGTGGTCTAGTCAAAAAGATTGATTCAGAATCTGGTTAAGAACGACATCTAGTGATATAGCTGAACAGACTCCTTGATAGTCTATTTAGATCATTTATTGATTTAATTAAAAGGACTCTATGGTGGTCTAGTCACACTCATCACAGGTTTGTTCATTTGGTTTTATCCTACACATTATAAAATAGACTGTGTGAACTATGCAAGGAATTGTCTAATTATGGCCGCGTACATAATTATGAAATTTAGTGCACAGAAACCCAGTAAGATTTATTATGTGTAAGAACTGATAGCGACAACAATAACAAAATGAGAATGATGTAATGGAGGTACGGTGGACGCACCAATGGCGCTTCATATACTTGTATATAAGTGTCCCTCTTACATTGCAAGCATAATGTTATTAAGGGGTTACTAGAAGTTCAGAACCCTAACCAATGTTGTTCGATCTTTTCAACTTCATGTTTTCAAGCTCTCACAAGTTTCCTCTTATTAAATTTCGGGACGAAATTTCTTAAAGTAGGGGAGACTGTGACACCTGGGTCACTGCGACCATCAAACAAATACCAAACCAATGAAATATTGTATTTCATACTTGGGATTTGTATAAATATGTGTATCATTTGCACATATCAATTTTTATTCAATTTCAAACTCTATATCACTTTCTAGAGAGTTATACGCAAACTGGTGCGTAAACGTAGCCAGTTTAATGCGAAAAATACTCCAGAACATCAACATATACTTAACATACCTTAAATAACCCTTACATAACTTAGAAATAAGTTTTGAAGGCTTTGGTATGGCAAAAACAAGTTAATTCGCTTACAGGGACTAAACTTGACAAACTGCGAAAGTATGCCAATTTGAACTGTAACGAACATTCTGGAACATGACCATAAGTTAAACATACCATAAATATCCTTTACATAGCTTAGAAATAGGCTTTGAGGGGTTCGGTATGCTAAAATAAACTTTTGGGGTCATTCAGGGACTAAAAGCGTCAAAAAGTGCACAAGTTTGCATTTTCGCGCATAACTTACGTTCTGAATACATCCGGACATCCAAAAATTTATGTAAGCACTAAAATATTTTATTTTAGTGTTTGGCATAGGAAAAATCCACTCGTCACGCCATTTGGATCATTTTTCGCGCTTATGCGCATTCCGTCGTAATTAACCGAACAACGTAACCGTACGGCTAAACGAACCGACACCCGAGATATTTTTGAACACATTTTAAGTTCCCTATACTTTAACTTCATTTTAGAGCTTTGAAATAGGGTTAACGGGGCTTAAACGTGTCAAAAAAACGCATCGAAAACCAAGTTTTGAGGTTGCAGGGACTGAAACTGTAAATCTGCCAAACTAGGTCCGTAAGTAGGGGCCAGATGCAGCAAAACGTTTTTTCAGCTGTTAACAGCCCTTAACACTCTCCAAAGGCCAAGTGCCAAGTGTCAAACTCTTATGGTGGATGGCAAATGAGTTACCACAACTTTCCAACAAGTGTACGACTTAGATCGTGCCCCCTTTTCCAAGAAATGATCCTAACGGTGAACCAAAAACTATAAATACCCACCTCCACCCTTCACTTTTCCTCACAAGAATCTGATCTAATGTGCTCTAAGTTGAAACCTTTGTTTCATACCTGAGCTATTTTGATCTAGATTAGCATTCGGGGACCCTTCGTAAGTATTCCTTCGTTCTTTTATTGCTTTTCGAGTCCGGAAGTCAAACTTTGTTTGACTTTCCGCATTGACCAGTTTATGGTCAATGCGAAGTTCGTTTGAACTTCGCAACGTGATTGTAATCACGATGGTTATGGTCCCTTGGGACTATGCCTACTGATTACCACGTTGTCTAGGGTCGTAAGGGTAAGCGATCTAATAAATCGCTTATACTTTCGAACCCGACCCATTTGGTCGATCATTAGGATCCGACCAAATACATTAGGTGACCATAGTATATAGGGAATAACCTTCCGAGGTTATACCTTATGGTCGCTTCGTTTAAGTAGTTGTATGATAGGTAGTTTATATGCCTTAGGTAAATTACCAAAATACCCCTTTGACGCCAAAATTCATTTTAAACATATGTAACATAACTTTTGACATCTAAACTGATTTAACAACAATATTAGACATGTTAAGGCATATGTTACTTGTCATAGGACTAGTTAAGCGGTCCGAACGCGTTTCACGCGAACGACGCGTTAAAGTAGCATAAGCTACCTAAACGGTTCGTAATGGGTCACAAACACTTAGGTTAAGTTTCGTTTTAGTATGTGGGCTTTGTTAAACCATATTACACGAGTCTCCATACTCGTTTGGTTTACGAACCCTCTTTCTATCCGATCCTCCGATATTAGGTCCGGTTTATTAACATAGTTACCTATATTAGGTGCCGTTTGATTCTGAGATCTCTAGCATTGCTTGGTAGTTATCTTAAGACTTCTGAACAATCTCAAGTGAGTACATAGACCCCTCTTTTACTGTTTTCCAAACTGTTTTGGGGTGAAACACATGTGCCTACTTGTTACTTTCATGCTTTCCTGTTTTCACATCATATACTTGCTATGTTCATTAGTACATTTATAGTACATGATTTCATTGTGTTTTATGCTATGTATGCCCATTGTGTGCGTACTTAGTACATTGTTTTACATTACATTTTATGCTATGTATGCCCATTGTGTGCGTACTTAGTACATTGTTTTACATTACATTTTATGCTATGTATGCCCATTGTGTGCGTACTTAGTACATTGTTTTACATTACACTACATGCTATGTATGTTCATCATACTTAGTACATTTATTATTCATTCACATGCTTACATTTTGATATGATATGTGGTTTGTTTTGATGGATCAATATACATTCATTAACACCGATCACGCCGTTCGTTAGTAGGTAGTGGTACCATAGGAATTGGCAACTCCCGTTCCGGACATCCTGGGTAGGTTTGGATGAAAGGAATGACCGAATTTGATATACATAACTTAGATAAACCTTTAATTTGTTTAAGGGTTTATCGCCACAGTCTCAAGGCTTGGATGTATGCATTCTCACAATACCGCATAGATGTTTATATCAGTATAGCATGCATTTGTTCCACAAAACATAGCTTTGATTTAAACCATGTTTTACTTCAATACTTTGTTTTTGTGCATATGGTTTAGTTGATATCTTTTCACTAGCCATACATATCATTTTGGGTTACACATTACATGATTTACATTTGACACATAAACATTATTGACATTGGTTACACATTACATGATTTACATTTGACACATAAACATTATTGACATTGGTTATACATTACATGATTTACATTTGACACATAAACATTATTGACATTGGTTATACATTACATGACTTACATCTTGACAATAAACATTTTGACATATTATTCAATACGTTTGGCAATTGGCTTAAACATAGACATCTTACATTGTTGGTTTGGTTTGAGTAAGTGATTTAAGTAACGAGGCGTGTGTAATATGATACAAGCATGGTGGATACGCCGTTGGTACTTCCTATATATAAGTGATTTTATGGTATTACATATCGTAGCGTTATTTGAATCATTTCAGTTTGGACATATAACATTTTATACAAATAACATACTTTTCACAAGACATTAAATTACAAACAACTTATTTTATACAAACTCATTTTAACATGGTTATTCATTTAACCATACATTATTCTCTTATTTATACATATCATCTGATCTTATCGTTTTTCAAATGATATACAAGACAAAGCAAATTACAAGGTTCATGACTAAACATTTTCTCAAACATAAGTCATGAATTCTGTTTTCACAAAACCTATGTATCTCACAGGCATTTTTATGCTGATGTACCTATTTTCACATGTGTTTTCAGGAGATGATGCATAGGACTTATCAAGATACACATAGGCGGACTTGGGCCTTAGTGACAATAAAAGATGCAAGAATAGTTATTTATGTTATGTTTCTTTGATTGTCAAGACATTGTAATTCTTTAAATAAATAAAACAACATTTCAATTTCCATGTGTTATGAAACAATGATTCTGTTACAACACTCCCCGACGTTTTCCGCCACGTTTTGTTGTTATACGTGGTCGGGGTGTGACAAAAGGCATCACTAATGACCATAGCGAGTCCTAAATGCATTTTTGTGCACATCATCATCTCTAACCTTCAATTGATGATAGCCTGACCTTAAATCGATCTTAGAGAAGTAGCTTGCCCCTTGCAATTGATCGAACAGATCGTCGATCCTGGGCAAAGGATACCTATTCTTGATAGTGACCTTATTAAGCTCACGGTAATCGATGCACAGACGCATCGATCCATCCTTCTTCTTTACAAACAAGATTGGTGCTCCCCAAGGAGACGAACTAGGTCTAATAAAACCTTTGGCTAGTAAATCATCTAGTTGTGTCCTCAACTCCTTCATCTCTATTGGTGCCAACCAATAAGGCGCTCTCGCGACAGGTGCTGCTCCGGGGATGATGTCAATTCTGAATTCCACTTGCCTATCTGGTGGTAAACCAGGTAGTTCTTCAGGGAAAACTTCAGGGTACTCAGATATGACGGGAATATCTTCAACCTTGGTCTTCTGCTCGTCAATAGTCACCTGTTGTGACAACCGGTGATTTACGGCTCTTAATTACGTGATTTACGAGTGATTAGCGCGATATTAAATAGTGTTTACAATGTAAATTAACTTAATTAGGCCTTTGGAATGCCTAGGAACGTTTATCGGACTTTACAGTGCGCGTATGGTGATTTACGGGGAATCTGCTGAATACTACGCGACAACGAACTGATGCCGTACAAAATACTGACAACACCAACAAGTATGGATGTTACACGAATATTTTATGTTTATGAAATTAATTTTGTGGATTTATTGGGCTTCCGAACGACACAAAACGCAGACGCAAACAAAAAACGCGGAAACAGTAACGCACTGACAATCAACGACGAAACTGACGCACTAGGCTCGAATTTCGTCTCGATATTAATATATTATGATATATTGGATATCGCTTTCAGATTTTAATACTCGTAGTTGAAACCGGATCGAAAAACGGATAAGAAACGGCAAACGAGGCATTTACGCGCTTTTTACGCAACCGACGACTAAACGCGACGAACATCGACTACCGACCCTAATTTACGTGCTTTAATACAAAAATTTTGTTATATGACACTACACGATTTTCGGGTGCAAAAACGGGCTTCAAAAACGAGATCGGGCGGTTCAAAATGCTAGAAATGGGCTTGTGGGCCTTGGGCCCAAGCCCACAAAACCCTCACTATTTAAAGGATTTTAACCCCAATCCTCTCATTTTCACCATTTCTTTCTCTCACTAACCCTCAAGTACTCTCTCTACCCTCTCTCTCTAGAACTGGATTTCCGGCGAAACACCGGCGCCGATGGCCGGCGATCGCGGCAATGCGGCGGCGGAGCCGCCGTAGACGGCGGAGGTCCGGCGAGGTTCCGGTGCCATTTTTTTCCGACCAAACACCCCTACCCCCACTAAACCAAGTCTTCCGGATGCGATGGCGGTGTCCATTTTCGAAGAAACCGAGTCGTTTGGGCTCACGCGCAACTCTGGCGAAGTTCCGGTCAAGATTCCGGCGAGCACGTTTTTAAATTTCAACTCCGTCCATGCGTAGATCGGCTCACAAGGAGTGTTTCTTCTCATTTTCAGTACATCTTATGTTCCGGCGAAGTTCCGGTAAGTGTTCCGACCGGTTTCTATTTCGTTTTCCTTATTTTCTGTCGGGTGTTCGGCTCGGTTCAGTCTTGGCTCGATGAAGATGAGTTTTAGTTGCGTTTGTGTTCGTTTCAGATGGTGGCGTCGGGTTAGGTGGGGATCCGGTGACGGCAGGGAGCCGCCGGCGGTGGTGGCGGGGCCGGCCGACGGCAGTGGTGATGGTTCGGGTCAGGTGTCACACCCCGACCGCGTAAAACAACAAATCGCGGCGGAAAACGTCGGGGCGTGTTGCAACAGAATTATCGTTTCATAACCATGGATACAAAAGTGTTTCATTTTATTGAATATTAAACATTATCATTGTCTTAAAATAGAACAAACAAGTTACATATCGACTAATATTGTTTCATGTCACTAAGGCCTCGTCCAGATCCTACGTGACGCATGCATCCTATCAAATCATCATCAAGCATCAACTCCTGAAACATATGTGAAAATACAGTCAGCAAAGAAATGCTGGCGAGTACATAGGTTTTATAGGAGTATTGGATTCATGGCTATTTTAAATGTTGAAATACTTTATTAAAAACCTTGTTTTGAAAAGAGTATAATATTGCAACTTTATTAACCAACTCAAGTCGAGCGGGTTATAGTTTATGAAACCTCGTAGCCATGATTCTTAACCCAAAAACCTTTGTTTTAGCAAAGGCAAATTGTAAAACATCTCGTATTAACTCGTTAATAAAACTCGTATGTTACTTCGAAAACATCGTTGTGTGACATCGTTTCGCTATCGTTTACCCAAATCGTTTAACATCGTATCGTCCAAATCGTTTACATCGTCCAAATCATCCTCGTTTTAATTGTGAATAACTTATATATAGTCGTCTCGCTAATAACATTCAAACCTTCGTGACTCGTCCCTCGTTTCTCGCATTAATAAACCACCATACGGTAAATTAACAAATATCAGATTTAGTCGCTACCCACAACCCCCACACATAACCATGGGTGTAGTAAGATAACGGGATTTGTCAGATCCTATGGTACCATAACCTAATACTGGTCGGCTTGATCATTGCTAATGAATGTCATTTGTTATGTAACCCAACCAACAAGTTCGTTTACATTATCGAAATCGTTATTAGTTTTGTATAAATCGTCTTAATCGTTTTTGAAACCATCGTTAAAACATCGAAAATCGTTTTGATATCATCGTTAAAACGTTGAAAACATTTAGCACATATGAGTCACCCCAAAACAATTGAAAGCAGTAAAATAGGGGAATAATGTACTCGCATGTAGTGCAAAGTATCCTCAGTCAATAGAACTTCAACAAACTCGAGCAAACCAGAGAAATCAAACAGTACCTAGTAATTGAATCACTAATCAAACAATAGACGCCTAAATCGGAAGATCGGACAGAATGAGGTCTTGTAAACCAAATGAGTGTTAGAACTCATGTGATATGGTTTAACAAAGCCTACATCCTAAATCGGAACATAACCTAAGTGCTTTCGACCCATCGTGACCCATTAAGGTAACTTATGCTACTTTAACGCATCGTGCGCGCAAAGCGCGTTCGAGACGTCTAACTAGTCCTATGACAAGTATTATATTCCTATACATGTTTTATCATGTTGTATAATCAGTTATGTACAAAAGTTTAAGTTACATAAGCTAAATTACCAATTATACATGAAAAGGGTATTTTGGTAATTTACCTAAGGCATATAAACTACCTATCATACAACTACTTAACGAAGCGACCAGAAGGTATAAACCTCGGAAGGTTATTCCCTATATACTATGGTCACCTAATGTATTTGGTCGGGTCCTAATGATCGACCAAATGGGTCGGGTTCGAAGGTATAAGCGATTTATCAGATCGCTTACCCTTACGACCCTAGACAACGTGGTAATCAGTAGGCATAGTCCCAAGGGACTATAACCATCGTGATTACAATCACGTTGCGAAGTTCAAACGAACTTCGCATTGACCATAAACTGGTCAACTCAGAAAGTCAAACAAAGTTTGACTTTCAGACTCGAAAAGCAATAAAAGAACGAAAGAATACTTACGAAGGGTCCCCGAATGCTAATCGTGATCCAAGTAGCTCAGGTATGAAACAATGGTTTCAACTTAGAGCTTCTAAGATCAGATTCTTGTGGGTTTTGCAATAGGTGGGGTTGGGTATTTATAGTTTTCGGGTAACCGTTAAGATCGTTTCATGGAAACCGTGCTCGAATCCCACCCGAACATGTGTTGGAATGTTATGGTAGGTTAATTTGCCACCCACCATAAGGAATTGACACTTGGAATTGGGATTGGGAGTGCAAAACAGCTGCAAACAGCTGTTAAATTCACTTAATCTGGTCTGATAGGCTGACGCGGCCCGCTTCAGGATACACAAAAACTCAGGCGGGCTGCCTGGAGCTTCTGATCAGAAAACAAGTTTCAAAAGTGACAGTTTTGGTCCCTGTTGTGTTTTAAGGCCATTTTTGACACTTCTAAGGCCCGTAAAGCCAACTTTAAGGCCCTAAAATGATGCCTAAACATTGTGGACATGAAACATGCTCAAAAATATGTCGGATGTTGGTTCGTTTGGTCGTACGAACGCGATGTTCGCTTAATTACGACGGAATGCGCACAAGCGCGAAAAACGATCCAAATGACGCGACGAATGGATTTTTCTTATGCCAAACACTAAAATAAAATATTTTAGTGCTTACATAAATTTTTGGATGTCCGGAGGTATTCAGAACGTAAGTTATGCCCGAAAATGCAAACTTGTGCACTTTTTGACGCTTTTAGTCCCTGAATGAGCATAAAGTTTATTTTAGCATACCGTACCCCTCAAAGCCTATTTCTAAGCTATGTAAAGGATATTTAGGGTATGTTTATCTTATGATCAAGTTTCGGAATGTTCGTTACTGTGTAAATCCTCATAGTTTCACAGTTTGACACAATTAGTCCCTGTGATCGAATAGACTTGTTTTCAACACACCAAACCATTCAAAAACTTATTTCTAAGTTATGTAAAGGTTATTTAAGGTATGTTAAGCCTATGTCACTATCCCGGAGTGTTTGTTGCATTAAACTTGTTATATTTACGCATCTGTGCACGTATAACCTTCCAGAAAGCGATTTAAAGCTTGAAATCGGAATTGAATCGAATTGTAAAATCACCAAACATAAATACACAAATAAAGACATCAAAACACATATAATAACACCAAAGCACATTGTTTTATTAATAATCAACATTGTTTTACATCGTACATCGATTAAAGAGTACAGTTGTCACATCAGGATAAGCTCGGGTTCACTCGGTTCAAGTCAAAGTCAGATTGGTTTCGGGTTTTGGTTTGAGTTAACTCGGTTAAACCGAGTTAACTCGGTTTGGGTCGGAAAGCAAAATCATTCAACATCCGGGTTCGGTCAACTATGGTCAACGGATAGTTCGGGTCAGATTTCTGGTCCGAGTGTCGACTCGGTCAACTCAGCGAGTTGACTCAGTCAACTCAGCCGAGCAACACAGTTGACCGGGTCAACTCAGTCAACCACTTCAGCATTCGACACGAGAAATGGTAAAGGTTTAGTGACGAGATTGATTATATTATGATGTTACGCGTGATAAGAGCTCGAACCAATCGATTTACATATACTTTACATTTTTTTATTTACATATTAGACATAACTTATATAAACATTGAATATATTGTTTGAATCGTGTTGAATTTTGATAAAACAATGACAACTTGTGTTGTCGGGGGCGTCCAAAAACAGAGGAAACTCTGCCCGTTTTTCGAGAAAATACGTAATTCTAAAACGCGTTTTATCATAAAACGAAAATATCGGATCCAAACAATCTTCTATGAAAACAAATACACATATACATTTACTTTCGACGACATTACATAACCTACAAAGCATGTTCATAACATTTCGACAAACCGCTTTACAAAATAACAAAAACTTGATGGTTTTATAAAATAAATATATTTAGTTATATTTATTTCCAAACAACGAACAATTCAGATTCTTTTCTAAATAAATATAGTTTATATATTTATTTCAAACAAATTCTTTTATAAATAAATATAGGGTTATATATTTATTTCGGATATTAAATAACACGACGATTCTTTCATTAAAATAAATATAGTTTATATATTTATTTTAGATATCAAACGACTCGTATTCCTTTTATAAAAATGGATATAGCTTATCTATTTATTTCAAATATCCAACGACACGGACTCGCTTTTGTAAAATAAATATAGTATATATTTATTTTAAACATGCAACGACTCGACGAAATTCTTATAAAATAAATATAACTTTTATATTTATTTTAAACGCCTAAATGGCATATACGTATATTTTTGGCAAATATACATAAGACGTGATATATATAATACAAGTTATTATATATTATTTTCATACGAATACTCGATACATACACGTACGACTACTCGAGACGGCTTACGCAATTACAACGATATATTTATATATTTCTATGCATAAATATTTATTTATTTTAAATCTCTCGAGAAACTAAGTCCTTCCAAGACTTAGTAAATCTCACCGACATTAGACGAACCTTAACAAGCTTAACCTACTCGTTTCTTTTAAATTAACAACTTACCGTCGAATCGTTCGGCTAACGATTCGATAGAGCTCGGTGACACGTAGTTTAGTTACTGCGTTTACTTAGAAACTTATAAGATATTCTGTGTTAGGAATATTGTAGAATGCGCGCTAGCAAGTCAAGTCTTGGAAACGACATCACGAAGTCGTATATAGCTAGCTTTGTGCAAGGCAATTCAAGTGAGTTCATAACCCCACCTTTTTACGGTTTTCCATTTTTATGAATGCTTTCGGGGTGGAAAGACATGCACGTTTTTCAGAAACATACAAAGTTTTCGATAAACAAAGACTGCATATTTTTATACAAAGCACGTTGTGCAAGAACATACAAAGCTTTTGAACGAACGGGAACTCATATTTCTAAATCATATTACGAATGGATTATACTAAATATACCGGTTTTTACAAAACAAATGCGTATTATCGAAATGTGAATGATTTTCATGACTAGGGACGGATCGTTTGGTGATAATATATAGAGAATGGGGAATTGGCCTTAGAGGCTGGGGAGGTTCAGTCTTAGAGGCTGGGGAGGTTCAGTCTTAGAGGCTGGGGAGGTTCAGCCTTAGAGGCTGGGGTAAAATACATGTTACAATTATTACAAACATTTATTTATATGGTATGGTTAGCTTAGGGAGGGTTCATACTACTAGATCATGTGAAGGGTGGGCACAACACTTGAGGCCATTAATCCTCATTATAGGACCAACGGACACAAGAGTGATAGATCTATTTGGGTGTAGCGAGCCCACACCCGTGAGGCTGGGGCGGCCCATAGAGGTGACTGTATCTTCTAGCTGGAAGCCCGGTAATAAATTTGCTAGGTTTGAGTTTCCCTGCACCTTTTCACACATACCGGTGGCTTTGCAACCCATTGGTGATCTCTTTTTCCTTAATGCTACATACCAGGGACTTTTATACATACTTTAAAGGTTTATACATACAAGGGACTTTTATACATACTTTAAAGGTTTATATATACCAGGGACTTTTATACATACTTTAAAGGTTTATACATACCAGGGACTTTTATACATACTTTAAAGGTTTATACATACCAGGGACGTACATGTTTACATAAATACTTGATTTATACAAATTAAATATCATGTTTTATACAAATTTAAAGCATAGGATTATGCGGGCATGGAGTCAAAGTCAGGGTGGGCATTGACGGTTATACGAACATTACAAATACGAGGGTTTACATATACATGGTTTTACGAACATATTGCATTACAAATGCAAAGTTTCCACTTAACTTGGAAAGAAAATGATTTTTAAATTCATTTTCTCAACAATGCTTCAAAAACTGGTTATTCAAAAGATTTATTTCAAATCTTTTATAAACAATCTATGAACTCGCTCAACTTTATGTTGACTTTTTCGCATGTTTCTTTCTCAGGTTACAGTTCTAAGACAAGGCGCGGTTGGAATAGCAGAACCATTGGAGACTCGAGTAATTAGAGGGCGTTCAATTTCTAAAAGACTTAGCTTATTTGCTTCCGCTATGCAATGAAGATACCAGTCCAGTCACGCCAGCTCTGATAATTTCGGGGTGTGACAGATTGGTATCAGAGCTATAGGTTACAGCGAATAAGGTTTTCTGTAGCAATACCTAGGCTCTAACCTCACTTTTCTCTGGGACATCGATTTTTAAGACCTTGAATACGTACAGAACGCCTAGTACTCGAATATGGTCTCCAACCGTTGCCGAAAAACAAACAGTCAAAATTTTGTTTTCAAACATACGCTATTGTGGTGTTTCATACACGGTGCATAAAACAATTACATACAGTACACAGAACTCTGAGAGTTTAGGAAACATGCATTTAAGACCTTCGGAAACTTATCTTGAAGTTCATTAAAGGTCGTCACGTAGGAACCGCGAATATTAACTCGGGCACACACTATTATCCATATTGTCTATAACTATATCAAAATCGGCTAACTTCAAAGGAAGTAAGGACAAGGTTCGTTTAGAAGTCTATACAGTACTATCGTTCTTGACGATTTATTAACCATGGTCTTAATAACTATTTTGGTTAATTTATTAAGCATATACATATTCAGGATCTTTATTATAATCCCTAATTATAATTTAATAATAGCGCAAAAAGGCCTAGTCACGTAGACAAGTTTAATTCATAAGCCCAGATTTTATGGAATCAAGGCATTAAGGTTTGAATCAAAATTTGTTACCTTTTCTTGACAGGGAGTTGTAGGCTACCACTGTCTTTAGTCTCAGAGGACGTTAATTATAGCCCGTAGGCACTTCATCTTTAGAGGGATGATTATTTTAATAAGGAAAATTGGAGGAATCCAATTTAAGGATGAATTATGCGATTTTATCGAATCACATTTTTGCCACCGATGTTAACATGTCTTCAGATGTTAACAAGGATTTGAATCTTTTGAATAGGTTT
Organism: Helianthus tuberosus; assembly: GCA_030545235.1. Taxonomy (NCBI): domain Eukaryota; kingdom Viridiplantae; phylum Streptophyta; class Magnoliopsida; order Asterales; family Asteraceae; genus Helianthus; species Helianthus tuberosus. The sequence continues at coordinate 23,576,788 of CM060420.1, read as the reverse complement.
TACCATCTTGGCCATGTCTGCAACGACATTTAGGCGGTGCGGCGGCGGAGCCGCCGTAGACGGCGGAGGTCCGGTGAGGTTCCGGTGCCATTTTTTCCGACCAAACACCCCTACCCCCACTAAACCAAGCCTTCCGGATGCGATGGCGGTGTCCATTTTCGAAGAAACCGAGTCGTTTGGGCTCACGCGCAACTCCGGCGAAGATCCGGTCAAGATTCCGGCGAGCAGGTTTTTAAATTTCAACTCCGTGCATGCATAGATCAGCTCACAAGGAGTGTTTCTGCTCATTTTCAGTACATCTTATGTTCCGGCGAAGTTCCGGTAAGTTTCCCGACCGATTTCTATTTCATTTTCCTTATTTTCTGTCGGGTGTTCGGCTCGGTTCAGTCTTGGCTCGATGAAGATGAGTTTTAGTTGCGGTTGTGTTCGTTTCAGATGGTGGCGTCAGGTTTGGTGGCGATCCGGTGACGACAGGGAGCCGCCGGCGGCGGTGGCGGGGCCGGCCGACGGCAGTGGTGATGGTTCGGGTCAGGATAAGCTCGGGTTCACTCGGTTCAAGTCAAAGTCAGATTGGTTTCGGGTTTTGGTTTGAGTTAACTCGGTTGGTTCGGGTCGGAAAGCAAAATCAGTCAACATCCGGGTTCGGTCAACTGTGGTCAACGGATAGTTCGGGTGAGATTTCGGGTCCGGGTGTCGACTCGGTCAACCCAGCGAGTTGACTCAGTCAACTCAGTCGGGCAACACAGTTGACCGGGTCAACTCAGTCAACCACTTCGGCGTTCGACACGAGAAATGGTAAAGGTTTAGTGACGAGATTGATTATATTATGATGTTACGCGTGATAAACGAGCTCGAACCAATCGATTTACGTATACTTTACATTTTTTTATTTGCATATTAGACATAACTTATATAAACATTGAATATATTGTTTGAATTGTGTTGAATTTTGATAAAACAACGACAACTTGTGTTGTCGGGGGCGTCCAAAAACAGAGAAAACTCTGCCCGTTTTTCGAGAAAATACGTAAAGCTAAAACGCGTTTTATCATAAAATGAAAATATCGGATCCAAACAATCTTCTATGAAAACAAATACACATATACATTTACTTTCGACAACATTACATAACCTACAAAGCATGTTCATAACATTTCGACAAACCGCTTTACAAAAAAACAAAAACTTGATGGTTTTATAAAATAAATATATTTAGTTATATTTATTTCCAAACAACGAACAATTCGGATTCTTTTCTAAATAAATATAGTTTATATATTTATTTCAAACAAATCCTTTTATAAATAAATATAGTGTTATATATTTATTTCGGTTATTAAACAACACGACGATTCTTTCATTAAAATAAATATAGTTTATATATTTATTTTAGATATCAAACGACTCGTATTCCTTTTATAAAAATGGATATAGCTTATCTATTTACTTCAAATATCCAACGACACGGACTCGCTTTTGTAAAATAAATATAGTATATATTTATTTTAAACATGCAACGACTCGACGAAATTCTTATAAAATAAATATAACTTTTATATTTATTTTAAACGCCTAAACGGCATATACGTATATTTTTGGCAAATATACACAAGACGTGATATATATATGATGTCTGTCGTTAAGGACATGCAAAAACCAATTAAACTATGTAGATAGGATAAGTCGGATATCGAACCAGAGGAGGATTGTGGAAAGTGTGTAATGCTCAGTTTTGATTAACTACTATTAAAAAAAATAAAACTCAGTTGTTGGATTTGATTGATTATCTAAAAATTACGAACTAAAAAGTGAGGTTTAAATCAATAGAAAGAACAATGGTTCCTCCAGATTTCAGGTTTTACAGCTAGATTCAATTATGTGTTTAATCGAAACACTCACATAGACATAAGTGTTTAACCTAATTCATCAATTGTGATAACTAACGACTAAGTACTCCGGTCAATACATAACGGGAGGTTATCGAATGATTATCAACTACAATTACAAACCCTAACCCCATGTCAAATATATCCCAATTACTAGAACTCTCGGGAACTGAATGCTTAGAAATTAAGGTTTAAATAAATGCAATTGTTTACAACCAATAAATCAAATCAAGGTGAAAAGCATCGAATGCTTAGATCACCGAGTTATACTATTGTCACAAACACAAAATTACCCAACTTACAAAAACCCTCCATTCGGAGGAAACCACTAGGAGATTAGCCGTTCATCGCGAAAGATTGATCGCCAAAGGCTCGAATCACGGTTGAAACCCTGTGAGGTAGCTGCCTTCTTCTCTGCCGTCGAAGATCATGTTCTCGATGATGATAATGGATGTTTTATTAAAACAATAATGGACTCATATGATAATGTCGGCCCATTTGTTCTCCAAGCCAAGTCCACTATTCGGCCCATGTGCCAATTATTCCCTTGAAAGCCGGCCCAAAAACAAGTCCACGTGACTTCTCTACCTCCCTTTTGTCTGCGTGAGATGATGGATGATGTTGATTAAATTAATTGCCCTCCAAAAGTCCAACTAGGCTGCCAAAATCCTTAGAGTTCGGCACATGTGTGGCCCACTATGGCTGCATTTATGTTCCTCTAAGTCTAAGTGTGTTGATGATGTTATTTGTGTGTTCCAATAAACAACCGCCAAGAAGACGTTCCCTCTCTATCCATGTATGCGTTCATGTGATGATGAATCCCACTATTTCTTCATGATGATGTTTGGTGACTTGTCCACATGTGAATCTTTGTCACGTGTAGGTTTTCTTTTAAGAAAACCTCCTTTAACATCCATCCACTACAAACAAACATATGCCACACAATAACAACCGTAGCCTACGATCTCTCATCATAGGTTACGGTACTAACCTTCTGATGTTTTTCTTTGTTTGCTGGACATATTCAACCGTAAGTTACTGTTTTACCACCATCACTTACGTTTTATATTTCCTGCTACCTTTTTGTTTATTGTGCACTACGTCGCTAGTTGTGACTCCATATTCGGCTAGACATTAACTTTTCCTTAATGATAAAACAACCCCTAGACTTCGTTCGTTCATAATTCGCGCACATTCAAGCTACCTTTTAACTCGTAACGGCTCACGAACAATGTAGTGTGTCTCGTTTATCATCCTCGAACATTCCTCTCGCTTCCACATACTTAACATCACCGAATTATGCATTTTACCTACAAAAGCCACAAACACTCATAGTTACTATATTCAACGTACGTAATTGCTTAAAACACAATAACACGCGCAATATAAGCACTTTAACACCCGGGTTTCACCATCTCCATCACATCCCCACACTTATCATTGATTGTCCTCAAGCAACCATTCCAAACATTATTCACCTTATTAATAAATCACCATTGAATCCCTTACCGAATTAGCAATTTAAGATCCCAAGTCATACCCATCCCATAGACTGACACAATCGAGATTGACAATCTGACAAACAAATGATACGCGTTTAAAACAATTTAAGACTTGCCTAACTAAAACTAACATGCTTATGATACTACACACATGCCACACGCCCCTTACAATAATCACTCCTCTCGGCTCAATCAAGACTAGCATGTAATGTGCTAGTATGCAATTCGCTCAAAACCAAATATGCTACCTTGCAATCATAAGCTTGTATAGCAATCATACCTTCACTGAATCAAGTAACGTAACACATATCAAAAGGACTTTTCGGGTTTTGGGTTAAAGGTAAATGTAGGGATATATTTTTGGGTTTTTATGTTTATTGGCGAACACAATGAATATACCAAACCATGACAACTTTATTCACAATAACTACTAACACTTTGGGTATTTTCGACCCATTTATTCAACACGAACATAACAATGATTTTTGTTTTCTTTTTCTTTCTTTCTTTTTTCTTTTTTTTCATTTTTTTTCTTTCTTTTTTTCTTCTTTTTCAACAAACATCTAACATGTACTTGTCATTTATGGTTGTTGGTAGTCAAACGGGTCAAACAAGGTGTACAAATGACAGGTATAAGGCTCAACATGGTTAACTAAGGTGGGTGGATAAACAATCAACAAATAACACAATGGAAGGGATCCTAATACCTTTATCATGTATATGCATACGTTAAACCTTAGTCTCGGCACGTATCAAACCACACAAGTTCTAACACAAAGAAACATATGGCCTACTCTCAACAAATGAACATTTATAGCAAATTCAACTATCATTAAGTAGGCTCAAATATCTCACCGAATAAAAGGAATAAGGGTTGCCGACACGTAGCATGTGTAATTCCTAAAGCATGTTACCCCTAGTTAGGCATCTCTTCTCAACTATTTTCTAAAACTTGTCAGAAATACTCTCATGAAACTTAAAGGGACAACCATGACTAGGGATCTAAATTAGTTTAATATCAGTAGGAACCCTTTAGCAATTGAAAATTTAGGTTTTCATGTAGTTCAAGCATACTTGAGAAACAAAAATTTTCAAAAATTTTCAATTTTTCCAATTTCAACCAATTTAAGCATTTAAGATTATCAATCCTACCAACCCTTTTCTCGAGTTACCGCATCCCTACACTTGGGATACATTGTCCCCAATGTATGGTGCAATTTATAATCTAAACTCGAGAAATACCACCCGCAAACCATGAACGGCTAATAACTAGACGACTCGACACATAAAAAAAACCACTCCCAACACAAGAAGTTCACACCACCAAATACATAAAAACAAATAAAACACATGATAGATAAACACATGCACCTGATTAGAAAACAAGTGAGTGTTTGTAGTGGTGCAGCTGCTGCGCTCAAAACCGGAGAATACGCATCCAGGGATTCTCTGATATCTCACCGGGGATGTTGCCAAACATCCCCACACTTGATTCAATGCATCCGTGAAGATGGAACTGTATAAACCTGTCAAAACACAACACACCAAACGAAACGAAACCAAAGTACAAAATCTACATCCTCGGGCTGCCTCCCGAGAGCACTAAGTTTAAAGGTCTTCAACCAGACCGTACCTGATATGCACTATGGTGGTCTCAGTGCACATTTACCCCTTGTATTTCCCATGAATGCACGGTACCTGACATCACTGATCCAGCGGGGTCTAATTTTTATCAAGATTTCCACTGACGCACTGCAATCCGGCCTCAATCCGCACTTTCCTATCGAGTTCCCAACATACACTCGATAGTTAACTCTCCACAAGCGTTTCTTTTTACTCCATATCAGCAGATAAGTTGGATTATTGCACAACCACTTTATGGTGATCCGCCCGATGTCCTTCACCGTCACCTTCCTCCTCTCTTTACGTGCATCCCCACACTTATTTTGTGGAATGTATTCTTTCACCTCATCAACTTTAACAATTTTCTCCACATCTGACTGTTCAACAATTGAGAGAATCACCGGTGTGGTATTAACCTCCACAACCTCATCCCTTACTTGAGAAGGAGACATCTGTAGAGACACCCATCTATCCCTGGCTTGGCGTTTTTCCATTGGAGTCATTCTTGGCCCATCATCCTTCACTTCAGCCATCAAAAGGTTATACTTAGTAATCCACATCTCCAACTGGTCCTCTATTGACAGGTCAGGTTTCGCCAATTCCTTTTCAATGTATGCCAGTTCTCGTTGTCTCATATATTCCATAAGACTTCTAAATTAGGGTGATTGATAGTAACTAGATGAATGGGGTGCACATTCAGACTCATCCTGATCAACTGTATACTGGGTATGATAGGCATCCTGATAGTGTACCGGATGGTCTTCATAAGAAAGTCGGGAGTATTCATCATAACAATGGCCATACTCCTCTTGGTAACTCATTTTTTTGTACCATCCCCGGATCATACCTACTCTCATACCATGTCTGCTCATCATAACAATAATTTGTATCCGATTGGTAATCATATGCAACTCGCAGCGAATCGGAATAAGAATAGTATGGGTGAATATGATCATCAGAATAAAAATCCAACTCATTTGCTCTCCTCTGTTCTTCTTCACACATTTTCCGGAACACAGGACAATCGTCACGCGTGTGACATGGACTACCACAACCTCGGCATGACCAGTAAGCACTTTCCATAATAAGATCTGCAATAAATCTGCACAGACAAAACTAGTATACCCAAGGTAAAAGCAAACAGTGAATATGTGACGAATAAAATACTATTTTTGGATTTTTTTTTTTTATATATTTTACTTAAAACTTAACACTAAACACTTTGCGCACGCCTCCCCCGCAACGGCGCCATTTTGATGTCTGTCGTTAAGGACATGCAAAAACCAACTAAACTATGTAGATAGGATAAGTCGGATATCGAACCAGAGGAGGATTGTGGAAAGTGTGTAATGCTCAGTTTTGATTAACTACTATTAAAAAAAATAAAACTCAGTTGTTGGATTTGATTGATTATCTAAAAATTACGAACTAAAAAGTGAGGTTTAAATCAATAGAAAGAACAATGGTTCTTCCAGATTTCAGGTTTTACAGCTAGATTCAATTATGTGTTTAATCGAAACACTCACATAGACATAAGTGTTTAACCTAATTCATCAATTGTGATAACCAACGACTAAGTACTCCGGTCAATACATAACGGGAGGTTATCGAATGATTATCAACTACAATTACAAACCCTAACCCCATGTCAAATATATCACAATTACCAGAACTCTCGGGAACTGAATGCTTAGAAATTAAGGTTTAAATAAATGCAATTGTTTACAACCAATAATTCAAATCAAGGTGAAAAGCATCGAATGCTTAGATCACCGAGTTATACGATTGTCACAAACACAAAATTATCTAACTTACAAAAACCCTCCATTCGGAGGAAACCACTAGGAGACTAGCCGTTCATCGCGAAAGATTGATCGCCAAAGGCTCGAATCACGGTTGAAACCCTGTGAGGTAGCTGCCTTCTTCTCTGCCGTCGAAGATCATGTTCTCGATGATGATAATGGATGTCTTATTAAAACAATAATGGACTCATATGATAATGTCGGCCCATTTGTTCTCCAAGCCAAGTCCACTATTCGGCCCATGTGGCAATCATTCCCTTGAAAGCCGGCCCAAAAACAAGTCCACGTGACTTCTCTACCTCCCTTTTGTCTGCGTGAGATGATCGATGATGTTGATTAAATTAATTGCCCTCCAAAAGTCCAACTAGGCTGCCAAAATCCTTAGAGTTCGGCACATGTGTGGCCCACTATGGCTGCATTTATGTTCCTCTAAGTCCAAGTGTGTTGATGATGTTATTTGTGTGTTCCAATAAACAACCGCCAAAAAGACATCCCCTCTCTATCCATGTATGCGTTCATGTGATGATGAATCCCACTATTTCTTCATGATGATGTTTGGTGACTTGTCCACATGTGAATCTTTGTCGCATGTAGGTTTTCTTTTAAGAAAACCTCCTTTAACATCCATCCACTACAAACAAACATATGCCACACAATAACAACCGTAGCCTACGATCTCTCATCATAGGTTACGGTACTAACCTTCTAATGTTTTTCTTTGTTTGCTGGACATATTCAACCGTAAGTTACGGTTTTACCACCATTACTTACGTTTTATATTTCCTGCTACCTTTTTGTTTATTGTGCACTACGTCGCTAGTTGTGACTCCATATTCGGCTAGACATTAACTTTTCCTTAATGATAAAACAACCCCTAGACTTCGTTCGTTCATAATTCGCGCACATTCAAGCTACCTTTTAACTCGTAACGGCTCACGAACAATGTAGTGTGTCTCGTTTATCATCCTCGAACATTCCTCTCGCTTCCACATACTTAACATCACCGAATTATGCATTTTACCTACAAAGGCCACAAACACTCGTAGTTACTATATTCAACGTACGTAATTGCTTAAAACACAATAACACGCGCAATATAAGCACTTTAACACCCGGGTTTCACCATCTCCATCAATATAATACAAGTTATTATATATTATTTTCATACGAATACTCGATACATACACGTACGACTACTCGAGACTGCTAACGCAATTACAACGATATATTTATATATTTTTATGTATAAATATTTATTTATTTTAAATCTCTCGAGAAACTAAGTCCTTCCAAGACTTAGTAAATCTCACCGACATTAGACGAACCTTAACAAGCTTAACCTATTCGTTTCTTTTAAATTAACAACTTACCGTCGAATCGTTCGGCTAACGATTCGATAGAGCTCGGTGACACGTAGTTTAGTTACTGCGTTTACTTAGAAACTTATAAGATATTCTGTGTTAGGAATATTGTAGAATGCGCGCTAGCAAGTCAAGTCTTGGAAACGACATCACGAAGTCGTATATAGCTAGCTTTGTGCAAGGCAATTCAGGTGAGTTCATAACCCCACCTTTTTATGGTTTTCCATTTTTATGAATGCTTTCGGGGTGGAAATACATGCACGTTTTTCAGAAACATACAAAGTTTTCGATAAACAAAGACTGCATATTTTTATACAAAGCACGTTGTGCAAGAACATACAAAGCTTTTGAACGAACGGGAACTCATATTTCTAAATCATATTACGAATGGATTATACTAAATATACCGGTTTTTACAAAACAAATGCGTATTATCGAAATGTGAATGATTTTCATGACTAGGGACGGATCGTTTGGTGATAATATATAGAGAATGGGGAATTGGCCTTAGAGGCTGGGGAGGTTCAGTCTTAGAGGCTGGGGAGGTTCAGCCTTAGAGGCTGGGGTAAAATACATGTTACAATTCTTACAAACATTTATTTACATGGTATGGTTAGCTTAGGGAAGGTTCATACTACTAGATCATGTGAAGGGTGGGCACAACACTTGAGGCCATTAATCCTCATTATAGGACCGAGGGACACAAGAGTGATACATCTATTTAGGTGTTGCGAGCCCACACCCGTGAGGCCGGGGCGGCCCATAGAGGTGACTGTGTCTTCCAGTCGGAAGCCCGATAACAAATTTGCTAGGTTTGAGTTTCCATGCACACCTTTTCACACATACCGGTGGCTTTGCAACCCATTGGTGATCTCTTTTTCCTTAATGCTACATACCAGGGACTTTTATACATACTTTAAAGGTTTATACATACCAGGGACTTGTATACATACTTTAATGGTTTATACATACCAGGGACTTTTATACATACTTTAAAGGTTTATACATACCAGGGACTTTTATACATACTTTAAAGGTTTATACATACCAGGGACGTACATGTTTACAGAAATACTTGATTTATACAAATTAAATATCATGTTTTATACAAATTTAAAGCATAGGATTATGCGGGCATGGAGTCAAAGTCAGGGTGGGTATTGACGGTTATACGAACATTACAAATATGAGGGTTTACATATACATGGTTTTACGAACATATTGCATTACAAATGCAAAGTTTCCACTTAACTTGGAAAGAAAATGATTTTTAAACTCGTTTTCTCAACAATGCTTCAAAAACCGGTTATTCAAAAGATTTATTTCAAATCTTTTACAAACAAACTATGAACTCGCTCAACTTTATGTTGACTTTTTCGCATGTTTCTTTCTCAGGTTACAGTTCTAAGACAAGGTGCGGTTGGAATAGGAGAACCATTGGAGACTCGAGTACTTAGAGGGTGTTCAATTTCTAAAAGACTTAGCTTATTTGCTTCCGTTGTGCAATGAAGATACCAGTCCAGTCACGCCAGCTCTGATAATTTCGGGGTGTGACAGATTGGTATCAGAGCTATAGGTTACAGCGAATAAGGTTTTCTGTAGGAATACCTAGGCTCTAACCTCACTTTTCTCTGGGACATCGATTTTTAAGACCTTGAATACGTACAGAACGCCTAGTACTCGAATATGGTCTCCAACCATTGCCGAAAAACAAACAGTCAAAATTTTGTTTTCAAACATACGCTATTGTGGTGTTTCATACACGGTGCATAAAACAATTACATACAGTACACAAAACTCTGAGAGTTTAGGAAACATGCATTTAAGACCTTCGGAAACTTATCTTGAAGTTCATTAAAGGTCGTCACGTAGGAACCGCGAATATTAACTCGGGCACACACTATTATCCATATTGTCTATAACTATATCAAAATCGGCTAACTTCAAAGGAAGTAAGGACAAGGTTCGTTTAGAAGTCTATACAGTACTATCGTTCTTGACGATTTATTAACCATGGTCTTAATAACTATTTTGGTTAATTTATTAAGCATATACATATTCAGGATCTTTATTATAATCCCTAATTATAATTTAATAATAGCGCAAAAAGGCCTAGTCACGTAGACAAGTTTAATTCATAAGCCCAGATTTTATGGAATCAAGGCATTAAGGTTTGAATCAAAATTCGTTACCTTTTCTTGACAGGGAGTTGTAGGCTACCACTGTCTTTAGTCTCAGAGGACGTTAATTATAGCCCGTAGGCACTTCATCTTTAGAGGGATGATTATTTTAATAAGGAAAATTGGAGGAATCCAATTTAAGGATGAATTATGCGATTTTATCGAATCACATTTTTGCCACCGATGTTAACATGTCTTCAGATGTTAACAAGGATTTGAATCTTTTGAATAGGTTTTACCATCTTGGCCATGTCTGCAACGACATTTAGGCTAGGTTTTACCTTTAAGATTCTTTTTAATATTTAACGCAGAACAAACCTAAATTGAGATGTTAATATGGATCTGAATCTAATTGAGGAACTACCATCTTGGCCTTGTCTTAAGGTGACACATGGCTAGGTCTTGTCCTTTTTAGATTTTGCCATTTTATTATAATGGTAGATCTTAAATAGGAATGTTATTATTTTAAATCTAACTGTTCCATTAAAATTTAAACGCGTACATGGTTGCCCTAAACGGGACTTCTAACTGAAATGACTTGCCCATGCAAGGGCTAATCAGAAAAATAACAAAGGAACAAATAAGAACAAAATAAATCGAATTAGGATTAGTCCTGAGTTCTTTATCTAGACTCGAGAATCAAAGAATGTGCAATTGTGTAACTGAGATTAAACACAAAAGGCTAGTGTTTAATTCACTCAGTGTTGGCTCTGATACCAACCTGTCACACCCCGATATTTCCACGTATTACCGGTGGGCCCGGTGGGGAGTATCGTGACGTAGTTGATATTATCATAGTCAAACAACACAAATTATAAATGCACAGCGGAAGCAAAAGATAGATTCATTTCAACCAAATAATATTGTAATATTAAGTATCACAAATAGTTGAAAATAATCCATAGGTGGATCAAAATAATAAGGAAACATTGTTCAACAGACTTCGACATCTAGAGCTTGCGAGACTTGATTATTGATGCCTGGAGTAGCCAGCCTATTACGTGTAGTACCTGCACTTAGCCTTTTTGGACAATACGTCAGTTTGCACTGGTAAATACAACTTAACTGACTCATTTTGAAAAGAGTTTGAAAATTGATTTGAATGCACTTCGGCAAAATATCTTTTATAACTTGGGACAATCATTTGTATATAATCTTGTATACAGTTTTACTTATTTGTCGTCCATTAGGGCCGGTTTGTAGGGCCGATCTAGATTAACTGACACGCCACTGGTATAATGCCCACAAGGATTATTTCCTCTAAGTGGATTACCAGTTTTTCCATAATGCATCTGTCAGGTGTACGCCTACACCCCGTGCTTAGGTCGTGGCCATTTCTTTGAATAATGCCAAGGATATCCGGGACATGGTCATTTAACCCCCAAAGGCCATACACCAAATAATACATATTAAACGAGTTATGTAAATACATTAATCACAATCCGATTTAAATGACTACATACCCGACCAAGCGGCATTATTATAATACTAATACCGTATCCCAAGCCCGTATAGGGAAAATAAGTTAAGAGTATTTACCTGAGAAAAGTATAAATCAAATACAACAAGTGCACGTAGCTTTTACTGGGCTCCTAATCTGGAACGAAGGTTTTTAATATCCTATTAGAATCCTAACGGGTGTTTAATTAAGCTTAGACTTAGACCGGTTAGTTTTCAAAGGGAAGACACGGTTCAAACGCATATTAAAGCGAAGACTGGTTTAGAATGTGGTTTTGACCCGACAAGCTTGTATGCTTGTTTAATATGGGTAACTTAAATACACTCTGGATTTTGAGATAAAAACGATGTGGTTTGACCCGTTTCGGCTAATAAATGCAAACTAGTTACATAAGCCGATCCGAACGCGACAAATGCGTAACGAGTAGCCAAATGAGTCACATGCAAGTTTCCTAAGTTAATATGCCTTTAATATATTGTGACATCAGTAAGATATCTTCTATTATGCCCAAAACGGATTTAAACTCAAACTATGCCCCGTAGGGGCATTTTGGTCATTTTAAAGGTTATAAAAGAGTTTAAACATTAACCTGAGTTATAGGTCTGATGTATTCAGTGAAAATACTTAATTTAATGAGTTGTAACAGTAGGGTAATACACATATGTGAAATTTATCATTTAAAACCAAACTATGCACCTTAGGGGCATTTTGGTAATTTTACTTAGGCTAAAAAGGTCAAAACTGGAAATATGAGTTTAAAACTTTTGCCTACTTTTAATATGCAAAAATTTACTGAAAATATCAGTGGGTATCAAACCTTATATGTTTAAAATACTTTTAGTACCTACAATGCGTTAAAGACGCTTAAAAAGGCGATTTGGAGCCATTCCCGGGTTTTCAAAGGAAAACTGATATTTTTATAATTCCAGAAGGCTCAAAATAATTTATTTATCATATTAGATCACTAGAAAAAGGTTTGGTATCAAAAGGGTTTGTGAAACTCATTTTATAGCCCGAAAGGGCAAAACCGGCAATTACCGAATCAAGCTTAGAACTCTAAGTTATGCTCAGCCTAAAAATAAATAAAAATCTCCAAAAAATCCAAAAATATTATTTTATATCAGTAGGTAAAAAGTTTTGTATCAAAAATTGGGTCTAGGTAGGCTATATGCTAATTATGCCATTTAATTACTAAAACCTTCTTATTTACGCTATTGAGCATAACTCTTAATCTAGACCTCAAACTGATGTGAAACTTTAGGTACAAGTTTATAAATTAGTAACTAAGGTTTCTATTCTTTTACATTTCCAAAATTCATGTTTTAAGGTGAAAAGGGCATAATAGTCAACATTTAGGCAATTAACGGAAACTTGCATAATTATCGGACAACTAATGAACCAAGCTGTATAATCACAGAGGGTTATACTAACATGAAACCTGGTCCTAATAGGGCTCTAAGGCATTTCTAAAACATGCTATAATGGGTCAGAATCGAAAGTCAATGCAAAAGTCAATTTATGCGCCTTTCGGTTCCGAACCGAGTCTAAACTGAAAATTGTCGGGGTGAACATGTTTAAACATGTTCTTATATTAATTACCAAGTTATATAAATGATAAAACAGGTTGTATAGCTTCTACATTGCTAATTATGCATTAATTTGAAAATAAGCATTCTGTTGACTTTTTAATATCAAGTTTGACCCGACAATTGACCTACTTAAAGTGGGAATCAGAGAGTACCCTTTTAAGGGTTTATTACCCATATAATTACGTACTTAGAGGTACTTTTAATTCGAGCTTTGACTGAACAATTATTAATTAATCTCGAAGTCAAACCTTAATTACGACGGTTTGACTTTTAGCTAATTAACTAAGCTAAACTGAATTAAAAAGGATTAAGGACACTTACAAAGGTCCTAAGTATGATTAGGTAGCCTAAGGAAGCTTGTTGCTGATCAGCGGAGCTCCAGAGAAGTCCTTGAAGTGAGTTGCAAATGGAAGCCAAAATATTGCACTTCAAGTTCATATATATAGTGAACCCAAATGTACAAGATCATGCCAAATCACTCTACAAGTGTTGCAAGATCATTCCAGGTGTCCCTATAATGCCAAAACCAGTTGCAAGAGCCCCTGAATTCGAAAAGCATCCATCTAAGGCGGTGTAACCGGATATAACAGGCAGCTGCCTGTTTTTCTGCATCTGGGAGTCGCTTACGGACCGTAAGGGTCCTAGCATACGGTCCGTAAGGACCTGGCCAGCATGACAGAACTTTCAAAAGTTGACAGTTTGGCCCCTGAACTTCCAAACCTGATTTTTAACATGGTTTCTTGCACTTGTAACCCCCAAACTTGACTTTTAAGGACCCCAAGTCATAAACCAACTTTGTTAAGTCCCCGGTTATTCATACGATCACCGAAAAGTCTTAAATTTCAATGTTGACGCTTTTGATCCCCTCGTATACGAATATTGTCATAACTTTGTCATACTTAATCGAACCCTTGTGAAATTTTTCTCACTTATTCTAGTGAGCATAATTAATTGTTACAAAGCTTCGGGTTTGCTAAAGGGTCACTCAGAGGTATACTTTAAACATGTTGACACATTTAACCCCGGTAGTTCGTAATCTCTCACTTTCTTCCACAGTTAGCTTCGTATGATCCATGATTTATTCGTTTAAGGTTATAAACATCATGTGGGGCTATTGTGAAGTATATTTATTCCTTGTTGACACTTCGAACCCTCATATTCACGTGGTTTCTTTGTTTGCCAACTTTAGTCCCTCAAATCAATTCTTTACACGCTTTAAGTCCATGACACGTGTTGATATATTATTGGACATGAATTTTCGAGGTGTTACAACTAGACTAAAAGTGACGAGTTAAACATGTTAAAACATGTTTAACTAAGTTAGAAAACAAGTTTGATATCAAAACAAAGGGTTTGATACCCAAAAATAGCATCGTTGCAAAATACATATAAACACGTATTTTGACCGAAACTTTTACTCGTCACTTCGACTAATTAACGTGGTAATCAGTAGGTATAGTCACAAGGGACTATAACCATCATGATTACGCTCACGTTGCAAAGTTCAAACGAACTTTGTGTTGACCAAATTCATGGTCAAAGCAGAAAGTCTAACACTGTTTGACTTTCATGCTTGAAAAGCAATAAAAGCATGTAAGAAGCTTACAAAGGGTCCATGTGACATCTGTGTATTTTAAACCTTGTACTGTTCCAAACAATTTTGTATTTAATAAAATATGGTGTTTTAATTTCAATATTTGTTTAATTATTTGTGACATTTGTACGTTTTCAATCATTGTTCAATTCCGAACTCTCAAACCTGTTCTGGAAGTGAAATCATAAACCGTTACGTAAACATAATCAGTTTAACGCGACGTACACTCCGGAACTGTGACATAAGCTAAACATACCCTAAATATCCTTTACATAACTTAGAAATAAGTTTCGAAGGATTCGGTATGGCAAAAACATGTTTATTTGAACTAAAGAACTAATTACGACAAAACTGCGAAACGAACGTTGGTGACTGCCCGGATAATAATTAAATCCCAAAAATATTCTGTTATGATTAAAAATTTTATTTTAATCAGGTTCGTGTTGAAAAAATAAATTAAAACTCTTAAAAACGTTATTTTTCAAGTGTAAGCGCGTACCGCGTGTTACTGCGTAACACAGTGCTTCTACTGCAAAACGCAGACAACACAGCCAGTCTCGGCAACTGAAATTTATTTCAGTAATATTTTGGCGAGTTTATTTTTATAGAATAATAAAAATAATTTAGAACGCCATAAACCGAGATTTAAGCGCTAGATAAAATACCCGGTATCCAGTTAAACACCCGATTTAGCCTACATATAACATATTTATATAAACATTTGCATGTGTATGTGAGTGGGGGTAGAGGTGGCGGCCTCCTCTTGCCACTTCTCACTCATATTTGCCACTTGTTGATGCAAGTAATCCTTCATAGATCTTCATATCTCTTCATATATCTTCTATATCTTTCTAAGATCTCAACAAATCATACAAGATCACATAATACTCCATCTTCCTCTCTCTCCTCCCTCCCAAAACCGTAAGCACCCACCATCACCTCCATCTTCATCTTCAACCTTGTTCTTGAAGAATCCAACTCCATTTCAAGCAAACTTCAAGTTGGTGTGAAGATCCAAAGGAGTTTCGAAGGTGTTTTCAAGTGATTTCAAGCTCCATATCATCAAAACCTCATCCAACAACTTACTTGAATCTTGAAGGTATAAAGTTTATGTTTAAATCATACTCTTGATTCTTGGTTGTTCTTGATGATTGGAAGTTTCTCTTGAATCTTGGAATTTTCACAAACTTGAAATCTAAAAAGAAATGGGTCTTGATACAAATAAAAATGGTAGTACATATGTGTGTATGTATGACCGTACATATATATATCACCGGGTTCATGTTTCAATTGTGGAGAGTTTGGTCACTTCCGCAACAACTGTCCGAGGTTGGCGAATGCAAATGCGAATCCGAACGTGAATGGCAACGCGAATGCGAATCCCGCTCGTGGACGAGCATTCAATCTGAATGCAAACAAGGCTCGAGCTTACAACCTCGTTGTCAATGGTACGTTTCTTGTTAACAATCGACCTGCATCTATTCTTTTTTATTCTGGTGCCGATAGAAGTTTTGTTTCATTATCTTTTGAACCTTTGCTTGCGATACCTAGAACTAAACTGAGGAAACCCTTATCTGTCGAAGTTGCTACTTGTAAACCTCTTGTTCTCGATTCTGTTATTCGTGATTGTCAGTTAAACCTTGATAACCATCTTTTTCCCATTGACCTTACGCTGATGCAACTTGGGAGTTTCGATATTATCATGGGGATGGATTGGTTAACCAAACATCATGCTGAGGTGGTTTGTTTCGATAAGATTGTTTGTATTCCTCTTTCGTCTGGTGAAGTTCTAAAAGTTCGTGGTGAAAAACCACCAGATGGTTTGAAGCTTATGTCGTGTACAAAGGCCCAAAGTTATTTGCGAAAAGGATATGTTGCTTTCCTGGCACATGTCACCGAGGAGAAAGGCAAGAGCAAGAGTATTCAGGATATTCCGATTGTTCGGGATTATCTAGAGGTGTTTCCCGATGAACTGCCTGGTTTGCCTCCAGTTCGTCAAGTCGAGTTTCATATTGACCTTGTACCCAATGCCAACCCGATTGCGAAAGCACCTTATCGTCTTGCACCGTCGGAGATGCAAGAGTTATCGAAACAGCTTCAAGAGTTGTCTTATAAAGGATTCATCCGTCTGAGCTTTTCGCCTTGGGGAGCTCCTGTCCTCTTTGTGAAAAAGAAAGATGGATCTTTTCGAATGTGTATCGATTATCGTGAGCTTAATAAGCTTACCATCAAGAATCGATATCCCCTACCTAGAATTGATGATCTCTTCGACCAGCTGCAAGGTGCTTCATGCTTTTCCAAGATCGATCTGCGATCTGGGTATCATTAACTTCGTGTACTCGAAGAAGATATTCCCAAAACTGCATTCCGTACGAGATATTGGCACTACGAGTTCACTGTCATGCCTTTTGGTTTGACAAATGCCCCAGCTATCTTCATGGACTTAATGAATAGGTTTTGTAAACCTTATTTATATAAGTTCATCATTGTGTTCATCGATGATATTCTCATTTATTCAAAGTCTCGAGCCGACCACGAGCAACACCTTCATTTGACCTTGGAACTTCTGAAGAAGGAACAACTTTTTGCTAAATTCTCCAAGTGTGAATTTTGGCTTAGAGAAGTTCAGTTTTTGGGCCATTACTCAACGAGCAGGGTATTCATGTAGATCCATCCAAGATAGCTGCTATTAAGGATTGGAATACACCGACGACACCTACAGAGATTTAATGATTTCTTGGTCTTGCTGGTTATTATCGTCGATTCATTTCTAATTTCTCAAAGATCACGGTTCCACTCACTGCTTTGACTCAGAAAAATAAGCCTTTTGAGTGGGGACCTAAGCAAGAAGAAGCGTTCCAAACGCTGAAACGGAAGCTCTGTGATGCTCCTGTTTTATCTCTACCTGAGGGAAACGATGATTTTGTTGTCTATTGTGACGCGTCGAATCTAGGACTTGGTTGCGTTCTTATGCAACGAGGTAAAGTCATAGCTTATGTGTCTAGACAGCTGAAAATTCACGAGAAGAACTATACGACTCATGATCTTGAATTAGGAGCTGTGGTTTTCGCACTTAAAATCTGGAGACACTACCTCTATGGAACGAAGTGTGTGGTTTTCACAGACCACAAAAGTATCCAGCATATTCTCAATCAGAAGGAGCTAAACATGAGACAACGACGTTGGGTTGAACTCTTAAACGATTATGATTGCGAGATCCGCTACCATCCTGGTAAGGCGAATGTCGTAGCCGATGTGCTTAGTCGAAAGGAACGAGTCAAGCTTCATTATGTTCGAACTCTATCTGTTATTCAATCCCGTGTCCTTCAAGCTCAACGATCTTGTGTGATCAAAGACTTATTGAAATATTACCGCTTCAACTCGAACTTAAACTCGAAACAAAGGACGATAGGTTGCTATATTTCAAGGATCGTTTGTGGATTCCGAAACAAGACGATCTACGCACCTTGGTAATGGATGAATCTCACAAGTCTTGATATTCTATCCATCCTGGTGCTGATAAAATGTACAAGGATCTTCGTACTCAGTTCTGGTGGCCTGGTATGAAGAAGGATGTTGCCTTGTATGTATCGAAATGCCTAACTTATCTCAAAGTCAAGGCTGAACATCAACGACCTTCTGGTTTTCTTGTACAACCAGAGATACCGGTTTGGAAGTGGGAGAACATTGCAATGGATCTCATCACTAAGTTACCGCATACATCTAAAGCTCACGATGCTATTTGGGTTGTTATCGATCGATTAACGAAATCAGTTCATTTTATACCGATTCACGAGGATCTATCTGCTGATAAACTTGCAAAGATTTATGTTGATGAGATTGTATCACAACATGGTGTTCCTTTGGATATCATTTCCGATCGTGATGCTCGGTTTTCATATCATTTTTGGAAGACCATGCAATCTGCGTTGGGAACCCAACTGAATCTAAGCACTGCTTATCATCCCCAAACAGATGGACAATCTGAGAGAACGATTCAAACTTTGGAGGATATGCTTAGAGCATGCGTGATAGACTTTGGTGGTAATTGGGATTCTCATCTTCCACTGATCGAGTTCTCTTACAACAACAGTTATCATGCTAGTATTAATATGGCACCATTCGAAGCTCTCTACGGTCGAAGATGTCATTCACCTGTCTGTTGGAATGAGATCGGTTAAGCTCAGCTTACTGGACCTAAGCTCATTCTGGAAACAACAGACAAAATCAAGAAAATCTGCGATAATCTTGTGACAGCTCGAAGCCGTCAAAAGAGTTATGCGGATATGCGACGCAAGCCCTTAGAATTTCAACTCGGAGACCGTGTCCTACTCAAGGTGTCACCTTGGAAGGGAGTGGTGAGATTTGGAAAAAAAGGAAAACTTGCACCCCGATATGTTGGACCATTTAAGATTGTTGAACGAATTGGAAAGGTTGCCTATCGACTAGAGCTACCTCCAGAGCTTGGAAATATTCATCCGACTTTTCACGTGTCCAATTTGCGAAAGTGTTTAGCTGATGCTGATCTTCACATTCCTCTCGACGAGATTCAAATCGATGAAACGATGGACTTTGTCGAGAAACCTGTGGAGATAGTGGACCGTACATTCAAACAGTTGAAGAGAAAACGAATTCGATTGGTCAAAGTTTGCTGGGAATCCAAACGTGGCCCTGAGTTTACTTGGGAATGTGAGGACTAGATGAAGACGAAATATCCACATTTGTTTTCACAAGTTTCCTCTAAGTAAGAATTTCGGGATGAAATTTCCTAAAGTAGGGGAGACTGTGACATCTGTGTATTTTAAACCTTGTACTGTTCCAAACAATTTTGTATTTAATAAACTATGGTGTTTTAATTTCAATATTTGTTTAATTATTTGTGACATTTGTACGTTTTCAATCATTGTTCAATTCTGAACTCTCAAACCTGTTCTGGAAGTGAAATCATAAACCGTTACGTAAACATAATCAGTTTAACGCGACGTACACTTCGGAACTGTGACATAAGCCAAACATACCCTAAATATCCTTTACATAACTTAGAAATAAGTTTCGAAGGATTCAGTATGGCAAAAACATGTTTATTTAAACTAAAGAACTGATTACGACAAAACTGTGAAACGAACGTTGGTGACTGCCCGGATAATAATTAAATCCCAAAAATATTCTGTTATGATTAAAAAATTTATTTTAATCAGGTTCGTGTTGAAAAATAAATTAAAACGCTTAAAAACGTTATTTTTCAAGTGTAACCGCGTACCGCGTGTTACTGCGTAACACAGTGCTTCTACTGCAAAACACAGACAACACAGCCAGTCTCGGCAACTGAAATTTATTTCAGTAATATTTTGGCGAGTTTATTTTTATAGAATAATAAAAATAATTTAGAACGCCATAAACCGGGATTTAAGCACTGGATAAAATACCCGGTATCCAGTTAAACACCCGATTTAGCCTACATAAAACATATTTATATAAAAATTTGCATGTGTATGTGAGTGGGGGTAGAGGTGGCGGCCTCCTCTTGCCACTTCTCACTCATCTTTGCCACTTGTTGATGCAAGTAATCCTTCATAAATGTTCATATCTCTTCATATATCTTCTATATCTTTCTAAGATCTCAATAAATCATACAAGATCACATAACACTCCATCTTCCTCTCTCTCCTCCCTCCCAAAACCGTAAGCACCCACCATCACCTCCATCTTCATCTTCAACCTTGTTCTTGAAGAATCCAACTCCATTTCAAGCAAACTTCAAGTTGGTGTGAAGATCCAAAGGAGTTTCCAAGGTGTTTTCAATTGATTTCAAGCTCCATATCATCAAAACCTCATCCAACAATTTACTTGAATCTTGAAGGTATAAATTTTATGTTTAAATCATACTCTTGATTCTTGGTTGTTCTTGATGATTGGAAGTTTCTCTTGAATCTTGGAATTTTCACAAACTTGAAATCTAAAAAGAAATGGGTCTTGATACAAAAAAAATGGTAGTACATATGTGTGTATGTATGACCGTACATATATATATATATATGTGTGTGTGTGTGTGTGTATTTGATTTGAGCTTGATTTTTTATAAGTACATGTTTAAGTTGTTGCTTGTTCTTGAATGATAGTTAAAATGCAAGTGTTTGATGATTTGTGTAAGACATGATAAATGTTCAAACAAATCAGTAAATAAACATGAATAAATTACATATTTGATGCATTTTTATACATATGAAATGATGATAATATGATAGTGTGCTTTAGACACTTGTACATAAGAATACATGTTGATTTAAAGCTCAACAAATGGTAAAAAAATGATTGTATGACAAAAATGATTTAGAACAGATTATAAACACTAAAAATAACATTATTTGATATATTATAATGGCATGAAACTTTGACATAGGTTTGATAGCTTTGCATGTTGTACATATAACTTAAAAAGTGGTAAAATATGTGAAATTTGCATGATTTATGTGCTTTATGTGAGACCTGCACTATCATAAGTATAACCACTATTTTATTCAGTAAATAACATGGGTTATGTTAAAATATCAAGTCGTTTCGATTTGGGATGGTTAGGGTAACGTTTGATGCAAAACTATGCGGTAAAACGGTTAAAAATCGGCTTTTCGGAGGATTTTTATTAAACTGTTTTAGATCAGTAAGTAAACTGATATTTTTGATATAAAAATAAGTATTTTAACTTATATTAAGTTTACTTGGTGTTTGGTTAGTCATACGTGACTTCCGACGCCCAAAAATGTTACCGAATCGCTAAAATAAGTGTTTTTCGACATACACTATAATGGGTTGTTCATGGGTAGATTTTAGGTGTTACAATGTGCTATGTGTTTTACAATATGTGTATGATGATGTGTTAGTGTTGACAAGGTTATGTGTATTACGATATTTATTTTATGTTACGTGTGAGTATATATATGACGACGCGTAAATCGTAGATATATTGTTTATGAGATAATGAGGGTCACCAATAAAATTATTCAAGTCGCAAAGTTTTTTTTAAAATATATATGTGAACTCATATATATATATACAAATACACCAATATAATAAAAGCATGAAAGTAACAAGTAGGCACATGTGTTTCACCCCAAAACAGTTTAAAACGGTAAAAGAGGGGATTATGTACTCACTTGAGGATGCTTAGAAGTCTTGACTAACAACCAAGCAAAGCTAGAGGGAACACGGAAACCAAACGGCACCTAATATAGGTAACTATGTTAATAAACGGACCTAAATCGGGGGATCGGATAAAATGAGGTTTTGTAAACCAAATGAGTGTAGGGACTCATGTAATATGGTTTAACAAATCCTACATTCTAAAACGAAATCTAACCTAAGTGCTTACGACCCATTACGACTCGTTAAGGTAGCTTACGCCAGTTTAACGCGTCTTTCATGTACAACGCGTTTGGACCGCCTAACTAGTCCTATGACAAGTATTATATGCCTTAACATATCTAATAATGTTGCCTAATCAGTTTAGATGCCAAAATTTATGTTACATATGCTTAAAATGAATTTATGCGTAAAAAGGGCATTTTGGTCATTTTCCTAAGGCATATAAACTACCTATCATACAACTACTTAAATGAAGTGACCATAAGGTATAACCTCGGAAGGTTATTCCCTATATAACTATGGTCACAATAAATGCTTGGTCGGATCCTAATGATCGACCAAACGGGTCGGGTTCGAAAGTCTAAGCGGTTGTTTAGACTGCTTATCTTACGACCCTATATAAGCACTAAACCTAAAGTGACGAGCTAAACATGTTAAAACATGTTTAACGAAGTTAGAAAACAAGTTTGATATCAAGACAAAGGGTCTTGATACCCAAGAATAGTTTGGTTGCAAAATACGCAAGAATACGCATTTTGGCCGAAACTATGACTCGTCACTAGACCTAATCAACGTGGTAATCAGTAGGTATAGTCACAAGAGACTATAAGCATCATGATTACGCTCACGTTACGAATTTCAAACGAACTTCGTGTTGACCATAGACTGGTCAAAGCAGAAAGTCAAACACTGTTTGATTTTTACGCTTAAAACGCATAAAAACACGAAAGAATACTTACAAAGGGTCCAAGCTAGAAGAACTTGATCTAAATACTCAGGTATGAAGCATAAAGCTTCAACTTAGAGAAAAAAATTAGATCAAGGTGTGAGGAAAATGGAATGAGAGCTTGGGTATTTATAGATTTCGGAGAACCGTTAGGATCGTTTCTTGCAAATCGTGCTTTGATCTTGACCTTACAAGTGGGCACATGGTTTTCAAAACCATGGGAGCACTTAAAACCATCAAATTCCAGCCCATAGAGTGCAAAACCTTGGGTTAAAACCATCAAAACCTCAAAAATGGACCAAGTTCAATGTATCTGCCAGAAATTTAAAAAATGGTCCCTGCACTTGTAAAACTTGATTTTTGGCACTTTTAAGCCTCGTTAACCCCATTTAAAGGCTCAAGAACAAATTTAAAGTATAGGGAACTTGAAATGTGCTCAAAAATATCTTGGATGTCGGTTCGTTTGGTCGTACGGTTGCGTTGTTCTGTTAATTACGACGGAAATCGTAACGAACGCAAAAACGATCCAAATTACGCGACGTATGGAATTTTATCATGCCAATCACTAAAATAAAATATTTTAATGATTACATAAATTTTTGGTTGTCCGGATATATTCAGAACGTAATATATGCGCGAAAATGCAAACTTATGCGCTTTTTGACGCTTTTAGTCCCTATTGATCAATAAAGTTTATTTTTAGCATACTGAACCCTTCAAAGCCTATTTCTAAGCTATGTAAATGATATTTAGGGCATATTTAACTTATGATCAAGTTCCGGAATGTTCGTTACAGTACGAATTGGCATACTTTCGCAGTTTGTCGAAATTAGTCCCTGTAAGCGAATAAACTTGATTTCGGCATAACAAACCCTCCAAAACTTATTTCTAAGTTATGTAAAGGTTATTTAAGGTATGTTAACCCTATGTCACTGTTCCGGAGTTTTTTTTGCATTAAACTGGTTATATTTACGTATCAGTTCACTTATAACCTTCCAGAAAGCGATTTAAAGCATGAAATCGAACATGAATTGATATGTGCACATGATACACATATTTATACAAATCCCAAGAATGAAAAACAATATTTCATTGATTTGGTATTTTTTAATGGTCGCAGAGACACAGGTGTCACAGCTGTGCCGCGACGCCACCAGTCCCTAGGTGTAGAAACTTTCACAAAATGGCAGAAATGGTCCCTGCAGCATGATTAAGCCATTTTCGACACGTTTAAACCCCGTTAAACCATTTTTAAGGCTCTACATGGATGTTAAAGCATAGGGGACTTGAAACATGCTTGAAATTATCTTGGATGTCGGTTCGTTTGGTCGTACGGTCACGTTATTCGGTTAATTACGACGAAACACGAACGGACGCGAAAAACGATCCAAATTGCGCGACGAAGGGTATTTTTGCATTTCAATCACTAAAATAAAATATTTTAATGATTACAAAAATTTCTGGATGTCTGGATATCTTCAGAACGTAATATATGCGCGAAAATGCAAACTTATGCGCCTTTTGATGCTTTTAGTCCCTGTTGATCAAATAAGTTTATTTTCGCATACCGAATCCCTCAAAGCCTATTTCTAAGCTATGTAAAGGATATTTAGGGTATGTTTAGCTTATGATCAAGTTCCGGAATATTCGTTACCACACGAATCGGCATAGTTTCACAGTTTGACACAAATAGTCCCTGCGATCGAATAAACTTGTTTTCGACACACCAAACCCTCCAAAACTTATTTCTAAGCTATGTAAAGGTTATTTAAGGTATGTTAAGCCTATTTCACTGTTCCAGAGTGTTTGTCACATTAAACTGATTACGTTTACTCATCAGTTCGCGTATAACTTTCCAGAAAGCGATTTAAAGCTCGAAATTGAACAAGAATTGACATGTGCAAATGATACACATATTTATGCAAATCCTAAGTATGAAACACAATATCTCATTGGTTTTGTATTTCATATGATGGTCAAAGAGACACAGATGTCACACTTGATACTATTAAACCTCTGTTGACTTACCAAACAGATGTTCAGACACAATTCAATATTAACATAATCTGTTCACCATCAAACCAACCCTTGATACTATTAAACCTTTGTTGACTTACCAAACAGATGTTCAGACACTATTCAACATCAACATAATCTAAATCAAACTCAAACACTAAAGAAGTAAAACTAAAACGCAACATAGATTCATAAGATTAAAATTTATTCATTTATTCATGACATTAAATGTCCAATAATTACATAACATACTGAACAACATTAAAGTTCAAATCTAACAATAACAGCAAGAATTAAGAAACTTTAGCTTCAACTCCATCGATTGCTGAACCTCTCGATGTATGTCCTTCATCATCGCCATGAACTCCACGTCTCTATCACCGCACTCTATATTACTGACAACACAAAGCTCACGAACGGAAGTTGAAGGCATCCGCATAAGATCTCTGGAAACCTTCTCTCTCGTGAATAAGCCAACTTGCAATCCATCAAAACATCTCTTCAGCTCTTGAAATGTAGCCCTATCTTCATACACCTGTTCCTCGATTTGCCTGACAAAACGCTGCTTTAAATCATCTGATTTTACAGAAGTGAATGACGCCATTTGAATAAACTATATTACTCGACTTTCCTGAAAGTATGATATCTTCGTAGGAAAGCGTGATGAAAAATAGGTGAAGTGACTATGAGTTTATATACTGAAATATCTAACAGTGAAAACGTGTAGATATAATATAAACATATTAATGTATATTTCAAAACAACAGTCTTTTTATGCAAAAACCTTTTCAGACCCCAACTTTTATGGGAAAACTGTAATATTAAATACCAAGAAACCCAAGGGACAAAATTTTGAAGTCCAAAGAACAAAAGCAGATTATCACAATTACAATTAACCTCTTCATTTACTATGTAGACGCGTTTTTAAACTCTATAAAAGACCGATGATTACTTTTGATTCAAAACATCAACAAATTGTCCTACAAATCACTTTCTGTCAAAAATTGTTCAAAATCAGAAAAAACCAACAAAAAATCTACATGGCAAACTTCAGCTTCTACCACTGGTCAGACACCAGTGATGTTAAAACACAATTCTCAATGTGGTCACTCAAAGAAAAAAAGAACAGACGAAGAACTAAACAGGAAAGTTGACATAATCAATGACACTAATTACAACAAAACCTGGAACAACATAGAATTGCTTGATGAAGTCCTCCACTCTCCTCCATCAGAGTTCCAGAAGAATGCATAAGAGTTTCTGACACAACTTCTAAAACAGGATCAGAAAATCTGCAACATGCTAACTGACCTGAAATTCAAAAGAGAGCATGAAATCACATGGAGAAAGGCCAGAGTCTACGAAATCCTAGCAAGTGTTAACTCTAGCGTGTAATACTTTATAAATATTTCATTAAATTTCTATTTTTCTATGTAGTACTTCATTTTAATAATATCAACATGCATCTTAACATATTCTAAAATGTCAGTGTCAATAAAAACTCTCAACATCATCAACAGTTAATCAAAATAAGAAACAAACCTAAAATGCAAAGGTCTCCTCTCAACTGTTGTAGCACATCTAACTTTTCACGATATTGCACGAATCTATACTTTGTATAAAAGAAGAAAATCTTACTTGTCACACCCCAACCGATGACGGAAACATCAGGGCATGGCACTGAGCGGAACAGATTGTCAAGAGAAATTCCATAACAACTAAATTACTGGATAGTTAATATTATGTCCCATACCATAACCCATCAAGTAACCAATTATTACAGACATAGATATCTCCAAACGAAACATGTTCCGACAACTCAGATTTAAATAAATAAATTGTTTGTTTGTTTCTAGACTCTCATTCCTACTTGATTCCACAAAGCAGGTAAAGCACGACATCCTAAGCACCTGTCACATACATTAAAATAGAGGTCAATACACATACTGTAAAGGTGAGCATACAAGTTTATTAGTAATAGTAGAGTTCGAAAGCATTTACGCATAACCAGCATGTAACATGTATAATGCGAAGCTAGTAGGTTATAGACAATGAAATATGCACAGACTAGACTGCGAGTTTTATAATGCGCAACACATATTGTTAGGAAACTTTATTTGTAAGTATTGAAGAAAATCAGATTCAACTGGATCTATGAAGAAGATGACAGTCCTAAAGATCACAACAAAAAGAAGAAGATCAGATAGGACCACTGAAATGAACATCATCTACTTCAAAGGATCACAAGTTGATCAAGAGCTGCAGAAGATTATCAGAGAAGGTCATTTCTGATGGATCTGATGATATTTCTGATGAAATATCATCAGTTTCTGACGATTCTAATCATCAGATTTTCTAATGATTTGTTAACCAGAATTTCTGATGAAGTGGTTTATCAGAAATTCTGATGAATGCCCCACTTGTCTAAAAAATCAGCTCTATCCTGCCATAATAACCGAAGCAACTTGACATTATTGGATATCATGATTACAAAGGCAACTTGACTGTTGGATTCAATGAATATGTCAAATGGCTACTTTTTGCAGGACTTATTGCATGAATAAACAATTGTTTATTCATGTACCTAGCCTTCTATAAATAGAAGGCTCACCAAGCAGAAGACAATGACTTAAGCTTAGCATTCATACATACTACTAAACTCCATTGCTCTCTCACCCACAGAATTCAAGATTCATTTGTATTAGATAATAATCTTACAATCACCTTGTAAACTATTTTGTTTCAAAGTGATATAAACTTGATAATTCTGTAGGTCTTGTTTCTTGAAAGTCTGATTTCCATTTCCGCACATCTTTTTCACATTTACTGAAATCACTTGCCATATTACGTGAAAAGAAGTTTTTAAGTCCAAAACTGGGACCAACAATTGGTATCAGAGCAGATTGAATAAACTATTTTCAAACGATCAATCGCTCATCTTCTTTTCTCTAAATATGGCCAGCTTTCAATCCTGGAATAATGCTTTTAACATTGGTTCTATGTCTAAACCTCCGACTCTGGTCAGAGAGGAATACCCCCAATGGAAAATCAGGATGGTCAATGTAACACCTGTGCCTCCACGGCCATCAAACAAATACCGAACCAATGAAATATTATATTTCATACTTGGGATTTGTAAAAATATGTGTATCATTTGCACATATCAATTCTTGTTCAATTCCAAACTCTAAATCGCTTTCTG
The DNA here is from genome assembly GCA_030545235.1 of Helianthus tuberosus. NCBI lineage: Eukaryota > Viridiplantae > Streptophyta > Magnoliopsida > Asterales > Asteraceae > Helianthus > Helianthus tuberosus. Next base: position 23,548,488 of record CM060420.1, on the reverse strand, counting down.
GAAGGTTATACGCGCACCGATGCGTAAATATAACCAGTTTAATGCAACGAACACTCCGGAATAGTGAAATAGGCTTAACATACCTTAAATAACCTTTACATAACTTAGAAATAAGTTTTGGAAGGTTTGGTATGGCAAAAAATCAAGTTAAATCGCTTACAGGGACTAAAGTTGACAAACTGCGAAAGTATGCCAATTTGAACTGTAACAGACATTCCGGAACATGACCATAAGTTAAACATACCATAAATATCCTTTACATAGCTTAGAAATAGGCTTTGAGGGGTTCGGTGTGCTAAAATAAACTTTTGTGTCATTCAGGGACTAAAAGTGTCAAAAAGTGCACAAGTTTGCATTTTCGCGCATAACTTACGTTCTGAATACATCTGGACATCCAAAAATTTATGTAAGCATGACTACATTATATTTTAGTGTTCGCTATAAGAAAAATCCATTCGTCGCGTCATTTGGATCGTTTTTCGCGCTTATGCGCATTCCGTCGTAATTAAGCGAACATCGCGTTCGTACGACCAAACGAACCGACATCCGAGATATTTTTAAACACATTTTAAGTTCCCTATACTTTAACTTCATTTGAGAGCTTTGAAATGGGGTTAACGGGCCTTAAACGTGTCGAAAATGGGCTGAATGCATGACAGGGACCAAAAGTGTAAATCTGCCAAACTTAAGCCTAGCGGTGCGCTACACTTTTAGTGTAGCGGTGCGCTAGGGGTCTGCAGACCAGATGCAGAGTACTTAACAGCCTGTTTTCAGCAGATTAACCCACAACCACAAGTTCCTAATTATCTAGTCAGCTGATAAGGATGGAATTTTAGTCACCATAAGGTCCCGACACATGTACGGGCAAGATCATGGCACGTTTTCCTTGAAATGATCTTAACGGTGGACCGAATACTATAAATACCCCACCCCCCATTGCTTCTAAACCCACAAGAATTCTGATTTGAGAGCTCTAAGTTGAAACCATTGTTTCATACCTGAGTTCTTAGATCGGGATTAGCATTCGGGGACCCTGGGTAAGTATTCTTTCGTTCTTTTCCTTATTTTATTGCTTTTCGAGTCCGAAAGTCAAACTTTGTTTGACTTTCAGCGTTGACCAGCTTATGGTCAATGCGAAGTTCGTTTGAACTTCGCAACGTGATTGTATTCACGTTGGTCATAGTCCCTTGGGACTATGCCCACTGATTACCACGTTGTCTATGGTCGTAGGGTAGGCGATCTAATAAATCGCCTATACCTTCGAACTCGACCCATTTGGTCGATCATTAGGATCCGACCAAATACATTAGGTGACCATGGTAGGTAGGGAATAACCTTCCGAGGTTATACCCTATGGTCACATCGTTTGAGTAGTTGTATGATAGGTAGTTTATATGCCTTAGGTAAATTACCAGAATACCCTTTTCATTTATAATTGGTAATTAAGCATATGTAACCTAAACTTTTGTCACATAACTGATTATGTAACATGTTTAGGCATATAACACTTGTCATAGGACTAGTTAGACGGTCCGAACGCGTTTCACGCGCACGACACGTTAAAGTAGCATATGTTACCTTAATGGGTCGCGATGGGTCGAAAGCACTTAGGTTAGGTTTCATGTAGTATGTAGGCCTAGTTAAACCATATCATATGAGTTCCAATACTCATTTGGTTTACCAAGCCTCATCCTATCCGATCTCCCGATTTAGGTTCGGTTTATTTATATAGTTATCAGATTTGCCGATTGATTCCGTGCTTCCTCTAGCTTTGCTTGGTTGTTGTTCAAGACCTCTAAGCAATCTCAGGCGAGTACATTATTCCCCTCTTTTACTGTTTTCAATTGTTTTGGGGTGACTCATATGTGCTAAATGTTTTCGATGTTATAACGATGGTTTCAAAAACGATTAAGACGATTTATACAAAACTAATAACGATTTCATAAAGTGAACAAACTTGTTGGTTGTAGTTACATAACAAATGACATTCATTAGCAATGATCAAGCCGACCAGTATTAGGTTATGGTACCATAGGATCTGACAAATCCCGTTATTTACTACACCCGTGGTTATGTGTGGGTATGGTAGGTAGCGACTGAATCTGTAATTGTTAACTTACCCTATGGAGGTTTGTTAATACGAAAACGAGAAGCGACGAAAACGAGAAGCGACGAGTGATGAGTCACGAAGGTTTGAATGTTATTAGCGAGACGATCATTTAAGTAGTTTCACGACCTAAAACGAATTAAACGATTTACGATTGGTTTTCACACGATGTTTTAACGATTGGGTAACGATTGAGTTTCACACGATGTTTTAACGATTGGGTTTCACACGATGTTTTAACGATTGGGTAAGCATTTGTACATGATTTACATTTGATCATGCATTTACACGAAACATAGTATTGGTTTAAACCAAGTTTTTCTTCAATACTTTGTTTTGTGCGTTTCACCTATGGTTTAGTTGATGCATTTCACTAGCCATACATATTATTTTGGTTATACATATTACATGATTTACATTTGGGCATGAACATCACTTTGGTGGTTTGGTTTGGATTAAGTGATTAAGTAACAATGCGTGTGGAATATGATACAAGCATGGTGGATACGCCGCTGGTACTTCCTATATATAAGTGTTTGTATGGTATTACATATTGTAGCGTTATTTGAATCATTTCAGTTTGAGACATAGAACATTTTATACAAGTAACATACTTTTCACAAGACATTTATTTACAAACAACTTATCTTATACAAACTCATTTTACATGGTTATTCATTTAATCATGCATTATTCTCTTATTTATACATATCACCTGAACTTATTATTTTTCAAACGATTTACAAAGACAAAGCAAATTACAAGGTTCATGACTAAACATTTTCTTAAAACAGAAGTCATGAATCTTATTTTCACAAAACCTATGTACTCGCCAGCATTTCTTTGCTGACCTCGTTTTCACATATGTTTCAGGTATTGTTGGATTATATCGATTGATAAGATGCATGCTCACATAGGACTGGACAAGGCCTTAGTGACTCAATAATAATGATAGACTATGTCTAATTTGTGTATTTAGATTTCCAGACGATGTAATTATTCTATATTTAATAAAACGAAACACTTTTGGTATCCATGGTTATGAAACATTAATTCTGTTGCAACACGCCCCGATGTTTCCGCCGCGATTTGTTGTTTTACGCGGTCGGGGTGTGACAGAAAAGATGGTATCAGAGCCAATGGTTATAGGGAATTAGGTTATTAGTAATTAGTAATGCTTTGACCTAGTCTATAACCTTCTTAGGACCCTAACGCGAGTTTACTTGCGTTTAGTCATAAAACAATACCGTCACCTATCCTTAGGCGACGACCACAACAAGAACATAAATTTCAAAACCGCTTTGAAAACTAATCATCTGTTCTAGGATGATTGATTACAAGGTTTTGAACCCTCTATTGTAAGGTTTTGAACCCTCTGTTATATGGTTTTGAACCCCTTTGAGTTTTCAAAAATCTCGTCAAGGTCTTGGGTCTTAAATAATGTGAACACGTGCAAACTGGAAGGGTGAATGCCTGTATTCTGGGTTTTCTGTCTAGGCAAGCACTTCGTATACATCTCATCAGACGCGAGACCAGTTGTGCTTACCTGGGAATTCTTGGGATGAGTGTTCACTTATAGGCGAGCATGTCTTCGCGATACATTATTTTTGACCTATTTACTTTGATTAAATCACCGAGGTCGTTTGTTGCTTTGTAGTAACAAACAAATGACCACTATCCTTGCTTTCATCAGATTTGTTTCATCTCATTCTTTTCGTCTAATTCTCTCACTCGTTTCCTTGTCAGACAATGCCTCCTCGACGCGATACCCGGACCGATACTCGGACTTTTACTATTGAAGAACTCGTAGCCCTGATCTCTCAACAGGTGGCTGCTGTGGTTCCCGGTGTTGTAACCCAAGTCCACGAGATGTACAACAACGGCAACAACAACAACAATAATGCACCGTGTAATTTCAAGAACTTTAATTCTGCGAAGCCACTTAAGTTTTCTGGGTCTCAAGGAGCAACTGCGCTCCTGCAGTGGTTTGAGAGTATCGAGAGCACATTCAGACATGTGCAGTGTCAGGATGCGCGTAAGGTGGAATTTGCTTCAAGTGTGTTTGAAAAGCGAGCGCTTACTTGGTGGAATGGTGTTATGCGAGATAGGGGTGCCGAAGTGGCGTTGGCACAAACATGGGCAGAGCTTCGGGCTCTCATGATGAAGGAGTTTTGTCCCCGTCACGAGATTCGAGTTTTGGAACGAGAGTTTGACGACTTAAAGCAAGATGGGGCTGAACACCGTGCGTACACGGATCGTTTTGAAGAACTCAGTCTATTGTGTCCCACCATGGTTACCCCTCTGGAGAAAGCGATCGAGAGATACATAGATGGTTTACCCGATTCTATTATGGATATTTTGATCGGTGTTAATCCTACCACCCTTCGTCAAGCAATCGAGTTGTCAGCTACCCTGACTGAGTCTCAAGTCAGAAAGGGTAAACTCACCCGCAAGGGTGATAAAAAGAAGGCAACCGATTCTGGAAAGGACAAGAAGAAGGATAAGGGGAAGGGTAAGGAAGGTGAGACGTCGAAGAAATCGAAGAAGCGGAAGGGTGCCCAAAATTTTGCTGTTACAGCACAGACTGCTCAGAACCTGCAGAATCCACCGGCTCAGCCACATGCAAAGAAGGCATATGCTGGTACCACACCACATTGTGCCCGTTGCAACGGTCATCACGTTGCACAACAAGATTGCAAGAAATGCACAACGTGTGGTAGACTTGGGCATTTGGCCAATACTTGTCGTCTGAGACAAAATCAGGCTGCTCAGGTTCAAGCTCCGGTTCAAGGGAATGCTGCGAGATTCCCACTGGGTTCATGTTTCAACTGCGGATAGTTTGGTCATTTCCGCCCCAACTGTCCGAGACTGGTGAATGCAAATGCTAACGCAAACCCGAATGCGAACGTTCACGTCAATGTGAATCCAGCACGTGGTCGAGTGTTTAACATCAATGAGGCAATCGATGATGAAGAAGTGAACTTTTAGTATTTTGTATTTCCTCTGGTTGTTATCTTGTAACATTTAAAGACAATGCGGTTGCTATATAAATAAAAATTTGTGGTTTTTATTTTTAACTAATGCAATTGCATGAATGTTTGATCCAACCTTATGATGTTAACACAAAGACAAAACTACTCGTGTGGTTCTGTCATTTTTATGATCACTTGTGATCTCCCTAAGAACCTCAAACACTTGCTTCTTTTAAATCTAAAGTATCTTATCGTCTTGTACCGTTCGAGATGCAAGAATTATCAAAACAGCTTCAAGAGTTGTCTGATAAAGGATTCATCCGTCCGAACTTTTCACCTTGGAGAAACTCCTGTTCTCTTTGTGAAAAGAAAAATGGATCTTTTCAAATGTATATCGATTAACGTAAGCCTAGTAAGCTTACCATCAAGAATCGATATTCCCTACCTTAAATCAATGATCCGATCATCTGCAGGGTACTTCATGCTTTTCCAAGATCGATTTGCGTTCTTGGTATCATCAACTTCGTATTCTCGAAGAAGATGTTCCCAAAACGGTTTTCTGCACGAAGTATGGCCATTACGAGTTTACAGTCATACCTCTTGGTTTGACAAATGCTCCAGCCATCTTCAAGGACTTAATAAATAGGGTCTGCAAGCCTTATTTGGATCAGTTCGTCATTGTTTTTATTGATGACATCTTGATCTATTCAAAGTCCCGAGCCGACCACGATCAACACCTTCGTTGATTTCGGAGCCTGATTGGATTCCTTGTACACATTAATATGTACATTACAACTCAATTAGGACAAGCCAAATTCCTTTTTAGATCTTCCTATTTTCATAGTTAGATTCTTGAAAATATTTAAAGTGCCAAGTGAAATCCACGGATTGGATTCCTAGTATGCTTTAAATACCCATGTCCAAAGATAACAAATTAAACGATTTTGCGATTAAACGATTTTGCGATTTAACGATTTTGCGATTTAACGATTTTGCGATTAAACGATTTTGCGATTAAACGATTATACAATTATGCGATTATGTGTTATGTGATCTCCTTTATGTTTTGTGTGATCCAATTTTCAAATCCTCATAGAATCTTTCGTATCTTTATATAAGGGATTCATAGTAGGATATTCAAAAGGTACTACTTTAAATCCTTAATGGGCTTCTACGTTGTAGTTAAAGACCCTTGGGATTATATGGTACCATTCCATGATTCGATGAGAGACCCTTGAGTGGTCTAGTTAAAGATTGAATCAAGATCTGGTTAAGAGTAACATGTGATGATACAGCTGAAAGGACCCTATGGTGGTCCAGTCACGCTCATCACAGGTTCATTCATATGGTTTTCCCCTACACACTATAAAATAGACTGTGTGAACTGTGCAAGGAATTGTCTGATTATGGACGCGTACATAATTATGAAATTTAGTGCACAGAAACCCAGTAAGGTTTATTATGTGTAAGAACCGATAGTGACAACAATAACAAAATGAGAACGATGTAATGGAGGTACGGTGGACGCACCAATGACGCTTCATATACTTGTATATAAGTATCCCTCTTACATTGCAAACATAATGTTATTAAAGTTACTAGAAGTTCAAGAACCCTAATCAATATTGTTTGATCTTTTCAACTTCATATTTCCAAGCTCTCACAAGTTTCCTCTAAATAAATTCCGGGACGAAATTTCCTAAAGTAGGGGAGACTGTAACACCTGTGCCTCCACGGCCATCAAACAAATACCGAACCAATGAAATATTATATTTCATACTTGGGATTTGTAAAAATATGTGTATCATTTGCACATATCAATTCTTGTTCAATTCCAAACTCTAAATCGCTTTCTGGAAGGTTATACGCGCACCGATGCGTAAATATAACCAGTTTAATGCAACGAACACTCCGGAATAGTGAAATAGGCTTAACATACCTTAAATAACCTTTACATAACTTAGAAATAAGTTTTGGAAGGTTTGGTATGGCAAAAAATCAAGTTAAATCGCTTACAGGGACTAAAGTTGACAAACTGCGAAAGTATGCCAATTTGAACTGTAACAGACATTCCGGAACATGACCATAAGTTAAACATACCATAAATATCCTTTACATAGCTTAGAAATAGGCTTTGAGGGGTTCGGTGTGCTAAAATAAACTTTTGTGTCATTCAGGGACTAAAAGTGTCAAAAAGTGCACAAGTTTGCATTTTCGCGCATAACTTACGTTCTGAATACATCTGGACATCCAAAAATTTATGTAAGCATGACTACATTATATTTTAGTGTTCGCTATAAGAAAAATCCATTCGTCGCGTCATTTGGATCGTTTTTCGCGCTTATGCGCATTCCGTCGTAATTAAGCGAACATCGCGTTCGTACGACCAAACGAACCGACATCCGAGATATTTTTAAACACATTTTAAGTTCCCTATACTTTAACTTCATTTGAGAGCTTTGAAATGGGGTTAACGGGCCTTAAACGTGTCGAAAATGGGCTGAATGCATGACAGGGACCAAAAGTGTAAATCTGCCAAACTTAAGCCTAGCGGTGCGCTACACTTTTAGTGTAGCGGTGCGCTAGGGGTCTGCAGACCAGATGCAGAGTACTTAACAGCCTGTTTTCAGCAGATTAACCCACAACCACAAGTTCCTAATTATCTAGTCAGCTGATAAGGATGGAATTTTAGTCACCATAAGGTCCCGACACATGTACGGGCAAGATCATGGCACGTTTTCCTTGAAATGATCTTAACGGTGGACCGAATACTATAAATACCCCACCCCCCATTGCTTCTAAACCCACAAGAATTCTGATTTGAGAGCTCTAAGTTGAAACCATTGTTTCATACCTGAGTTCTTAGATCGGGATTAGCATTCGGGGACCCTGGGTAAGTATTCTTTCGTTCTTTTCCTTATTTTATTGCTTTTCGAGTCCGAAAGTCAAACTTTGTTTGACTTTCAGCGTTGACCATCTTATGGTCAATGCGAAGTTCGTTTGAACTTCGCAACGTGATTGTAATCACGTTGGTCATAGTCCCTTGGGACTATGCCCACTGATTACCACGTTGTCTATGGTCGTAGGGTAGGCGATCTAATAAATCGCCTATACCTTCGAACTCGACCCATTTGGTCGATCATTAGGATCCGACCAAATACATTAGGTGACCATGGTAGGTAGGGAATAACCTTCCGAGGTTATACCCTATGGTCACATCGTTTGAGTAGTTGTATGATAGGTAGTTTATATGCCTTAGGTAAATTACCAGAATACCCTTTTCATTTATAATTGGTAATTAAGCATATGTAACCTAAACTTTTGTCACATAACTGATTATGTAACATGTTTAGGCATATAACACTTGTCATAGGACTAGTTAGACGGTCCGAACGCGTTTCACGCGCACGACACGTTAAAGTAGCATATGTTACCTTAATGGGTCGCGATGGGTCGAAAGCACTTAGGTTAGGTTTCATGTAGTATGTAGGCCTAGTTAAACCATATCATATGAGTTCCAATACTCATTTGGTTTACCAAGCCTCATCCTATCCGATCTCCCGATTTAGGTTCGGTTTATTTATATAGTTATCAGATTTGCCGATTGATTCCGTGCTTCCTCTAGCTTTGCTTGGTTGTTGTTCAAGACCTCTAAGCAATCTCAGGCGAGTACATTATTCCCCTCTTTTACTGTTTTCAATTGTTTTGGGGTGACTCATATGTGCTAAATGTTTTCGATGTTATAACGATGGTTTCAAAAACGATTAAGACGATTTATACAAAACTAATAACGATTTCATAAAGTGAACAAACTTGTTGGTTGTAGTTACATAACAAATGACATTCATTAGCAATGATCAAGCCGACCAGTATTAGGTTATGGTACCATAGGATCTGACAAATCCCGTTATTTACTACACCCGTGGTTATGTGTGGGTATGGTAGGTAGCGACTGAATCTGTAATTGTTAACTTACCCTATGGAGGTTTGTTAATACGAAAACGAGAAGCGACGAAAACGAGAAGCGACGAGTGATGAGTCACGAAGGTTTGAATGTTATTAGCGAGACGATCATTTAAGTAGTTTCACGACCTAAAACGAATTAAACGATTTACGATTGGTTTTCACACGATGTTTTAACGATTGGGTAACGATTGAGTTTCACACGATGTTTTAACGATTGGGTAACGATTGGGTTTCACACGATGTTTTAACGATTGGGTAAACATTTGTACATGATTTACATTTGATCATGCATTTACACGAAACATAGTATTGGTTTAAACCAAGTTTTTCTTCAATACTTTGTTTTGTGCGTTTCACCTATGGTTTAGTTGATGCATTTCACTAGCCATACATATTATTTTGGTTATACATATTACATGATTTACATTTGGGCATGAACATCACTTTGGTGGTTTGGTTTGGATTAAGTGATTAAGTAACAATGCGTGTGGAATATGATACAAGCATGGTGGATACGCCGCTGGTACTTCCTATATATAAGTGTTTGTATGGTATTACATATTGTAGCGTTATTTGAATCATTTCAGTTTGAGACATAGAACATTTTATACAAGTAACATACTTTTCACAAGACATTTATTTACAAACAACTTATCTTATACAAACTCATTTTACATGGTTATTCATTTAATCATGCATTATTCTCTTATTTATACATATCACCTGAACTTATTATTTTTCAAACGATTTACAAAGACAAAGCAAATTACAAGGTTCATGACTAAACATTTTCTTAAAACAGAAGTCATGAATCTTATTTTCACAAAACCTATGTACTCGCCAGCATTTCTTTGCTGACCTCGTTTTCACATATGTTTCAGGTATTGTTGGATTATATCGATTGATAAGATGCATGCTCACATAGGACTGGACAAGGCCTTAGTGACTCAATAATAATGATAGACTATGTCTAATTTGTGTATTTAGATTTCCAGACGATGTAATTATTCTATATTTAATAAAACGAAACACTTTTGGTATCCATGGTTATGAAACATTAATTCTGTTGCAACACGCCCCGATGTTTCCGCCGCGATTTGTTGTTTTACGCGGTCGGGGTGTGACAGTCAATTTCCTAAATGGTCACGACCGAGCTCTGTTTCAATCCATTGAAAGGGGTCCACATATACCAATGACTGAAATACCAGCTATTCCATCAACTGACCAATCACCAACAATCCCTGCCTCCCGTGCTCCCAAAAGTGAAATAAACTGGAGTGCGGAAGACAAGGAACTGGTGGCTGGGGATGAAAGGGCAAAGTCACTTTTAATAATGGCCATCCCCAATTACATATTTTCACAAGTTGATGCATGTGCATCAGCTAAGGAAATATGGGATCAGTTGGAAAATCTTTGTGAAGGAGGAGAAAGGATGAGAAGAAACAAGAGAACAAACAATGTTTCCTCATATGAGAGGTTCAAAAGTTTACCCAATGAAAGATTAAATGAAACATATCAAAGATTTACAAAAATTTTGAATGAGCTAAATAAATTTGGTATAACAAAATCAAATGATGAAAGAAACATAAAATTTCTAGATGCTTTACCTAGAGAATGGAGAAGTCTAACCTTGACTTTGTCCTCAACCTTAGAACTAGGAAATATGAGTCTTCATGACTTATACAGCATCTTGATCCCCAGAGAGAAAGAAATATTTGAAGAAACATTCAAAGAGGGGATCTTTAGCTCTTATCTCAAACTCACAAAGAACACCACCTACCAATGATCCACAACCATCAAACCGCCAAACTCTTGAAATTTCTGATACACCATCAGATTTTTCAGCTTTTGCTGAAGCAATAGCACTGCTCACCAAAACATTTGAGCAGAGGTTTAGGGGAGGAGGCCAAAGATACCAGAGAAGTGACAGGGGGAGGATGGATGGAAGATCTAAGGAGGAATGTAGATCTAAGGATAAAGGGAAGGCTGAGGTTGTGTGTTACAAGTGCAAGCAAAGAGGTCACTATGCATCAGAATGCAAGACAAAGAAGCTCAAGGATGTTGCTTATTATGAGAAAAAGCTAGAAGAAGCAAAGAAGCAGCAACAAGTCAGCTTAATTGCTGGGACAGATACATGGCTATCTGATGATTCTTCTGATGAAGAAGAGGAAATAGCAAATTTCTGCCTCATGGCACTTGCTGATGGCATACTAGAAACTTCAGAACAACAGGTAAATTCAGATAATCTTGATCTTGAACACAAGGTAAACCAGCTCATGTCAGATTTTCCAAATTTGCAAGATAAACATCAATCAGATATTAAAAAATCAGATGAGTTGCAAAGGACCATGAATAAAATTATTCTTGAAAACCAATTACTTATTGAAGAAAGTTTAGATCAAAGAGCTAAAATTGAGTTCTATGAAAATGAAAGAAAAGATCTTTACAAGAAAATCAATGATAAAGAGATCAATGTAAGAGGTTTTCAACAAGCCAAAGAATTCATAAATTTCATTGAGTCTACACCAAAGAACAAAGGAGAAGGTTTAGGATATGTAAAAACAAGAGGAAGTAAACCCACTGTCTTTGTAAAAGCAACCCATCAGATTTCTGATAAATTTTCATCAGAATCTGATTCTGAATCTTGCAAGTTCACCTATTCTAAATACTCTTTTGAAAAACCCAACTTCAAACCAAAAGGAAGTGAATGCAAACAAGAATCTTTAAAGACTCCAGAAGCAGTTCACTTATCTTTTCAAAATTATCCACTCATTCCATCACAAGAAAGAATATCAGAAAATTCTGATAAATCTTGTATGTGTGTTGACATACTGAAGCTTGTTCAACACCATCTCCAAAAGAAAAATATAAAATATGTTTATGCCTCAGCATATAACAGAATTTCTGATGAAAGGCCAACAAGAGAAAATAATTTGTTTAAAATCTCATCAGAAAGAGTACCCAAGCAAGCCTGGGTACCAAAAAACCCTTAAATCATTCCATTTCAGGACCATCATGTGCAACAGATCTGGTACTGCGACTCAGGAAGCTCCAAGCACATGACTGGGGACAGGAGCTTACTCAGCAACTTTGTTTCAAAGCTGGGTAAAATGGTAAATTTTGGAAATGGAGTGAAAAGGGAGGATCATGGGATATGGATGCATAAGGTATGGATGTTTGACCATAGAGAAAGTAGCCTATGTTGAAGGCTTAAAATATAACTTGCTAAGTTGTGGTCAATTCTGTGACAAAGGTTTTCAGGTAACCTTTTTACCAGAAAAATGCTTGCTGATAGGTATGGATGATAATAAAATCTATTTAAGTGGAAAAAGAATAAGACAATCAATATCCTATTTTGACTTCAAAGAAGAAAATGAACATCCAAAATTATGTTTATTTTCAAAAATCAACAAGGGAAGTAGTTGGTTGTGGCATAAAAGGTTAGCCCACTTAAATTTAAAAAACCTAAGCAAACTAGCAGCAAGGGTCTGGTAAAAGGATTACCTTTTATATCCTCAAAGAAGGATAAAATTTGTGAAGCTTGTGAGATGGGAAAATCAAAAAGAAGCTCCCACAAATCAGTTTCTGAGTCCTCAATCACACAAAATTTGGAACTTTTACACATGGATTTGTGTGGACCCATAAGTACAGAAAGTTTTTCTGGAAAAAAATACATACTAGTAATAGTAGATGATTTTTCCAGATACACATGGGTTGAATTTTTAAGGAAGAAAAGTGAAACTCCTGATCTGATCATTAATTTTATCAAGAAAATTGAAAATCTGTTAAAACTAACAGTCAGAAGGATCAGATCAGACAATGGGACAGAGTTTAAGAATTCAAAGATTGAGAGCTTTCTTGTAAGTAAAGGAATCTCTCATGATTTTTCTGCTCCCAGAACACCTCAACAGAATGGGGTAGTTGAAAGAAAAAATAGAACCTTAGTAGAAGCTGCCAGAACAATGCTTGCTTAGCTAAAATGCCTGCTCATTTTTGGGCAGAAGCAATAGCAAATGCCTGTTTTACCCAAAACAGAACCCTAATCAACAAAAGGCACAACAAAACACCTTACAACATTATCAATGGAAGGATTCCAAGTGTAAAATGTTTGCATACATTTGGTTGTAGATGTTTTGTTTTCAATGATTTTGAAAGCCTTGAAAAAATTTTCTTAGTTATTCTTTGTCCTCAAAAGCCTATAGAATTTTTATTCTAAACACTAGGACAATCAGAGAAAGTCTGTATGTTTCTTTTGATGACTCATTAGAAACGAGGTTTCTGGTGAATACATGAAAGAAATAAATTTTTCTGACAAACAAGAAAACTATGAACATCTCTTTGAAATAATAACAGAAGATCTCTTAGAACATGATAAATCTCTCACATACAAATCAACAGATATTTCATGTACTAACCCTGCAGAACAAATGAGTAATGAATCAGAAAACTTTAATCAAAATTCTGATACACTGCACACAACTGAGGAAACTGTTCAAGGGGGGACTTCAAATCCATCAGAACCAACAACTTTTCACAACAAGTTAAGATGGATCAAAGGACATGTTCACTCTGACATCATTGGCAATCCAGCAGATGGTGTGAGAACAAGATCTGCAACTGCACATGAGTGTGCATTTGCTGGGTTCTTGAGCAAGATAGAACCCAAATCTGTCAAAGAAGCTCTAAATGACTCAGACTGGATTCAAGCTATACAAGAAGAGCTTGATCAGTTTGAAAGGAGCAAGGTATGGGATCTGGTACCCAAGCCAAATGACAAATTTGTCATAAGGCTCAAAATGGGTATTCAGGAATAAATCTAATGAGAACGACATAATCACCGTTAGTGGTCAAAGGTTATTGTCAACAAGAAGGTATTGATTATGATGAAACTTTTGCACCAGTAGCTAGATTAGAAGCTGTAGGAATTTTTTTTGCTTATGCTGCATCCAAAGATTTCAAAGTTTATCAAATGGATGTAAAATCAGCTTTCCTGAATGGTAAAAGCAATACTAAATGTAAAATCAGATTTCAAAGTTTATCAAAGGTATTAATTACTATTTATATTGGATGCAACAAGCAATACTAAACGAAACTCTATCACTCAAGTCCCTACTACTTAATACCGATTAGTCGTCGGGGCCAGGCGAACGGGTTATTAGTTGATAGCACTATTTAGGTCTCACCAGCCTCACACCGTGCCCGCGTATGGGATCGGGAGTGAACTAATAGACTCTGGCAAACCGTCAATGATGATAGAACATTGACAAACGGGGCACTCTACGGAAACGTACGGTCGCATAGTATTCGATATTGTAAAACCAGTTTATTAGCTTACTTAAGGGGTAGCTCCCCTTGGCATGGTATAAATGAGTAAACTAAGGTGGTGTTTGTTTTTTCAGATGCAAAAGGTCTGCAGTCTGCGAACCACATCTGCAAACGTCTGCACGAGAAGAGGTGGACCAAATGTCTGCGGAGTGCAATAAAAAGAGTGTTTGATTATTACCTCTTTACCCCCGTCTGCAAACCTTTTTTTCCAATTCTCTTCTCCCAAACCCCTTTCTTCCACAAATATCAAAATGCTAACCAGAACAAAGAAACCCATTGAAGCCGGTGGTGAAGGCCATCCAAAATGCTACACAAGAACCTTTTTTTTTCATTTTTCTTGATTCAAGCATCAAATTTAAAATGAAAAATATCAAAAACCCACTATAACACCCAACGTGATCTTCTTGAGCTCCGATGAAAAAAATATCAAAAACCCATTAAATTCAAGCATCAACTACATCAACTTAACACTTTTATGGGGCTAACGGTTTTTACTTTCTCTTGAAGCTTAGGGATTTAAGTCAACCGATTGATGTTGCTCTGCTTGATGCCACCGTTGCTGCCTTCTATGGCACAGCCGCACCGGATCTAAAGATGAGGTTTGTTCACAGTTGTTAACTATTTTGCTTGATTTTATACGAATTAAGAGTAATGTGATGCGATTGAACAGTTTTATAGTTGCTATCGGAGGTTAATTGCTTGTTGTTTGACCGATTGATGCTCTGTGTTTTGAGATTAGGAGAGGGGTGGAGAGAGGGTTGGAAGAGGTTGGAAGACATTGGACCATGTCTGCGTGGGGAAGAGGGCGCGCAGAGGTTTGAAGACATTTTTTTAATGAAATGTCTTCTAAAAAACAAACGGGCTGCAGAGCTAAACGTCTGCGTGTGGTCTGTGCCACGAAGACATAAGAGGTCAGAAGAGGTTTTTCTTAAAAAACAAACACCTCCTAACTGTTGAAACAAGTTTTTGGAATTAAAAACTGGACAAACTCGTGAACTCGCCAACATTATGTTGATACCCTACTGCATGCTTTGCAGGTACCCAGTGACTCAGGAGCTTTCAGCTTGGGGGCGTGTAGTGGTCGTCTTAACCCGTGTGTTGGGTTCTATAATAAACTTAAACTATGAACTTTGTTTGAACTGTGTTGCCTATGCTTCCGCTACTTACTTAAACTGTTATTTGAACTTAAAACTTTTGAACTTTAATTATGGTAACTACTAACCCTTGTGGTTGGTAAACATTATTGCTATCATTAATTGAACGCTCAGTATAATTGGTGGCTGGATCCTGGTCAGTCGCACGCCTCGCGGTAGTACTCTGCACGTGGTTTTGAGGGTGTGACAGATTGGTATCAGAGCCATTGGTTATAGTGAACTTGGTTTTAAAAAGAAAGTCTTTTTGAGAAAAACCAGACTATAACCCGTGATTCGTGGCGACACTACACTCCAAGTGCAAGACTCGATGTATTAGACCTCATGGCTCGGACTTGTGTTTACTTGCTTGTTGTGTTATGTCTATGCTCCACTATACATACTAGTGTGCCTAGTTAGATAGATACATCTTCCTCTTCTATCTCATTCTCGCTACATTATGACATCGCACTCATATTATGTTTACTGGTTATGAAGACAATGAGTGGACGCGGAAGAGGAAACGTTAACATGACCCAGGCTCAGTTCACTAACCTGATCAACACGGTGGTTGCAGCTTTCGCAGCTCACCCTGGAGGTAAACTCATTATTTTAGGATGTTTAGATCCTACCCCCGCATCGTCTTTTCACCCCTAAACCTATTCGCTTCACTTCTCACAACAGGTCAGCATGCGCCTGCGCAACCACGTGTTTATACTTTCAAAACCTTCATGGATTGCAAGCCTCTCCCTTTCAATGGCACTGAGGGTGCCATAGGCCTTCTAAACTGGATTGAAATGCCGAAGCTGTCTTTGCTTTCTGTGAGTGTCCCCCTGTTACTTGGGTGAAGTTTGCTACTGGTACGCTTGAAGGAAACGCGCTTTCATGGTGGAAAGCACAGATTCAGATGCTCGGTTTGGAAACTGCTAATGCTACTGCTTGGGAAGATTTCAAGAACATGATCAAGGAAGAGTATTGTCACAGGGATGACATCCACAAACTCAAAAACGAGTACTTTGAGCTTAACATGGTTGGATCAGAGATTGAGACTTACACGAAGCAGTCCAATGACTACGCAGCTCTATATCCAAACATGTCTCGACCTCTTATCGAAGGATCGAATTGTACATCAAGGGTTTGGTTCCAGAAATCCAGAGCTTGGTCACTTCAGCTAACCTCACTACCATTCAGCCAGTCATTCGTCTTGCTCACAAACTCACTGATCAGGCTGTGGAACAGGGCAAGCTGCCCAAAAGGATCAGTGCTACTACTGGAACTTCTAGTGATAATAAGCGTAAGTGGGAAGGAAACCAGAGCAAGGATGCTAACCCCACTCAGGCCCCAACTCAGCAAAGGAAAACTGAAAACAACAAGGGCCCTCAGCAACAGGGTGGCTATCGAGGAAACCACCCCAAGTGTAACAAGTGTAACCGACACCACAGTGGGCCATGTGGAAAAAGTCAGTATCAGCGATGCAACAAGATGGGCCATGAAGCCAAAGACTGCAGAAGCCAGCTTCCAGCTAGGCAGAATCAACAACAGCCACAGCAACAACCACAGCAAGGAAACAACCGTGGATGCTTCAAGTGCGGAGCAACGGGGCACATGCGAAGGGATTGCCCTGAACTGAACCAGAACCGCAATAACAACCAGGGTGCTGGAAACAACGATCAAAACAACAACAATGTTGGAAATGGTGCAACAGGAAGGGCTTTTGTGATTGGAGCTGGAGAAGCTAGGAATGATCCCAACGTCGTAGCGGGTAAGTTCCTACTTGATGATTGTTATGTTTCTGTATTGTTTGATTCTGGAGCCGATGCTAGTTATGTATCCCTACGTATTAGTAGGAAGCTTAAGCGCACGCCAACGATATTAAGTTCTAAGCATACCGTCGAGTTAGAAAATGGTAGAAACATCGAGGCCTCACACGTGATAAGTAACTGCAAACTAGTATTTTCTGGATAGACCTTTAGCATCGATCTTTTCCCTATCATTCTTGGAAGCTTCGACGTCGTCATTGATATGGATTAGTTATCCAAGCATCGGGCTGAAATTCTCTGTCAAGAGAAAATGGTTCGTATTCCCCGTCGTTCTGGCAAACCCCTCATCGTTCAAGGTGACAAAGGCGGAGAAGTCACATGCATCATCTTGTTCTTAAAAGCCCAGAAGTGTTTACGAAAGAGGCACACCGCTATCTTAGCACTTGTCACCTACACGCAGGAAAAGGAAAAGAAGATCGAAGATTTTCCAGTTGTATGCGACTATCCCGAGGTATTCCCTGAGGAATTACCTGGACTCCCTCCTCACCGTCAGGTCAAATTTCAAATCGAGCTAACTCCCGGAGTGGCACCTATCGCTCGTGCGCCATATCGACTAGCCCCCGCTGAACTGAAGGAACTTTCTACGCAACTGCAAGAACTTTTAGATAAAGGATTTATCCGTCCTAGTTCGTCGCCCTGGGGAGCACCAGTGCTCTTTGTCAAGAAGAAGGATGGCACATTCCGTATGTGCATAGACTATCGAGAGCTAAACAAGGTTACCATCAAGAACCGCTACCCACTCCCACGTATCGACGATCTATTCGATCAGTTGCAAAGATCGAGCTACTACTCTAAGATCGACTTGCGATCAGGTTATCATCAGCTAAGAGTCCACAATGAAGACATCTCCAAAACCGCGTTCAGAACTCGTTATGGTCACTACGAGTTCCTCGTCATGCCTTTTGGAATGACCAACGTGCCTGCGATTTTCATGGATCTCATGAACCGAGTGTGCAAACCCTACCTCGACAAGTTTGTGATTGTGTTTATCGACGACATCCTGATCTACTCAAAGAGCCAAGAAGAGCACGAACGACACCTACGTCTTATCCTCGAGCTCCTTCGCAATGAGCAACTGTACGCCAAGTTCTCGAAATGTGACTTCTAGCTTCGAGAAGTCCATTTCCTTGGGCACGTGGTCAATAAGGACGGAATTCACGTCGATCCAGCTAAGATCGACTCTATAAAGAATTGGCCTACACCTAAGACTCCAACCGAAGTTCGCCAATTCTTGGGATTGGCAGGATACTATCGTAGATTCATCAAGGGATTTTCGAAGATCGCTCAACCCCTCACGACTCTCACTCAGAAGGGTATTGCTTACAAGTGGAATGAAGCTCAAGAATCTACCTTTCAGAAACTAAAAGATAACCTTTGTAGTGCTCCTATTCTCTCGTTACCTGAAGGTACCGACGACTTTGTAGTTTACTGCGACGCGTCTATCCATGGGCTCGGTTGCGTGTTGATGCAACACGAGAAAGTTATTACTTACGTTTCTCGACAACTCAAGATTCACGAGAGGAACTACATGACGCACGACTTGGAACTCGGAGCGGTCGTTTTTGCACTCAAGATTTGGAGGCATTACTTGTACGGTACCAAGTGCACAATTTACACCGATCACAAGAGTCTCCAGCATATTTTAGAACAGAAGGAGTTGAACATGAGGCAACGAAGATGGGTAGAACTCCTTAACGACTACGAATGCGCGATCAAGTATCACCCAGGCAAGGCCAATGTGGTGGCCGACGCCCTTAGCAGGAAGGAAACCAAACCTAGGCGTGTTCGTGCTTTACAACTCACTATCCACTCAAACCTCCCTAGTCAGATCCGGAATGCCCAAGTTGATGCACTCAAGGCAGAAAACCTCCCAGCCGAATCCCTGCGGGGTATGGAGAAACGGTTGGAACTCAAGGATGATGGTATTCGTTACGTTGCTGGTTGCATTTGGATTCCATATTATGGAAATCTCCGAGATCTTGTAATGGACGAAGCGCACAAATCACGCTACTCGATACACCCTGGTGCTGATAAAATGTATCACGATCTCAAGATTTTGTATTGGTGGCCTAACATGAAAGTTGTCATCGCTAAGTACGTTAGCAAGTGTTTAACCTGTGCCAGGGTTAAGGCCGAATACCAGAAGCCTTCGGGCTTATTGCAACAACCAGAGCTGCCAACATGGAAATGGGAGCAGATTTCTATGGATTTTGTTACGGGCTTACCTAGATCCCAAGGCGGGAATGATACCATTTGGGTCATCGTGGACCGCCTAACCAAGTCGGCACACTTCCTCGCGATCAAGGGAACAGATAAGTATTCGAAGCTCGCTGCCATCTACTTGAAAGAAATAGTTGCTAGGCATGGAGTGCCAATCTCTATCATATCTGACCGTGACCCACGCTTTACATCTGAATTATGGCAAGCTACGATTAGATCTTTTGTCTCACGTCTGGATTTGAGCACTGCTTACCACCCGCAGACCGATGGTCAAACGGAACGTACCATCCAAACGCTTGAAGACATGCTAAGAGCATGTGTTATTGATTTTGGAAACGGGTGGGAACGACACTTACAGCTGGTAGAGTTCTCCTACAACAACAGCTACCACACTAGCATTCATGTCACACCCCGACCACGTATAACATACAAAACGTGGCGAAAACGTCGGGGAGTGTTGAGACAGAATTAATTGTTTCATAACCATGGCATCCAAAGTTGTATTTTATTTATCAACACAAGAGTTACATTGTCTTAAACCAAAAAAAAGAGTACAAAACATAATTAAACTAAATCTATCTTCGTTTTATGTCTCTAAGGCACAGGTCCGCCCTAGTGTCACAATCATCATCCTATGGAAAGGCTCCTGAAAACACATGTGAAAATAGGTACGTCAGCATAAAAATGCCTGTGAGATACATAGGTTTTGTAAAAATATGATTCATGACTTGTGTTTAAGAAAATGTTTAGTCATGAACCTTGTAATTTGCTTTGTTTTGTAAATCGTTTGAAAAACAATAAGTTCAGATGATATGTATAAATAAATGTAAGGTTAAATGAATAACCATGTAAAAATGAGTTTGTGTAAGATAAGTTGTTTGTAAACAATGTCTTGTAAAAAGTATGTTATTTGTATAAAATGTCATGTGTCATAAATTGAAATGATTTAAATAACGCTACGATATGTAATACCATACAAACACTAATATATAGGAAGTACCAGCGGCGTATCCACCATGCTTGTATCATATTACACATGCCTCGTTACTTAAATCACTTACTCAAACCAAACCACCAATGTAAATTGTTTATGTATAATCAAATGTCAAAATGTTATTGTGTAAACCATATCAAATGTCTGTGTTCAATGTATATCATGAATTGGGTATATCAATGTCAAAATGTTTATGTCTAATGTAAATCATGTAATGTGTATCCTAAAATGTCATGTATGGTATGTAAAATATATCAACTAAACCATATGTAAAATGCACAAAAACAAGGTATTGAAGTAAAACATGGTTTAAATCAAAGTTATGTTTTGTGTAACAATTGCATGCTATACTGATATAAACATCTATGCGGTATTGTGAAAATGCATACATCCAAGCCTTGAGACTGTGGCGATAAACCCTTAAACAAATTAAAGGTTTATCTAAGTTATGTATATCGAATTCGGGCATTCCTTCCAATCCAAACAAACCCAGGATTTCAGGAATGGGAGTTGTCAATTCCTATGGTACCACTACCTACTAACGAACGGCGTAGCTAATGTTAATGAATGTATTGTTCCATTGTAAACAACCCAAATGTCATACCAAAATGTAAACATGTGATGAAAGCAACTGTACTAAGTATGCACACAATGGGCATTCATAGCATGAATGGTAATGTGAAACAATGTACTAAGTATGCATACAATGGACATACATAGCATGAAATGTAATGTAAAACAATGTACTAAGTATGCACACAATGGGCATATATAGCATGAAATGTAATGTAAAACAATGTACTAAGTACGCACACAATGGGCATACATAGCATGAAATGTAATGAAATCATGTACTATAATGTACTAACGAACATAGCAGGCATATGATATGAAAACATGGAAAGCATGAAAGTAACAAGTAGGCACATGTGTTTCACCCCAAAATGTTTGGAAAACAGTAAAAGAGGGGTCTATGTACTCACTTGAGATTGCTCAGAAGTCCTAAGATAACCACCAAGCAATGCTAGAGATCACGGAATCAAACGGCACCTAATATAGGTAACTATGTTAATAACCGGACCAAAATCGGAAGATTTAGATAGAATGAGGGTTCGTAAACCAAACGAGTATGGAGACTCGTGTCATATGGTTTAACAAAGCCTACATACTAAATGAAACTTAACCTAAGTGCTTACGACCCATTACGACCCGTTTAGGAAGCTTATGCTACTTTAACGCGTCGTTCGCGTGAAACGCGTTCGGACCGCCTAACTAGTCCTATGACAAGTAACATATGCCTTAACATGTCTAATATTGTTGTCAAATCAGTTTAGATGTCAAAATTTATGTTACATATGTTTAAAAATAAATTTTAGCATCAAAGGGGTATTTTGGTAATTTACCTAAGGCATACAAACTACCTATCATACAACTACTTAAACGAAGCGACCATAAGGTATAACCTCGGAAGGTTATTTCCTATATGCTATGGTCACCTAATGTGTTTGGTCGGATCCTAATGATCGACCAAATGGGTCGGGTTCGAAGGTATAAGCGATTTATTAGATCGCTTACCCTTACGACCCTAGACAACGTGGTAATCAGTAGGCATAGTCACAAAGGACTATAACCATCGTGATTACAATCACGTTGTGAAGTTCAAACGAACTTCGCATTGACCATAAACTGGTCAATGCAGAAAGTCAAACAAAGTTTGACTTTCGGACACGAAAAGCAATAAAAGAACGAAGGAATACTTACGAAGGGTCCCCGAATGCTAATCTAGATCAAAATAGCTCAGGTATGAAACAAAGGTTTCAACTTAGAGCACATTAGATCAGATTCTTGTGAGTTTGAAGCAAATGGGGGTGGGGTATTTATAGTTTTTCCCGAACCGTTAAGATCGTTTCTTGAATAACGTGATCATATCTCGTGCGTACACTTGTTGGAAAGTTGTGGTAACTAAAAATGGCCCCTAATGAGCTGAAAGGGCAAGTGTGAGTGTGTGGATGAGGTTTAATCAGCTGAAATCTGCTGACTAATTGATCTTATCTGATCTGGGAGCCTGACACGGGCCGCGTGAGGATGCACATAAAACTTACGCGGGCCAAATGGCCTTGTCTAATCAGAACCAACTTTCAGAAATGACAGTTTTGGTCCCTGTTGTGTTTTAAGGCCATTCCCGACACTTCTAAGGCTCGTAAAGCCAACTTTAAGGCCCTAAAATGATGCCTAAACAATGTGGACATGAAACATGCTCAAAAATATGCCGGGTATTGGTTCGTTTGGTCGTACGAACACGATGTTCGCTTAATTACGACGGAATGCGCATAAGCGCGAAAAACGATCCAAATGACGCGACGAATGGATTTTTCTTATGCCAAACACTAAAATAAAATATTTTAGTGCTTACATAAATTTTTGGATGTCCGGATGTATTCAGAACGTGAGTTATGCACAAAAGTGCAAACTTGTGCACTTTTTGACACTTTTAGTCCCTGAATGACCCAACAGTTTATTTTAGCACACCGAGCCCCTTAAAGCCTATTTCTAAGCTATGTAAAGGATATTTATGGTATGTTTAACTTATGGTCATGTTCCGGAATGTTCGTTACAGTTCAAATTGGCATACTTTCGCAGTTTGTCAAGTTTAGTCCCTGTAAGCGGATTAACTTGTTTTTGCCATACCAATGCCTTTAAAACTTATTTCTAAGTTATGTAAAGGTTATTTAAGGTATGTTAAGTATATGTTGCTGTTCTGGAGTATTTGTCGCATTAAACTGATTACGTTAACGCACCAGTTTGCGTATAACTCTCCAGAAAGCGATATAAAGTTTGAAATTGAATAAAAGTCAAAGCATGAAAAATGTAAAACACAACCAAAAAAACATTGGAATCAAATAACATTGTTTTATTGAAAATTGAACTGTTCACAATGATAACAAGCACAGATGTTACAGTCTCCCCTACTTGTGGAAATTTCGTCCCGAAATTTATTTAGAGGAAACTCGTGGAAAAAGATGCGGATATTTCGCCTTCATTTGATCTTCGCGTTCCCAAGTAAACTCGGGTCCATGTTTAGCTTCCCAGCGAACTTTGACCAAAGGAATGCGCTTGCGTTTGAGCCACTTGACTTCACGTTCCATGATTTCCACAGGTTTCTCAACAAATTTCAGTGTTTTACCAACACGAATTTCGTCAAGTGGTATGTGGAGGTTCTCATCAGCTAAACACCTCTTGAGATTGGACACGTGAAAGGTTGGATGAACATTTCCAAGTTCAGGAGGTAACTCAAGTCTGTAGGCTACCTTACCGATTCTTTCGACGATCTTGAATGGTCCAACATATCTAGGTGCAAGTTTTCCTTTCTTTCCAAATCTGTTCACACCTTTCCAAGGTGAGACCTTAAGTAATACTCGATCACCAACTTGAAATTCCAAGGGCTTGCGTTTTGGGTCCGCGTAACTCTTTTGACGGCTTCTAGCTGTCTGAAGGTTATCACGAACTTTCTTGGCCTTATCAGTTGTCTCTAAAATGAGGGCAGGTTCAGTAAGCTGAGCCTCGCCGATCTCATTCCAGCAGACTGGTGAACGACATTTTCGACCATAGAGAGCTTCGAAAGGAGCCATTTTGATGCTGGTGTGATAACTGTTGTTGTAGGAGAATTCAATTAACGGAAGATGTGGATCCCAACTACCACCAAATTCGATCACACAAGCTCTAAGCATATCCCCCAGAGTCTGGATTGTTCTTTCAGATTGACCATCCGTTTGCGGATGATAAGCTGTGCTCAGGTTAAGTTGGGTCCCCATAGCAGATTGCATGGTTCTCCAAAAATGAGAAGTGAAACGAGCATCTCTGTCAGAAATGATGTTCAAGGGAACACCATGTCGAGCTACAATTTCATCCACATAGATTTTAGCAAGTCTGTCAGCAGGAAAATCCTCACGGATTGGCAAGAAATGTGCTGACTTAGTAAGACGATCAACGACTACCCAGATGGCATCATGACCTTTCTTTGTGCGTGGAAGTTTGGTAACAAGATCCATAGTAATGTTTTCCCATTTCCAAACTGGGATCTCTGGTTGCACCAATAAACCAGAAGGACGTTGATGTTCAGCCTTAACCTTAAGACATGTAAGGCATTTTGATACATATAAGGCAATGTCTTTCTTCATACCAGGCCACCAATAGTGAATACGAAGATCCTTATACATCTTATCTGAGCCCGGATGAATAGAATAACGAGACTTACGGGCTTCATCCATAAGCAAGGTACGAAGATCATCCTGGCTTGGGACCGACAAACGGTCCATGAAGTAATACGATCCATTGTCCTTCAGTTCAAGATTAGGTGTTATGTGATAAGGAAATTCCTTATCCATTAAACCTTGTGAAACACAAGATTGTTGAGCCTGAGAAATGCGTGCTTGGATATCGGATCAAGCTTGAATAACAGATTGAACACATACACAATGAAGCTTAGTACGTTCCTTACGACTCAATGCATCGGCTACGACATTCGCCTTACCAGGATGGTAGCGAATTTCGCAGTCATAGTCGTTTAGAAGCTCGACCCAACGTCGTTGCCTCATGTTGAGTTCTTTCTGGTTGAAGATATGCTGAAGACTTTTGTGGTCTGTGAAAACCACACATTTTGTACCGTACAAATAATGTCTCCAAACCTTTAGAGCAAAAACAACTACACCCAACTCAAGATCATGAGTGGTGTAGTTCTTCTCATGTATCTTCAACTGCCTCGATGCATATGCTATGACTTTGTTCCTTTGCATTAGAACACAGCCAAGACCCAATTTAGATGCATCGCAATAAACGACGAAATCATCATTGCCCTCAGGCAAGGTCAGAACAGGCGCGTCACAAAGTTTCTGCTTCAAGTGTTGAAAAGCTTCCTCTTTCTTGAATCCCCAATCAAAGGGTTTGTTCTTCTGAGTTAGAGCAGTTAGAGGAACTGCAATCTTTGAGAAGTTCTCAATGAAGCGGCGATAATAACCCGCTAGACCAAGAAAATAATGAACTTCAGTAGGAGTAGTAGGCGTATCCCAATCCTTAATCGCACTGATCTTGGAGGGATCTACATGAATACCTTGTTCGTTGATAATATGTCCTAAGAATTGAACCTCTTTGAGCCAGAATTCACACTTGGAGAATTTGGCGAAAAGTTGCTCTTTCTTTAGGAGTTCCAGAGTAAGACGAAGATGTTGCTCATGATCAGCTCGCGTCTTAGAGTAAATCAAGATGTCGTCAATAAAAACAATGACGAATTGATCCAAATAAGGCTTGCAAACCCTATTCATTAAGTCCATGAAAACAGCAGGAGCATTAGTCAAACCGAATGGCATGACTGTGAACTCGTAATGCCCATAACGAGTGAGGAAAGCAGTCTTGGGAATATCTTCTTCATGCACACGAAGTTGATGATACCCAGAACGCAGATCAATCTTCGAAAAATAAGAAGCGCCCTATAACTGATCAAAGAGGTCGTCTATGCGCGGTAGGGGATATCGATTCTTGATGGTAAGCTTGTTAAGCTCACGATAATCGATACACATCCTAAAAGATCCATCCTTCTTCTTGACAAAAAGAACGGGAGCACCCCAAGGTGAAAAGCTAGGACGTATAAAACCTTTGTCAGAGAGTTCCTGAAGCTGATTAGACAACTCTTGCATCTCAGACGGTGCAAGACGATATGGAGCTCTGGCATTGGGATTTGCACCAGGTACGAGATCAATGCGGAACTCGACTTGGCGTGCTGGAGGTAGACCAGGTAAATCTTCAGGGAATACTTCAGAATAATCCCGAACGACAGGAATATCTGAAATAGACTTACCCTTGCCTTTATCTGCTGTAACATGTGCTAAGAAGGCCACATAGTTCTTTTGGAGATACTTCCGTGCTTTAAAACAAGACATGAGTTTGAGACCACCGGCAGGCTTCTCAACACGAACCTGTAGGATCTCGCCTGTCGAAAGAGGCACACGAACAATCTTCTCAGAACAAACTATCTCTGCGCGATGCTTGGATAACCAATCCATACCTACAATGACGTCGAAGCTTCCAAGTTACATAGGCGTGAGGTCGATAGGAAAAAGATGATCGTTAAGGTTCAACTAGCAGTTGCGAAGAACAGAATCAAGAATAATGGGTTCACCACTAGCAACCTCTATTGTCAAAGGTTTACCTAGTTTTGTTCTAGACACGCGAAGCATTGGCTCAAAAGACAATGACACAAAACTCTTGTCGGCACCCGAATAAAAAAGAACAGATGCAGGCTGATTATTAATAAAGAACGTACCGTTAACCACTTCATTGTCTGCTTGTGCCTCTTGAGCATTCATGTTTAAAACTCGCCCTCGAGCCAGAGCCTGATTCTGATTTGGATTCTAATTCTGGTTAACCAGTCTTGGGCACCGGTTTCTGTAATGGGTCAGATCCCCACAGTTATAACAAGCACCTGGTGGGTAGTGTGGTCGTGCAGCTTGACCCTGTTGCTGAGCAGGAAGCTGAGCAACTTGTTGAGCCGGGTTCTGAACTGCCCGATTCTGAGCAAACCGACAAACATCGGCAAGATGACCTGACTTCCCACAGTTAGTACAGAAACGGCACTGATGTTGCGGCTTATGGTGATTGTTGCACCTATTGCACAAAGGTGCATTCCCTGAATAGGGCTTCTTCGCTGGAGGCTGTGCGGGTTGGTTGGGAGCTGCCTGGTTAGCTTGGGCAGTGACAGCATAGTTTTGGGAAGCCTTACGCTTCCTTGCCCTTTTTGATGAACCAGAATCCTTTCCATTCTTGTTTTGACCTTTCTTACTATCTTCCTTGTCAGACGACTGTTTCTTGCCCTTGTCACCCTTCCTGTGTAATTTATTCTTCCGAATGTGCGACTCAGTCAATGTCGCTGATAACTCGATCGCCTGACGGAGTGTGGCAGGGTTACTACCAGTAATGATGTCTTGCACTGAGTCTGGTAGGCCGTCGATGTACCTTTCGATAGCCTTGTCGAGTGGGGTAACCATTGTTGGGCAAAGCAGGCTCAACTCTTCAAACCTATCAGTATACGCCCTGTGCTCACCACTATCTTGCTTCAAATCATCAAACTCCTTCTCCAACGCTCGCTGTTCATGACGAGGACAGAACTCCCTCATCATAAGAGCCCTAAGTTCAGCCCAAGTTTGTGCTAGAGCAACTTCTGCACCACGGTCTCTCATAACCCCATTCCACCATGTGAGAGCCCTCTTCTGAAACACACTCGAAGAAAACTCGACCTTGCGATTGTCAGGATACTGCACATGGCGAAAAGTATTCTCAATGCTCTCGAACCATTGAAGAAGCCCAGTCGCTCCTTCAGAACCACTAAACTTGAGTGGTTTAGCCGAGTTAAAATCCTTGTATTTGCATGGAGCATTGTTGTTGTTGTTGGCTTGGTTCCATTGAGCAAAGAGATTTGGAAATTGAGCAGCCATCTGCTGCACAATGATTTCTGCCAGTTCGGCAGTCGCTATCTGGTTTTCGCGTCGAGGAGGCATTCTAAAAGAGGAAAACATGAAAGGGAACGAGTGAGATGTTTGGATGAAGAGAATGAGATGAAACAAAATCAACAGAAGCAAAGGTGGTGGTCATTCGTCCTCATTACCAAGCAAACAAACGACGCACAATGACTAATCAAAGTAAATGGATCAAAAATAATGTATCACGAAGACATGCTCGCCTATAAGTGAACACTCATCCCAAGAATTCCCAGGTAAGCACACCTGGTCTCGGGTCTGATGAGATATATACGAAGTGCTTGCCTAGACAGAAAACCCAGAATACAGGCATTCACTTTTCCAGTTTGCACGTGTTCACATTATTTAATACCCAAAACCTTGACGAGATTTTTGAAAATTCAAAGGCATAAAGCCAAAAATTTTAGTTAAATTGGAAGGGTTTAAAAACCTTACAAAAGAGGGTTCAAAACCATGTAATAAATTATCCAAAAACAGAAGATTGTTTTTCAAAAATCGTTTCGGAAAATTGGGTTCTTGTTTTGATAATCACCTAAGGATAGGTGATGTGCATGTTTTAAGATCTAAACACAAGATAACTTGTGTTAGGTTCCTAGAAATTTATAGTCTTGGTCAAAGCATTACTAATAACCTAATTCCCTATAACCATTGGCTCTGATACCAACTCTTCTGTCACACCCCGACCACGTATAACATACAAAACGTGGCGGAAACGTCGGGGAGTGTTGAGACAGAATTAATTGTTTCATAACCATGGCATCCAAAGTTGTATTTTATTTATCAACACAAGAGTTACATTGTCTTAAACCAAAAACAAGAGTACAAAACATAATTAAACTAAGTCTATCTTCGTTTTATGTCTCTAAGGCACAGGTCCGCCCTAGCGTCACGATCATCATCCTATGGAAAGGCTCCTGAAAACACATGTGAAAATAGGTACGTCAGCATAAAAATGCCTGTGAGATACATAGGTTTTGTAAAAATATGATTCATGACTTGTGTTTAAGAAAATGTTTAGTCATGAACCTTGTAATTTGCTTTGTTTTGTAAATCGTTTGAAAAACAATAAGTTCAGATGATATGTATAAATAAATGTAAGGTTAAATGAATAACCATGTAAAAATGAGTTTGTGTAAGATAAGTTGTTTATAAACAGTGTCTTGTAAAAAGTATGTTATTTGTATAAAATGCCATGTGTCATAAATTGAAATGATTTAAATAACGCTACGATATGTAATACCATACAAACACTTATATATAGGAAGTACCAGCGGCGTATCCACCATGCTTGTATCCTATTACATATGCCTCGTTACTTAAATCACTTACTCAAACCAAACCACCGATGTAAATTGTTTATGTATAATCAAATGTCAAAATGTTATTGTGTAAACCATATCAAATGTCTGTGTTCAATGTAAATCATGAATTGGGTATATCAATGTCAAAATGTTTATGTCTAATGTAAATCATGTAATGTGTATCCTAAAATGTCATGTATGGTATGTGAAATATATCAACTAAACCATATGTAAAATGCACAAAAACAAGGTATTGAAGTAAAACATGGTTTAAATCAAAGTTATGTTTTGTGTAACAATTGCATGCTATACTGATATAAACATCTATGCGGTATTGTGAAAATGCATACATCCAAGCCTTGAGACTGTGGCGATAAACCCTTAAACAAATTAAAGGTTTATCTAAGTTATGTATATCGAATTCGGTCATTCCTTCCAATCCAAACAAACCCAGGATTTCAGGAACGGGAGTTGTCAATTCCTATGGTACCACTACCTACTAACGAACGGCGTAGCTAATGTTAATGAATGTATTGTTCCATTGTAAACAACCCAAATGTCATACCAAAATGTAAACATGTGATGAAAGCAACTGTAATAAGTACGCACACAATGGGCATTCATAGCATGAAATGTAATGAAATCATGTACTATAATGTACTAACGAACATAGCAGGCATATGATATGAAAACATGGAAAGCATGAAAGTAACAAGTAGGCACATGTGTTTCACCCCAAAATGTTTGGAAAACAGTAAAATAGGGGTCTATGTACTCACTTGAGATTGCTCAGAAGTCCTAAGATAACCACCAAGCAATGCTAGAGATCACGGAATCAAACGGCACCTAATATAGGTAACTATGTTAATAACCGGACCTAAATCGGAAGATTTAGATAGAATGAGGGTTCGTAAACCAAACGAGTATGGAGACTCGTGTCATATGGTTTAACAAAGCCTACATACTAAATGAAACCTAACCTAAGTGCTTACGACCCATTACGACCCGTTTAGGAAGCTTATGCTACTTTAACGCGTCGTTCGCGTGAAACGCGTTCGGACCGCCTAACTAGTCCTATGAAAAGTAACATATGCCTTAACATGTCTAATATTGTTGTCAAATCAGTTTAGATGTCAAAAGTTATGTTACATATGTTTAAAAATGAATTTTGGCATCAAAGGGGTATTTTGGTAATTTACCTAAGGCATACAAACTACCTATCATACAACTACTTAAACGAAGCGACCATAAGGTATAACCTCGGAAGGTTATTTCCTATATGCTATGGTCACCTAATGTGTTTGGTCGGATCCTAATGATCGACCAAATGGGTCGGGTTCGAAGGTATAAGCGATTTATTAGATCGCTTACCCTTACGACCCTAGACAACGTGGTAATCAGTAGGCATAGTCACAAAGGACTATAACCATCGTGATTACAATCACGTTGCGAAGTTCAAACGAACTTCGCATTGACCATAAACTGGTCAATGCAGAAAGTCAAACAAAGTTTGACTTTCGGACTCGAAAAGCAATAAAAGAACGAAGGAATACTTACGAAGGGTCCCCGAATGCTAATCTAGATCAAAATAGCTCAGGTATGAAACAAAGGTTTCAACTTAGAGCACATTAGATCAAATTCTTGTGAGTTTGAAGCAAATGGGGGTGGGGTATTTATAGTTTTTCCCAAACCGTTAAGATCGTTTCTTGAATAACGTGATCATATCTCGTGCGTACACTTGTTGGAAAGTTGTGGTAACTAAAAATGGCCCCTAATGAGTTGAAAGGGCAAGTGTGTGGATGAGGTTTAATCAGCTGAAATCTGCTGACTAATTGATCTTATCTGATCTGGGAGCCTGACACGGGCCGCGTGAGGATGCACATAAAACTTACGCGGGCCGCATGGCCTTGTCTGATCAGAACCAACTTTCAGAATGACAGTTTTGGTCCCTGTTGTGTTTTAAGGCCATTCCCGACACTTCTAAGGCCCGTAAAGCCAACTTTAAGGCCCTAAAATGATGCATAAACAATGTGGACATGAAACATGCTCAAAAATATGCCGGGTGTTGGTTCGTTTGGTCGTACGAACACGATGTTCGCTTAATTACGACGGAATGCGCATAAGCGCGAAAAACGATCCAAATGACGCGAAGAATGGATTTTTCTTATGCCAAACACTAAAATAAAATATTTTAGTGCTTACATAAATTTTTGGATGTCCGGATGTATTCAGAACGTGAGTTATGCGCAAAAGTGCAAACTTGTGCACTTTTTGACACTTTTAGTCCCTGAATGACCCAACAGTTTATTTTAGCACACCGAACCCCTTAAAGCCTATTTCTAAGCTATGTAAAGGATATTTATGGTATGTTTAACTTATGGTCATGTTCCGGAATGTTCGTTACAGTTCAAATTGGCATACTTTCGCAGTTTGTCAAGTTTAGTCCCTGTAAGCGAATTAACTTGTTTTTGCCATACCAAAGCCTTTAAAACTTATTTCTAAGTTATGTAAATGTTATTTAAGGTATGTTAAGTATATGTTGCTGTTCCGGAGTATTTTTCGCATTGAACTGATTACGTTTGCCCACCAGTTTGCGTATAACTCTCCAGAAAGCGATATAAAGTTTGAAATTGAATAAAAGTCAAAGCATGAAAAATGTAAAACACAACCAAACAAACATTGGAATCAAATAACATTGTTTTATTGAAAATTGAACTGTTCACAATGATAACAAGCACATATGTTACAATTCAGGCAGCACCCTTTGAGGCTTTGTACGGTCGTAAATGTTGATCACCTCTATGTTGGGCGGAAGTTGGCGAAAGCCAAATTACTAGCCCGGAACTTGTAGTCGAGACTACGGAAAGGATTGCCCAGATTAGACAACGCATGGTGGCAGCTCGTGACCGTCAGAAAAGTTACGCTGATAAAAGTAGGAAACCGCTAGAATTCCAGGTTGGGGGATCGGGTTCTACTAAAAGTTTCACCCTGGAAGGGCGTGGTTCGTTTTGGTAAACGGGGCAAGCTAAATCCATGATATGTTGGACCATTCAAAATTACCGAGAAGATCGGTAAGGTCGCTTATAGATTGAATCTGCCTGAAGAGCTGAGTGCGGTGCACAACGTCTTTCACGTGTCTAATCTGAAGAAGTGTCTGTCAGATGAAACACTCATAATTCCTTTCAAGGAACTCACTTTTGATGATCAGCTACACTTTATTGAGGAACCGATTGAGATCACGGATCGAGAAATCAAGACCCTCAAACGTAGCCAGATACCTATTGTACGAGTCCGTTGGAACTCGCTCCGTGGCCCAGAGTTTACTTGGTAGCGGGAAGACCAGATGAAGCGCAAATATCCCCAGTTGTTCCCAGACGAAACTCCCAGCACTGAAGCTACATCAGAATTTCGGGACGAAATTCCAAACTAACGGGGGGATGATGTGACACCCCGTTGAAACATTCTCACTTATACTAGCTTGTCAGTGGCTGCACTTTAACTTTCGGAACGAAAGTTCTTAAAACTTGGGGATAATGTGACACTCTAGGTTTTCCCGAGCAACCTTTTTGTAATAGCATTATGCGTGCGTACGTTTTAAATGAAAGTTCGTGAATTATCTTGTTGAACTATGTGATCCTTGTATGTGTATGTTAGGTGTATATATGTACATGTGTATATAAGTGAGCCGAGACCCCAAGGACCCGACTCGAGACAACTCGGTCTCGAGTGACCCACAACAGTTGGGCCGCAACCCTTTAGCCCACTCAAAAACCCATTAGGGTGCACCGACTTGGGGCTAGTATATAACCCATGTTGATAGCCAACCTTGCCACTTTTGGCAACCATCATTTGCATCAATTTCCCCAAACATTCTCTCACTCTCTCTCACCCTCTCTAGCTTCCTCTCTCAAGAAACCATTAAACATCATCACACTCTACATTCTTGGGGCCAATTTGGAAGGAGAAGACTTGTAGCTCGATCATCATTCCATCTCGAACACACACTCACACCCAATCGATTTCGGTTAGTGTCTCCTTTTAGTTGTTTGCGATGAAAATGCATGATAAAATGTTGATTAAGTGATAATATGCATTGTGACTATTATTTAAGTATGATGAAAGTGTTTGTGTGAATTAATGGGTCCTTGTTTATTATAAATGCATGCAACATGACCTCCTTTGTGAAAAGTGTGAAACCTTGTAGGATAATATGTTGGTGAGATGTTTTGAATGATAAAAGAATGATAGTTTAGGATTGTCTATGACCATTCGATTTATGCTAGATGTTATGAAACAAATGCCTTGTTTATGATAGTTTACAAGATTTGTATTGATATCTTGATTATGTGTTATGATTCTCGAATGCATGATTAAGTGTAGGATGAACATGATTGATTGAATATGAAAACCCTAAGGAAGAACAGTTTGAATATTGATATGAATGTTTGAAAAATGCTTTGTTTGATCCATTTTGCTTAGGAATTAGACAAGGGAACATGTTTGTGCATTTTGATTGGATAGTACATAAAATCATGATATTGAAATTCTATTGGATAGTACATCAGAGGTTCTAGAAGGATCTCCTCATCAGGCAAATAAGTCGACACCTCCGGTTTCGACTCGAGACCATCTACGTGACAACTCGAGACCAAGCAGCAGACATCAAGGACTCTAGACCAGCAAGATCTCGACTCGAGATCTCCTGATCTCGACTCGAGACTGGACTCGAGACCTCCAAGGTTGCGACTCATATATGCACCACTCTAGACCTCCAGTTGGCAACCCGAGACCCTTCGGTTGCGACACGAGACCGCATGTTCTCGAGTTGAGACCACCTAGTCTCGACTGGGCTGTCCGACTCAGTTATTGGGCCGCCATATGTGACAACGTGTTTTGGGCTTGGAATCTGTGCTAACTGTTGCTATGTGCTGTTATGATCAACTGTTTAAGGATTAGAACGGGCCCAATAACTTAGTGGATAATTGTTATGCATGCTATGTGTTAGATACATGTAAGACATACGTGACTTGTTTGTACCCGAGCCTGACCCATACTGGTAACCATGTTAGGACGTGGTGACCAGCTTGCTTGACCAAGTAAACTAATCTGCCGAGCAACCCAAGGTGAGTTCACAACTTTTAAAGCATGCGTTCCCGGTGGTTGGGAAACGGAACTTAAACAACGCTATCTCTTTGTAAGGGATACAAACCTACTTTTCTCCCCTTATGCAGGACCCTTAGTTAATTACTATTTATATTGGATGCAACAAGCAATACTAAACGAAACTCTATCACTCAAGTCCCTACTACTTAATATTGATTAGCCGCCGGGGCCAAGCGAACGGTTTATTAGTTGATAGCGCTATTTAGGTCTCACCAGCCTCACACCGTGCCCGCGTATGGGATCGGGAGTGAACTAATAGACTCTGGCTAACCGTCAATGATGATAGAACATTGACAAACGGGGCACTCTACGGAAACGTACGGTCGCATAGTATTCGGTATTGTAAAACCAGTTTAGTAGCTTACTTAAGGGGTAGCTCCCCTTGGCATGGTATAAATGAGTAAACTAACTATTGAAACAAGTTTCTGGAATTTAAAACTGGACAAACTCGTGAACTCGCCAACATTGTGTTGATACCCTACTGCATGCTTTGCAGGTACCCAGTGACTCAGGAGTTTGCAGCTTGGGGGTGTGTAGTGGTCATCTTAACCCGTGTGTTGGGTTCTATAATAAACTTAAACTATTAACTTTGTTTGAACTGTGTTGCCTATGCTTCCGTTACTTACTTAAACTGTTATTTGAACTTAAAACTTTTGAACTTTAAATATCGTAAGTACTAACCTTTGTGGTTGGTAAACATTATTGCTATCATTAATTGAACGCTCAGTATAATTGGTGGCTGGTTCCTAGTCAGTCGCATGCCTCGCGGTAGTACTCCGCACGTGGTTTTGAGGGTGTGACATTGTCTGCAACAGACATCGCCATAGGACTCAAACACAATTTCGATCAACCCTTGTATAGACTAGCGATTCACCATAAAGCTCAGGAACACAGCCATTTACAAAATTCACGCAGGCACATAAACACAGAATTACATAAGCACATAAGCACGTATTCCACGTAAGCACAGTATCACATAGGCACATAGTCTAACCTAAGAACATATTTTGCATGTATTGACCTTCCTATGATTGATGTGTTCCTTCATTAACCAAAGGTGCAAAAGCGATCGAGAGTTGCGAGTGCGAATCATCGGGTTGCGATTGCGAATAGCACAAGAGATTTGTTGGTGTTTTGAGATAAATGTGCGGTGCGAGTCGTGTGTGTTGATCGAGGCGAACTGCGAAAAGCGAGCAAATCATCAAAAATCGAAACACGTAAACACATAAAATCACATAAAATCCACATAAAATCGATAAATCACAGAGTTACCGGCTGCGGATTCCAGAATCGAAACACATAAAATTGAA
The DNA here is from genome assembly GCA_030545235.1 of Helianthus tuberosus. Lineage (NCBI taxonomy): Eukaryota > Viridiplantae > Streptophyta > Magnoliopsida > Asterales > Asteraceae > Helianthus > Helianthus tuberosus. Next base: position 23,512,654 of record CM060420.1, on the reverse strand, counting down.
GAGAGATTGTCTGGGTGTAATAGACGTCGACTATCCAAAGTGATTCGACTATTCACAAGGACCTTAAGTGCACACCTTGGCCTTCTGGACTGTGCTCTCGCCTCAATCTGGGCGTTCGGCACGCATCCTTCCAGTTACAGTGTGTCTTCAATTCGTTGGAGTCCATCGAGACTTTGGTGAGAGTTTTGTAAAACCATAATGAGGAGCAGAACGAGTCATCAAGGTTCGGGTTTCACCCCTGACTTAACTACTACATCCCTGTTTGTACGGTATAAGATAGATAAGGGGATTTGCATCGAAGTATGGATGTCACTCCTGGTTCAACACAAATTCTCTTGTTTATAGTAAAAATAGCGAGTCAAACGAGCGATTTGGTCGAGAGTTTGTGGTTTTCACACCTAATCTTAACCAAATCATCCGTTTATGTGTGTGTCCAGCCTTAGGAAAGGCTAATCTTGCGCGGAATTGTAGTATGCGATGTTCGCGCAAGAGTGTAGTGTACATCGAGTTTGAGCGAGAAACAGCGAGTAAGCTCGTGCAGAACCCATATCGGGTATGCACAAGTCGGTCTGTAGGTACTTAGACTATAGACTAGGTCGTTTCTAAGACACCGACCCGGACTAGGTCGCACCTTGCCTAATTCCCTATAGTTATGGCTCTGATACCAATCTGTCACACCCCAACCGTTGACGGAAACATCGGGGCATGGCACTGATCGGAACAGATTGTCAAGAGAAATTCCATAACAACTAAATTATTGGATAGTTAATATTATGTCCCATACCATAACCCATCAAGTAACCAATTATTACAGACATAGATATCTCCAAACAAAACATGTTCCAACAACTCAGATTTAAATAAATAAATTGTTTGTTTGTTTCTAGACTCTCATTCCTACTTGATTCCACAAAGCAGGTAAAGTACGACATCCTAAGCACCTGTCACATACGTTAAAATAGAGGTCAATACACATAGTGTAAAGGTGAGCATACAAGTTTATTAGTAATAGTAGAGTTCGAAAGCGTTTACGCATAACCAGCATGTAACATGTATAATGCGAAGCTAGTAGGTTATCGACAATGAAATATGCATAGACTAGACGGCGAGTTGTAGAATGCGCAACACATATCACCACTGTGACACGTGAAGAGGTAACCTTAACAACCCCTGTCCACAACAGGTGCTGAGTCCAAACAAATAGTACTATCGTTGCTAAGGCGTCAGGCAACAATCTCTGTGTTAACAAAACATACAAGCATTCATCGAGTAACACATAACATGCAATAACGGTCAGCGTATAAATAGTGTTTGCGTTGTGTGATCGATTGTGATTTAGAATAAGTAACGTATGTAACACCCAAAAGTGCATAGAGCAAAAAAGGATCGAGTATACTCACAGCGATGGAAGTTAATGGATTGAAGGGAGCGCTAGGGTGATTAGCCTGAACAGTTAACGGTAGCATAAGCGAAGAACGGTGCGTAAAACGGTGCAAGTGAACCAAGTGTCGAATGGTAACCCAATCGGATGGCAATCCGATCGGATGGTCATTCGATCGGATGTCAATCCGTTCGGATGGTCATCCGATCGGACGGCCATTCGTTCGGATTGACATTCGTTTGGGAAGGATGTGTTTGTGTATGATGGCTTTGAAGTTTTCGTTGTAGCATTTTGAAATCAGAGAAGTATCTCTACCCTTCAGGTCGATCGATCGAACGGTTGTTCGATCGAATGGTGATCCGATTGGCGAGGCTTCTCTGTTGAGAACAAGTTCACAGCAGGACGGTCACTCGATCGAATAGCAATCCGATCGGATGGCATTCCGTTAAAGCTGGTGTTCTTTGAAAATTATGAAATTGATTAAGTATGGAACCAAGTGCAATCCGATCGGATGGCTATCCGATCGGACGACAATCCGTCCCAACGAATCTGATCGTCTTGACTTTATTATTTTGAAAGTTTTGTGGTTTGTTCGAGACGGTATGATCACGTGCTAAACAAAGGAACCTCGTTAAGTCCTAAGTCACCCGATCGAACAACTTTCACCCTAACCTGATCAGTTTACTGGTTCGTGACGGTTGTTCATGTTCAATCCGAAATCGGTTGTCTCTTTGATAGAAACCGGATCGCAGACTGATGCTTCACTAAGAAATGAGTAGAAGACCTGAATGAGCTCCGATCCTATCGGTTTTGAGTGTATCGAGTGTAAAAGAGTTGAAAGAAAGTTAGAAACCATCTTTCAATCCTTTTAATCATGAAAAAGTTTAGATCTAGTTAAAATAGTGTTGAATCATGTGGAAATCATGTAGATCTGAGTTGTTCTTGGTGGAATAATGCCCAAACTTGAAGTTCATAAGAACTCCATGATGACATCATCCTAAAACACCTCAAATCCGGTGATTTCACGGTTAAAAGTTGAGATTCAAAGGTGAAAAAGATGAAGAAGTGTGTGTAGATTATAGAAGTACAAGATTTGAGTTGAAAACTTACAAGAATCGTGAGAAATCGAGAGAAAGAAGGGCTTGAGCGTGCTGGTCGACTGAGGAGGAGCTGTCACTTAAGTGATGTGACAGGGGTATTTATAGGGTTTCCAAAAGAGGAAAGTGGGAGCAGGGAACAGATCGGATGGCACCTCGCTCGGATGGCCATCCGTTCGGATGGCCATTCGATCGAGTGGTTCTGGCGAGTTCCGTTCGATGTTTCGTTTTGCGTGTTGAGCGTTGCGATGCGATTCGAGTGAGCGATGCGATAGTATTACCCATTAGTCACACAAATAACCTAACTACTATATCTAACATACAATTACTATAAATAACTTGCGTTTGGCTTTTTCTATTTGATTGCGATGCGATAGAGTTGCGATTGCGATTGCGATTGAATACCTCAACATAAATATAACATGCACAAGTAATACATAATAGCACACACACGTAAAGCAATATCCAGAACACATAATTCTAGTTGCGAATGCGATAGCGGTGCGATTAGCGACAAGTCGATTAGCGATAAACATGCGATTAAACCTCGATTATTAATAGATACTCCACATAATACAACTAAAGCATATAAATAAAAGGATTCGATTACAAGTCAAGGAGCACAATCTACTAGTCAAGCAAGGAGTGACATATCGTAATTAGCAATCTTTTCTTCCTTTAACTTTGACTTTGACTTTCCAAAAAGCGGGTTGTTACATTACTGACGCAAGAAAAGCTGACTTTTGATTTAACGAAAATCGAACAATGCAACTCTCCCATCAAAGAAGGTAGCACATGCAATTTTTCACGATGTTGCAACAATGATACTGTAACATCGATATTGAAAGGTTGATGTGTGAAGGGAAGCTTCATTGAAACGACGATGTTGGAATAATGATACTGGAACGATAACATGTAAACAGAATCAACAAACATTCGAACAAAGAAGTATAATCGGAGATTAGCCGGCTGAATCACGAGAAATATGCATTTGAGAGAGAGAGAGATACGCTCGCAGATATGAGCGAGAGATATTTGAATGTGGAGCCAGATTCATATATCTTATTTATAGGATTAGAATATATGGTTTGAATTTTGAATTTTGAATGTGGAGCCACAATTTTGAATTTGGATAGAGGTTTATTGGGAACAGAGGTTTGATTATAAAATGTTGAGGGCAGAGGTTTAGACCGAATTTTAATTTTAAATGATTTTATATATTAGGCTTTATGATGTAAAAAATGACATAAGAAAAGCCTTGTTGGACAGCATCTATGGCTGACACATCAGCTTTTCTTATGTCACTTAGATTTCTCCTTTTATAGAAAGTATAGATAGATTATATATAAAACCTTTGTATATATTTGTAAATGGAAAAATATATGGATTTGATGAGATAATTTGTTTCTTTGTAAGATTCTTACAAAAGTGAACATTCATAGATTAGTGAATCTGATTTTAAGGTCAAATGCACAACAAAATTTGTGCGGTTAAAAATGACATTTTGAATTTAATAGCTCTTTAACAAACATTTCTTTGACATATTATAGGCTGGAGATGGCAATTTCCACATGTCACAACATAATAATTAAATATGGGTTGGTATATCTAACTCATTTAATAAATGTCTTATGTTTTGGTTGCCTCTCTTTACCCTCATTTAATTAAATGAGTTGTGTTCGGGCTATAACATGTTATGTTTTTCAAAACGGGTCAACCCATTTAGCCATTTAATACAACCTGTTTACAACCCACCAACCTGTATATAATTGGTTTATAACGAGTTAACGTTAACCCGCGCGTTACGGCGGGATGTTTATTATGAATGTGTTTAGTTTCACTATACATGCTTGTGAATTATAATATTATTAAAAAAAATAACCACTAACTTTAACATATAAAAATTAGAATATTTTCATTCAAACCTACCATATACTAACCACTTAAAAAAATTAATAGATTACAAATAATTACAAACCATTTTCTTAATTAAGCAGATTAAGTTCCAATGTTTATATATAGATCTATAAACTTTGACGAATAAAAATTTATAAATTTTCCTTTAATTGACAAAATTATAATAAGTACGTATCTTCAACGTTGACAACGGCTTGACACATCGAGTTGCTAATCTTATCAATATTAATAACATCTAACACTTCACACAAATTTTTTATTTTCAATGTGGTGTAATTGTATTTTTTAAAGAGGTCTATATTTATAAAAAGAGTAAATTGCCTAGAAATTATTTAGTTTAAATATGTGGAATCATTTGATTCTATTAATTAAATACTTACCAATCCTTTAATTTAACTGTTTAGAATCAATTATTTTACATTGATCAAATTGGATTACGTAGCTTTCTATTGTTACTTTCAATTTAACATGATTCCATTCCATATAACAGCCTAACATCGAACTTTGGCAAACCAGAATACGAAGAAAAACAAAAGAAATTGAATTTAGTTATGGGTTATGTCCAATTGTCCATTCACTTCAAATTAAGTAGGGTTAATTTTTTTTGGGGGAACGTCCATTCAACAAAAAGTAGAGTTAAAAACATTTTCTCCTTCAACATTCCCCGTGCAACATTCCGGTTACAAACACTCTGCCATCGTTTGGCCTTCACATCACCATGAGTACCACCACTCCTGCACCCCCTTTCTCTTCTCCGACCCATAACCGCCGGCACTCGACGATGATGACTCCGGCGGCCTTTGTTCACTCCAAACATCACATCCCCTCGTCTCCCTTCTCTCCAACAAACGAATCTGAGGAGCCCCACCCGTTCAGATTGACCGCATAAATCGTAGATGATGGCCTCCTCTTCCTTTCTCTTTCTCTAAATATTTGAGTTCAGAACAGACGCTGCCATGGCTTTGGTAGCGACAGTAAAACTGGCTTAGGTTTTGTGGTTGTGATGGTGGTACCATGTGCGCTGTTTGCCTGTACCACCATCATTCTGGGAAAAAAAGAATAAGCAACGGCCATATATGAATTTGGTGATGTGAAGACATGAAATCGGGGGAAGAAGGCAAGTGTCTGGAGGCATGAAAATGCATGTACACAAAACAATTATGGTTGTAAATCACCATATAACAGATTATTGTGAGAGGGGACTTGGGTTACAGTTAATGCGCATTGTTTAAATCAGAAAAATCGACGCACATTCTCCAAGATTTGTCCTTCTTTGTTACCATTACCGGATTGGAGACCCATGTTTGATACCGCACTTCCCTGATAATTCCGGCGCTAAGCAGCTTTCGTACATCCTCGGAGATAGCTTTGTTACGGGCTGGAGCCATGTTTCTTTTTCTTTGAGCTACTGGCTTTACTGAATGGGACACTTTCAATCTATGTTCGGCTAAACATCGAGGAACTCCGACCATGTCGGAGGTTTGCCACGCAAATACATCAAATGAGCCAGACAGAAGTTTCCACAACCGTTTTTTGGTACGTTCGGGGAGCTGGGCTCCAACGGCAATTTTTTGCTCCGGAAACTGCGGATGTATAGCCCATTCCTCCGTATGGAGGGCCGGAGGTTGTATATTACCCTCGCTTTTTCGTATTTCAGCTACGCACATTGTTGATTCGGAGAGCAGAGTTGCCACTTCTGCTTCGGTGGGAAATTTTAACGACGCATGGATGGTAGAACTGATAATACCAAAAGCGCACACCCCTGGTCTCCCTAGTATGACATTGTGAACGGATATTGCCCCCACCACTAGGTATGTCAAGTTGACAGTTCTGACCAGGCTTCCGGCCCCCAATGTTGTTGGTAGGGTGATTTGCCCAATAGGCTGTACCACCTCTCCGGAGAAGCTTACCAACGACATAGAGACTTGTATTAGTTTTGCTTTGGTCTGCGGAGCTAGCTGTTGAAAACACTGTTGGTACATGATCTCAGTGGCACTTCCGCTGTCAACATAAACTCTCCGGACCTTGTGGCCTGCTATTATCGCAGACACTATGATTGGTCAATCTTTGATTTCTCCGGGAGTGATAGGAGGGAAAGCGATTGGTTGCTGCATCCAAGCGGCCATATGGTGACTGGACCGCTTGATGCCCTGGTTACCTACTTTCCTGATCATGCAAATTGCTGGTTGATTGTTTGGATTATCCGCCGAATTCCCTGAAGACTTTCCTTCCTTTACTTCTTTTACTAGGTGCGACAGCTTACCAGACCGCACTGCTTTTTCTATTTCTTGCTTTAGGGACCAGCAATCGTCTGTATTATGGCCTCGCGCATGATGGTAATCACAATATTTTTTGGAGTTCTTGTCTCCTAGATTTCGGAGATTTGGTGGGACGGGGAAGCTTGCACCTTCGGCGCTGAGGATTTCACTGGGAGTTTCGGAAAGATCCGATAAATTGTAAAATCTTGACCCGGAGCTTCTTCCTCATTGAGATCTATCGTTCCTGTTGTAAGGGTGTGTTCGTCCCCTACTTCCGGATGGAGTTTTATCAAATACAGAGCCACCGTTTTTCTTCCAGGAGGACATCTTATGATCTGACTCCGGTGCTGGATTACATGCGTTTTTTCCTCGAGCGAAAGCTCTGGCTCATTCCATGAGTACTTCCATCGTCTTCGGAAGATTTTCGTGTAGCTTTTCGACCAGCTGGTTGTTCCGGACACCATGACAGAATCCGGAGATCCTTAACTAGTCAACTACCCCACTGATCTGCATACTTTCCCGGTTGAACCGGTCGATGAAACTATCCAAAGATTCCCCATCCTTTCTCTGGATGTTGTGAACTTCGGTGATTTCTTTGGAGTACTGCCGTTGTTGGCTAAAGTTCTGGAGGAATAATCTTCGGAATTCCTCAAAGTCGTTGATCTCTCCTTCGTTCAGCGCATCAAACCACACCCGGGCAACCTCAGTTAGTGTTTGTGCGAACATGAAGCACCACGCCGGCATCGGCCATTGTTCTACTCGTGCAGCTCCATCGAAGTCAAACATATGGTCCTCTGGATCAATCGTACCATCATACTTATTTACTGTAGTTGGCATTTTGAGCTTCGGTGGGAGCTTGGCGTGTGTGATGCGGGCACTGAATTTGGACTTGGCAGTCATGGAAACCGGATGATATGGCTTTGTGAGTTCCGGATCATTAATTACTTCCATTTGTGTTTCATTTCATATTGCCATTGCTGGAGATGGTCCAGAGGAACCCTGCACATATCCATTATAAGTTTCTGAGGTAACAACTGTGGAGAAAGTAGGAGAGGTGAATATCGTAGGACCCATAGTCCTTACCGGAGTTTCATCATGAAAGAGCCTGGTTCGTAAACCGAGGATCTGTTCATCTCTAGCATGTTGTGCTTTCAATCTTCGTAGAAGACTTGCATTTTTGGAGAGAAATTCCACATCAAACTCTGATGTTTGCGAAGTAGGAAGTAGAATAAATGGCAAGGTTATTCCTGGTCCCGAGCTTAAAGGAGCTGAGATTGTGGAAACAGTGCTTGCTGGTGCTGTAGTTTGCGTACTAACAGCTATGGATCCCAGATTCGAAGAACCTGAGGCCGCCATTTGTCAGTTCGTTGCTCAAGAAATTCACCAAAGTGAAGGACTGTGAGCTATGAGATCGGATGGTGCCAATTGAAGAACCAAAGAATCGAGTTAAGGCCGAAGCCTGTTATCGAGGGTTTAGGTCTTATAGGAGAGCTTGGAGAACAGTTCTGCAAAACAGAAAACCGTTAGGCTCGCCGCAGAGATGGGAGGGCCCCTCTGCGACCACCCTCCGGCGTGAGGATAAGTATTGGTAGAGAGAGAAAATAGAGAGAGAACGTAGGGACGAAGGTTTAGAAAATCGTACTTGGCCTTGAACTTGATGGGGTATTTATAATGGTCAACTGAGATTACGTCATTCGTCCAGACGCACTTGAATGGAGGTTCGTCCTCGGAGTTATGGGGGAACGGACGTGTTTGGGATATCCGTTCGGGTGAGTCCGGTTCGTCCCAAGGGATCATGTCCGGCCTCGGATATATATCTTCAAGTCCCCCAGTTTGTTAAGTTTCGTATGGGACTTAGCAAAAAGTTTATTCAAGTTGTTTCATTTGAATGACGTGTCATCGCTGGAGTGGGCCGAGTTAATGACGTAGCGTGATCTGAATGGTGTAGACATGGCGTGGGTGACTGAAGTTACTTGACTGTTAGTCACCTACGTGTGACGGTTACGAAACCCTACGCTGGGAATCGTGAGGGTCAGTTGAAGTGATGGCCTGACTTGACCACCCCGTAACCGACCTAATCTTCCTATAAAAACGACTTTTACCATTTTGTTTTTACCCCTTTTTTTTCCTCTCACTTTCTTCTTCTGCTCTGTTATCCTCTTAACTGTAACCTCTTCTTCTTCAAGGTAAGTTGCGTTCTTTTTACATTATGGCACCTGGTAAGGATAATATGTCAGCGAGCGTGAGTGTCCTTACTCAACGTCAGTTGAATAAGTTCATCCGTGAGTATAACATTCCATTAGATTTGAATCCGGTTCTTCCTTCAAAGGACGAAACCATTCGTCCCTTCCGTCAAGGGAAGTTCCCTCTTTATACCCGCGTTTGTAATTTTGCAAACTATAGGGTTCCATTTTCAAAATTTTTGATGAGAGTACTCCAGTTTTTTCGAGTTCATATTAGCCAAGTGAACCCGTTCGGCCTGAGTCGTGTGAGTCACTTTGAAATATCCTGTAGGGCCCAAAACCGTAGACCGGACCTAAATGTCTTCCGGTACTTCTATGAATTTATCACGGCCGGAGACTGGTATACATTTGCCCACCGGAAGGGCATACCTCCTCCCTCCTCCGATGAACGGTCCAGCCTAAAGAATTGGAAGGATAACTTTTTCTGGCTGGACGATCGTTGCCTTCCGGAGGATATGAGGTGGTGGCTCAAGGATCAGACAATGTCCTTTGATTTGGGCGAAGACTTCGTCTTCGACCACGAGCTGGCCCGTGCCCTGATTGAGCATAAGTCCCCGATCCATCCCCTTCATGAGCATTTTCTTTTACTAGGTCGAGTCTGTTTTCGATGGAGTCAAGGGGATAGGGATTGGCCGGTTATTCGCCGAAAGCGTGATCGTAAGTTCCGGCCCTTTGCCTCCCCTTCGGCCCCTTTTCTTTTGTTATTTTACTAACTTATTCTTTTGGGAAAATGCAGGAGCTATAATGTCTCTGAGGGATGCTCTGAAGGTGCCGAGTTTTGACGTTTTGGATTTTGAATTGGAGGAACAGGGTGAGGATGATGTTCCCCTGATGAAGCAAGTAGCCCCTTCGGCCCAGGAGATTCGTCCGCTAGTTGCCCAGGACGCAGCTGAACCGTCTACTGCTGAAAGAGCTTCCTCCGTTCCTACTCCTACGAAAGAGGCGGCAGGTTCCTCCGGATCTCAAGCTGGCCAGAGATCTATTTTGGACGATGTGGATGATGATCCAGAGATGCGTAAGTTAGATGAAGCCCTGCAATACCGACCTTCTTCTGTCTCTTTGAAGAGTAAAGGTGTTGTACCTGATCCCGAACCGAAGCCTCTTGTTCGCAAGAGAAAAAAATGAAACTTTGCAGATCCGTTCCTCCGACCCTCTTCCTATGCCAAGATCGAAGAAAAATAAGAAAGGATCTTCTTATTCCGAAGGTGATGTGATGGACGAACTTGACGAGCACCTTACTGGAGGTAAGTTCTCCAGGGAGGAAGCCGCAAGGGCTCGATCTGGCCCAACCCCTATTTTTTCTGGTGGCTTTCTTCCTACAAGTGAGATGGAGAGTATGGAGACAGAGATCCCAGAAACTACGGGCAAAGAGAAGGAGAAAATTCAAGGTGAGCCGAAGACAGTGACTTTCTCAGGTACGATTTTGGACTCTTCTTTGGGTCCGGACCGTTTGATTGATGACGAGGAGGATCAAGTGTCTTCTTTTCCCTCGTCATGGTTCGGACCTGAGTTGATGTCCTTTTTCGAATATGCAGATGCATTTTCAGATGATATGGAGATTGATCCGGCAACAGCTGAAGAGAAATTTGTTCCGGATTGGGATATCCGGAATAAGGATTCTGTGATGGATGAGTTAGTTGCTCGCACTCTTCTTTTTAATATTAGCACTCTGATAGACCATGCCCGAAGCCAAAAGATGAAAAACCCGGACCTGAGTGTTGCAGTTTTAACTAATCAAGCCCAGTCAAATATTTTTGTGACGGAGCTCTATCGGAGGTGGGTGGAAGCGGAATCTGTGAGAGAGAATTTAGAGAAGGAAACCCGTTCTTTAAAACGTAAGATTAGAGGAACTCCGGATATGGAGAAGAAGATTGCGCAGCTTACTCAAGACCTTCAGGTTCAACAAGAAAAAGTTAAGGCATTGATTACTCAGAACCAGTCATCACAAGCGGTTGTGGCATCTGCGGCGGAGGACCGTGATAGGATTTCTGCGGAATTAAAAAAGTTTTCCGAATTGATGAAAAAGAAGGGCGAAGAGCACAAGACAGTTTTGGCGAAGATGGAGGAGTCTTTTAACAATGCTCGTCTTGCTTACGAGAATATGATGGCTGGTACGTACTTTGCTTATCTTAAACGCTTTTTTTTTTTATTTTCCTGTTTCTTTCTAACACTTTGGTCAGAGCGGGATGTGCTCAAATCAGGAGAGGCGGATTTGAAGGCCCAGATTGAGGAGATGAAGGGGCACAAAAAAGAGATTGAAGCGGAGAATGCTTCCTTGAAAGCTAGAGTGGAGGATCTTCAGGCAACTAAAGCTTGGATGCTTTCGGAGGGGGCTAAGCTTCTTGCCAAAAATATTCATAAGGGCCCGGAGATGACTGCTGCCGTAGTCGCTGTTAACAATGCTATGAGCTCCGTTGGTGTCAACTCCGGCCTTCACAACGGCTATCTTCATGCCTTAAAGAAAAAGACTCCCTATGCGGATGTTCCGATGCTGAACCGTAATGCCGCCGAATGAGCTAGAGGCGGCAGTTGCTTGCTTTGACTCCCTTACATTTCCAGTGGTGGAGGACCTCCCAAAGCTTATCAACGAACCACTTTCTGAGATTAAGAAGGCTTTATTCTTTGCAAGTGGTGGATCTCTGAAAGAATGAGGTGGACATGCCCGGTTTCTTGGGGTATGCACCTTGGCAAGTTTATTGGTTTTTAACTATCTTTTTTAGGAGGTGGACATATCCGGTGGTTTGGGATATGCACCTTGTTTTTTTATTCAGGATGAATGTAATGATGTTCTTACTGCATTTGTGTTTATAACAATTATCCTATGTAAATGATTTTGTGATTTCCGGTTATACAAGTCCGGTCAATTTTGATGCAATCACTTTACTGCGCATGCGTCCATGCTTTTTGCGTTTACATTTTTTCTGCTTTTTAGAACGTTCTTTTTAAGGTACGGATCCGATTAGTTTTGCTTTTTTAGGATAATTGTAAAGTGAAGGGAAGGGTATGAACGAAACCAGTTCATTTTTCCCTTTTAGGGTTAGCATCCCTGGTTCGGGCGAAGATATTTTTGTGTTGCAACTTTGTTTATGATAGAAAAATTTTATCATTCTATTTTAACTATCCGGAGTTGTATTTCTCCGTTTAGCACATGGTAAAAACATTTTAAATAATCCGCGGGTAAAACCCTCCGCGGTTCTTGGAATTATGAAATTGTTCGGTGCGGGCAAAAAACATCCGCATTACAAGGAAAGCGAAAGGTGACGGAGGCCGTAGCTTCCGTTTTACAATTTTATTTTTAAAACAGGAAAAAATTCTTCAAAGAAAACTCTTCTTGAGGTGCGCTCCGTTCCAAGTACGAGGGACGATGGTTCCGTCCATCTTTTTGAGCGTGTAAGCACCGTCTTTTCCTGCAGTGTTAATTTGATAAGGATCCACCCACTACGGAGCCATTTTTCCGGTGCCCTCAGCCAAGCTTGCTTCGTTGCTTCGCATAACGTAATATCCAGCCTTGAACCGAACCTCCTTTACCTTTGAGTTGTAATGTTTTTCCAACTCTTTTTTATATTTTGCTTCTCTGATGGCTGGAAGTTCTCTCCTTTCTTCGGCTAAATCAAGGTTCAGGCGGAGTTCTTATTTGTTCTCTTCCTGGATTTGTTGCATACGAGGGGTGGGTATCCCTACCTCGGCGGGAATGAGTGCTTCCGTACCATACGTTAAACTGAAGGGAGTTTCCTTAGTGCCTGTTTTTGGCATCGTCCGGTGAGCCCACAGGACGTGCGGAAGTTCATCTGCCCAAGAAACTCCTTCTTTCCCCAGCCGCTTTTTTGTACCTTCCACAATACTGCGGTTGGCTCTTTCTACCTGCCCATTGGCCTGGGGATGGGCTACCGAAGCAAAATTTTGCTCAATGTGCATTCTTTCGCACCAAGTCTTGAATGGTTTTTCTGCAAACTGCTTCCCATTGTCACTGACTATACAGAGCGGCATTCCGTATCTACGGACTATATTTTCCCAAACAAACCTCAGCACTTGATCTCCGGTGATAGTCCGGAGGGGTTTGGCTTTTATCCATTTCGTAAAGTAATCGATGGCCACTAGTAGGAACCTTACTCCTTCGGTGGAAACAGGGAAAGGACCGACGATGTCAATCCCCCATTTCTGAAACGGCCATGCCGAAGTTACAGGGACGAGGTTGTTTTTGGCTCGGTGGCTGATGGGAGCGTGCCGCTGGCAGTCTTCACATGCTTGTAATTCATTAACAGCGCTTTGATGCAAGCCTGGCCAGAAATAGCCGGCATTCATAGCCTTGGCTACAACCATCCTTGGTCCGGAGTGAATGCCGCATATCCTCCAGTGAATTTCTCTTATGACATAACTGGCTTCCTCCGGAGTTAGGCATTTTAGGAGCAGACCTAGGAAGGTCTTTCGGTAGAGTTGCCCATTATGAACCTGATACTGCAGTGCTTTCACCTTTAGCTTCTGGGCCTGAGCTTTTTCTTCCGGTAGTGTGCCATCGTTCAGATATTCTAAGATCGGAGTCATCCATGATCTTTCCTGCACGGAGACTGACATTACGGACTCCTTCTGATGGATGGCCGGAACTTGCAAAGTTTCAACTAGGACTTCCTTGGACAAGTGACAGAAGGCTACGGACGCAAGTTTGCTCAGAGCATTCGCCTTTTTGTTCTTGCTTCGCGGTATGTGAACTATCTTGCAAGAATCAAACGAGGAGATCAAACTGTTAACTTGGCTTAGATACTGGACCATGTTTTCCTCTCGTGCCTCATACTCTTCGCTAACCTGATTGGCGACTAGTAGTGAATCAACGTGAGCTAGTACGGAGGTCGCACCAGCCTTAGCCGCGGTTTGGAGTCCTGCGAGAAGAGCCTCATATTCTGCTTCATTGTTTGAAGTTTTAAATTCAAATCGTAGAGCATAAGTATATTATATCCCTTCCGGATCTATTAGAATCAAACCGACTCCCGACCCTTCTTTGCTAGAGGCTCCGTCTGTATATAAGTTCCATACCCTTGGGAGGGCGGACTTTTCTTTAGTGCTTTCTCCGGTTGGTACCTCCGTGAGGAAATCTGCCACAGCCTGGCCTTTTACCGGACCTCTGGTTCGGTATGTAATATCGAAGGCACTGAGTTCGATTGCCCACTTGGTGAGGCATCTGGAAACCTCCGGCTTTCTGAGAATTTGCTGGATCTGAAGGTCGGTTTGTACTTCTATATTGAAAGCCTGGAAATACCTTCGGAGACGTCTGGAAGCATGAACCAATGCAAGTGCCAGCTTTTCTATCATCGGATACCGAGTTTCATAATCCTTCAAGATGCGGCTTACATAGTAAACCGGTATTTGTGCTTGATTTCGATGCACCACAAGTACTGCGCTTATAGCGAAATGCAAGGCGGAGAGATAAACGGTGACGGTTTCTCCGGTGATTGGAGCGGTCAAAGTGGGTAAAGACCCAAGACAAACTTTCAGTTCTTGAAATGCTGAATCCGCCTCCGTCGTCCATTCTATCTGGCCCTTTCCAATTCGTTTTTTCAGTACGTTCATGAAAGGAATAGTTCGGTCGGCCGCTTTTGAGATGAAACGATGGAGAGCTACCAACTTACCGTTCAGATATTGGATTTCCTTGACCGTTTTAGGAGGCTGCATGGAGACCACTGCTTTGATTTTATCCGGATGTGCCTGGATTCCGGATTGAGTTATCCATACTCCAAGAAACTTCCCTTCTTCTAAACCGAATGAGCATTTTTTTGGATTGAGCTTGAGATTGATACTTTGAAGCCTGGTGAAGGTTTCGAGTATGCCATCGATCATGTTATCTTCGGCTTGACTTTTTATGACCAAGTCATCCACATAAATCTCTAAATTTCTTCCGATCTGGTCTTTGAATGCTTTATCCATCAATCTCTGGTATGTGGCTCCGGCGTTTTTTAACCCAAACGGCATTTTGGTATAACAGAAGAGACCTTCATTTGTTACGAACGCGGTCTTGTCTTCGTCTTCCAAAGCCATCTGAATTTGGTGGTAACCTTTATATTCGTCCAAGAAGCATTTTAGATAAAAGCTGGACAAAGAATCAATCTTTAAATCTATCTCCGGCAACGGGTAGCAGTCTTTCAGACATGCATTGTTTAAATCAGAAAAATCGACGCACATTTTCCAAGATTTTTCCTTCTTTGTTTCCATTACCGGATTGGAGACCCATGTTTGATACCGCACTTCCCTGATAATTCCGGCGCTAAGCAGCTTTCGTACATCCTCGGAGATAGCTTTGTTACGGGCTGGAGCCATGTTTCTTTTTCTTTGAGCTACTGGCTTTACTGAATGCGACACTTTCAATCTATGTTCGGCTAAACATCGAGGAACTCCGACCATGTCGGAGGTTTGCCACGCAAATACATCAAGTGAGCCAGACAGAAGTTTCCACAACCGTTTTTTGGTACGTTCGGGGAGCTGGGCTCCAACGACAATTTTTTGCTCCGGAAACTGCGGATGTATAGCCCATTCCTCCGTATGGAGGGCCGGAGGTTGTATATTACCCTCGCTTTGTCGTATTTCAGCTACGCACATTGTTGATTCGGAGAACAGAGTTGCCACTCCTGCTTCGGTGGGAAATTTTAACGACGCATGGATGGTAGAACTGATAATACCAAAAGCGCACATCCCTGGTCTCCCTAGTATGACATTGTGAACGGATCTTGCCCCCACCACTAGGTATGTCAAGTTGACAGTTCTGACCAAGCTTTCGGCCCCCAATGTTGTTGGTAGGGTGATTTGCCCAATAGGCTGTACCACCTCTCCGGAGAAGCTTACCAACGGCATAGAGACTTGTATTAGTTTTGCTTTGGTCTGCGGAGCTAGCTGTTGAAAACACTGTTGGTACATGATCTCAATGGCACTTCCGCTGTCAACATAAACTCTCCGGACCTTGTGGCCTGCTATTATCGCAGACACTATGATTGGTCCATCTGTG
The DNA here is from genome assembly GCA_030545235.1 of Helianthus tuberosus. Taxonomy (NCBI): domain Eukaryota; kingdom Viridiplantae; phylum Streptophyta; class Magnoliopsida; order Asterales; family Asteraceae; genus Helianthus; species Helianthus tuberosus. The sequence continues at coordinate 23,496,770 of CM060420.1, read as the reverse complement.
ATTTCTCCGGGAGTGATGGGAGGGAAAGCGATTGGTTGCTGCATCCAAGCGGCCATATAGTGACTGGACCGCTTGATGCCCTGGTTACCTACTTTCCTGATCATGCAAATTGTTGGTTGATTGTTCGGATTATCCGCCGAATTCCCTGAAGACTTTCCTTCCTTTACTTCTTTTACTAGGTGCGACAGCTTACCAGACCGCACTGCTTTTTCTATTTCTTGCTTTAGGGACCAGCAATCGTCTGTATTATGGCCTTGCGCATGATGGTAATCACAATATTTTTTGGAGTTCTTGTCTCCTGGATTTCGGAGCTTTGGTGGGACGAGAAACTTGCACCTTCGGCGCAGAGGATTTCACTGGGAGTTTCGGAAAGATCCGATAAATTGTAAAATCTTGACCCGGAGCTTCTTCCTCGTTGAGATCTATCGTTCCTGTTGTAAGGGTGTGTTCGTCCCCTACTTCCGGATGGAGTTTTATCGAATACAGACCCACCGTTTTTCTTCCAGGAGGACATCTTATGATCTAACTCCGGTGCTGGATTACATGTGTTTTTTCCTCGAGCGAAAGCTCTGGCTCGTTCCATGAGTACTTCCATCATCTTCGGAAGATTTTCGTGTAGCTTTTCGACCAGCTGGTTGTTCCGGACACCATGACAGAATCCGGAGATCCTTAACTGGTCAACTACCCCACTGATCTGCATACTTTCCCGGTTGAACCGGTCGATGAAACTATCCAAAGATTCCCCATCCTTTCTCCGGATGTTGTGAACTTCGGTGATTTCTTTGGAGTAGTGTCGTTGTTGGCTAAAGTTCTGGAGGAATAATCTTCGGAATTCCTCGAAGTCGTTGATCTCTCCTTCGTTCAGCGCATCAAACCACACCCGGGCAGCCCCGGTTAGTGTTTGTGCGAACATGAAGCACCACGCCGACATCGGCCATTGTTCTACTCGTGCAGCTCCGTCGAAGTCAAACATATGGTCATCTGGATCAGTCGTACCATCATACTTCTTTACTGTAGTTGGCATTTTGAGCTTCGGAGGGAGCTTGGCGTGTGTGATGCGGGCACTGAATTTGGACTTGGCAGTCATGGAAACCGGATGATATGGCTTTGTGAGTTCCGGATCATTAATTACTTCCATTTGTGTTTCATTTCGTATTGCCATTGCTAGAGATGGTCCGGATGAACCCTGCACATATCCATTATAAGTTTCCGAGGTAACAACTGTGGAGAAAGTAGGAGAGGTGAATATCGTAGGACCCATAGTCCTTACCGGAGTTTCATCATGAAAGAGCCTGGTTCGTAAACCGAGGATCTGTTCATCTCTAGCCTGTTGTGCTTTCAATCTTCGTAGAAGACTTGCATTTTTGGAGAGAAATTCCACATCAAACTCTGATGTTTGCGAAGTAGGAAGTAGAATAAATGGCAAGGTTGTTCCTGGTCCCGAGCTTAAAGGAGCTGAGATTGCGGAAACAGTGCTTGCTGGTGCTGTAGTTTGCGTACTAACAGCTATGGATCCCATATTCGCAGAACCTGAGGCCGCCATTTGTCAGTTCGTTGCTCAAGAAATTCACCAAAGTGAAGGACTGTGAGCTATGAGATCGGATGGCGCCAATTGAAGAACCAAAGAATCGAGTTATGGCCGAAGCCTGTTATCGAGGGTTTGGGTCTTATAGGAGAGCTTGGAGAACAGTCCTGCAAAACAGAAAACCGTTAGGCTCGCCGCAGAGATGGGAGGGCCCCTCTGCGACCACCCTCCGGCGTGAGGATAAGTATTGGTAGAGAGAGAAAATAGAGAGAGAACGTAGGGACGAAGGTTTAGAAAATCGTACTTGGCCTTGTACTTGATGGGGTATTTATAATGGTCATCTGAGATTACGTCATTCTTCCAAACGCACTAGAATGGAGGTTCGTCCTCGGAGTTATGGGGGAACGGACGTATCTGGGATATCCATTCGGGTGAGTTCGGTTCGTCCCAAGGGATCATGTCCGGCCTCGGATATGTATCTTCAACCATATAACAGATTATTGTGAGAGGGGACTTGGGTTGCAGTTAATGTCGATTGTGAGAGGGGACTTGAGTTGTTAATGTTGGAAAAAAATGATTTGTGGGTATTTATAGGTGTGATGATTGAGGGCAGTTATGAGCGGGAAGACACGACGGTGGAAATTTTCAGAAAGGGTTTCACGAAAAGGCACCAAAACAATTGTGGACCAAGACAAACTTGCCACGTGCCTAATAACATTCACCAAATGACAAAGTTGTTTTATTAAATCAAACGGTTATTATGTAAACGTTGTGTTTTGTGGAGACACGTCGATTCCTTTACTCAACGGTGGCCATAGTTACTTTTTGTATAATTAATTCGATTACAATTTGCTTGCAGTCAGTCACTCGTTTAGATAAATAGGTTATATGTGTTGTGTTCGGGTTAGGGGTGTTCATCGAATCGAATAACGAATTTTCGAATTATTCGAATCGAATTGTTCGAATAATTTTTATTTTTCCTTGAATTCGTATTCGATTCGAATTCGATTAAAACCTATCGAATTCGAATCGAATTCGTATTCGAATAAAAAAACCAATTCGTATTCGATTAAAGTTTCGAATTCGAATAAATTCGATTTAATTCAAATTCTTTAAAACATGTAAAAAAACTATCAAAATGAAACATAAATTTTAAAGCAGCCATAAAGCACGATATCACATTAAAAAGTTTCAAATAAAGTACCACAAGTCTAAAATTCAAAACGAGAAGTCGGGAATAATCACTCCACATTAGAAGTTAATATTTTTATGGTTAGAAATCTATTGATAGATACTTAGGTTTTACTTATGGGTCATGTAGTGGGTTTGGTAATGGGTAATTTTAATACTTAGAAAAAATTTTGAAAATAATTTATAGTATATCTTAATAAAAGTTATATATGTATTATATATAAAAATAATAAATAAAAATGTATAATTTTTATTCGAATTTCGAATCGAATCGAATTTGAAATTATAAATTCGTATTCGATTCGTATTCGATTTACTTGACTCGAATTGAATCGAATTCGAATTCGAATTCTTATAATCGAAACGAATTCTTGATAATTGAATCGAATTTAAACGAATTTCGAATTTTTCGAATTCGAAACGAATCCTGAACACCCCTAGTTCGGGTTACACAATTTTAAGTGTGTCCGAGCCATGGTTGATGTTATCACTTTACAAACAAGTAACCAGACAGTTGGATTTTTTTGTGGGTAAAAGGAAGTTTAAACTTAGAAAGGTGATTTGCATTAAGAAATTGTGGATGCAAACAATTCATTCACTTACAAAAGATTTTTGGTATTTAACAAAGAACCATGAGATGAAGTTTATTTATTTATTTATCTTGCAGTCCAAACTGTGTGTGACATTCTCACAGGGATACAGAAAATGATAGCATACAACAACAATTATTATTCACTTATCAAATACACCTTCTGGCCATCTATGATCATATCAACATCAAGAATTTTACCTGCATCTTCGGTCACTACACAACAAGTGGGATGAACGGTTAACTCTAACAGCTCTGCCGATACTTTGACGAGTTCATCAATGGTGCGGGGAATCCATACGACTACTCCAAACACATTTTCTTTTCGATCCCACGGGTGATAAGGGTATACTGTACATTTCCTCGGGTGCATTTTATCTGTCAATAATTACTTTCATATCAGCAACAATTAAATATTGAACTTGGTAAAGATGTAATTGTTATTTCTCAAGTTACTTGTACAAGGTATTACATTGAAATATATATAGAGGTATAGACTAAATGCAATAAATTCTACCTAGCAGAATATGAAGATAATAACTATAATATGCATGTGAATGCAATTAACTACAATATGCATGTGAATGCAATTAATGTGTTGATACGCCCCCGCAAGATGGAGGATCCATTGGAGACTCCAATCTTGGACCGAAAAGAGATGAAAGGCGCTCGTGCAAGTGGTTTGGTGAGTTGATCCTTGTGACGACTCGTGTTGAAGCTTTGGTTGTTGAGGAAGATGTTGTTGTTGTTTTTGTAGGAAGGAACTTTTGCTTTTTTTTTTTTTTTTCTTTAAACAAGAACCCACGTGATTGTTGGTATTTTTTTTTTCTGGATCATGGAGACAAGTCTTTGTGGGAGACAACTAAATTAGCGGCCCCCACCACCTTTACTTTTATTTCTTCTTTTGAACGATTGAACGAGAGTAAGCAAAAGGAATTCAACCTTTTCTTTTTCCCACAAAGAAATCAACATTTCTTTCTTACGTTAATACGAAGGTCTTCTGAGTTGGTGGGGTGGTGGTGCTGCCGGCGGTACTGGCGGTGGCAGTGGCGGTTCTGGTGGCGGCAGCTTCGGAATCACGGCTGTGATTCGGCGGTGGTGTGGCTGTTGATGATGTCTGGGTTTTGATTTTGATTTGTTTTGGTTCTGTTTAAGAACGGTTCGGGTCACCATTTTCCGGCAGCCAACGACAGTGGTGTGGCTGGTGGTTTTTAGTTTTTGGTAGCAGCGGAATGCTTTTCAGTGGCGGCGGCTGGATCTTGAGCCTATGTTGTCGCGGGTTGATAGTGGTTTGTAGTGTTTGGTGACCGGCTTTTCTTCTTGCGGGTTCAAGAGAACCCGGCTTTTATAGAAGTTTGTATTGAATCAAGATGATTTGTTTGGCCATGGTGAATTGAAAAATAAAAGGAAGCGGACAGAAGGTGTCTGTCGAGTTTTGGATTGAATCCGTGACTGAACTTGGTTTGCCAGCCAGAAAAGAGACCGATGCCGTTGCGGCGGCGGTGGTGAGATGTTGTTGATTGGGCTGGTTCGCCGGAATAGTAGCGGCTGGCTGGGAGTTTATGTGGCCGGAATAGTTGCGGCTTGCGACGGCGAAGAGAGGCAGCGTCGGCGGTTAGAATCGGCAGCGGCGGCTGCGATGAACCCAGCAGCGATGGTGGAACGGGAACCCGCCGTTGCGGCGGTGATATGGACAATTGGTTTGGCCATTGGATGATGGAGGGTAATCGGCCACCGTTGCGGCGGCGGTGGTGCGGCTGAGCCGCCGTTGGTCTCCGCCATGTGGGTTATGGTGGATCGATTGGCTCAGAGGAGCAGTGAAGTTCTGATACCATATTGAACTTGGTAAAGATGTAATTGTTATTTCTCAAGTTACTTGTACAAGGTATTACATTGAAATATATATAGAGGTATAGACTAAATGCAATAAATTCTACCTAGCAGAATATGAAGATAATAACTATAATATGCATGTGAATGCAATTAACTATAATATGCATGTGAATGCAATTAATGTGTTGATATTAAACTGATTATTACAATCTCGAATAGTAAAAACACATGGCAGTATCATTTATGCACCCCTGAAAAGTTGCATAAAATCATATTTATCCATCCAAAAAACTTACAACTTCATATTTACACATTTTATTAATAGCATACATATCTACATGTATGTTTCAAGGGAAGGTTATAAATAGCATACATTTAAAAATCCTTAATTTGATGTATATACAATATATTATGTCAAGTTATGAGGGATGTATGAAATTGTCCCTGTCAGTCTATATGTTAACTTTAAAGTAGGGTAAAAAAGTAAAAATGAAACACCTGTTATTTCTTGCAAACCTTCTGGAAGTTCTGACAACTGAGCAGATTTTGCTTCTTCTAGTAATTTGATCATCATCTTGTTTCCAGACATTCTCCCTTCATCAAGGGGAGTGTTACCCCATCTGTATATTCAAAACATATAATGGTTTAGCTGCAAGTAAATAAATCTAATCTAGATTCTGGTTGTGATTCTTCAATGAACAAAGTACACAAATGGTTCATGTGGTTTACCAAAATTTAGGATTTGGTCCCTAGCTTTCCAAAAGTACACTGATGGTCCCTTTGGTTTGAACCTTGTAATGCATTTAGTCTCCGGCCAACAAATCTATAGGATTTAGCAGGTCGAAGTTAGGGACTAACTGTTTTACAAAGTGCAAACCACAAGAACCATCCATGTGACTTTTGGCAAAGTTGAGGACTAAATGTGTTACAAAGTGCAAACCACAAAGACCATCCGTGTACTTTTTGAAAGCTAGGGACCAAATCCAAAATTTTGGTAAACCACAGGGACCATCCGTGTACTTTACTAATGCACATCCAAATAGAGTATATATGAGTCTAGCCGCTCGTGAGCTACTCGATGCCGGGTTGCCAAAAACTTGAATCAAGCCGAGATTAAACGAAGCTCGAAGCGAGCTGAGAGCTCTAGCTCGGGTTCAGCCTGGCTCGTGTATATCTAAACAAACTTTTTAAGTTGTAACATAAGGAATTGAAAGGGGTATATAAAATATATACCTATCCTTTGATAGAACACTAGCGCCAGCTTCAACTAGCAACTTAGCAATTATATAAGAACCATGTGAGGCAGCTACATGAAGTGGAGTTCTAAAGTCAAAATCTTTCGAATTCGGGTCAATACCGTTGGATAGTATTCGTTTAATATAATCAATATCCCCTCTTGCAACGGTCGCACATAAGAAACAACCAGCTTCATCTATCTTTAATGTTGCACCTTCTTTCACTAGTAATGAAGCCACTTTATCATGACCATACTTAATGGCTTCTAATAAAGGCGTGTTCGCAAAATTATCTGGAAGTAATAATAAATTAGTTGGGTGAACGTGAATCTTAAACTCGAGAAAATAGATTTGGTAACCAACGGAAGGAAATTTACCTAACACGTTAAGTTCAACTCCTTCTTGAATAAGGAAAAGAGTGATATCCTCGTATCCTTTTGATGCAGCAAGATGCTGTTCATGTCAACAACTTGTTATGTTAGCAAACACTCAGCAGTAGAGGTGACCCGTTTGACCTGTTAGAGAGAACAAAGCTTAAATTTAACATATTCGTACATACCAGTGGTGTCCTTCCATCGTAATCTTTCTTGTTTGGGTCAGCTCCAGCTCGAATTAAGCTTTTCAGCTGATACAAATCACCATAATAAGTCGCACTGTTGACTCTCAGTGCCAGCTCAGCTTCATGTTTTCCAATATGCAATGTGATATCAGTCTCTAATTGCTTCAAACGGTCATCGGTTGCTTTAAACTGCCACCATGCATATATTATTTCAGAAATCTGAATTTTAAACGAATCATATATTTGATTATGGATTTTTCAATATTTATTACCTCTACCAAATTATTCAGAATTTTCCGACCATCATGAAAATATATCTCAAGAATATTAGAGAAAGATTGTTTGTCGATTCGAAGAAGTCTACAAAGCTCACAAACTCGAACCGTATAGGGCTGAGGAACGTTACATAATATAGAAACTTCTCCAAATGAACTGTCAGGTTTTAAAATTGATACAGTCTCTTCAGATCCATCTTCACATATAGCAATTTCCTCCTGTATTAGATTTGATTTTATTAATATATCATACAAAACTAATATTACGAATACCAAATTAAAAAAAAAAGCATTCGGAAAGGATATTAAATTAAAAAAAAATAGCATTAGGAAAGGATATTATACCAGTTCACCATGACAGATGAAATAAAGTTGTTCAACTGCGTTGCCCTGTTCCATGATTACTTCCCCTGGGAGAAAAAACTCCTCATGCACTTTAGTTACCTGAAACAAAATTAGTTTGTTGAGGTATTACTTCATCATCAAAGAAAAGAGAATTTAACGCTTTAAGATTTATGAATATTACCATGGAAAAAGGTGAAATATACATAACAAATCTTATGTGGTTCATCTACTTTAGATTGTCTATACTAAAGACGCCCCACTATATATATATATATAAAATAAGAAATCGCATGTTATAAAAAAAAACTCGCATGTTGAAAATCAATCTTGTACGCACCGTACGTTAACACAAATTGTACGTTAACCAACCCCTATATATATATATTCTTAGTAAGGCTCTAATGGGATTTTGGATTAAAGTCCTATTACAAAAGGCCTTGTTCTCGTCGCCACCACTGCCTTAACCACCAACGCTACAAAAACAAATGTAGCAGGTGAACCCATTGAGCCATTTTAACCTTAGACCATATTTGGTAAATCCTGTTTTGACCCGAACCCAATTAATATTTTTTGGAACAACCTGTTTTGACCCATTACTATGCATATTCACACACAACACTTTTAAGGACGTAAACTTTTGGATTATGCAAGATATCTAAGTTACCATTTCTAGTTTCAAAAATGACTTACAATCTGATTGATGAATTCCAATGAGCATCCCCTAAAAAGAGAAACTTTTTCAATGTATGACTTATACAGAGTTTGAGATATCTGCAAAAGATGAAAACATAATTTAACATACATAGCATAACAATATATATAAATTTCATATTTATTCATCAGACCTTGGCACGAATGGAAATTGGAAGGTCACGAAGAATAGCGGAATCAGTGTAGTTACTCTCGTATTGTAATCTTAGGTGACCTTTGATCTGATTACGTATGTCCCTCCCAAGTCTATTTCTGTTCATATACTTAAGAAGATCCGTCATTCTATCCCTGTATCTTTCTGTTTTTGATCCTTTCACAATCAACGCTGTCATATTACCGATCAAATAAGCACCCAAAACCATATCAAATGAGACGTAAACCATTACAAATATCATTTCTCGCAGATTGACCGCATGGATTTCACCATAACCGACTGTGGCCATAGTAACAATTGCGAAATACAATGATGTTGTATAGCGTTTCCAGAGATCAATCTCTCTAAAATTTGCGTAGCTATAATCTCCAAGTTTTAGACTTCCAATCCAGGTGTATCCTTCTTCGACAGCTGGCAATGTTGTAGCCAAATAATAGAAGATGCATGCTGCAGTATGTGTGCAGTAGAGTTCAACGGCTATAAGTTTTATAATCCTCGAGAACAAATAGTTCACGCGTATGTCTTTCTCCAGCCTTGAGAAAAATTCTAGAACTTTGCGTACTCGAACCAATCTAAGTAGCAAAAGGTACCTCACTTCTTCTTTTCTTCCAGAAGCCTGATATATTCAAACACTTTCCTCTCAGATATCATTTCATATTGCTCCATTAATATATATGGTTTGAAAAATGAATATTTTGACATGTAAAGTTGTTAAATGGAGGAAAAACTGATCATAATAAACATGTGAGATTTGTGTTTGGATATAAATTACTGTTTGATGAATCTTGAGCAAATTAAACAAGAAATATATATAAAGTTGATAGAGTAGCATACCCTGTAGATGTTATCCCAAGGCATACAGGCAAGAATATCAAACAAAAAATGAGATTTGAGGTACCTGCAATGACAAAAAAATCGAGTATAAAATCAGTGCCGGAATCACTACATTCTCATGAACTACTCCACTGTCAATAATCTAGGGTGTCAATCAGTGGTGTCAATGGTGTCGGGTTGGTGGGTTTGCTGGTTGAAATGTGCAACCCGAACAACCCATAATATTATTCGTATAAAAAATCTCAACACTAACACACACACATAATTTCGGGTCAACCCGAACATGACCTGTTTCACCAACTTTTTAAATGAGTCATATAAGTTGACGAATAATAAGTCGGTTTTTTCGGTTGTAAATGAGTAACATGAATAGTCTTCTTTATGAAAAGTATTGAGAATCTTAAAAGTGGATTGGAAATTGCGAGTGTATCTTTAGCAAAATGAAAATGATAAAAGTATTTTTTTAACGGGTCAACCTGTTTTTAAAATAAGTCAACCTAAACCCAACCAGTTTAAAAAATAGGTCATGTTCACTGACCCAAAAACCTGTTTATTTTTTTTGTCCGGTTCAGGTTGGATTTTGGGTCGTGTTAGGAATTGCCACCCGTAGTATCAATCGTGTCAGGTTGATCACACCCTCCAAACCCCACCATTGGCTTAGTTATTGACGGGATTATAATGGGTAAGATTGTTTTTTAATCGAGTCAGGTTGATGGGTTAACTTAAGTTAGAAAAAATGAACCCAAACCTAACCCATATCCCATCATGAATTTTGGTATTTAATAAAGGAAAAAAACTAACCTAACAGCAATGAGATTACGATTAGAAACCATTTTGTAGGTCTGAGTGTCTCTGTATGCTATAAAGAATTGTAGAATGACGTCAATGAGGAAAGCTACTTGTCCAGCAATATCTAAAAAATAGAGGTTTTTGGGTAATCCTCTGAAGAATCCGAATTCCATTGGTGTGAAGAAAGAAGAATACACTGCCCATATTAATATGAATTTCTCCCAAGCCCGGTACCAGCTGCTACATTCAAAACTTATTATTAATGTATGTTTATTATACAAAACATAATATTTTGTTGATTACCGATCTAACATTACAAATAAAAAATAAATTATTTGATAACATCTTTTTAACGGCCAACACACCTTCTAAATTTGACTCCTAAAATTCATCTATTGTTAGGGCTGTACAAAAACTCGTGGCTCGGAGCTCGCTCAGATTTAGCTCGGAAAAAGCTCGCTCGATATGGCTCGGTTTGACAGTGAGCCGAGCCGGCTCGGCTCGTGACGAGCCAAATTGACTCGGTTTGGCTCGTTTGGTAGCTCAGCTCGACTTAGCTCGAATTATTTTACTTATAATATATTTTAATTTTATATACATATAATATATTACAAAAAAGTGATTATTATTTACATGTATTTAGTTTGATATCTATGACATATTTAAAGGTTGATTGCCGTGCTAATGAACAAATATTGTATTCACTTGAAATATAAAATTTATTTTGCGTTGTTGAACGTGATTTTGGCTTGTAATGTATTAGGTTGAATTTATTTTGAATGTGTTCTTTTGAAGTATTGAATAATATTTTAGAATACTGAATTTTGAGAGCTATATACTAATTTTTATTTTTAAAATCGAGCCAAACCAAGCCGAGCCAGCTCGGTTTAAAACCAAGCCGAGCCCGAGCTTAGATTTTCAGCTCGGTTTCAAATCCGAGCCGAGCCGAGCCCGAGCTTGCCCTAGTTCGGCTCGGCTCATGAACAGCCATATCTATTGTTCAGTCTGTAAGACTTAAACCAGTACCACTTTGATGGGAATAAAATCTGGTGTTACTACGCCAAGAAGTCATTGACATAACATTTTATTACGGCTAACACACACAACTACCAAACCTACTCTAAATCTAGACCAATGTTCATTATGAGAGTATAACCCTCGATCACTTAGAGCATCCCCAATGGTCATGTTGGTTTGAAATTCAAACCCGTAACATTAGCACGTACATCATTGCAAACCTACTTTTTACTCCAACAAGAAATCATTCCAAACCTGCATCTTATTATCCAACTCATCATCTATTTTTTTTTAAATTTAATCTCTATTTAATTTTTCATAATTTTAATTTTTAAATTTTGTTACTTATTTCTTAGTTTTTAGTTAAAAAATTTATAATATACTAAAAATAGAAAAAAAATTATTAAATAAAAAAATAAATCTTAAATGATAAAATAAATTAGGTTTAATTGGATGTGTCATCTCCTAAATCCTTTCAAGGTGATTGGGACTTGAGTAATTTTGGGCTTATGTATATTTAATCAGGACTTATTATTTAGTTTTCTTTTTAAAGATTTATATTTATATATTTTTTTATTTTAATTAGGTTTATATGTTTTCTAATTATCTATATATTTTTTAATTTAAAGTTGGGTGGCTTTGGGACCCATACTGCCCAAACCAAACGAGTCTGGTAAAATTTACTTATAAAATACGTTACGAATTTAAATCGAGATAGTTGGTAAACGGGCAACAAGCTCCGCCGCTAAGCTACAAACCCTTCACCAATTTAATATAACATTTTTATTTGATGATATTTATATAGTTATTAATTATAACAAGGCAATCGTAGTTTTCATCTATTTATATATAGACGTCAGAGCCCGTAAAATATCGTAATTCGTACGTTAACAAATGAATCCAGCTAATTTATTAGATATGCCAAGCAAGTTGATTGTGAGTTGGACAAATATTGTTAATTATATTATAGATAAGACCGTGTGGAGTGGGGCGTGATTTATAAAATTTTTTCAAAAAAAACGCCCTATAACGCCCCGGTAACCACTACACCCGGCGTTACCGGGCGTTATTTTTCAAAAAAAATGAATCTGGCGTGATTATTAAAACGCCATTTTGCAATTGTTGGAGCTTTGACTTATGTTGACCCACCAATGAGAAATCACTTTGTTTTTTTTGTTAAGGATTGAAAGGGGCATTATTTCCACTACGCCACTTTTGCTATAATGCCCCATCGCTGACTAGGACGCCACGTGTCGGATAATGCCCCATGGTGGGGGCATTATAACACATTACCACTACACATGGTCTAATAATATAATTTTTTAACAATCGCAGCCAAAACAATCGGTATCTGGTAACACACATGGCAGGATCATCTCTTGTTCTAGGTTTGACTTTGTTAAAAGTTTTTTAAAATTTGCCCAATAAGCAGGATAAAATTATAAATATAAACTTTATTGATGAGATAATCTCATTTTATCAACTTCGCTTTTGTGTTCGTTATAGACATTTTTTACGTCTTTGAAATACGTGAATGAATGTCTAACTAATTAAAAAATGAAAAGTAGATTATCTCAACGTCGTCAAAATCATTATTATTGTTAATGTAAAATATATGTTGAGCAAACCATCTATCTAGTATGCAATCGTGGAATTAGTATTGTTCAAATGCACATTTTAAAACAACCTTTAGCATAACACTTCAATGGCGGCTAAATATTTAACTTTGATAAATTACATGTTTTAACGCCAAAAATACTTCCATTATCTACACGTACGAAATAAATCTTACATCTCTACGATAGACAGGAGACATCTTACCGGTACATATTACAACTTTTACAATATATGATTGATACTTTTTATATTTTTATACAAAACTATTGATAATAATTAAATATGATAATTCTTGTTATTTTTTAATATAAATAAACAAAGAAACAATTTTTTAATAATTAAATGATAAGTCTTAATATTTTTTCGAGTTAAATGCCATTTTATGTCCTGTGATTTGATTTGAGCCATCTTGTAAGTTTAGTCTAAAGGTTTCATTTTTCTCATGTAGGTCCAAAACGGTTTCACGGTTGCCATTTTAGTCCACTGGGTTAACTTCATCATTTTTTTCTGTTAACTAGAAGATCATTGTATATGTAATAATTCTGTTAACTAGAAAGGCAATTCGGCCATATAAAATGACCGAATCGCCCTTCTCGTTAACAGAAATAATGTATGAAGTTAACCTAGTGGACTAAAATGACTACAGTGAAACCTTTTTGGACCCACAGATGAAAAATGAAACATTTAGACTAAACTGTTAAAATGACCCAAATCACAAAGACTAAAATGACATTTAACTCTATTTTTTTAATATAAACAAACAAAGAAACAATTTTTTTAATATAATTAAATGATCCGTAACCAAAACTAGAATCCTAAATACTAGTTGTTTTGTTTATACTTTTATATATACGGTGAATAAGTTTAACCAACATTATTTTTTATTTTTAAGAAATAGGAAAAGAGCCGAAACAAGTAACGGTTGAGATTCGGCTAAAAAAACTAACATCTTATCTCATATATTATAATATATATATATATATATATATATAGAGAGAGAGAGAGAGAGGGGAGAGAGAGAGAGAGTAGGAGGAGGGAGGGAACGTGCCTGTTTTGAGGATGAATGAAGAAGAGGGCAGGAGAACATCCATGAATAAAGTTGTTGTTGTCTTGGGTGAAGCCTCTACGACTGGGATCAAGGCCTAGATCTCCAGCCAACAACGTAAACCTACTCCGTCGCTTCTTTAACCTCCCGTTATCATCCAGATCTCGCACGTCCTCCACCACATACTCCTCCTCCTCCTCTGCCGCTCTCCTACTCATCCTCATTTCACCGATCAATCCAACGCTAACCAATTGATGATCGCACAGACGAATTCGATGATTTTCTTAATTGTTCACGTAGTAATGGTGATTGAAGTAGGGTGTGATAATGAGAGAATTAGGTCACGAGAAATGCTTTCTGAAATCAAGTAATGAAAGATGAATGTAGAAGACGATGATCCACTCACTATTTATTTAAGCCATTCAAATTTAAATAATATTTTAAAACAGGTTTAGCTTGCTAAAATATAATAAATTTGTTAATAGATGGCAATGAAACACATAACTAGGTGAAATTGTTTTTATATTTGTTTTCTTTTTTAATTAGATTTTTATATTGTAGACATATATGGTTGAACATGACTGAGTGAATGGTCCAAATGCTAGAAAATGTTGGATCAATATATTGTTCAATCTAGGCCGTTTAAATTTGGTTTTATCCACAATAAACTAGCTACTCTTTGAAGTAAGTTCACTTTAACCTCTCCCAAATTATTGTTTCAATCAACTCAATAATCTTCTACCAAAATCATTCAAAATTCTTTTTTATTTTTTAGTTAATTACACAGATGGACCTTATAGTTTATAGTTAGTTTCGCCTTTGCGTACTAACTTTTGTTTTTAACAGGTTCAGATTTCATGGTTTCAATTTTGTAACACATTTGGGTACTAATACCAAACTTGGTTAATTTTTATGTTAAATTTTAGTAAAATGACTAAAATACCCTTTCATCATAAAAGGACAATTTATGTCATTATTCTAGTATTATTATTTTCAAGGACCATTTATGAAAAAAAGTTACTCCCTCCGTCCCATTAAAAGTGTCATACTTTGAATTTTCAAAGTCTTTATTTGTAAACTTTGACCTTAAATAATTTTGTTTGTGTTAGATAATACTTGTTGAAAGTTATATGATTTGAGTGTGTTTTACAAGTGTTTTCATCGGGTTAATTTTCATCAAGTTTTATATAACACAAAAAATATATAATTAAAGTCAAATGTAACAACCCGCACGTTCGTGCGTTGTTACTACTTGCTACACTCGTTACGCCTAGCACCAAAGATTCGGATCATAATGTAACTATATCGCATACATCGCTATTTCGCAGTATATTCGCATTTTTCGCATATTTTATCGCTATAACGCATCACATCGCATACACTAACACTCACGATGTCATTGAGTGAGGACCTATTCTACCCTCCTCGATAGCCGTGATGTGTCACGACGCAAACATTAATGCTAACGATGACTTTTCGCGTGAGTACTACCCCATCGGTCATCGTAACGATGATGACAATACGAGCGAGTGGTACCCCGTCAGTCATTGTGGCACAACGCATCGCAAACTCGAAAGCGCACCCACAATCACGCGCAACTCGATTATCGCATCGTACATTTGAAAGTGTGGATACGCATATACGACCTTCTGTGATTAATTATAATAAATATGTATATGAAAATGTGTAACCAAACTATCGCAACGCTTAACGATCGAAACGAAACGCCGAAATGTTGACCATCGGAACCACTCGATCGAGTGACAGCTCGATCGGACGGTCACCCGATCGGGTTGCCACCCGATCGGACAGTCACCCGATCGGTGACCCACCCGATCCGTGACACTCTATCGCTTCCTCTCCTCTTCACCTATAAATAGCCCTTGTCACATCACTTGAACAGTGATGTGACAGCTCCCACTCGACCAGCACGCTTTGGGGCTCTTTTCTCTAGATTTCTCGCGATTCTTGTAAGTTGTCAACCTAAATCTTGTACTTCTATGATCTACACGCACTCCTCCACCCTTCTCTCTTTTAAATCTCAACTTTTAACCGTGAAATCAACGGATTTGAGGTGTTCTAGGGTGATGTCATCATGAAGTTCATATGAACTTCAAGTTTTGGCATCATTCCACCATGAATAACTCAGATCTGAAGGATTTCCATAAGATTAACAAAGTTTTCGCACAAATCGAAACATTTAAATGGTTAAAAGGATTGAAAGATGGTTTTCCAACCTTCTTTCAACTCTTTTACACTCAATGTACTCGAAACCGATAGAATCAGAGCTCGTTCTGACCTTCTACTCCTTCTAGTGACATGTCGGTTCAAGATCTGGTTTCTATCAAAGAGACTGCCGATTTTGGGTTAAACATGGACAACCGTCTCGAACGGGTTAACTGGTCGGGCCAGGGTGATTCCTGTCCGAACGGGTCACTTGGGTTAAGATGGGGTCTCTATTGGTTAGCACGTTATCACCCAGTATCGATCAACACCGCAAACCTATCAAAACTACCAAGTATCAAGACGATCAGGCCATCGGAATGGACTGCCGTCCGATCGGGCTACCACCCGATCGGATTGCCGCCCGATCGAACAGCTGCTCGATCGGCTTGCACTTGGCCCCACACTTAAATTTTATTTCAAACTTTCAAGAGTTTGAACATCGAACAGATTGCCGCCCGATCGGATTGCCATCCGATCGAGCGACCACCCGACCACGTGATGTTTGGAACTTCAACACTTAAACAATTTTCAACATGTTCAATTTCTAACGGATTGCCACCCGATCGGATTGCCACCCGATCGAGTGACAATCCTACTTGTCCCCTACTTGGTGTCCTACTGATCGGATCGTGGCCCAATTGAACCGCCGTTCGATCGAACGACCTGAAGGGTAGAGATACCTCCCTGTTTTCAAAATGCTACAACGAAAACTTCAAAGGACAAGCCATCATACACAAACACATCATTCTCAACGAGTGTCAATCCGACCGAGTGGCCATCCAACCGGATTACCACCCGAACGAATTGACATCCGATCGAGTGACCATCCGATCGGATTGCCACCTGATCGGATTACCACCCGACACTTGGTTCAACCACCACCGCTTAACGCACTGTTCAACGCTTACGCTATCAATTTGTACTCATGCTAATATCAGACGCGCTCTCAATCCATCCAATCAAGTTGTGTTTACTTGCTGAACACGCACTGTGAGTATACTTGAACCCTTTTTGCTTTTGCACTTTTGGGTGTAACATACGTTGCTATCGAATCAAATCATATCAAATGCTTAAACTATTTATCACTTGCGAATGACTTACTTGCATAGTTATACGTGATGCTAGTTACATATGTGATAGGACTTATACTCGCGACGTCCCACCATGACTAGTATAGTACTATTGCGCCCGACGGGGTCTAGTTTGCCATCGCGTATTCGAGCATCGAGGACTTAGCTGGTAGTATCGGTTTTGTGAGTATATATGTCGTGTGTCCCGTTTATGTATGTAGGAGTTCGCAGCACTTTTAATCTATTATGCTATTACATATCAAACCTGTATACTCGCCAATACTTTTGTATTGACATTATTTTAACGTATGTTGCAGGTTAGATCGCAGGCTATTTTAAACCAAGCTAGGAAGTCTAGAAACTCAACTAAAATCTTGGTTGTCGGATTTGTATTGTTCGAGAGAACATGTAATCTGTGACGACGTATGTGATTATGATTGTTTATTAGTATGGGATAATAAACTCATTAATTATTGTCGCAAAATAGTTGTTATGGATTCTCCTGAGCAATCTGATTCGCCTAGTGCCGCGCCCCGATGATTCCGCCATCGGTTGGGGTGTGACATCAAAGTTTATAAATAAAGACTTTGAAAATTCAAAATAAGACACATTTAATGGGACGAAGGTAGTAGTATCCAAAGACAACATTAGCTATAAATTATATGGTTTTATTTATTATGTTAGTTTTTAAACCTCACTAGATTTTTTATACTCTAAATAATTAATTGTTACTTAATGATGATCTAAGATATTTTGTTTTTCTTATTAATGTTGTATTACAATATAAGGGATTTACCCAATATATAACTCCTTATGTTTGTTCACACATCAAAAAGACAAATAAGAGAAGTTTTCACATTTTCTCCCCATCAATTTCATATCAAATAGACATACAGTATTTTGAGCATGGATACCCCAACAGTCTTAACATATTGTTTTGTGTTACAAATTTCATTATGGTTTCGCATTAACTTGGTTGTTTATAGTTCTTTTTTAATCAATCGTTGTATCGGTGTAACTTGGTTGTTTATAGTTCTTTTTTAATCAATCGTTGTATCGGTGTAAAGATAAGTACTTATACCAATATATATATACATATAGATCAATGGTCAGGATTTGATGTAAAATACACTAGTGTATTTTACGATTTGATGATGAGATCCTGGCCATACACGTGTGTAGATCAATGGTCAGGATTTGTTCACTCAGTTCGCAAATACACTGGCGTTCACTCTAGAACCCCACCCTATATATATATATAGGTAAAGGTTCCTATAAAAAAAGGGTTTTTTTGTGAGAAAGGTAAGAAAGAATCTACACCATTAGATCTTTGATCTAATGGTTGAGATCATAATTGGCAAAATTTTAAATAATGTTTACTATTAAACATATTAATTTTCTAGATTAAGGGTATACAGGTAAATTTAACATTTTTAAATTAAGAAACTAACATTAATGCACATGCAACTTCCCCGTCTTTTTTAAACGTCAATAACTTTTTATACGTAACTTTAAAAAAAAAATTACACCACAATAACGAGCATTTTTTTATCTTTAATATGAGTACCATATTGGTATACTTATATAGAGAGAAAAAAAATATGTTTCGATCAGATGTTTAGTCCATGATGTTTTGTCTATGTTCATACAGTGGTGTTTTAATTATCTTGTGATTTAAAGCGTGGTGTTTAAAACACATACTGGAAAGCGTGGTGATTTTTATCTACTGGAATGTAGGTTTTAAAACACCATGGTGTTTTAATATATGGAATCTGGAACATCTACTAGCATGTAGATGTAAAACACCATGCATGCAGGTTTAAAACACCATGTAGAATAACCATACTATGAACATTATACTAAGAACACATTCTGGAAATTGAGGTAGTGTCTTTAATAGTGTTATATACTTATTGAATGGTGTTATATATACTTATTGAATGGTGTTATATAATTATTGAATGGTGTTATATATGTGCTGAATGGTGATTTTACAGTGTTATTCGTAGTGTTTTTATAGAGATCTTTAAAATGGTGTTATATACTTATTGAATGGTGTTATATAATTATTGAATGGTGTTATATACGTGCTGAATGGTGGTTGCAGTGCTATTCGTAGTGTTTTTATAGCGATCTTTTAACAAAATCATGTTTGTCACACCCCCAAAATCCACACGTGGAGTATCACCGCAGGAGGCGTGACATGACCAGGATCAAGCCACCAATCATATTGAACAATGAAATATAATAAAGATAAACCAAACACAATATAATTGGTGTCCAAAATAAATTAACCAAATTCAGTTATCAGCGGAAGCATAAAGTGTAAAACCAAATCATAAGTTTTAAAAGTTCCAATGTTTCACATGGGACTCAACTGTCCATGTCCCACAACGACTCTTCCCCATGCAAGCTCCAGCTAAGAACCTAATGACATGCAAAGCATGTAGTAACGAGTCAACAACAAAGTTGAGCGAGTTCACAGTTGGGTGTTTGTTTAAGTTATTCCAAAAAACATAGTTTCCTTTAACTAGCACCCTTTCCGTGGGGGCTACCCCATAGTTGAAAACGTGTTTTGTTTAATCCCGTTTACTCTGGCAATCCAGCCGTGGGGGCTACCCCATGTTTACACTACTAGACTCGTTACCATATCGACCACTGATGTTAGTTATGTTTATGTGCCCTTTGCGTCAATGTCTATCATCATTGACGTGCCCAGATCCATTAGTTCACGCCCGTCCTCTGCAGCACGGTGTGAGGCTTGTCAAACCTAAATAGCGCTATCTAACTAATGACCCGCTCGCCATTGGCCCGGCGATTAAGTCGATATAAAAAGGAGGGACTTCGTGATAGAGTTTTGGTCTAGTGAGCTTAAGACTATCCCAAGAGGACGAGGAATTACATTCCTTAACCCATACTGTCCTACCCAAGAAGGACGAGGAAATCCATATTCCTTAACCCATTCCCAACCCACCGGGAATTACCATGCTTTGTAGAAAGTGTGAACTCACCTTAGGTTAGCTCGGCAGATAATCGAAAGGTCAATCGAGCTGCTAGGGGTCAACCATGTCCTAACATGGTTACCATACAAGTCAGGTCTAGGTTTAAGTAGTGCACATAAGTTTACACGGAACTAACAGGTCAAGAGCACGTAATGATCATGGCAAACACGTAGAACACCTTAGCAGCCAATAATACAAAAGGGCCTAACTTGTGCGACTCGGATGATTGGGCCATCGAGCTTGTGCGAGCCCAATCATCTTGTGTGAGTTAGTAACTAAAGCCCAATTAAACAGAACGACATCTTGTGCGGTCCATTTATCTTGTGCGACTACAGACATCTTGTGCGGTCCTTTTATCTTGTGCGACTACAGACATCTTGTGCGATCGGATTTTGGGTTGTTCGACCCAACTGCATAACATAATTAATTATGTTGGGCGGCCCAACATCTTGTGCGATCAGCACAATCTTGTGCGATCCACAAGATGTTGTGCGACTGTGCTTTAGGAGGTTATTCATGATGCTTTAGCTGTTGTACCCTTAATTTATTTAACTTGTGCAATTCCCTTGTGCGTTTTGTCTTGTGTGACCGGATCAGATTTTGTGTGATCTGATCTTGTGCGATCAATTACTAGTTTCCTTAAATCATGCAAATTAGTTATTCATTCCATAATTACCCGATTTACAATCAATCAATTCTAACAGTTTCTGATTACAGATGGTCGATTAAATCAAGGTTTTGTCTATTAATTCTTATGAACCCTAATTAACATTCAATCATGACAACAACCTATAATAACATTCAATCGGATTAAACACTAGGATTAACACATATCATCCGAGTTCAAACATATCACAGTCGATTTACATACATCCATTCGGTTCTTAAATCAATAACATGCAATCCGATTCACATAAACCCAAATTCCAAATCAACACTTGTTCCACGATCATCTCATAGGTTCGGTTTGATCATTTAAGGGCATCAACCGATTATACATATCAATTATTCATACATTACCACAACATATAGAATCATTCATCATACATACAACCCTAGCCATCACATCGAAACATAATATCATCTAACAAAACATTAATCGTGAAACACTAACCGGTTGAGAGAGGGATATGATCGATCCGAGCAAGAAAGCTTCAAGAAAGGGGATGTTGATGCCGTCGGCTTCGAGAGGAGAGAAAGAGAGAGTAGGGTTTGTGTGTGTGTTATGAATTATGAGGAACTAATCCCTAAGATGGGATATGTTTTCGTGTAAGATAGGGGTGGGCCGAACCCTTCCTTGGGCTGCCCTATTGGTTCGGTTACAAAAGGTGTGGGCCGAGGATTGAGTGGCACTAAAGTCCAATAGCTTGTGCGATCGGGTTAAAGTTGTGCGGTTACATTATATAAAATCATTACACAAAATCACATAACACAACATAACATTTCATTTAAACTATGTATCACACAATCACATATAATCCAGACAAGTTACATCAAAGCATTACGAGAGGTTCTAAATTACGAGTTGTCACAATGTTCCTATAAGTAAGGTGGCGGTTATGAAAGGTTTTGAATTAATTGAATCAATGATAAAATTACTTGTTTACCCTTTTGAATTAATTTAGATTGAGGACACATGTCATCTCCACAATATTTCTCACACTTCTCACACTTTTAACATTTTTTACAATAACCTTACCCTATATATATATATATATATATATATATATATAGGACAAAGATCCGTTAGGAACCACCCTTTATTGCGAGAACCGCGAGAATCAGTGTGAACACAAACAGTAATTCCTAAAAAAATCTAAAAAACACCCAAATTTTTTTTTATTTTTTTACTATTTTTTTTGGAAAAATCGCTATATTTTGTTAATAAAAAAATTAAAAAAAAAATTCGAGTAAGAGTTATCAATGCACATGTGCATATGTATCATTTCTTTGTCAAATTCCGTAATTCATTACAAATATTAGTCAATTGCACTTTCATTTACACTATCACGTGTAATACACTACTTTTTACATTAACAATTTTAGAAATGCACATGTGCATCTATATGTATCAACATGAAATAAAGTGTTTTAGTACACTAGTTTTAATACACTTTCTCTTTCATCTATCATTCCATCCATAATACACAAACATGCACATGTGTATATGTATCATTTCTTTGACAAATTTCGTAACTCATTAAAAATATTAGACAATTGCACTTTCATTTACACTACCATATGTAATACACTACTGTTAGTGCATTACGTCTATTGACTTCGTCTTGTATCATGTAATAGGAT
This sequence comes from Helianthus tuberosus, assembly GCA_030545235.1. Taxonomy (NCBI): domain Eukaryota; kingdom Viridiplantae; phylum Streptophyta; class Magnoliopsida; order Asterales; family Asteraceae; genus Helianthus; species Helianthus tuberosus. The sequence continues at coordinate 23,474,449 of CM060420.1, read as the reverse complement.
AGAATAGGATTATCAGTGCCCGAGGTTTGAGAAACAGTTTGTTAGATTTAAGATGCTGATTCCGCTCGTAATGACACAAGGTCATTTGGAGCGAAATCAGAACATCTGATTCCACCCGAAATGACTCCATGTCATTAGGAGTGGAATCAACACCACTATATATAGGGCATGTGTTGTTTTCATTTGGTACGGTTCTGAAACTTGTAACGAAGTGCTGCAAGATTGCTTTCAGGTTGTAAATGTTGTTAAATCAATCAAAGAAGCATTATAATTAGTTTGAGCGTCTGTATCTTTGATTCTGCCTTTGATACAGAGAAAAGACTCTTCTGATTGACTCGTTCGGGTCCAACAACGATCCTACAAGTGGTATCAGAGCTCAGGAGGAAGAGTTTAGCTCAATTATATCAGTTTTCTGTCTTCTACACCTTCTTTTTCAATTTGGACAAGATTTACCGGTCAAAACCAGATCAAAATTTCACAGATTGTTTAAAATTGGACATAGACAAACCCTTGAAAGTTTCATGATTAAATACGGACTAAAAATGGACAAAATTGACCTCCGAAATGATTCCGCTCGAGATGGATAGTTTCTGATTCCGCTCCTAATTGTCTGACTCAGCTTCAAAAGGCTGATTCCGCTCCAACATTCAGTTTAATTCCGCTCCAGAAGACCATTATGTCTGATTCCGCTCCAGAAGCTTAAAAATCTAATTCCGCTCCAAACAGAAGTCTGATTCCGCTCCTGGCTACCATATTCTGATTTCGCTCCTAGACGCAAACTTCTGATTCCACTCCAAAGTGCAAACTTCTAATTCCACTCCAAAGTGCAAATTTGTGATTTCACTCCAAAGTGCAAATTTGTGATTCCACTCCAAAGTGCAAATTTGTGATTTCACTCCAAAGTGCAAATTTGTGATTCCACTCCAAAGTGCAAATTTGTGATTTCACTCCAAAGTGCAAATTTGTGATTCCACTCCAAAGTGCAAATTTGTGATTCCACTCCAAAGTGCAAATTTGTGATTCCACTCCAAAAGTGAACTTTTTCGCGTCAAGATCATTTCACGACAACCGAGTGTCAGTGTATTTCAGATTATTTGATATTGTTTAAACTGATTGAGTTTGTTTATTTGCTTTCAGGTGATTGAAGATGTCAAGCAACGGTGAAGAATTTTACAACACATTTTACAACGCGTTCACTTCCGAATCATCAGATAGAAGATCTGAGATGAAAGAATATTCAAGAGAGATTTCGGAGAATTTAAAGTTTGAGAACATGTACGGAAGTCAACAGAAGCCACCAAAGCTAATGAAAGTGGAAGATTATCACTGGTGGAAAAACATATTTGAGGGTTGGGTAAAAGCTTTCGCTCCTGAAAGCTGGTTAAAAATGACAGATTGATACACTGAACCAGTAAAAGAGGGAGGAGAGTTAATAGATCCAAAAGATTTCTCAGACATAGATGTAAAAAATGTTGTGGCTGAATATAAGATTATCACATTAATCAAACAGTCAGTGAGAGAGGATATTATCTCGTTACTTGAACAAGAGAAAAATTCAAAGAGTTTGTGGGAAGCGTTAGGGAGAAAGTGTGTAGGAAGTAATGAAATTGTCAAAAACAAAAAGAAATTGTTGCGTAAAGAGTCTGATTTATTCAGTTGTATGAAAAATGAATCTGTTTGTAGAATGATCGAAAGATTTGGGCATCTGAAAATGGAGTTAGCCAGACATGAAATCACATATTCTGAAGAGGATTTGGTGGATAAATTGTTTGATTCATTGCCAAATGATCAAGAGTGGCAATACTTCGCTTTAATGTGGAAGAACACAATCAAGCCTGAAGATTTGAAAGTGGATTTGCTGATTGAAAGACTTGAAAGCCATGAGTTGGAGATAAAGAGATCTAAAGTCAACAATCCAGCTTATCAGCAAAATGTGGAGCTTTACTACAGAGGAAATGCACCACAGGCTGGATCTCCAAAAACAGCATTTTCTGTAGAAAGCTCAAGTTCAGTGAATAATGAAAGTCTTCACAGTGGTTTTCACAGTGGATCTTCTTCAACAGTTTTAGACCAATCTGCTTCAAAGAATTTATTTCAGTGTAATATCGCAGTGGATCTGAAGAACGGGCAGAATTTCAGCGAAGAATCGGCGAAACAACAGATGGTTTTCTTGGCATCTGTACTTGAATCGTATGAAAGCCTTGTTGCAGGGAAGATTGGCAACACCAACTTGACAAAAGAAGATTATGATCAATTAGACCCCGAGGAGATGGAACTAATGGATATAAGATGGTGCATGGCCAGTGCGGTTCATGGAGATCACGGGGAGAAAGTCAATTGGTGGATCATCTACCAAACTGGGATTTGATAAATCTAAGGTGACATGTTTCAAATGCAAACAAAGAGGTCACTTCAAGCACGAGTGCAGAAATGCGTATGCTGATGATGATTCTGCAAATCCGTTTAACGAAGATTATTACAAGAAAGCGATTTATCATCAGAACAAGCCTGAGCCACCAAGATTGAAACAGCCTGAAGAAAAATCAAGGGCTCTTGCAGTTATATATGACGATGAAGGTTATGACGGGAGTCAAGTTTGCCCTGAAGAAGATGCAGTTGGATATGCATTTGTGGCTGATGCTGATCCTGATAGATATTGGAAAGCAGATTATGCAAGATGGGAAATCGGAAAATTAAATGAACCATTCAAAGAAGCTCAGAGAGCAAAAAGATGGAATGGAGAGTTGGAATGTTACATGGATCCACGGGGTAATCCAGTTATTGACCCATCAAAAGTGGATTTCGAAGCTGTAACAAATTTGGTTCCAAGGCAGGCTACTTTCAACACACGAAGGTTATCTGATAAAGCATATCTGCCTGATTTGGAGAAGAAGATAAGAGAGGTTTATGAAGCAAGTCTACCGAAGGTGGTAGAAATGAAGAAAAGAAAAGAAGAAGAATTGAAGAAGATGATTGAAGAAGTAAAGAATGTTGTGAAGATTGCTGCTGAAGAGGAACAGAAAGCTGAAAAAGAACAGAAGATAGAGGAAGTTCAGAAAGCTGAAACAGAAGAATCGGTGCTAAAAAAGACTGAGGTAAATGAAGCTTCTGAATTACCAAATGTTGAATTGGTTGATGAAAAAGAAAACAAGTGCAGGAATTGTATAGAAATGTGCAAAGCCTGTACTCAAAAGGATGACATTATAAAAGCAAAAGAAATTGAAGCAACCAAATTTGAAAATGTTTTCAAAATAAAATGTAAAGAAATGGTTGAAACAGAAGAAATTTTGAAATTAAAAGTCGAAAAGCTAACACAGAAGTGTCAAGATCTTGAAAAAGATAATGATGTGTATAGACAGATGTGTTCAGCAAAATGTGTTGATTGTGTTGAAAAAGAATCTAAATTTCAAGATTTACAAAAACAGTATGATTCTTTAAAGTGGTCGAGTCAGAGAGTACAAGAAGCTTATGATACTTTGAAGATCCAAGTCAAAAGTTTTGATCAAAGATTGTCAGAAACCTTAGTTACTAAAGAAATGTATGAAAGAAAGTTTAAAGAAAAGCAAATTGAATTAAACAAATGTGTTGATGAAATTGCTAATCTTAAACAAGTCTTGGCTGAAAAAGAAAAGATTGTTACAAAACTTCAAAGTTATCATAACTCTTCGTACATTCTCGAACGCATTTTCAACATCACACCAGATGACAAAGATACTGAAAATTGCAAAAAGGGTATTGGTTCAGAATTTCATCAGGTACCACCACCATTGAGAAACAATTATACTTTTTATGATGAGGAAAAGGTGCCAAAGGGTTTGAACATAGCTGACCAGTTACCTGAAAGTATCGATGTGACTTACTCCAAATCTGATGATGCTAATGATTCAGAGGTGGTAAGTAAGGTTGTTGAAAGATGAGTCAACAAAAGGTAAGTCTGAATCACAGGATGAAGATGAAGGAAATATTTATGATGGTTATCTGAAAAACACAAAATCCGAGAAAAATTTGAATGATGATTCAAAAGGATTGGTTTATACCATGATTGGATCGGACAAACTATTCTTAGATGTTGTATTCCCGATTCAGAAAGTGATTTCAGAAAAGGTTGATAAAATTTTCAAAATGGTTGAGATTGAGAAGTCTGAGATTCCAAAGTTTGCTGGTAAAGGTCATAAATCTTTTTATAACAAACCTGGTTTTAAGAAGAAAAACATGAAGGCTGGTTTGGGTTATAAAAAGAAACAGAATCGAAAACAAAATGAAAAACAAGATTTGCAACAAAAATTGAATTTTGTTCAAGGAAAAAGTTTGAAAGAAGAAGAAAAACTCAAAATTGGAGAACAGTCTAATGAGGAGTTTGATGCTATGAAAAAGAAACAACAACAGGCCAAGGACGTTTCAAAGAAAGTGTGTTTTAAATGTGATCAGATTGGACATGTTGCACGAAAGTGTCCAAATCCAAAGCCTGTTGATGTTGAAAAACAGAAATCTGAGGATGTGAAACAGAGGTCAACCAGATTTGATTCGAAACAAACTTGGAGGTACAATACAAACAAGTTTTCTTCAAATCAAAATTGGAAATCAAACCCGAACAGGTTCGATTCAAGACAGATCTGGAATTCTCACACACCCAGATTCAGAACAACACAGAGTTGGAGAACATCTGTTGATATGACAAAACCTCAAGAGTTTTGGAAACCTAAAAATATTGTTCAAGATCAAAAGGTTCAAAAAGAGACAAATTTTTATAAAAGAGGTACTCCGAAAGGTCAAATGTGGAGTGCTAAGAAACAAGTGACATCGGAAAAAGATGAGAAAGTTGAAGTCAATGCTGAAAAAGTTTTAAATGACAAAGAGTTTCCGAAATTAAATGAACATTATTGTGTTGAAATGCCTAAGGTCCAACAGACCTGGGCTAAATTGTTCAAATGATTGATAAAGTTTGAATGTGCAGGTGCTCAACGAAGCTAAAGATTGTGAGAATGGTAGTTGGAGCAACCTGGCACAGGAAGAGGTTGCAGGACCCTGGTTTGGTTGAACAGGGAGTTTAGTTTGATTGTTTTCTGTACATAAATAAACAATATTTTCAAAATCCTAAAAATCTGAAAAATTAAAAACCAAAAATATGTTTTTAGTTTGTTAAAATTTGAAAAACCAAAAATATGTTGTTTTTAATTTTGTTTGAATGTATGTTGATTGAATACGCCGAAACCCTCACGGCTGAACAAACATGATTACTTTCATCAGATTGAAAAACGGTTTTCAAACTGTAAAATATCAATGTGTTGTAAATCATGGGGGTATGTATATTTTCTGCAATTTAGAGCACTTGAAGCAGAAAATGGATGGAAAGACAAAGCTATCAGTGTTGGTTGTTAAAATTTTCTTTAAATGGTTTTGCATTTTAGGGGGAGAAATATTGTTAGAAAATCCAAAAACATTTGAAAATTTGAAAATGACAAAAACATGATAAAATTCAAAAATTGAGTTTTTGCGTAAAAAGAGGAAATGATAGTACATCAGTAGACAGTTACAGTACGCTAAAGAATTGGAAAGTTTAAATGTGTTAAACGATCTCATCGTGGATGTGTCGATAGATTTTTATACATTTAGTAAACTTTTTCGGGATATAAACCTAAATTCAAATACTTGCTTATTTAGTGGGGAACACTACTTGGATATATAGGTAACCCCTGAAATCTCGTTTGAAAGGTTCCTTTTTCTGATATACTAGGTCTTTATACTCAATTGATATCTGGGGTATTATTCCGGGACTTCTGCTGAATGGTAGTTCTGACCTAGTCCTCGAATAATACTTTCTGCAAATGCTTGAAACACAGCATCACCCTCAGCATATATGATAAGACAATAAAATTGCTTAGCAATGCTGTTGTAAAAAAGATCCTCTAAAGGGGACACACCCACAAGTTGACTCATGATCTCTCTGCTGAACGGTAGTTCTGACCTGAGCTCTCATGATTCTTCATAATTTATTAACTCCTTACAGATATCATTTGTGTTATAATTACCTGTAAGACTGAATATTGGGATCTGGATACGGGAGTATATTCAAGAGGTGGGACACATGAATGGGTTTAAGTTCTTAAAATACCTAATTCGTATCCTGAATCAGTTGAAATTTGTATGAAAATTTAAGTGGACCAGTATATCGACAATCTAAGTGAATTGTTTAATTCTTACTGTGAAAATTAAGCTCAACGGTACTTGTGACTTATCATAAACTGATATGATCCTCTAATGCATACTCAAACAAAAATATTGTATGTAAATATGTTTGTACATATTTCTTTACTGCTTTATATTTTCAGAAAATACAAAAAGATTTTGATTTCTGCTTTATTTTCGACAACCGATGTCTGAGTGCTGAGTTTCAAAATCTAAGTAAGCTGATTGTGTTTCTGAAAATAAAACAAGTTCATTAATTTGAAACTTGAAATTTCTAAAATCAAAAACAGTTTGTGATATCTCCAAGGTCATTAGTTTGGACTTGGATGATTAACTGTGGGGGATTTGGATGCTTATATTGTTATAGAGCTAGTTTCCGATACGATTCGATGAAACTGCCAAATTCATGAGAAGTGATTTTGAGTAGATTGAATTGTCAGATTACGATATCTGGAAGATTAAAATGTTGTTACTTATAGTTGTATGAGTGATTGCAGGAAAAGTCCAGACTACGATCCCGAGAGCAGAGTCTAAGGGGGAGTCTGAAGACAAGCTGAAAGTTAGGAGGAGCTTGTAGCTGGAAAGCTAGGTGTCGATCCCTAAAAGCACGGAAGCTTGACGAAAGGGGGAGCCTGCTGATGATGAAGCTGTTAAGGATAGAGCCAGTGATGAAATCCTGGTGTAAGAGTCAAAGTGTGAAGCTGATCAAGAGAGTGATGGATGCTTACAATGTTACAATCTGAGTGAGGATGCAGAATGATCAAGACTGAAGAAGGTGTCATGATGAAGATTAATCACTGAATACTTCGTCAATATCCGAGGGGGAGTCTGTTAGTGCATTACGTCTATTGACTTCGTCTTGTATCATGTAATAGGATAGAATAGGATTATCAGTGCCCGAGGTTTGAGAAACAGTTTGTTAGATTTAAGATGCTGATTCCGCTCGTAATGACACAAGCTCATTTGGAGCGAAATCAGAACATCTGATTCCACCCGAAATGACTCCATGTCATTAGGAGTGGAATCAACACCACTATATATAGGGCATGTGTTGTTTTCATTTGGTACGGTTCTGAAACTTGTAACGAAGTGCTGCCAGATTGCTTTCAGGTTGTAAATGTTGTTAAATCAATCAAAGAAGCATTATAATTAGTTTGAGCGTCTGTATCTTTGATTCCGCCTTTGATACAGAGAAAAGACTCTTCTGATTGACTCGTTCGGGTCCAACAACGATCCTACAACTACTTTCTACATTACCAATATTTGAAATGCGCATGTGCATCTATATGTATCCACATGAAATAAGGTGTTTTGGTACATTACTTTGAATACACTTGCCCTTTCATATATCATACCATCCAAAATACACTACCATTACCTCCTACCATCCATAATACAATATCATTACCTCCTACCATCCATGATACAATACCATTACCAATATTTTGACTTTATTACATGTATATCAACACCATTTATACCATCCAATCATCATATTACATCATAAAGTAACAACTATAGCCAAACCATCAACCACTAGATATAACTAACCAAAAAACATGTATATGGGCCTACTTCTCCATTCAAAATCACAAACTTTTTTTACCAAAACATGTTATATCATGGTTATACCTAATGATGCACATGTGCATTTTGAATATTGGTAATGTAAAAAGTAGTGTATTACAGATGGTATTGTAAATTAAAGTGCAATTGTCTATTACTGATAACGTATTACAGAATTTATTGAAGTAATGATACATATGCACATGTGCATGGATAACTGTTACTCGAAAAAAAAGGTTTTTTTTTTTTGGTAACTAAATATAGCGATTTTTTGTTAAAAAATATTAAAAAAAAAAATTTTTGAATGTTTTTTGGAGTGTTTTTTTTAGATTTTATTTTGCGTTCACATTGGTTCTCGCGGTTCTCGCAATAAGGGTGGTTCTCGCATGAACCTTACCCTATATATATTTATATATTGTCTTTTGAGAAGAAGAAGATATGTACAATTTGAACTATTCACATTATCGGTAACAAGAAAAGAAGGTTTGATAGCTAGCACTTTTTGGAGACCAAACCCTCAATAAAATTACAAGATTGAAATATTTCAAAGATTTAACTATATGAATGATGTATATAAGGATATCATGTTAATGGTCGTGGAGAAACAACAAATCACAAAAATTGGTCATCAATGAATCAAGAAATAACTATAAAAAAGCTTCCCTCTGAAACAAAAACTTTGAAATATAATTATTATGAAACGTTGTCACAATAATGACAAAGATATTTTTATTTCATAAACAGTAAACTGCAATTTTACCTCCTGGGGTTTAAGCCAATTGACACTCTGACCCCCTCCCAGGAAAATATTGCAATTTGCCCCCCAACATTGTTCTTATTTCGCAAGATTACCCCTACCGTTAAAAAGTGTTTAAAGTCAACCTAACTTATAAAAGGTCAAAGCGTATTATTGTCATTTGCACTTGGTTTTGTGTCAAATATAAAATAAACACCCTATATATTAACTGAAGAAACAATCTTACCCCCTAAGCTTCCCACCACTCCCCACACCTTCCACCACCACCGGCGCCAGCGATCAGAATCAGTAGAGCTTCCACCACCACCGGCGATCAGACCTCGGCGAACTTCCTTCCACCACCGACGATCAGCTCAGCTCGCGACCTTCCTTCCACCACCAGCTCTCAGGTCAGCTTAGTTCTAGCAAAATGTCAATCACATCCACCATCAGAGAAGTCGTCTCGCACATGTAAGGTAAAATCTAACAAGTAATGTGGTTATTGAAAAAGTAATGTCAGGTTATTGAACAAGGGTTATTGAACATGGGTTATTGAAAAAAAAAACAGGGGAAAGGGGAATAGGTAGATCACTGTGTAGGAACATTGAGCACAAACTGTTTTGGAGTTGTTCATTTATGGAACATTGAGCACATTGTTTTGGAGTTGATCATTTTCATGTATGTGTTTCTTTCTGTGTTTGCAGTGGACATGAGGATTCGTGTTACACTACGATCGATTGTGTTCTCGATGGTATTGAAAATGCGAGGCCGCCCTTTCCTGCACTTCCACTTTCCCCCTCAGCAGGAAATGGTTGCCTAGTTGAACTGTAATATATAATCTATTTACGTAGTCTGACTTTAGGATCTTTTGGTTTAATATGTATGATAATTGTATACATATGGTATAATGTTTTGATACTGATAATCTTGAACTCTAATGCCTAGTTGGATGTTTTTTTAAACCATGAGTGTGATGTGATGATATCAAATTAATCTAGATATGTGATAGGATCAGCTCAATACCACTGGGTCATTAGCAGTTGTTGTTTTATTAGCAGGCTACGTTTTTCATTAGGGTTCTTACCTAATGGATGTTTGTTTTGTAAAATGCAGATGCTGAGTGAGATTTATCCATTTTGGTCTATGTATTGGTTACCTGGCCGTCAGGATCTGTTCTTACCATGTTAGAGAATCATAGGATGTACAACATTTTGGAAGGTCTTTGTAATGCTCTTGTATTATGTTGAAGCTTTAAAATAGAGTTATCTAATGTTTATGTAGGAGAACCTACTAGTTTAAGCTCCCTGACTGTAACTTTAATGTCCCAATTTCAACAGACAGGGAAAAGGATTTGCAGCAGGTATGTGTTTTGCAGCAGGTTTTTAGGCGGGAAAATGATTTGTTTCCTACAGGGGGTAATGTTTCGAACAATCTATAACACTGGGGGGTAATATTGCAGAATACAGAGAACCATAAGGGTTAGAAGAAAGGGTAATATAGTCATTTTACATAGGGGTAATATTGCAGAGTAGAACAGATCATAGGGGGTAAGAAGGAAGGGTAATATAGTCATTTTATATACCAATTAACAGAACTGTTAAGTTCTTTAACGACAAGGGGTAATCTTGCGACATAAGAACAATGTTGGGGGCAAATTGCAATATTTTCCTGGGAGGGGGTCAGAGTGCCAATTGGCTTAAACCCAGGGGGTAAAATTGTAGTTTACTCTTTCATAAATAACATTGTTATTTTACATCATACATTTTTGAGTTAATTACATAGATAAACATTGTGGTTTATACTTAGTTTCGTCTTTAAGTACTAACTTTTTTTTTCCACAAATGGTCCTTGGAATTAATAATAGAGTAATGACATAAATGGTCCTTTTAAAATGGAAGGGTATTTTAGTTATTTTACTGAAATTTAACATAAAAATTAACTAAGTTTGGTGTTAGTACCCAAAGGTGTTACAAAATTGAAACCACACCTGTTAAAAAAAGTTAGTACCCAAATGCGAAACTAACTATAAACCACACGGTCATTCTGTGTCATTAACTCTTTTAATTTTTGTAGTTACTTATCCTTCATTAAGTGAATTTTGTTATAAATGTTACAAAAACTTTAAAAGTTTAATGGGATGAATGGAATACTTATGAATCTTGTAGTTACTTATCCTTCATTAAGTGAATTTTGTTATAAATGTTACAAAAACTTTAAAGTTTAATGGGATGAATGGAATATGAGAGTGCGTGTTTTGATCGATGCTGATGTTTCGTTGATTGCGTAGATCTCGAATCTTGTGTGGAATCCAAGTACGAGAGTGGATTGAACAAGAACAAGTAATTATAAATGATTTCTATTGATTGTTGAACAATAAAAAACCACGAAATCACACGGATAGAGTTTCCCCACTCAAGTCCTCAAGGTTACAAAAGAACAAGAGACTAGACACATATATATAGGGACTGTCCATCCGCATCTAACTAATCACGGACGCACATGGTCTTATGCGAATCAACTCTTATTACGGATCAACATGTTTGGCGCGGATCTAGATCCACACAGTTTAACTTAACATACAAACCCTAATTATAAGCTCCGTTCATGCGGATCAACTTGAGTTGATCCGTGCAGACCTACTTTGACTGATATGTGTTCTTCAGTTTAAACCCCGTCTTGTGCTTATTTGTTAGCTATGATAAATGATGGACGAAAGCGATAGACATATGCACTCACAGACTCCCCATTGGATATTGCTGCAGTCAATCTCGTAGCTAGTCTTTATCACCTCTGAGTCTTTAAGAAGCTTTAACAGATCAGAACTACAGACTTCCCTTTGCGTCTGATTTATCAGCTCCCCCTTTCGACAGACTCCCTCTGCAAGCTCCCCCTTGCTTTGAGCTTCCAGGATATCAACCTGGCTTTCTGAAAATTTGACAATTCAAACATTTGTAAGAATATCAATTTCAGGAATCAAGAACCTGGCTCTCTTTAACTTTATTTGACAGTTAAAGGTTATTTGAGATTTCCAGGATTGATAACCTAGCACTTAACAAGATTCACTTGACAGTTAAAAGTAGTTAAGGTTTCCAGGATAACTCGATTCTAAATACAAATATTTTACATTAAGATCAAAGAATTTATAAACCCAGAATCAAACCACCTGACTCAGCTCCCCGTATAAAATAACTATATATATATATATATATATATATTTGATTTTAAAGCATCCAACTTCACAAACCATTTTGTATCTGGGAGGGTTTTCGGAAGATTCACAGATAATCAAGTTCAATCTAATGACCTTGATTTATCTGATTATCTACCAAGTTCAAATTAATGACCTTGGAGACTTACAAACTATTTTTGGATTTTTTGTTTAAAAACCTCAAGTTTCAAATTAATAAACTTGTTTATTATCTGAGACATGTTCAACATACTTAGATTTTGAAATTCAACTTTCTAACATCAGTTGTCGAAACATAAAGTGAAACAAAATTTTTTATATTTTACAAAGTTTATGCTAAAACATTCCGAAAATCTTTTTGTGATTTTTCTTTTAATGAAAAGCAAGAAAGAAATATTTACAGACATATTTTTATTGAGTTTGTATCAGAGGATCATATCATTTTATAACATATCACTAGCACCGTTGATCGTTTTAAACTTTAAGCTTTAAACGATTCACTTAGATTGTCAGTATACTTATCCACTTAAATTCTCACACAAGGTTCAATTGTTTCAAGATACGAGATTAGTGTTTCAAAAACTTATCTTATTCGTGTGTCCCACCTCAGAATATACTCCCATATCAAGATTCCCTAAATTCAGTCTTACAGGTGAATATACCTAAATGATATATGTCTCTGGGTTAGTGCGAGGCCTTTAGAGCTTATGTTAGAACTTCCGTTCAATCAAAGAGATGAAGGCTCAACTTAAGGTATGTTCCACTTAGGAATCTTCTTTACAACTGCACTTGATATATATCTTTTGATACTTTCTCAATTTTTATGCAGATGGAAAGCTTTAAGCGCAAAAGCATTATACGAGGTCCAGGCCATTGCTGACGCAAAATCAGAAGACCAAGTATAATACCCCAGATATCAATAAGTATAAAGACCTAATATCTCAGAATCAGGCAATCTCTCAAACGAAATTTCGGAGTACTAAGTCCATATATCCTAGAGATGTTCCCCACGAGATAAGAAAGTTATTGATTTAGGTTTATATCTCGAAATCAATTTACTAAGTGTGTAAAAACCTACTGGCACATCATCAGTGAGACCGTTTATCACCTTTTATCTTTCCATTTCTTTAGCATGCTGTGATTGTCTTACTGATGTACAATCATTTCCTCTTTTTACACAAAACTCTTTTTGAATTTTTCATGTTTTTGACATTTTCAAATTTTCAAATGTTTTTGTATTTTTAAAATTTTTACTCCCCCTAAAATCCAAAACATTGTAAAGAAAATTTGACAAACCGATGTAGATAGCTTCATCTCGCCATCCCTTTTCTACTTCACATTCTGCGAGTTTGTTGTTATGCCCTTTGGTTTAACCAACGCTCCCGCAATTTTCATGGATCTAATGAATCGCGTGTGTAAACCCTTTCTCGACCGCTTCGTCATCGTGTTCATCGATGATATCCTGATCTATTCCAAGTCAAAAACCAAACACGCGCAACATCTCCGTTTGGTTCTTGAACTACTCCAGGGAAACCGCCTCTACGCCAAGTTCTCCAAGTGCGAATTTTGGCTTGTGGAGGTTCAATTCCTCGGTCACATTGTCAATAGTCAAGGTATTCATGTCGATCCTACGAAGATAGAAGCAGTTAAGAGTTGGGTTACACCAAAGAACCCGTTCGAAGTTCGTTCATTTCTCGGATTGGCGGGTTACTATCGCCGATTTATCATAGATCGTTGTACCTCTCACCTCTCTTACGCACAAGGACAAACCTTTTGTTTGGGGAACCGAACAAGAGGAAGCCTTTCAGACGCTCAAACTTATGCTTTGCAATGCTTCTGTGCTCTCACTACCCAACGGAAACGACGACTTCGTAGTCTACTGCGATGCCTCTAACCTCGGTCTCGGGTGTGTTCTCATGCAACGAGACAAGGTTATCTCGTACGCGTCTCGACAGCTCAAGATCCACGAGAAGAACTATACAACCCACGATCTCGAGCTCGGTGCGGTTGTTTTTGCGTTAAAGATTTGGCGACACTACCTTTATGGTACCAAGTGTACGGTCTTCACTGACCACAAGAGCCTGCAACACATCTTTAACCAGAAAGAGCTGAATATGCGGCAACGCCGATTGGTTGAACTCCTCAACGATTATGAGTGTGAGATTCGTTACCATCCTGGCATAGCAAACGTCGTTGCCAATGCTCTCAGTCGACGAAGCTATTTGCATAGCATTCGTAACACTCAAGCCCAGCACAATCTCGAAGCCCTAATCCGTGACGCCCAACATGCTTGTTTTACCGAACGCACCTTGAAGAAGGAAAGGATTATCAATAACGGCGAACAACTGGTGAATAAATCAAATGGGATATTCCATTATCTTGATTGTATTTGGATTCCCAAACGCACCAACTTACGACAGAATCTGCTAGACGAAGCCCACAAATCTCGATACTCCATTCATCCTGGTGCCGATAAGATGTACCAGGACCTTCGCTACAAGTACTGGTGGCCGGGCATGAAGAGAGATATCGCTATCTACGTTTTGAGGTGCCTAACTTGTTCGAAAGTCAAGGCTGAGCATCAACGCCCCTCTGGCTTACTCGTGCAACCCGAGATTCCTATGTGGAAATGGGAGAATATAGCTATGGACTTCATAACGAAACTTCCGCGCACGCCATCAGGTCAAGATAGCATCTGGGTTATCGTTGACTGCCTCACCAAATCTGCTTACTTTCTACCGATACGGGAAGACTACAAGGTAGAACGATTAGCACGGATCTACACCGACGAAGTCATTTGTCGACACGGGACACCTCGTGACATCATCTCTGACCGCAATGGTTGATTCACCTCACGTCTTTAGGAAACGTTTCAATCTGCTCTCGGTAGTACTCTCAATCTTAGTACCGCATTCCATCCCCAGACCGAAAGTCAGACTGAACGCACGATTCGTACCCTCGAAGACATGCTTCGCTCGTGTGTGATAGATTTCGGTGATAATTGGGATTCTCATTTACCTTTAGTCGAATTCTCGTACAATAACAGTTATCACTCTAGTATCCAAATGGCACCATTTGAGGCATTATACAGACGAAGATGTCGATCGACTATTGTATGGCACGATATCAGGGATGCGCAAATTACCGGTCCAGAGTTATTACAAGAAACGACTGACAAAATCCTCCAAATTCGAGACCATATCCTGAAAGATCAGAGTCGTCAAAAGAGTTACGTCGATAGACGCTGCAAGCCCCTTGAATTTGACGTTGGCGATCACGTACTCCTAAAGGTTGCACTTTGGAAGGGGGTGATCAGATTCAGCAAGAAAGGAAAGCTCGTGCCTCGATATGTTGGGCCCTTTAAAATTCTGGAAAGGATTGGCAAGTGGCCTACAGATTCGAACTACCGGAGGAACTTAGCAATGTCTACCCGACTTTCCACGTTTAGAACCTCAAAAAGTGCCTAGCCGACCAGGATTTACATGTCCCTCTTGAGGATCTACAACTGGACGAAACATTACACTTCGTGGAGAAACCAATCGAGATAATGGACCGAGAGACCAAGAAACTTCGACGCTCACGCATTCCCATTGTGAAGGTTCACTGGGAAGGCAAACGTGGCGCCGAGTTCACCTGGGAACTCGAGAGTGATATGAAGGCTAAGTATCCACAACTGTTTGTTACGCATGCGTCTTAAATTTCGGGATGAAATTTCCTAAAATAGGGGAGGCTGTAACAACCTGACTTTCGAAGTCAAAGTCAAAGTACAACTTAAAGTCAAAGTAAGAAAAGTTTGCTAATTGGATCTGTCTTTCCTTGCTTAATCATTGCTTGTACCCTTTGACTTGATACTCTAATTTATGTTACTTTAGTTGTATTATGTGGAGTAAATGCAATTGAGCGCTATTAATTGCTAATCGACTTATCACTAATCGCATCACTATCGCATCGCAACTTGAATTACAGGTTTTGAATATTGTTTTACGTGTGTGTGCTTATTATGTGTTACTTGTGCATGTTATGTTTATGTTGAGGTGGATATGTTAGTTCATATGTCTGTAGCTTCCGTCAGCATTGAGTCTTATTTTGTACTGTATATATCTTTTGTATGTATTTGTATATATGTTTGTAAAATGACAACTCAGCGAATGGCACATAACTGTAAAAGTGGATCCGACGGATGTCAGATGTCATCCGATCGGATAACCATCCGGTCGGATCACCATCCGATCGGGTGACACTTCCCCTCCCTGATGTTCGCCTATAAATAGCTGGCATGTGTTTGTCATTTAGAACTTTTGGCTGAACTTGTAAGGAACGTCTACCAGTCTGAGATTCTACCGGTGCTCTTGTACTTTCACAATCATTCTAATAGAAAATCAGAAGAGATTAAACGTTGAATTTGTTGTTGTTGATCTTGTGACATAATCAATGGATTCCGCACATTGATTCTGATTCGATACAGCCACGTTCCACACGAACAGATCCTGATCCAAAGGCCTAACAAGTGGTATCAGAGCCACAGGAGGTTGAATCGAAGACGACAACTGCAAATTCACTGGAATTTCAGCGATTCTTTGCCGATTTCTATCGAATTTCACCAGAAATTTAACCAATTTCTCATCTTCTACTCATTTCTTGCTGTGTTTTATAGTTTTACACCTTAAAAATGAGAAAAACTTAAAATTGAAACGAAATTCACGGATAAAATTGAGTAAAAATTATATCAATCAATTCTCAATCAAACAAAGATCAATCCTTCAAATTTTCACAGAAAAATTCTAATTAAAACTGATTCAAATCTATCAAAAACCATGTCGAGTTCATTGTTCTTGCTGACGTCATCCACCCGATCGGACAGCTGTCCGAACGGATTGGCATAGACTGTTCTAGATATTTTGCTTGTTGACGTCATTAGTGTCACTCGATCGGATCACCATCCGATCGGTGTAGCATTGTTGATTAAAGTTTAGTTGCTGACATCATCATTATCACTCGATCGGATCACCATCCGATCGGTGAAGTGTTGAGGTTTAAAGTTTTCAAGGCAATTGTCTCACTTGATCGAACGGCCACTCGATCGGATCACCACCCGATCAAGTCGTCATCTGATACTTGAGCTTATTTGTTGATTGTACTTGGTTGTGTTGTCCGATCGGATCATCACCCGATCGAATCACCACTCGATCGGATCACCATCCGATCCAAGTGCATCAGTTTGAAAATTTTAAAACTTGTGAAAATTTGTCTAAGTGTTTGAAACCTTTTCAGGTACTCAACAATGGGAGACGAATTCCTTAATCCGTACAGCGATGTGTTTGCATACAACACCGGGGATGCTACGACAAATACTTCCAACACTACTCCAAACCCGAAGAAAGCGATTGCTGGTTCGCTCAGTGTAGACAATGCTTACGGTACTTACAACAAGCCGCCGAAGCTTATGGCGATCGAAGACTACAACAGGTAGGTGAGCAGATTCGAAGATTGGTTGAAAGCATTTGCATACCATAGCTGGAAATGTATGAGAAACGATTTCGATATTGGAAGGCATGACTATGAAAATCTAAGTGATACTGAACAAGAATCATTTGTGGCCGAACAAAAATGTATAGCTTTATTGCATCAATCTGTTAGAGATGATATTATATCGTTGATTAGTTATAAATAATGCAAAAGATTTGTGGGCCAAGTTGGAGGAGAAATGTATTGGAGGAGCTGATATCGTTAAAAACAAGAAACGTTTGCTAAAGAAAGAGTTCGATGTATTTGCGTGCATGAAGAATGAGAATGTGTTGAAGATGGTCGAGAGGTTCTGTCACCTGAAGATAGAACTTATAAGATATGGTATTACAGTGACTGAAGAAGAGCTGGTTGAGAAACTGCTTGAATCTTTACCTGAAGAAAAGGATTGGCAGTATTATGGGTTGGTTTTGAAGAACACCATGAAAATGTCGGACATGACTGTTGATTGGCTGATAGAAAGGATTGAGATCCACGAGCTTGAAATCAAAAAGATGAACAAAGTGAACAACACCCCATATCAACAAAACGTTGATCTTTACTATAGGGGTAGCATGATTCCGAAGACTACTTCACCAATGACTGCATTTTCAGCTGAAAGCTCGAACACAGACGCTCAAGAAAGACAAAGCATCGGTTCAACACTGAGTAGTGGTTATCATGGTGGTTCTTCTTCATCCGTACTAAGCCAGCAATAGCAAACCGTTCCTAAAAACGTGTTTCAATGTAACATTGCAGTGAATTTGAACAATGCTCAGAACTTCAATGAAGAAACTGCAAAACAACAAATGGTATTTCTTACTTCAATCCTGGAATCTTATGAAAGTTTGGTAGCTGGGAAGATCGGAAACACGAACCTGACCAAAGAAGATTATGATCAAATCGATCCCGAGGAAAAGGAATTGATTGACATACGCTGGTGCATGGCTAGCGTTATCCGACGTGCTCAGAGGTTCATGGAGATTACCGGGAGAAATTCAATCGGTGGACCTTCAACGAAGTTGGGCTTCGATAAGTCAAAGGTTACCTGTTTCAAGTGCAAACAGAAAGGGCACTTCAAGAGAGAATGCAGGAATGCAGGTTCAGATGAAACAGCTAATCCGTTCCATGATGATTATTATAAAAAGGTTGTTTATCATCGCAATCGGGAAGAGCCACCCCGAATGAAGCAAATTGAAGAAACTCCTAAGGAGAAGTCTAGAGCCTTAGCTGTAATTCATGATGACAAGGGCTTCGACTGGAGTGAGTTTTTACCAGAAGACGATGCTGTAGGTTATGCTTTCATGTCAAAAGTCAAACCATACAAAGACACACGAACTGAAGAGGAGAAATACATTAATAGACAAATGTTAGCTCAAACCATGAAGGATAGAAACTATCGAGCCTGGAAAGAGGCCAAAAAGGCAAACATATGGGATGCTGAACGTGAGTGCTATTTGGACCCAAAAGGCAACATAATTGCCGAACCATCAACACTCGTTGTTGAAACTCTCATAGAAACTATAAAGCAACATGAAGAAGAGAGAGAAAGAGATTGGGCAAGGAAAGCTGAAGAGGAAGAGTTAAAGTCAAATAAAGTCGATGATGGGATAATCAACACAACAAAAGAAATGACCGCAAAGAACCTGACGAAGATGGCAGATAAAGTGCTTGCAGCAAAAGTACTAGAGGTAGACTCAAAATCTGCGTCTGAGTCAACCAGCAAGGTCAGTGTTAGTGGTTCAACAAATGAATCAGGTAAGACCGATAAGGCTAAAACAGAAAGTGATTGCAAAAATTGCATGAAAAATTGCAAAGTTTGCAGCACACATGCATATCTCAATGCCAAAAAGACTGAAGAACTGGTTGCAAAGGTCAAAATGGTTGAAGATCAAATTTTAAGTCGTGATAAACTAGTGAGAGCTTCAAATGAAAGAATAAAAGAATTATCAGAAAAGATTGAAAAAGATAAAACTGACGTAGAACGATTTAAGAAAGAAAATGAAAAGTTAATTCATGAAAACAAAAACATTTCTGAAAATTTTGAAAAGCTAAAAAGAACTGTTAAAGATTCTGACGAGAGAAATGGTAAAACATTGAAAGAAAATCTTCAATTGTCTGGAGTTCTTCAGGAAAAAGAAAGACTAATAAACCAGCAGTTAGATGAGATTGCAAATCTTAAGCTTCAGTTTCAGGAAGCTAAGATTGAAAATGAAAGAATCACTTTGAAACTGAATAGTTACAACTCCGCGAGCTTTGTTCTTCAACACATTGTTCCCAAACCTATTGGGAAGAACAAAGCTGGTGAAGATGTATTCTCAGATGGAACCGGAGTTGGTTATCATCAAGTTCCACCACCCGTGTTAAATAATTTTTCAAAAAAAAATCTGGGTTGGATAATGATGATGAAACAAATGATGTAAAACTTCCAGAAACAATCGATGTCACATTCACTTCATCATCTGATGAAGACAATGTTCAGTCTGAAGTCGTAAAAAATGTGGTTGAAAACGTTTTAAAATCTGACAGTGATTCGACTGAGGACGAAGAGTGCTTTTTGAATAATTACATTCCGAAATCAAAATCCAAAAACAACTTAAGTGAAGAACCTACTCTTGTGATGTACAAGATGTCTGGTTTAGATAAGTTGTATTCGGATCTTGAATTTCCACTTGAGAATGTGAACGTCGATAAGTTGAAGAATGTGTTCAAATTGGTTGAAATTGATGTTTCTGAAATTGAGGGTTTGAAAAGTTCCAAAAGGCAATTGAACTTTGAAAAAGATAAATCTTACTATAAAAAACCTGCTGTACCGCCACGTTTTAACAACAACAACCAAAACAGATGGTCGGGTGGTTATCAGGGTGGTAAGAACAATCATAGAAGGAACTTTCAAAACAAAAGGTTTGTCAAAAAGAAAGTGTTTGTGAAAAGCTCAAGTTCACATTTTGAGCAAGAATCTGAAATTTTTCCAAAATCAAATGAAGAATTCTTTGAGAAAAAGGTCTCACAGCCTCAGACTGAAGGCACAAGTCGGGAAGTTGATACCCGCACATGCTTTAAATGCAATAAAGTTGGACACATTGCACGGAAGTGCACCAACTCGAAGCCTAAGTCTGTGGTTGTCAAGAGTCCGAAGAAGAAAGATGATGTCAAAGGTAAAGCACCAATGTTTGCTGAGAAGAAAGGTTTGAAAAATGAAAACATCAAAGTAAAAAATGAACCCGTAAAACAGTCGGTAACTAAAAATGATAAGTTTTTCAAAAGGGTTGCTTCGTCTCAACAAACTTCGAAGCCAAAATCTGAGGCTATGACATTAAGTTCTTCAAAACCAAAGGTTTCTGAACCAACAAAACAATCATCTTCAACTAAGAAGATGAATGTACCTTTGGACTACTATGAGAAACTTGAGAAACAAACTTCGATCCCATCAGGGAAGAAGTATGTTGCAAAGAAAGACCAATCAACTGGTCAACCTCCAGAGAAGGAATTCTTTTTATATAAAGAGGTTGAGATTGGGTCTGAAGAAAGTCTCAAAATGAATGACAAGAATTTCCCCCCATTATACACCAAAACCACACGCATTAATGTCAAGCTACCTGAGTCGAAAGAGGCTTGGGTTGCTTCACAAACTAACTAAGTGTCTGTAAAATGTGCAGCAGCTCCCGAGATCTATCTCACATTGGATTATGGATAGTGGAGCTTCAAGGCACATGACGGGGAGAAAAACCCTACTTTACGATGTTAGAGGGTTTAACGGAGGTTTTGTTGGTTTTGCCGGTAATCAAGGAGGTCGTATCATTGGTGAGGGAACATTATCGAATGGTGTAATCACGTTTGAAAGAGTCAATTACATTACCGAGCTGGAGAATAATCTTCTTAGCATTTCTCAAATTTGTGATAGAATGTATTCGACACATTTCACTGATAAAGAATGTCTGATCTTGAAGCCGGGGTTTGTCATTCCCGAGGAGTGGATCATCATGAGAGTGCCACGAGTTAATGATCTATACGCATTGGATATGAGCGTTGCCACGACTACCACGGGTCAAACTCATTGTTTCATGTCAAGAGCCCCTGAAAAAGAGTCGCAGTTGTGGCACCAGAAGATGGGCCACATCCACCTACGCAAGATGAACCACCTGGTGCATAACGATTTGGTAAAAGGTGTTCACTTGAAGAGTTTTCATCTTGAGGGGGAGTGTATTAGTTGCATCAAAGGAAAACAACGAAAGAAATCTCATCCTGGTAAAAAGATGAACTCAGTCTCAAGGCCGTTGGAGAGACTTCACATGGATCTCTTTGGTCCTGTGAATGTCAAAAGCATAACGGGAGATCTTTATTGTCTGGTGGTAACTGACGACTATTCAAGATTCTCATGGGTGAGGTTCTTGAAGTCGAAAGACGAAACATTTGAGAGTTTGCTGACACTATTTAGAAAGATAGAAAATTTGTACCGAACTCGAATTCGCAGAATAAGAAGAGACAATGGTACGGAATTTAAGAATAACAAAATAGAAGAATTTTGTGATAGAAGAGGTATACTGCAAGAATTCAGTACGCCTTATACTTCGCAACAGAATGGAGTCGCAGAAAGAAAGAATAGAACGCTGATTGAAACGGCCAGGACGATGCTTGCTGATTCCAAGTTACCAATCAATTTTTGGGCAGAAGCAGTATCAGCCGCTTTCTATACTCTCAATAGGGTTCTTACTGTGAAGAAGCACAACAAGACATGTTTCGAGTTGATCAACAATCGCAAGCCTAATCTCGAGTATTTAGAACCGTTCGGGTCTCCCTGTACAGTTCTGGATCCCGATGGCAAATTTGGTTCAAAGAGCATTGAATGAATTTTCATGGGATATGCTAGTCCACTAAGAAGAGTCTTTGTTCCAAGTTTCAAATGGATCATCAAAGCACAGAATGTTGAGTGCCAAGGCTATATAATGCCACCACAGAAGCCCGCAGACTCATGGCGATTCAACTATGATACTCTATGGGATTCATTCTAGTTAGAAGAAGAGCCAGAGTTCTTTGATGATTTGGATATTTTAAGAGAATATGAAGCATCACAGGGAAGGTTTCCAGAAAGGTCTTCTAGACATCAACGAAAAACTTCCAATGATGATGAAGCTGGTCCAAGTAACGCTGGAGAGAATGATGAAGTTTAGCAAACTCCGACTACTTCGGAACGTGTACCTGCTCCTGAAAATCAGACGGTGGTCAACGATAATTCAGAATCTGATGAAAGGCCAACATTTGATCGTGGTGATTCAGAGTCTGAGGGGGAGCAAATCCATTCTTCAGATTAGACAATTCTTGACAATGAAGAAGTTGCAGATCAGAACGTTACGAATTTGGAAAGCGAGGTGGATGTTCCTAGCGAGATGATGCCAAGGACTCTTTCATACCATCCAGAAGAGTTGATAATAGGAGCTGCAGTCAGGCGTTCGCACTAGAAGACAGATTGATCATGGCCTTACTTGCTTTTATTCTAAAGTTGCTCCTTTACAAACAGAATTTTCACTTATTTGTTTCATTTCGCAGATTGAGCCGCGAACCTACCAGGAAGCACTAACTGAAGATTCATGGGTTAACGCAATGCAGGAGGAGCTGAGTCAGTTTGATAAGCTTGGTGTATGGAAGCTGGTAGACTTGCCTGATGGTCATAGGAAGATAAATACGAAGTGGGTGTTTAAGTGTAAAAGAGACGACCGAGGGGTTATTGTTCGCAACAAAGCTCGACTCGTGGTCCATGATTTCAGTCAGCAGGAGGGGATAGATTTCACTGAAGTCTATGCTCCTGTTGCTCGTCTTGAAGCTATCAGAATTTTCCTAGCGTTTGCTTCATGGAAAGGATTTAAGGTATATCAGCTAGATTTGAAGTCGGCATTTCTCTATGGCAACGTGAAAGAGGAGGTTTATGTCGGATAACCACTGGGCTTACCGACCCAATCCACAAAGACAAGGTTTACCTCTTGGACAAGGCGTTGTACAGCTTGCATCAGGCCCCAAGAGCCTGGTACGAGACGCTCTCTCAACATCCGCTAGCCAACAACTTCATCCGAGGCAAGGTAGACGCCACTCTCTTCACGAAAGAAGTCGACGGCTATCTTCTGATTGTCCAAATTTATGTGGATGACATTATTTTCTGGTCGACAAATGAAGAACTCTGCAAAGATTTTGAGAAAGTAATGAAGCAGAAGTTCGAAATGTCTTCAATGGGTGAGATGAAGTTCTTCTTGGGGCTCCAGGTCGATCAACTGCCTGAGGGAACGTTCATACATCAGACAAAGTATGTTCATGATGTTCTGGAGAAATTTGGGATGTTAGGAACAACTCCAATGTCCACCCTGTTAGCAACGAATCATGGGATAAACCCTGATCTCACCGGAGAGAAGGTCGATGAAACGTTATACCGCTCCATGATCGGATCGCTGATGTATTTGACGACATCAAGGCCTGATATAATGTATCCAACCTGCCTCGCGGACCGATTTCAATCAAGTCCCAGATCTTCGCATATGTCGATCGTCAAAAGGATATTACGCTACCTGAAAGGAACACCAAGCTTGGGGTTGTGGTATCCAATGGATGGCGACTTCACGCTTGATGGGTACTCTAATTCTGACTTCGGTTGCTGCAAATTCAATGCTAAATCAACAACTTCACGTTACCAATTTTTCGGACCCCGATTGGTCACGTGGCAATGTAAGAAGCAAACCTCTGTTGCTTTGTCTACATGTGAAGCGGAGTATGTATATGCTAGCAGCTGCTGCTCTCAGATCCTGTGGATTCAGCAACAGATGCGAGACTACGGTTTGCAATTTCTTACTTCACCTATTTTTGTTAATAGTGAGGCAGCAATAAACATAACAAAGAATCCGGTACATCACGCTAAAACGAAACATATAGAAATTCGTCATCACTTCATACGCGATTGTTATGAAAAGAAGGTGATACGAATTGACAAAATCCACACCGACGAACAAAAGGCAGATTTACATACCAAAGCTTTCGATAAAGCTCGTTTTCAATATCTTTTAAAACTAAATGGTATGAAATTGTTGTCGGATGCGGAGAAAATCATTGGCGTTGATGAGGAAACCGAGGCAGATGATGTTGAGAAGCAGACTGCTTTGGTTTGTCGCATTTTTAGCTGTTTTGGTATTTAGGGGGGAGATAGATAATATTTTCAGAAAATACAAAAACAATAAAAAAATGCAAAAATCCAAAAAACATGAGATATTTTCAAAAATCCAAAAACAATAGAAAATCCAAAAAGAGTTTGTGTAAAAAGGGGAAATGATAGTACATCAGCTAGACAGTTACGGTATGCTAAAGATATGTAATGTTTTAAAAGCGTTAAGCAGTCTCTGTGACAACCCGAACTTCCGAGGTCAGTGTTGTTTATTTCCGTGATTCTAATCTCTTATTATTCATCTCTCTTCTTTGTGATTGAATGCGTCGTGCTAGTATTATAACTTGTTCTTTTAAAAACTCGTATTCCTTGTGTTTGGGACGAACATGTTGGGCCGCGTCTTGACACACACTTAGTTTATAATTGGGCTACGTTTGTTATAATCATGATCGGCTTACGCACACTGGTTATCCTAGGTTAAGTTACAAAAGCCGAATCTCAACCAAAGCCCCAAAACCAAACACCTTGTTCACTGGATTTACGATTGGGCTTGGTAGAGCCCAAGTGGGTAATTAATTAGGGGCTGGCTATGAGTCCTAGTTGTATACGAGTTCTAGTTTATATAGGTATGGGGTCACGTAACATTATATCACGCATACACAAACCCTACCCTCCTCTCTCTCAAGATCACGCACAACAGGAGACACCCCCCGGTAGTGATCATCATTACCATATTCTTCCCAGCCTTTCGGTTAGTGTTTTCTTATGTTTAATGAACTTAGTTGGTTGTTTTGATTATTGTGTTATCTAGGTGAAACCATGTGCTAATAACATGAACATAGTATGATCGAAAACTATAAACATAGCTAATATTATCTTGAACAGTGAACATATGGATTGGATTATAAGTTGTGGGTAACTTTGTGGTTTGATTGGGCATATATGTGTGGTAATATATTTAGATATTGCATGATGATAGGCCCTCGATGAATACAGGATTCATGTAATGTCAGATGATTGCGTAGTGTGTTAGGAAATCCTAGGATTCATCTTGATAGTTGACTGATTTCTTGATGATAATTCTTGATTATAGACTATGTTTATATCACAATATATGATTTCAGTTTCTCGAAAATTGTTCTTGATCACTTATAAATGGTGGGGAATAACTATTGGAAATAAAAGAAAAGGAAAACAGAATTGCTTGTTGAACATAAATAGGTTGCATATTAGTTAGATTGCTTACCATCACACTTTTAATTGGGGCCTGATCATTTGCAAAACATAAAGGAAGGCAAGGGATTTGGGCTTTGCTTTGGGCCATGTGACTACACAGGTAACCGAGTGGGCTGGATTGGGTTATAACCGGGTAATGGGGGGTAGAAAAATAGCGGCAGCTGATCCATAAGTATGTGGACGGCTGTGTGACCTCGGGTCACCAGCCAAGTCCATTTCGTGGCTTGCTATTGGGCCGATACATTGTGGGCCGAGTTTTATGAGAGCAATTTATAAGCTGGGTTGGGGGTTTGGGCTTAACACATGTTAGTATAGACCGGCAGGGTATTGGACTGTACTGTTTGTATTAAACATAAGTTGTTAGTTAGTGGGTCGTGTAGAAACTGATTTAATATTGGGCCTGAACGGTTGGGCTGAACGGTTGGGTTGAACCGTTGGGGGTTATTTGCTATGTGTTAGATGGAGTGTGAACTTATAATGTGAGTGTACACGTGAATCAACTATCGACTATGGGTATGTGTATAGACTGACATGTTGCATGAGTTACCATCGTGATTTGTATGATGTGGTGTGCAACCTGGGTGTGCCATAAGTGTGATACGTGTAAAAGATACATGTTTTAAGTGCATATGAAATTAATTGGTATGTGTAACCATTTTAGGGCTTGGTTGATCAATTTTTGTCAAAAGAGTAACTAGGTCTTACCGAGCAACCAAAGGTGAGTTCACTGCTCTTTTTCCAAGCATGCATCCCAGGGAGGGATATCGGGTAACGTTCCGGGGAGGAATGCTAGTTTATTAGGATGTTCCTTATTATACTCTTTTCTATCATATAAGACCCCTTACATCCACCGATAGTTGCCGGGGAGGCAACGAGGTTATTAGTTGATAGCGCTATTAGGTTTGGCACCCTCACACCGTGTCGGGGAGGACGGGCGTGAACTAATTTCCTTAAAGCATGACCAATGTTTTGATAGAGACATTGGGGTTGGGCAAATACATCTTGTAGCCATTGCGGTAATCGAGTTAATAACAACATCAAATCAAATTGTTAAACTGTTTTATACATATATCTGGTAACTAAACTCGGTAACAAAACTTTGAACTCACCAGCGTCGTCTGACACATTGTAGGTCGTTAGATGTCTTGCATTGGAACTTGCTGTCTGGAGTAGCTGGAGTGGTCATGGGTCGACAGGAGGGATTTATGTTATTGATTTCTTGATACTATACATTGGTTTTGAAACTATTTAACTTTGCTTCCGCTGAACACTTTGGTTTTCCCTTAAACTTGTTGATGGTATTTTTATTAGTAATTGAGAACTTTATTTTGAAACAAGTATGGGTTCAATGTAATTAGTGGCTCGTTGTTGGTACGTCACACGTCTAACAGGGACATTCCCTAGGTGGTATTTTGGGGGTGTGACAGTTTGGTATCAGAGCCACTGGTTATAGTGAACTTGGTTTTAAAAACATTTTTATAAAACCAGACTATAACCGAACAACTTTGAAAATAGACCATGACACTCAGCTCCAGATTGCAAGGTTCGTCTTATGTTTACTTTGTGCATCACTTGTTTAGTAATCACACA
The DNA here is from genome assembly GCA_030545235.1 of Helianthus tuberosus. Classification (NCBI taxonomy): domain Eukaryota; kingdom Viridiplantae; phylum Streptophyta; class Magnoliopsida; order Asterales; family Asteraceae; genus Helianthus; species Helianthus tuberosus. The sequence continues at coordinate 23,447,305 of CM060420.1, read as the reverse complement.
CTCACAGCTTTCATGAAACGATATATTAGATACTATGGTGATTTGATAGTGTAACGCTACTCTTCGACTTTTGTGAATCATAATCCTGTAGTACCCACTGCTTTGCTATTTGAATGCGGGGGAAACTTTTAGCGCAAGTTAAGAGGAACTGGGATGAGCATGCAAATTGCCTTATTATTATGGGTGCACACATAATAATAACGTTAGGTGCATGTAAGTCCCAGTGAGGCTTAACGAGTGTGAGAAGGGTTCTGCCCTATTGTGTGTAAACTTGATAGTTAGTAGATTTCAACGTGATACTTGACTTTTACCCCATTTCGACTCTTAAGTTGATTCCCTTCTCTTATTTAGAATCATGAGTGGACGTGGAGGAGGCCGAGGTGGCGGACGTGGCCACGTTGCTATGACGCAGGCCGAATTAACCAACTTGATCAACACTCGTGTAGCTGAAGCCCTAGCGGCTTACCAGGCTGGTACGATATGTGCCAATTACTCTCTGTCCTTGTGTTGTATACTCGAATCTTACTTGTGCGTTGTACGTTCTTTCATTTTAGGTCAACCTGCGAATCAAAACAATCCAACTGCTCCACCTGCTTGTACGTTCAAGATGTTCATGGATTGTAAGCCGCAGACCTTCAGTGGGACTGAAGGGGCTGTAGGACTCCTGCGATGGTTTGAGAAGGCAGAATCGGTATTTGCAATGTGTAACTGTCCTGCTGGGGACAAAGTGAAGTATGCTACGGGCACACTCGAGGATGGTGCCCTGACATGGTGGAATACCTAGGTTCAGATGTTGGGTATCGAAATGGCAAATGCCACAACTTGGGAAGACTTTAAGGAGTTGATGAGGGAGGAGTATTGCCCTCGTGATGAAGTTCAGAAACTGGAGAATGAGTATTACAATCTGAAAATGGAGGGATCAAAGATTGAAGCATTCACGAGGAGGTCTAATGATTTAGCAACTTTGTGCCCTAACCTGTCTCAACCCCCACATCGGCAAATCGAGTTGTATCTCAAGGGCTTAGCACCAGCTGTTAAGGGGTACGTTACTGCTGCAAACCTCGACAATCTGCCCCGTATCGTTCGTTTGGCACATAAGATTACTGACCAAGAGGTCGAACGTGGCAACTTGCCGCCACGTGTTTCTGCTACTACCTCGACTGCTACAGCTACCACACCTGCCAGTGATAACAAACGCAAGTGGAACGATACTGACAAGGCAACCAGTGCAAGTCAATCTCAGAAAAGGCCTGATAACAGCCACAACCACAGTTTCAGTCAGTCTTCTTCAGTTAATCAAGGCCAGGGCAGCAATCAGAATCTGGGCTCTTATGTTGGAAAGAAGCCACAATGCAACAAGTGTGGCTATCATCACTATGGACAGTGTGTCCGGACTTGCTGTAGATACGAGAAGGTGGGCCATGAGGCCAAGGACTGTAGAGCCCCTCAACCAAAGCAGCAGCAGCAACAGCAAAATCAGCAGCACCAACGACAGCAAAAGCAACAACCTCAACAGAATCAGGGTTTTAAGAAAGGGTGTTTCCAGTGTGGGGATGAGGGCCACATCAAGCGGGATTGCCCTCAGCTGAATCAGAATGCCAATAACAACAACAATGCTAGGAATAATAACAACAGGAATAAAAACAATGGGGGCAATGGGGGAAATGGTGCACACGGGAGGGTGTTCACTATTGGAGCTGGGGAAACCAGGAATGTTGGCAACGTAGTGACTTGTATGTTTTCGATAAATGATTTATTTGCTTCTGTTTTATTTGACTCTGGCACCAATTGGAGTTATGTGTCCTTGGAGTTCAGTCGTCAGTTAGGGTTAACTCCCACGCCTCTTGTAAATAAGCATGTAGTAGAATTAGCTGATGTTAAATCGATAGAGGCTTCTCATGTTCTGTTTGGTTGTAAACTCGATCTCATGGGTCAAGTGTTTGACATTGACCTACTCCCTGTTACTCTTGGAAGTTTTGATGTGGTCGTTGGGATGGATTGGTTGTCCAAGCACCAGGCGGAAATTCACTGCATGGAGAAAATCGTGCGTATTCCTCTCCCTAGCGGATAATCTTTATCGGTTCAGGGTCATCATAGTGGTGCAATGGTTGGTATCATCTCGGCTATGCAAGCCCAGAAGTGCCTACGAAAGGGCTACCCTGCCATTCTAGCTCTTGTCACCGATTCGCAACCTGAAGAAAGGAAGATCGAGGATCTTCCAGTTGTTGAGTTTCCGCGGTGATCGGATAAAATTTTATTTATCAAAAACCCAGTTCAATAAATAATAGTTAATTAATTAAGTGAGTTAATTAATAAAACGCAGCGGAAATATAAACTAATGATCAACAAAACGAAACCCGAATGGATCCGGTTACATGCAAATAAAAGCACAGTAAAATATATTTAACTACCGATGAGAAAGATATACCTTGGTTAAAGACTAACCGGTCGAGACACCGATGTTCAATGAATAAGTGCTAGTAAACGAACCAACGAAACGCGATGAATGGGGTGGCGCCAAGCGGCGGCCGACCGCGGCAAACAGCGGTGGCAGCCGCGACAATCAGCGGCATCCAGCGGCAGTTGGCTGGCGGCGAGCTACAAGGCGGCGGCGGACTCCCGGCTTGCGGGGGCGAAGGAGACCGACGGTGGTAGGACTCGGTTATTGAGAGAGTTTTTATGTATATAATTTTGTTCATCCAACTCATTCATTTCAAAAATGCAAGAACCAAAAATATATAAAAGGTATGGACCTTGTGCATGTTAGCCAAGTGTCATACCATGCATAATGCATGTGTTCTAATTGGCCAAAAGTTTGGTGCGCGACAAGTGGCAATGGGTGAGTATACCCGTGTCACCCGGTCCATGTACTCGTCTCTCAGTTAATACCCTCTTATGATCATAAATATAATTATGATCTGTCTCGTATGTTGTTTGTAATTACCAGTTAAACAGGTTAAGTGGATTTTAGTTCGTTGCCCAAGGTGTAACACTTACGGGTCAAGACCCGGTCGGCAGCGTTGACTTATCGAACCGGACATAATATCCAACAGCTCCCACTTAGACGGTCTCTGATAAGGTCTCAACGCAGACAGCCAATGGTGTTCTGGCTACACATGGTTGCCCCCAACAGGTCATGACACTTTAAAGTCATTAACCAAGGTATCTTCTCTTTAGCAACGGCATGCAACATGAAGACAGTAGACTTATGGCAATTCTCGTCATCTATCCTTTCTGTAAAAGACATCAATTGAACAATGAGACATGGATCAGATTCAATCTCAAATGTCGTTCAATCATTATCGTTCTCGTTCATAGAATCAAAGTGGTCCAATCAAACACACAGTAAGTTTGGGTAAGGCCTTACACTTCACCAGTTTGAATCAACGAGGGTGCCCAAATGTCTAACTGTTACATATAATGTAAGAGTATATAATCCCATCTTGACTACATACAACTCCCACTGAACTTCAGAACCACTCCCAACCAATGCCTTTATGACTGGCAGTTACGCGACAGCGTTGGACACTGATCAAAGAATAGTCTTTAGTAAACGAAAGTTCTAGTATGTATCTCAGGTTAGAGGATACTAAATGAGTATACCTAAATCAAATACATCTTATGACCATGATCCATGAAGATGATTTGATGCGAGTTACATCCAACTTCATTCATAATGAGGTTTGTGAGTCTGGAAGTCAACTCCTTGAGTCCAAAGTCAGAATAGTCTTAATTCAGAGTCGTTCCCACGAGCCTGACCGACTACGGATAATTTAGAATACAAGATTCATGGATTAAACGTATCAAATTCGAACACAGTTGTAAGATTCAAACTTTGCATTTAGCCAGTAAATCAAAGGTGAATTCAAAGGGTACAACTGTTTGAACGTTCGTACATCCAAATACTAAATCAAACAAATGGTTATCCAATCAAAGACCGATAGCTTGTCCCGAGTCATCGATTTAGAGAACGGGTCTACTAGGTTTTGATCTGCGTCTATTTTGCTTATTAAGATGTCTCCTCATTCCAGTATTTCCCATATATAGTGGAACTTTCTTAGAATATGCTTAACCCTGTGATCTGGGCTCCTTGGTTTGAGAAATGATTCCTGTGTTATCACAGAATACCTAGATCGGTTTCTGAATACTTGAAACCACATCGAGGTCATTGATGAGCTACTTCATCCAAGCAGATTCTTTTGCAGCATCTGATGCAACTATACATTCGGATTCGGTGGCTGAATCAGCCACAATACTCTGTTTGGAGCTTTTTCCAATAGACAGCTCCTTCATTGTGAGTGAATACGAATCCTAATTGTGATCGAGAATTATCTCGGTCACTTTGGAAGCCAGCATCAGTGTAACACCTTACAGTGAGCTCCTCTTCCACTCCTCCATTGACCAAGAACATATCTTTGGTTCTTCTCAAGTACCTCAGAATGTTCTTTACTACAGTCTAATGGGCAATGCCTGGACTATGCTGAAAACGACTGGTTATGCTTAAAGCATATGAGACGTTACGTCTAGTACATCGCATACATGATTGAACCAATCTCTGAAGCATATGGAACTGCTTCCATTTGCTTAGTTTCAATGTCCGTTGAAGGAGATTGCGATTTGTTCAACACAGTTCCTTTAGTCATAGGAACACCTCCTTTCTTGGAGTTTTCCATCTTGAAGCGTGTCATCATTTTTTTCTATGTACGTTCTTCGACTTAGCCCTAGAAGCCGCTTAGATCTATCCCTATAGACCTTCATTCCTAGAATGTAAGCAGTTTCTCCAAGATCTTTCATTGTGAAACAAGATCCCAAATAGTGTTTAACTTCGTTAAGCATAGGGATTTTATTTCCAATGATTAGTATATCATCCACATACAGGATGAGGAATGATATGGTGCTCCCACTAACCTTTCTGTAAACACAAGCCCATATTCATTCTTGACAAAACCAAACTCTTTGATCTTCTGGTCAAAATGAAGATTGCAACTACGAGACGCTTGCTTGAGTCCATAAATGGACTTATTAGGTTTGCACACATTAGTTGGATATTTAGGATCGACGAAACCTTTAGGCCGAACCATATAGACATCTTCAGAGAGATGTCTATTAAGAAGAGCGGTTTTGACATCCATTTTCCATATTTCGTAATCACAGTACGCAATTATGGCAAGCAATATCCTGATTGATTTAATCATAGCAACGGGCGAGAAGGTCTCTTCATAGTCAATACTTTGAGTTTGAGTGAAACCCTTCGCAACTAGCCGTGCTTTATAGGTGTGTACATTTCCATGCATATCGGTTTTTCTCTTGAAAATCCATTTGCTCCCTACTGCCCGAGATTCGGGGGTAGCTCAACCAAGTCCCGTACATGATTGTCATACATAGATTGCATCTCAACATTCATGGCTTCTTGCCATTTCTCAGATTCCGGATCTAAGATTGCAGATTTGTAGTTAGCAGGTTCGTCATTAGACTCAGCTACTAATAAGACTTCGGGACCTTTTAGACGCCATAGACATCTATCAGATTCTTGTGAGCTCTACTACTTCTGCAAACGCTTGTGTTTTATGTCTGATTCATTGGCAACAACTACTTGTTGATGAGACAGTCCGACTACATTAGCAGTTGTTTGTGGTTCTTGAATTTCTTCTAGATCAACCACATTATTTCTAGTTTCTCGATTAAGAAGTCTTTCCTCGAGAAAGTGTCCTTTCCGTTTGATGGAAATCACATTTGCATCAGGATGGTAGAAATAATATCCGCTTCTTTTATAGTATCTGACAAAAACAACCTTTTCGCCTTGAGGATCGAGCTTATCATCAGAATCATTTGTGATGTATGCATCATATCCCCATACTCTAAGGTATTCCAAATCGGGTTTACGCCCATGCCGTATCTCATATGGCGGTTTTGTTTACCTTTTAGTCGGAGTCATATTGACAATGCGGGAAGCGATCATAAGAGCTTGTCCCAAAAAGGAGTGAGGCAAGTTAGTTCTATACATCATCGATCGAACCATATCAAGTAGAGTTCGATTTCACCTTTCACTCACACCATTAAGTTGGGGTGTGCTAGGTGGAGATGGTTGTGAAACTATTCCACACTCTTTTAGATGATTGAGAAATTCAAAGCTAAGATATTCACCACCTCGATCTAATCGAAGTACTTTTATCTTTTTATCAAGCTGGTTTTTAGTCATGGTTTCTAGTCATGGTTCTGAAAGGGCCATATACATCATGTGAATGAGTTCTAGAAAACCATTGATCCGTTCACCAACATCGGTGAAGGGGTGCTTTGTGAGTTTGCCAGCTAAGCAAGATTCGCAATCATCAAAGGAGTCCTATCTAGTGGATTCAAGAATCCCCTCGGACTGGAGCCATTTTATGCACGCCTTACTTATGTGGCCAAGTCTGCAATGCCATAAATGTGTTTCATTTATGCCAGCTTTGTTACGTTTAGAAAGATGATATATGTTATTACTTGTTTTAACATCAATCTCATAAATACCATTTCGAGGTTCAGCCTCAAAATGAAAGACATCATTCAAGTAGGCTATAATAGAATAATCATTTAAAACGTACTTGAATTGAATCCTTGTTCAAAGAGTGGAGAAACTGAAATAATGTTTCTGGTCAAACCAGGTGCATAAAAACTGTTATTTAAAGTAACTACAAGGCCAGGCGAACATGAAAAACAAAAATGTTCCAGTTGCAAGAACTGGAACTCTCTTTCTATTACCAACTATGAGTTTCCGGGTGGCCTTGTTTCAGTTTCTTTCACTTTTCGGGCTCTTGCAAGACATTAACGATGTGGTAACCACATCCGGTATCAAATACCCAAGTGTTGCTTGAAACAGTGAATAGTCCGATAACATAAATGAGAATATCAGAAGAAGTGCCAATGTTATTGGTCTTGTTCATATTCAGCTTGGCTAGATATTGTGGGCAGTTTCCTTTCTAGTGCCCATTTGGTTGCATTCAAAGCACTGACGCTCCTAGGAGGGTGTGGTTTTGCAACATGCTTGTTGTTAGTGGCATTTATGGCAGCAACAACAACTTTTCTCTTGCCTTTGCTCTTATGTTTCCTTTTCTTGTTATTGGGCTTCATAACACCACCAGACTTGACCATTAGAACTTGGTTGGTTTTGTGGAATAACCAAGTTTGTTCATATGGTCAATGTATCCTTCCGCCTTTAGCACATGAGTACTGATACATGATCCTTCCAGCGTTTTACAGCTTATGAGCTGTTTCATGGTGTCATATCGCTCCTGTCGGGCTTGTTTCTGGAACATGCCTTTCAGTTGCTTGGATCATGTCATAAGCATCCTTATCTTCCATGTTCTTCTGAAGTTCAAGAGACATGGTGGCTTTCATAAGGCAGGCTACCTCAACGGCATCCTCGTTATGTTACTCCAGTGCCTTGCAAGCAGTAGTAGAATTACTTTCAGGCTCGGTAGGGACTGGTCCATCTAAGATATACAGTTTTTCCTCCATCTTGAGAACTATTCTCAGATTGCGGTGCCATTCGAGAAGGTTGGTGTTATTCAAATTTTTTATTTCTTTTCCTTTTCAAGTATAGACTTGAAAATGAAGGAGTTGTTTTCATTAGACATCTGTTATATATAAGCAAGGTCATATTAATTAGTATTTTCGATGTATATCTCCTTATATCGTGAGGTGAGACGATAAGGAACGAGAATCCGGTTAGAAGCTCTTTCCAAAGGCGTCTGGGGCAATCAACATTAGCAAGAGGTTCAAGCGGACTTACAACGATTGTCAATTGTGAGAAAGGCACAACTCCCGAGGTTTATAAGGCTGCGAGGATAACCTATTGTCCTTGCATTGATACGTTTGGCCTCATCTATGCCACTTTTGTTCTCGAGACAGCTGGGGCATGTAACACGAGAAGAAAAGTAATAGTCGTCCTACAACGGTCACATGTGGAAGGGTCGGATGTGTCGATGAAGCCCTTGCACCTTGGAAGGATAAACTAGACACCAATTGTTGTGCTGTGGCTCCAACACTGATTGTTCGCATTATGCCCCAAGTGTTACTAGTAGTAGGATGGCATAGACTATTGATTTTAATTTTTACCAAATAGGGTCGTTATAGTCGGTTTTAATTTAGATATTAAATTTGCGACATAACCAAAAAACCCTTTCACCTCTTGGGACAATTAGTTTTAGATAACCTATAAAACTAAGTTTGTCGCGACTTGGAATAACCAATTTTAAGTTAATAGAAAACTATTAAGTTAATAGTTTTGGAAAATAAAAACTAGTTTAATTTGCAAAACTTAATTGGTTATTATTTGTTTCAAAAACAACCTTTGTTTTATAACAAAAACTTTTACAAGTTGTAAAAACAATTTAGAACTTGTTTTAATGTGATTGTTTTTAATATTTTAAAACTCCTTTTAAAATCATGTTGGTATTTAGGTTGGTTACATTATAATAATTTATAAGCTAAAAGCAACCAAAATAGCAAGATAAATATGTAAATCCATATGGCCAAAATTGTTCGATCTTGCTAGAGCCTAATAGCAAGATCAAACGGGTCATGGGGTCACAACACACAAACAACCACAAGGATGGACTTCAGTGCATCTTGTTGTCTTGAGCAACTCCCACTAACTCCAAGACTCCTCTTAGCATTCGGTTTTGCTTCGGGTTTGCTTCGGGTCTTCGTATCAACAATATTTAACAAGTAAATACAACAAAGACAAAAGGCCTATTTATTACAACTTTGAACCACAAGACGGGCCAAAACCATAAACTAATCTATTACAACTTTGAACCATCTCGGTGGCCAAAAATAATAATTACAAAACCGAATAAAATATACAACTACCAAAAAAAAGGTCGGCCCGGATTTACACATCACACAACAATCACAAACTAAACCGGGCAATGTTTTGGTCAAGCAAAACAAATAAAATATTGACCAAAATAAAAGTGCCCTTAAAAATACTTAGATAAAAAACATTAAATAAATAAAGTTTGTGTTCTAATTCCGGTTAAAAGGACCGGTACCGACTCGTATGTTGTAACCAAGGCTCTGATACCACTGTTGAGTTTCCGCGGTGATCGGATAAAATTTTATTTATCAAAAACCCGGTTCAATAAATAATAGTTAATTAATTATGCGAGTTAATTAATAAAACGCAGCAGAAATACAAACTAATGATCAACAAAACGAAACCCGAATGGATCCGGTTACATGCAAATACTAGCAAGTAAAATATATTTAACTACCGATGAGAAAGATATACCTCGGTTAATGACTAACCGGTCGAGACACCGAGGTTCAACGAACAAGTGCTAGTAAACGAACCAACGAAACGCGACGAATGGGGTGGCGCCAAGCGGCGGCCGACCACTGCAAACAGCGGCGGCAACCGCGACAATCAGCGGCATCCAGCGGTGGTTGGCTGGCGGCGAGCGGCAAGGCGGCGGCGGACTCCGGGCTTGCGGGGGCGAAGGAGACCGACGGCGGTAGGACTCGGTTGTTGAGAGAGTTTTTATGTATATAATTTTGTTCATCCAACTCATTCATTTCAAAAATGCAAGAACCAAAAATATATAAAAGGTATGGACCTTGTGAATGTTAGCCAAGTGTCATACCATGCATAATGCCTGTGTTCTAATTGGCCAAAAGTTTGGTGCGTGACAAGTGGCAATGGGTGAGTATACCCGTGTCACCCGGTCCATGTACCCGTCTCTCAGTTAATACCCGCTTATGATCATAAATATAATTATGATCTGTCTCGTATGTTGTTCGTAATTACCAGTTAAACAGGTTAAGTGGATTTTAGTTCGTTGCCCAAGATGTAACTCTTACGGGTCAAGACCCAGTCGGCAACGTTGACTTATCGAACCGGACATAATATCCAACACCAGTTGTTCGAGAATTTCCCGATGTATTTCCTAAAGAACTCCCTGGTTTACCTCCACATCGTCAGGTGGAATTTCAGATTGACCTCGCAGCAGGAGCAGCCCCGATTGCTCGTGCTCCTTATCGTCTCGCACCAGGGGAGTTGCAAGAGTTGTCAAACCAACTCCAAGAGCTGTTGGAAAGAGGTTTTATACGACCTAGCTCTTCGCCTTGGGGAGCCCCAGTACTGTTTGTGAAGAAGAAGGATGGGTCCTTTCGGATGTGTATAGATTATCGTGAGCTCAACAAGGTGGCAGTCTAGAACCGCTACCCTTTACCGCGCATTGACGACTTGTTTGACCATTTGCAAGGGTCAAGTTTTTACTCGAAGATTGACTTGAGATCGGGATATCATCAGGTGAGAGTCAGAGAAGAGGATGTCCCAAAGATGGCTTTTCGAACACGTTATGGGCACTACGAATTTTTAGTTATGCCGTTTGGACTAACAAATGCGCCAGCAGTCTTCATGGATCTCATGAACCGTGTGTGCAAACCGTATCTCGATGAATTTGTTATCGTTTTCATCGACGACATCTTGATCTACTTCAAAAGCAAGGAAGACCACGAGCGACATTTACGTCTTATCTTGGAGCTCCTGAGGAAGGAGCAGCTTTACGCGAAGTTTTCTAAGTGTGATTTCTGGATTCGGGAAGTACACTTTCTTGGGCACATTGTTAATGAATTGGGAATACACGTGGATCCTGCAAAGGTTGATGCTGTCAAGAATTGGGCGGCACCAAAGAATCCTTCAGAGGTGCGACAATTTTTTGGTCTCGCTGGGTATTATCGAAGATTTATCAAGGATTTCTCGAAGATCGCTCAACCTCTCACCTCCTTGACACAGAAGAACGTTGTATATTCTTGGGGAACAAAGCAGGAGGATGCGTTCCAACTACTGAAACAGAAACTCTGTAGTGCGCCGATCTTGTCTCTACCAAAGGGTACCGGGGATTTTGTGGTTTATTGTGATGCTTCCATTCAGGGTCTTGGTTGCGTGCTGATGCAACGCAACAATCTGATAGCTTATGCTTCTCGACAGTTGAAGGTACATGAAAGGAATTACACGACTCACGATTTAGAATTGGGGGCTGTGGTTTTCGCGTTGAAGATCTGGAGGCACTATCTGTACGGTAACAAATGCACCATCTACACCGATCATAGAAGCCTTCAGCATATCTTCGACCAGAAGGAATTGAACATGAGACAGCGTCGCTGGGTAGAACTACTTAACGACTATGATTGTGCCATCAAGTATCACCCCAGTAAAGCTAACGTTGTAGCTGATGCCCTTAGCCGAAAGGAGACGAAACCCAAGCGTGTACGAGCATTGCAGCTCACTATTCATTCAAATCTTCCTGACCAGATCCGTTCGGCTCAGACGGAGGCATTGAAGGAAAAAAACTATGAAGCCGAATACTTACGTGGCACGGAGAAATGACTTGAAAAGAGATCTGATGGTATTCTCTACTGCATGGAACGGATATGGATTACCTTGTTCGGTAACCTTAGGGCACTTGTAATGGATGAAGCGCACAAGTCTCGATACTCTGTTCATCCTGGGTCAGATAAGATGTATCAGGACCTCAAAGTTTTGTATTGGTGGCCAAAGATGAAAGCTGACATCAAAACGTACGTGAGTAAATGTTTGACCTGTGCGAAAGTCAAGGTGGAGTATCAGAAACCCTCAGGCCTGCTGCAACAACCAGAAATACCCATGTCAAAATGGGAGTAGATAGCAATGGATTTTGTCACTGGTTTACCGAGAACTCAAAACGGAAACGATACCATCTGGGTGATCGTTGATCGTCTCACGAAGTCAGCACATTTTCTAGCAATCAAGGAAACAGATAAGTTCTCTCAATTGGTTGCTGTTTATCTGAAAGAAGTGATTTCTAGGCATGGAGCGCCAACTTATATTATCTCTAATCGTGATCCGCGTTTCATATCTGATTTGTGGCAGTCGTTGCATAAATCGTTCGGCTCACGTCTTGACATGAGTACTGCATATCACCCACAGACGGATGGTCAGAGCGAGCGAACCATAAAGACACTTGAGGACATGCCGCGAGCATGTGTGATTGATTTTGGTAAGGGTTGGGAGAAACATCTGCCTTTGATCGAGTTCTCCTACAACAACAGTTACCACACTAGCATCCAGGAAGCTCCGTTTGAAGCATTGTATGGTCGGAAGTGTCGTTCTCCTCTCTGTTGGGCTGAGGTGGGTGACAGCCAGATCACAGGTCAAGAGCTTGTCCTTGAAACTTCAGAAAAGATTGTTCAGATCAGGAATCATATGGCGGCAGCGCATGATCGTCAGAAAAGCTACGCCGACAAGCATAGGAAACCTTTGGAATTCGAAGTTAATGATCGTGTCATGTTGATGGTCTCACCCTGGAAGGGCGTGGTGCATTTTGGGAAACGCGGCAAGCTTAATCCATGTTACGTTGGGCCATTCAAAATCCTGGAGCGGATCGGTAAGGTGGCTTAGAAGCTTAATCCATGTTCACGATGTCTTTCATGTTTCGCAATTGAAGAAGTGTTTGTCTGATGAAACACTGGTTGTGCCGTTTCAAGAACTCAAGATTGACGACAAGTTACAGTTTGTTGAAGAACCTATAGAGATCATGGATCAAGAGGTCAAGGTGTGTAAGCATAGTCGTATTCCGATCGTTAGAGTTTGTTGGAATTCAAGGCGCGGACCGGAGTTCACATGGGAGCGCGCGGATCAGATGAAGCTTAAGTATCCTCAACTTTTTCTTGATGACCAATCCAATTCTGGTAAAACTGGTGAATTTCGGGATGAAATTCCTCTTCAAGTTGGGGATGATGTGGTACCTGAGCAAAATCCACAGCAATCTTGATTTGTCACTTCACTCTTTTGTGTTTAGTTGGGGATGATGTGACAACCAGAACTTCCGAGGTCAGTGTTGTTTATTTCCGTGATTCTAATTTCTTATTATTCATCTCTCTTCTTTGTCATTGAATGCGTCGTGCAAGAATTATAACTGGTTCTTTTAAAACTTGTATTCCTTGTGTTTGGGCCGAACATGTTGGGCCACGTCTTGACACACACTTAGTTTGTAATTGGGCCACGTTTGTTATAATCATGATCGGCTTATGCATATGGGTTATCCTAGGTTGAGTTACAAAAGCCCAATCTCAACCAAAGCCCAAAAACCAAACACCTTGTTCACTGGATTTACGATTGGGCTTGGTAGAGCCCAAGTGGGTAATTAATTAGGGGGCGGCTATGAGTCCTAGTTGTATACGAGTTCTATTTTATATAGGTATGGGGTCACGTAACATTATATCACGCATACACAAACACTACCCTCCGCTTTCTCAAGATCACGCACAACAGGAGACACCTCCCCCCCCCCCGTAGTGATCAGCATTACCATATTCTTCCCAGCCTTTCGGTTAGTGTTTTCTTATGTTTATTGAACTTAGTTGGTTGTTTTGATTATTGTGTTATCTAGGTGAAACCATGTGCAAATAACATGAATATAGTATGATCGAAAACTATAAACATAGCTAATATTATCTTGAACAGTGAACACATGGATTAGATTATAAGTTGTGGGTAACTTTGTGGTTTGATTTTTGCATATATGTGTGGTAATATATTTAGATATTGCAAGATGATAGGCCCTCGATGAATACATGATTCATGTAATGTCAGATGATTGCGTATTGTGTTAGGAATTCCTTGGATTCATCTTGATAGTTGACTGATTTCTTGATGATAATTCTTGATTATAGACTATGTTTATATCACAATATATGATAAGAATATGATTTCAGTTTCTCGAAAATTGTCTTGATCACTTATAAATGGTGGGGAATAACTATTGGAAATAAAAGAAAAGGAAAACAGAATTGCTTGTTGAACATAAATAGGTTGCATATTAGTTAGATTGCTTACCATCACACTTTTAATTGGGGCCTGATCATTTGCAAAACATAAAGGAAGGCAAGGGATTTGGGCTTTGCTTTAGGCCATGTGACTACACAGGTAACCGAGTGGGCTGGATTAGGTTATAACCGGGTAATGGGGGATAGAAAAATAGCGGTTGCTGATCCATAAGTATGTGGACGGCTGCGTGACCTCGGGTCACCAGCCAAGTTCAGTTCGTGGCTTGCTATTGGACCGATACATTGTGGGCCGAGCATTAGGAGAGCAGTTTATAAGCTGGGTTGGGGGTTTGGGCTTAACACATGTTAGTATAGACCGGTAGGGTATTGGGCTGTACTATTTGTATTAAACATAAGTTGTTAGTTAGTGGGTCGTGTAGAAACTGATTTAATATTGGGCCTGAACGGTTGGGCTGAAAGGTTGGGTTGAACAGTTGGGGGTTATTTGCTATGTGTTAGATGGAGTGTGAACTTGTAATGTGAGTGTACACGTGAATCAACTATCGACTATGGGTATGTGTATAGACTAACATGTTGCGTGAGTTACCGTCGTGATTTGTATGATGTGGTGTGCAACCTGGGTGTGCCATAAGTGTGATACGTGTAAAAGATACGTGTTTTAGGTGCTTATGAAATTAATTGGTATGTGTAACCATTTTAGGGCTTGGTTGATAAATTTTTGTTAAACTAGTAACGAGGTCTTAAAAGGTGAGTTCACTGCTCTTTTTCCAAGCATGCATCCCGGGGAGGGATATCGGGTAACGTTCCGGGGAGGAACGCTAGTTTATTGGGATGTTTGTTATTATACTCTTTTTTATCATATAAGACCCCTTACATCTACTGATAGTTGTCGGGGAGGCAACGAGTTTATTAGTTGATAGCGCTATTAGGTTTGGCACCCTCACACCGTACTGGGGAGGACGGGCGTGAACTAATTTCCTTAAAGCATGACCAATGTTTTGATAGAGACATTGGGGTTGGGCAAATACATCTTGTAGCCATTGCGGTAATCGAGTTAATAACAACATCACATCAAATTGTTAAACTGTTTTATACATATATCTGGTAACTAAACTCGGTAACAAAACCTTGAACTCACCAGCGTCGTCTGACACACTTGTTTACATGCTTGTAGGTCGTTAGATGTCTTGCATTGGAACTTGCTGTCTGGAGTAGCTGGAGTGGTTATGGGTCGACTGGAGGGATTCATGTTATTGATTTCTTGATACTATACATTGGTTTTGAAACTATTTAACTTTGATTCCGCTAAACACTTTGGTTTTCCCTTAAACTTGTTGATGGTATTTTTATTAATAATTGAGAACTTTATTTTGAAACAAGTATGGGTTCAATGTAATTAGTGGCTCGTTGTTGGTACGTCACACATCTAACAGGGACATTCCCTAGGATATTTTGGGGGTGTGACAGTCTCGCTGATGATATGCCGATAGTTTTTACACACTTAGTAGATTTTTCGGGATATAAACCTAAATCATAACTTGCTTATTTCGTGGGGAACATCTCTCGGATATATAGGTAACCCCTGAAATCTTGTTTGAAGGGCTTTCTATTTCTGACATACTAGGTCTTTATGTGTGATGATATCTGGGGTATTATATCAGGACTTCTGATTTTGTGGAAGCAATAACCTAGTCCTCATATAATACTCTGCACTACTTTAATCTTAAAGCCTACCCTCAGCATAAAAAATGATGAAACATTGAAAAATGCTAATCATGTGCGGTTGAAGAAAAGATCCCCAAACGCGACACACCGAAAGTCGAGCCATCATCTCTTTGTCTAAACGGAAGTTCTAACCTGAGCTCTCATGGCCTCGCATTACCTGTTACAGATATCATTTGTGTACATTCACCTGT
Organism: Helianthus tuberosus; assembly: GCA_030545235.1. Taxonomy (NCBI): domain Eukaryota; kingdom Viridiplantae; phylum Streptophyta; class Magnoliopsida; order Asterales; family Asteraceae; genus Helianthus; species Helianthus tuberosus. Next base: position 23,431,580 of record CM060420.1, on the reverse strand, counting down.
AAGACTGAATATAGGAGTCTGGATACGAGAGTATATTCTGAGGTGGGACGCGCGTATAAGTTAAGATCTTAAAACACCAAATCGTATCCTAATTAATTGAAATTTGTGTGAAAATTTAAGAGGATCAGTATATAGGCAATCTAAGCGAATTATTTAATTCTTAGTGTGTATTCAGCTCAACGGTACTAGTAGCTTGTCGGTAGCTGATATGATCCCCTAACACGCTCACCAAAAATATGTCTCTAAATAGTTACATTTACTGCATTTACTTATACTGCATTTCATTTCAGTGTTTAATTTCAAAAACCCAAAAAGATTTCTTAGTGTTCTAGTCTTTAAACTTTCTTAAAATCCCAAAGAGATTTTACATTTCTGCTTTAGTTTCATCGACAAACCGAGGTGGAAAGTGGATCTTCAGATTCTAAGAAGTGAAGCGGAGCAGGAAAGTTTCTGAACTGGACAACTAGGTTGGGAGCTCATTTTGAAAAATCTTGAGAAATTCAAAAGTCAAATCAAGTTCATTAATTTGATACTTGAACATTTTTAATAAAAATGTGTTTATAAAAATTTGAACAAAATGTCAGTTTGATTCGTTTCGGGTCAACCAAGGTCATTGACTTGGACTTGGTAGGCAAATTAACTACCTACGGTCATTAACTTGGACCTAGATACTTAAGTGGATTTCTAAAACTGGACTAAATTTGATAAAATGTCAAAAGGTCAAAAAGTCAAAACTCAAAAGGTCAAACGAGTAGAGATTGGATCGAGTGGCAATCCGATCGGATGGCCATCTGATACATTGTCACACCCCAACCAATGGCGGAAACATCGGGATGAGACGAAGTGTGAAGATTGCTAGAGACATCATAACGCTAATTGTGACAATATTTAATAAACTGATTTCATTTCATAATTTACTTGTCAACATTACAAAGAAATCAAATAACATCAAGTTCAAGAGAAATACAATACAACATAATCAAAAGTTGATACAACGATTAAACCTAAGCGTCTATATGTGTATCTAGGCATCATTGCTACTTCATTTCATAGCATCAACATCGTCAACCTGTAACATGTTTAAAATACAATTCAATGCAAAAGCAAAGGCGAGTATACAAGTTTGGTACATACGTATCAAAAGATAAGTTTAAACAATTCCATGTGGCAAGCTCTTGATACAAGATAAACAATAAAATTGGCATGTGTCTAACATATCAACCCAAAAGAGACGCGATATGCTGCATGACATAACCCCAAGTCTAACGGGCGGGGCGTCAATCCTATAGCGCTACATATGTCACGGTTAGGCTCGTACGAAGTTAATGATAAGTTCAACACATAAAGTTTCACCCAAGTTTAAAGCATCAAGTAATCAAATAAGCATGCGTGTAATAGGAATGTTTATGTATCATGATAAAGTTTGTGTGTAAGTTTATAAATAACATGTTACACCCCAAAAAGTGGTAAACGAAAAAGGGGGTTGCGAGTATACTCACGGTTTCTCAAAGTTGTTCCTTTGGTAATCCCGTGACGAGTTGAAGGTTGGAAACTTCAAGCCTATGAGCGGTACAATTCTTCCGTATACAAAACAGTCAATAGAATCCCCGTTTCTGATGTGGAAGATCAGACTAAGCTGCAACCACAGAGCATACTACGAAGAGAGAAGAATGGTTAGAACACTTGGTGTTCTTTTAGAATTTTTAGAATTCTTAGAATTAGAGAGATTGAGAGAATTAGAGAGGTAGAGAGATGAATGGTGTGAAGAAAATGGTAGAAGGAGGTTGGTATTTATAGGTAAAGAAGGTGAAAAAGGGTGAAATATGATTGGTTAAAAAAGTGGAAGAGGATTGATGAGGTGGAAAGATGATTGAAGGAGGTGGAAAAGGTGATTGGAGAAGAAAAGAGGTGGAAAAGGTGATTGGTTTATTTCTTGGTATTTCTTAAGTATATATTATGTATTTGAGTATATAAAAAGTATAAAAGTATAATTCAAGTATTGAGGATGTATGTATAAGTATTTGTACGTATGAATAGTGTCGGTTTGCGTATAAATACGTATTTAAATGATTGGTTGTGTGAATAATAAAAAAAAGTATGTATAAAATATGAATTTTATTATGATTAACGCCTCGAATTGTGAGATTGAAATTAAAATACGAATGTAAGGTTTCTAAAATTAAAATACGAATACAAACATTTTTAAAATAGAAATACGAAGATACGAGGCGTTACAGTCTCCCCTGCTTTCGGAAATTTCGTCCCGAAATTTATTCAAGAGGAAGACCTTGGAGAAAAAGCATTTTAGGGTTCGAATGTTTAAACCGAATGATTGCAAACGAGGTTTGTATAGAAGGCAGAGAATAACGGGGAATAATGGAGGTATAAGACTGAACGACCGACCTAAAAAAAAATGCGAGTATAAGAATGGCATGTGTATTGAAAGTGATGTGTTAAGAATGGGGTCTCGTCGTGGATAATCGGATATCGCGCGTTTAGCAATGCGTTTGTGAGTTGTTAAAGTTTGTATCAGGTGTAAATAGGTCTGTAAAACACCAAATTTCTTATGGCACGTTTTACGAAAGTTTGGTAACATGGTGAAAACACTTATATACAGGAAGTACCAGCGGCGTATCCACCATGTTTTGACCATGTTACGTCCGTTTCGTATTCGGTGTCATGTTACGTTCTGTGTTTTATCATACACGGTAGTACACTCTATGGTTCTCATGAGCCAATCACTATAATCCCATGTGCACCCGTGATTATATTGATCGTCGCATGATCTGCACAGCTTGTACTTGTTATGTATGAATTAGGGTATACATAATAAAAATTTTAAGAATGTGTATGTGTATAAGAATAAAGTATGTAAGCAAGTCCATGCTTAACTATGTATAGGACCCATGTAAACGAATCACTCGGATCACGCTCGCGTATGGGTACAAAGGTATGAATCACGAGTATGAATGAAAGTATGAGCATAAATATGATTATTCTCGTAAGTATGAGCATAGACATAAAACGTACGAGTAGTATGAGTATATGTATAAGCATGAAAAGTATGAATATAAATACGAGCATAAGTCTTAAAATGTATTGTTATGAGTATGAGCATGAGTGTGAGTACGACTACTAATGGTTGCGTGTATAGTATTAATTGAAACGTGGCAAATTTAAGCACGTAAAACAATCATGAAAATTTATGATGTGAACAAATTATATTGGAAACACGTCATGTAATGGGTCAATTTCAGGCTCAAAATTATCAGGTAGTGGGGGTAGTGGATCTATTTGCATACCAGCAGCTAACAGGCTTTCTAACTGTTGATTTCTTTCCGTTAGTTCTTGTACTTGTCGTAGTAATTCTTGGTTCTGATTGTTTAACCTAGCCATTTCAACTACCATTTGATCTGGATGTAGATCCATTTGAGGCACCATACTTGGGCCTGCTACATCAGTTGGTGGTAGTTGTTCTACTTCATTCATTAGTGCTAGGAAAGACTGTGGCATAAGTGAATCCGGTTCTAACTGTTGTTGGAGCATCATGCTTTCATCAAACAATTCATCTTGCGTCATTGGAGCCTCCTCGAAGACTAAGGGTGAGAGGCCTTGTGAAACGTCTGATGCTAATGGTTGGAATATGTTAGTAGTAATGGGTTCTTGGGTGTATGACAGCTGTGATAGCATGTCATAACGGTAAAGAGATGGTGGAGGAAATTGCAACAATGATTGTTGTAGATTTGGTGTGGAGGTACTGTTTAAGACAAATGGAGCTCCCTCCGACTGAGATAGTTGAGTCGGTGCATGGCCAAGAGTAGGGGTTAGCTTAATATTGTTACAATTCACAATCCCAGGTGCCTTTGACGGAGATAAACCTTGGATAACCTGGTCACTTAAGGAACCTAAGGATTTTGCTATTCTTGTGACATAAGACCCTCCCATGAGACTTCTCAGGGAACCGGTTTGTTGACTAGAAAAATAAGCAGCAAGTTCGCGGGCAATATTGCAAGGAACTTGCTCAAAAATACTATACAGATAGAAGACTTCAGTTGAACGAACCCTTTGTTGATAAATTTTGCGCCCCGTGATAGTGTTGGATAAAACGTGGTGCATATACCTATAACGAGGGTCTTTGAAGTTCATAGAATGATTGTAGCTGCACCATGTTTTTTATGTATGGTGTTGCCAATATTTTCTCATTCCCATATAGGAGAAGGAAGTTAATGCCCTCGTAAAAATGGGCTGATTAACTTCCTCATTGGTATAAATACCCAGACGAACTGCGAATTCTGATAATGACATGTTATGAGGTTGTCCACAAAGCCGAAAATGAATGGATACTTCGGTAAGGTTTTTATTAGGTTGGTAATAGAAAGTGGACAAGAATTCGTATACCAGTTCATCATATGATGGCTCTAAGATGTCGAAGAAACGGCGCCATGGTGTATTGTGTGGTAGTAGTCTTGCCAGTGAACCAGTGGGGTCAACCATTCCTATTTGATGCCAATCAATGCCGCTAATGGTAAAAACTTCGAGATTCTTGAGTTTCTGATACTTCTCACTAGTGGGTAGGTCAGCAAACCGGAGGAATGGGTGAGTTCCTGCTGCACTTGAGGATTCAGCATGTGCTACTGGGAAGTATGCCATTTGAATATTGGGTTTAAGGGGTGAGTTTCTTCGGCGGGTGTGTGGGTGATATGTAGTTTAAGAAGGTGTTGCGGTGATGTGAGAAGGTAGAATGGTTTGGTTTTTTTTTTAGATCGTGCAATTCCCGTAAAACCTGGAAATGTTGTATGATGAGCCGCCAAGGTGCTACCAAAAGTCTTGGCTCACATTGATCGATAAGATGGAACGCGGACTCTAATCAATTACCGAGAAATCAGGAGCCGAAAAGAAAATCGGCGACGATAAGTTTGAAAAAGGACGCAGTGATTAAACAAAATATTTTAACAAATGATTTGTTGATGTTGAAAAGCGTCTTTGGTAAAATGATCGTATAATATCTATAAGATCTTATAAGTATATGAGAATGAAAGTCTTTAGTATGGGGATATAACGTGAGTGTGTGTTTTAGTGATTAAGTAGAATATGAAGTTTATGGGCAAGAGAATCATTTGACCGATTAAATTGATAGGTAGCATCTCGTAAGGTTTTGAAATTTGAGTATTAAAACGTTTTAAGACCTGATTAAGAATTTCGTGCATATGAGTTGAGTGATCATAGGTTGCAGGATAGGAAGTATGCTTGGTGAAACAATGTACTTTGTATATGTACACGTATGTATTTTGAATAATGATGTATAAAACATAATCGAGTTTGTATAATAAGATATTTGGAAGAACGTTTTGGTAACGATCACCTAGGTAAGGGAATCACCCCTAACTCGTTGGTGAGGTCGTTTTTAAGAAAGGGGAGTAGAGTTAATCGTCAAGGTAAGGAAGTCACTCCTATCTCGATGGTAGGTCCTCACTCGTCGTTACAAGGAATACGAATTTAAACTACATGAAATCATGTATATGTATAAATTTATGGAAAGATTTAATATGATGTGTGTGTGTGAAGGGAAAAAAAATATATCGAAAGTAGATTCGAATTTGAAGGATTGCGTCGTATAAAATAAGTAGTAGAGCACATGCTTGATTAAAATTTAGGATGGTTCCAACACGGAATTTTGACTAACCAAAGTGGTCGAAAAGCCTTTCGAGTTTGAGGAGCATGCTTTGGCCTAATAGGTGAAATACTCTTGCCGACAAGTCGGTTAATGGTATTTACCCTTCCAGTTACTACATGTCCCCAAATCAATTGAAATTTCGAGACTTGGCGGGATTAATGAAAATCAACGAGTGGAACTAGTCGACAAGGTGCGGGTTTCACCCCTAACTTGGCGATTTAGCATCCTAAGTGTGGTTGGTACTCGTCGGGTCAAAAGTAAATTTTGACACTTTGACGATGGTCCACTAGAATTTGAAATGGAAATTACCATTAAGTTGTGGATTTCACTCCTAGCTTAATGGTGCAATTTCGTGTAGTAATAGTTTAAGGTAGAATGAGAGTCGTTTACCAAATTGTGGGTTTCACGCCTATTTTGGTAAACTCGTCTCGTTTGTATAATATGAGTGTTGTCGAATTTAGAATAATCGAGTAAAATGTATGAAGAAAAGTGTATGTTGAAGATTAAACAAACAAGTATAAACATGTCAAGAATAGCACATAATTAATGGAATAATAAAACAATTATTAACAACATAAGGATGATAAGCAGATGACTTATAGTAAGAAGTAATGAAGTTATTGTACATGTGCTTATATGTAATCAAAATGGAAATTTCACAAACTAGGCACCTAGCTCAGTTGGCTAGGCGCGCGAAAGGGTGCGGCCTAGACCCAGGTTAGATTCCGGGGACGGCCGATTTCACCATTTTTGACCGATTTAACCATATATATATATATATATATTTTTACACTTGAGGTATGTAAGGTATAATTTATATATTGCTTCATATTAATTAATCTTACGAATAATGAGTAAATGACATATGTTAAAAAAAAATTATTATAATAAGTATAAGAACATAAAGCATCTCAAGAAAATAACATGTAACGACATTTCATGAATAGCATGTACGGTGTAGAACCCTAAAACAAGCATTTAACACATGGTAAAACAACTATTGATACATAAGAATGGCATTTCAGATATTAACACATAAGAGGCGTTTCAAAATTAGCACATAAGGATGTTCCATAAGAGTAGCATGTGAAGCAGTTTCAAGCAATACACAAAAATAAAGCTCTAAAACTATAGACTAGGTTAAAGCATTCCTACTTTTCCTAATTCCCTATAGTTATGGCTCGGATACCAATCTGTCACACCCCAACCAATGGCGGAAACATCGGGATGAGACGAAGTGTGAAGATTGCTAGAGACATCATAACGCTAATTGTGACAATATTTAATAAACCAATTTCATTTCATAATTTACTTGTCAACATTACAAAGAAATCAAATAACATCAAGTTCAAGAGAAATACAATACAACATAATCAAAAGTTGATACAACGATTAAACCTAAGCGTCTATATGTGTATCTAGGCATCATTGCTACTTCATTTCATAGCATCAACATCGTCAACCTGTAACATGTTTAAAATACAATTCAATGCAAAAGCAAAGGCGAGTATACAAGTTTGGTACATACGTATCAAAAGATAAGTTTAAACAATTCCATGTGGCAAGCTCTTGATACAAGATAAACAATAAAATTGGCATGTGTCTAACATATCAACCCAAAAGAGACGCGAGATGCTGCATGACATAACCCCAAGTCTAACGGGCGGGGCGTCAATCCTATAGCACTACATATGTCACGGTTAGGCTCGTACGAAGTTAATGATAAGTTCAACACATAAAGTTTCACCCAAGTTTAAAGCATCAAGTAATCAAATAAGCATGCGTGTAATAGGAATGTTTATGTATCATGATAAAGTTTGTGTGTAAGTTTATAAATAACATGTTACACCCCAAAAAGTGGTAAACGAAAAAGGGGGTTGCGAGTATACTCACGGTTTCTCAAAGTTGTTCCTTTGGTAATCCCGTGACGAGTTGAAGGTTGGAAACTTCAAGCCTATGAGCGGTACAATTCTTCCGTATACAAAACAGTCAATAGAATCCCCGTTTCTGATGTGGAAGATCAGACTAAGCTGCAACCACAGAGCATACTACGAAGAGAGAAGAATGGTTAGAACACTTGGTGTTCTTTTAGAATTTTTAGAATTCTTAGAATTAGAGAGATTGAGAGAATTAGAGAGGTAGAGAGAAGAATGGTGTGAAGAAAATGGTAGAAGGAGGTTGGTATTTATAGGTAAAGAAGGTGAAAAAGGGTGAAATATGATTGGTTAAAAAAGTGGAAGAGGATTGATGAGGTGGAAAGATGATTGAAGGAGGTGGAAAAGGTGATTGGAGAAGAAAAGAGGTGGAAAAGGTGATTGGTTTATTTCTTGGTATTTCTTAAGTATATATTATGTATTTGAGTATATAAAAAGTATAAAAGTATAATTCAAGTATTGAGGATGTATGTGTAAGTATTTGTACGTATGAATAGTGTCGATTTGCGTATAAATACGTATTTAAATGATTGGTTGTGTGAATAATAAAAAAAAGTATGTATAAAATATGAATTTTATTATGATTAACGCCTCGAATTGTGAGATTGAAATTAAAATACGAATGTAAGGTTTCTAAAATTAAAATACGAATACAAACATTTTTAAAATAGAAAAACGAAGATACGAGGCGTTACATACATGGTCACCCTATATATAGAAGGTCAAATGCTTTAGTCAAACCTTTACTCGATCAGGCGACCATTCGATTCTCTCTCACACTCTCATTTTTCTGATCTTGATTCTTCAATCTTTTCTTCCACATTTCATTGGCTTGTTGGCATACTCAACTATCACAATGGGCAAGGTAAGATTTCTGATTAAATTGATGTTTTTGATGATTGTTCATGTGACAGCGATTGTTCGGACCTTTGATCTTAGATCTAGGCTTCGTTAGGATGTTTTGATAAAATCTAAGCATAACGTTTTTGTTCACGAGCCTTAGATCTACAAGTTTACCATCTCAATTTGTGCCATAACTTATTTGAATTCATAGATATGATGAATGTAAGTGTTGGCTATCGGACCTTTTATTGTCAAATTAATCACAGATTAAGCCGAATTAGAAAGAAATGAGCATAAGGTTTTGATCGCCTTAGAATTCTCTACACAGATCTATGTTCAATTTGATGAAAATCTTAGAAAATTTTTGATGTTCATGTTTTGTTCATAAGTGTTCTTCATTGCTCAAAAATTGAGTGGCAACTCGATCGGGTGGCAATCCGATCAGGTGGCCATCCGATCCTCATCACAAAATGATAAAATCCCAAGTGTTTCAATTTTGTCAAGGATCGAGTGACAACTCGATCGGGTGGCAATCCGATCGGGTGGTCATCCGATCCATGGCATTCACTTTTAAGTTTGACTTGTTAAAGGTGCTTTTGCTTGTCACATGGATCGAGTGGCAACTCGATCGGGTGGCAATCCGATCGAGTGGTCATCCGATCCACATGCATTTTACTTGAGTTGACTATTCATTGTACAATATGGAAATCCTATCGGGTGGCAATCTGATCAGACAACCATCCGATCCTTAGTGCTATACATAGAGTGTCTTCCAGAGTTAGAAAATTTTTGATATTTTCAAAATTTTGATACTTGTGTCATTATATCTCAAACTTTGTGCAAATGATAACACCGTTTATTATTGCAGGGAAAAGAATCAGATTGGGATAAATCTCATAATATATATTGTCTGTTGGATGCACACTATACAGACAATACTATATTTGAAGTCATAGAAAAGTTTCTGAGAGAGAGCAAGATTCATAAGGAGTTAACCTATAATACCATAGTGTATGAATCACATGTTAGGAGATTTTGGAGTTCGGTGACGTATGAGGAGAACGATAAGATGATCTGTTCTGCTGTTAGAAAGAAAGATGAGAATGGTCAGGACGTAGATGTAGAAATTAAGTTTAATGTTGGTGATTTAAGGAGAGTTTTGGAGATAGGAGACAGCGATGATGAGCCTACAATTATTCCTGAACTTTGTGCAAGGGATTATGGTGTAGAATGGGGTTCACAGGACACTTAAATGGGAAAATGATTAAAACCATGTTTAGTAAGCCTTATAAGTTCATGATCCATTGTGTAGTGCATGCCTTATCTCACAGGAAGGGAGCCTATGATGAAACTTCTGATTACATCATGAACATTATAGCTTGTCTGGTGCTGAATAGACCTTACAATGTATCTAAGGTGATATTTTATCACTTGGTAGATAATGTAAGAGCTGGAAGTGCAAAGTACATCATGTATCCTAGGTTTATACAGATGATGATTGATGATCAGTTCAAAGATCTTCAAAAGGATGCTGATGATATTCTAGGTCTACGAAACATGACTGCTGATACTATAAGTAGACTAGCTAAAGGACCTGAACCAAGAAAAAGAAGAATGATCTACAGGATTAACAATCCAGCTTATGTTGCTCCAGAGAATGACGCATGGAGACATGACAATAGCAACTCTGAGAATGAAGATGATAAGATGAGTGAAATGGTTGAGAAGAAACTGCGTTATTAGTTTGTAAAAGATGGTAAAAGGAAGAGAACTCCGAAGACATCCCCTGTAGTATCTATTCCTAAGGAGCCAATGCCGAAGATTGTTGTTAAGGGTATAGTGAACGAGGGAGTCATAAGAAGAAGTTAGAATTTAAATTGTTATATTATTCTAATAAATACTTCAATGTATGTTTTGCAGGGCCTACAAAGGAGTCACAATCAAGATTGATAGATGAGCCAGTGGTGAATGCAGCTGATATATCACAACAATGAATTGATTTGACAAAGGTGACTTTTGAGTAGTACATAAAGATTACTGAAAAATCAATTGCAAAAGATCAAAGCAAAAGTGTTCAAGATGAAGGTGTCAAAGAGACAGAGCCTGAAGGTGTTGTTCGTGATGATTCTAGTGAGGCAAATGATGAATCAACTGAGACAGAGACAGAGCTTGATATGGCAACACTTGGACGAGGAAAAGTTCAATTAAAGAAGAAACCACAGAAAAAGAAAAAGAAAGGTTCTGATGATGAAGATACAACTTACACGCCAACAGAGGAAGAGAAAAAGAAGCAGAGAACAAAGCGTAAAGCAGTTCAGTTTGGGGTAATTCCAAGGAATGTACGTGCAAGAAAAGGTGGTGCTTCATGGCCAAAAGATCAACGTGGAAAAAGTGAAAAACATGTTACAACTTCTAAAGGGCCTGAAGCTGAAAAAGTTCAAAGTGTTGAAGTTCCTAAAGAGCCTGAAGTACAAAGTGTTGACGTGCCTGTTGTTGAAGTTCAAAAGAGAACATGAGATGGGGATGATGAAGTGGAAATTACTGGAGTAAGGGCTTCTACACCTCCACCACCGCCACCACCAGAAAATGTTGATATTCCTGAATCTTCGCAGCCAAAGAAAAAAGTTTTTCCTAATCTGCTTGAAGATCTTCCTCATGCTAGTGGGGAATATAAAGATGATTTAATTTTTGATGATGATTTTGATATGTTTAATAATGCAGCTGTGAAAGCATTGGAGAAGAAAGTTAGTGAACTTGAGAAAGAAAAAGCCAAGGCTGAAGCTGAACGTGACGTGTTAAAGAAGCAGGTTACGAAAGTTAATGAAGAAATAAAGACCGTCATAAAAAAGCAAGCGAAGAAGATAAAGACAATGGAAGGTGATGTTGAGGATAGTGCAAAGCTCTTTGAGGTTCTACAATCAGAGATTTCCGAACTACATGTGAAGAATGTGAAGCTGAATGAGATAAACAAGTCGCACAATCAGTTGATAAGTGAACTACATGAAGCATCGGCTAATGAGTTCAAGGCAATAAAGTTGGAGATGGAAGCAATGAAGGCTGACAAAGCTATGAAGGATGAACAACTCACAATGTTATACACAGTGATGGAAAGTCACTTGGGAATGATTGATGCTGAAGCTGATCAAGCTCAGGGGTTTGTTCTTATTGGTAAAGCTACTTCTCTTACTTACGACTTTGATGATATTATACGCTGAGTGCAAGTAGAGCAAAGAAGGCAAAAGGCGAAAGAACCTGAAAAGTTGTTACTTAAGTGGAAAGAAGAGGAAGTAGTAGAGGAAGAAGAAGAGGATGAAGAGAAGATAGATGATGATCTATTTGAATACATAGACAACTATCCAGAAGGTAATGAAGATGATGATAATGATCAAGGCTCGTCTGGTTTATTGATTGTGAATCCTTCAGTTCAACAAAGGATTGAAGACTTTATGAACGATGAAATTAATGAATAAGAGGATCATCAGCATGAGTCTTCTTCATCGGGAAAACCACATGCCGACCAGGTACTACTCACACAACCAACTGTCATATATTTACATGCTCGTTTTGAGGGGGAGCTAGAGGTACCTAGGTCAAGGGCAGAGATTTTGGAAGAATTGGGTTTAGGCGATGGTAGATTTAAGTTTGATATAGAAGATGAGATACCTAAGTCACCTGAAAGAGAATATGAGTTTAAGTATGCTCAAGAAGCAGATAAGTACAATGTTGTGATTGCTAAAGAAGCTTCTGATTCGTCTGATGAAGAGACTGTGTTTTACTATGCTGGTATTGATAATGCATTTCCATCTCTCACTGAAATGTTTAAAGAACAGAACGAAGACGAAGTCAGACGGAAGATTGTTGAAAGGATAACTACTAAAGGTGTTCCGAGAACCATTCCTAGAGAGAATCTTGCTGAGGAGAGGAAGAAGTGGTTCAAAGTGATGCCTAAAGAAAGAAAGTTTATAACGCGTGATGCTGATATTTCATGGGGAGACATCTTGTCTTGGGATTACTTAGAAGATCTGCAGGTGTATGCCATTAGACGGGAGCAAGGGGTACAGTATTTTGAGTTCTTGTCAGATATCAAGACCCTCCCATGGTGGGATGTTGATGAATTGGTCCAAACAAAGAACATCAAGCAGTTTTATCATGGTTTGGATGTGAAACAACACAACCAACACTTGTGGAATTATGTAAAGCAACAGGAAAAGGCAAGATATCCAGATTGGAAGCCTCAATACCCAAAGCAGATTGTTACTATCTTGGAGAATGGAGAGAAAAATATTACTTTAGATGTGAAACCGCCAAGATGTTTAAAGAATATGCCCCTACGTGCAATGGAACAATATTTCCATGAAGACTTTTAGGGATGGCTATACAATCAAAGCACAGCGGAAGCGGTGATCTCTCCGTTTGACAAGTCAAAGGGTGAATCAAGAAGGATCTACATATTGGATCCTATGTGGCTGGTGAATTGCTCGAAGAATCACATAGATTGCTTGTTCTACAACAAAATTGTTTACGAAAAGCCTGATAAAGTTCAAGCGATGCAATACCAGAAGATTATAGATGTATGCTTTGCGAAAGAGATCAATTCTAGAAGATATTGGAAGACAAAGTTGAGAGATTTAGAGATTGATGAATTCTTGAAAAGGTACAAGCGCAGTCAGAGATTCAAAGAGATTGCTGATAAGGCTGCAAGGCTTGGAAGGTACAAGTTGATGAGACCACCTCCAACTGACCAGACACCGATCGTAAAGGAAGAAAACAATATTCCGCGATGGGATATGAAGCGCTACGGTGATCCAGAGTACATAATGTACTGGAATGAAGTTGGGAGGCAGCTCAGAAGGAAAATGCTTGAAGAGAAGGCAGAACAGAGAAGGTAGAGGGCAAAGGAACGAAGACATAAGAAGAAAGATTGAACACTATGCTGGAAGGAACTACAACTACATCCAAGGGGGAGTCTGTTAGTTCATATGTCTGTAGCGTCCGTCAGCATTGAGTCTTATTTTGTACTGTATATGTCTTTTGTATGTATTTGTATGTATGTTTGTATAACGACAACTCAGGGAATGGCGCATAACTGTAAAAGTGGATCCGACGGATGTCAGATGTCATCCGATCGGATGGCCATCTGATCGGATGACCATCCGATCGGATCACCATCCGATCGGGTGACACTTCCCCTCCCTGATGTTTGCCTATAAATAGCTGGCATGTGTTTGTCATTTAGAACTTTTGGCTGAACTTGTAAGGAACCTCTGCTAGTCTGAGATTCTACCGGTGCTCTTGTACTTTCACAATCATTCTAATAGAAAATCAGACGAGATTAAACGTTTAATTTGTTGTTGTTGATCTTGTGACATAATCAATGGATTCCACACATTGATTCTGATTCGATATAGCCACGTCCCACACGAACTGATCCGGATCCAAAGGCCTAACAAGATATTCGCAAACGCAACCGCAACTCTATCGCAACGCAATCTCATCGCGAACTCGATATCTAAGGTTTACTTTTGTGATTATTAGTAGTTATATTATTTGTGTGACTAGTGTGTAATACTATCGCATCGCTTACTCGCATCACATCGCAATGCTCAACGCACGAAACAAAAGTTGAGAATCAACTAGCTCAAGCCATCTGATGAAAGGACCATTTGACCGGATGACCATCCGATCGGATGGCTATCCGATTGGAAGGCCCTCCGACCCGTCACCTCACACCGCCTTTTCTCCTCTCTTGCCTATAAATAACACCTATCACATCATGAACTGTGATGTGACAGCTCCTCCTCCGACTAGCATGCACTTGGGCTATTTTATCTCGATTTCTCGCGATTCTTGTAAGTTTCTACCTCAAATCTTGATCTTCTATCATCTACACACACTTCTTCATCATTTTCACCATCAAATCTTAACTTTTCACCATGAAATCGGTGGATTTGGGCTGTTTTAGGATGATGTCATCATGGGTTTTCAAGAACACCAAAGTGTGACCTCATTCCACCAAGAACAACTCAGATCCAAAGGATTTCTACAATGTTTAAACACTGATTTCTCCTGAATCTAAACATAATTAAAGTGTTTCAAACTTTTCTTCAACAATCTCAACTTTTCACATAAAACCGATAGGATCCGAACTCATTCAGGCCTTCTACTCATCCTCTAGTGAAGTGTTGGTCCGAGAACTCATTCAGGCCTACCGAAAAGATGACCGACTTAACGGGTTGAATATGAAATACCATCAAGAACAGTTACTGATTGGACGGGGTGATTCCCATCCGATCGGATGACTTGGACTTAATGGGGTTTCCGTTGTTTAACATGTTGTCATACCATCTCGGTTCAAACCGCAACCTTTTTAACTTAGCAAATTTTATTAAAGTTTTCGCAACGAACAGGTTACCGAATGGATCGTCGTCTGATCGGACTGCCATCCGATCGAATGACAATCTGGACGGATGACTTGTGATTATCTTTCAAAACTTAACAATTCTCACAACACTTTGAAAAGGACCTGTTTCAACGAACCGCCATCTGACCGAACGGCCATCCGTCCGGATGTCCATCCGGCCGAATGACCTGAATTGTAGAGACACTTCTTGGTTTTCAAAATGCTACAATGAAAACTTCAAAGTTCCATCACACACAAACACATCCTTCCCAAACGGATAACCCTCCGAGCGAATGGCCATCCATCCGGAAGGTCATCCGATAGGATGACTATCCGTCACTTGTCTCACTCGCCTCATTTTAGGCACCGTTCATCGCTTATGCTATAGTTCTGTAATTAGGCTAACTTTCCAGCGCTCCCTTCAATCCAAGACTGTGTTTACTTGTTAAACACGATCTGTGAGTATACTCGATCCCGTTTTTCTTTAAGCACTTCTGGGTGTTACATACGTTACTTATATCAAATCACAATCGACACACAACACAAATACTTTTATACGCTAACCGCTCTGTGTCACACCCTGACTTGTGCGGAAGCGTATGCGTGTGATTTGATTGGTTCTCATTGCATTCGATTATAATAAACAACTATATGATCAAAATGAAGTTCATCCATTCATAAAGTTTAAAATATTACAAACACCAGTCATTTAAGTTTCAAACAAACATAACCTCTGATTAAGTTACAAAACAACAAAAGTGGATGACATCTAAACTTCTAGTTTTACTTCCCGAAACAACACCAGCGCCCAAGATCCAACTTGTTTCCTGAAATACATGTAATTTTGAAAACATCAACAAAAGTTGAGCGAATTCATGCGTTTTGTATGAGTACTGACAAACTTGTAAACATTTGAGAGACTCCTTTGAAAACAGGTATGACAAGCATCTCATATCAATTAATGTTTTGCAACGACATTAATGTATGTGAAGACATAGGGAGTACTCATTCCGAGTAGTTAATTATCAGTGTCGAATCCCCTCGGCTATGTCGAATTCCCCTCGACTGTGTCAAATTCACCTTGACTGTGTCAAATCCCCTTGACCGTATCAAATCACCTTGACTGTGTCAAATCCCCTTGATCGTTGTCGAATCACCTCGACTGGGACACTAAAGCACTCTAAGTGGTCACATAAGGACCATGAGTGGGGCTCGACCTCTACCCATTAAATCTAACCTTTGTCCATGAAACTTATGAGAGTTATTGGAATTTCAGTTTGAACCTATGCTCACATGATCTAATAGTTCATTTCATAGCAAAATCATACCATTGAAACATATGTAACATGTATTTCACCCCCAAGAGTTATAAATCCAAAAACAATTAAGAGAAAAGGGGGACATGGACTCACAAGTTTGCGTCTAGCTGTCTTGTATATTCAAAGGTCCTCCTACGAGTCGTACAACTACCTACACACGTGCCATGTTTTATTAGACGTTTACGTCGTGTAGCGACTCTTTGTATTAGTTTTTCATTAAGACTTGATTTGGAAATCTTGGTATATTTTGAGTTACATCATTGATGTATATTATAATATTCCAAAGTATATAATTATTAGTTAAAATATTAATGTTTTAACTTAAATTGTATTCATCCATTTATTTGGAATATTGTCAAAATAATATATATTTTGCCTTAGTTCATTTTGCAATTCTTTTCGTGAATATCTCCCAAGTATGGGTATAATTATCCTTGTGTATTTTTCCAAGTATTCGTGGTGTATTCCGGTGTGTATTTGTACGTACGAGAACACGTATTTTCTTGTATTTATTAAGTATTCTTATACTTAATTTTTATTTAATTTTCCGGAATATTACCTTTAACGAATAAAAATCACCAACTTCTATTATTAAAATATGTGTATTTTAAGAAAACTTTTATAGAAAATTATCTATAATTCTTCCTTGGCAAAAATAATCATATTTTCGTGTAAATCTCAAAAATAATATATTTTCAAGATTAACTTAGAAAATGTTTATAAATCCACTTTTCTTCCAAAATAATATATATTCCTAATTTGTTTAAGGAAATATTTATTTCCTTCAAAAATAATACATCTTCTAATTGTTCAAGAAAATATATATATTTTTCTCCACTTAAAATAATGTATTTTCCCTTGACAAAAATATGGTATATTTTTGTAACACTTGTAAAATCATATTTTTCGTTTTCTTGGTTTCCAAAATACCGTTTATCAAAATATACTTATGAATTTAATTCCAGAATATTTTTGTAGTTCATATTCATTGTTCGGTTTGTCCAAAATTTTGGGTATAAATTATATATTTATTTTCTTAGGATTTTGGTAAGTTATATTATTTCAAGTCCTAAAATAATATAACTAATACACATAATATACAAGTAATCACACAAATTGTGACATCTAAATATATATTTTCCTAAATATATACTTAGTCACTTTTATTTATCAAAAACCAACCTCCAATATTTGTAATTTTTGTAACAAAAATTATGGCAAATTTTATATGAAAACCATGATTAAAATATACTTGTAAACACTTGTTTAAAAATATTTTTCTACGTGTTTAAATTCTAGAAAATTTTTGTCATAGTTTCCCCTTAAAAATAGAGGTTTCCATGCTTTCAAAGCATATCATTTTCTTTTAAAATCATCAGAAATCAACAACAAATTATTCAACACTTACCATGAGCCAAAATTATGAAATTACACTACATCATGAACTTGAAATTTTTGTAAAAACTTGTAGTAACTTACCATGTTAATTACTAGACTTAGTTACCCTTAAAAGTGTGGTCATTTGTTCATAAACATCATTCTTGAGAAATTTTGTCTTTCACAACGTATAACATGATTTTTCAAAAACATTTCTTCTTGAATTTTTCTTGTTAACAATGTGTTTCTAGCTTTGATTTATCACTAAAAATGTGATTAGTTTCTCTAAAAATCATGTTTATGTAAATCTTGTAAATAAACTTGGTTTCTTGAGAAAACTATCTTTGAAATCTTCCATTTATAAGTCTTATATCATTTATCCATCATCATCTTACATAAAAACAACTTCATCTTTCAAGTTCATGTTTACATAAAGGATGATTACTTTGATTTTTCACAAGATCATCCTCTCACTTGCTAGATCATGTGTTTAATCACAATCTAGCAATCTTCTTATGATGATCAACATCATAATCACAAGAAATCAATCTTCAAGATTTACACATACACTAAAACAACTTACATGGAAAAGTGCCAGTTGTCACATTCTCCCCCCGTTAAAAGAATTTCGTCCCAAAATTCAAGCTGTGTTATTGGTTGTAGGGAGTTGTGAAACAAAATATGAATACTTATACTTGATTTGGTCTTCATGCTCCCAATAAATTATGGGCCATGATGTGAATTCCAACGAATTTTAACAAGTTTAAAATGACTTCTCCGTGTTTTGTGGACTTCCGGCCTGTAACCTTAAAAGGTTCTTCAGTAAGTTGGAGTTTGTCGTTGATGTGAATCTTGTTTGCGGGAATAACGACTGTTTCTTGAGTCAGACTCTTCTAAATACTAGACACCTGAAACGTGTCGAGATCACTGCTAAGTTCTTCTGGAAGTTTCAGCTTGTAAGCAATGGTCCCGATCCTTTCCAGGATCTCGAAAGGTCTAATATACCGTGGGTTCAACCTCCCATGCTTTCCAAATCGTACCACGCCTTTCCAAGGCGAGGCTTTCATTAAAACCATATCTCCAACCTCAAATTCCAATGGTTTCCGCTACTTATCGGCTTAGCCTTTCTGTACATCACGTGCTGACTTGATACGACTACGTATCTGAACGATCTTGTCTGTAGTTTCCTGAACCATCTTAGGGCCAGTAAATCGTTTATCTTCGGTCTCCGCCCAACACAAAGGGGGCGGATACTTACGTTCACATAAAGCTTCACACGAGGCGGCCTAAACGGCGGTGTGATAAATATTATTGTAGGAAAACTCCACTAAGGGCAAGTGAGTATTCTAACTTTTCAGCAAAGTTCAGCACACAAGCACGTAGCATGTCTACCAAAGTCTGTATCGTTCGTTCACTCTGGCCGTCCGTCTAAGGGTGAAATGTAGTACTAAGGTTCAACCGTGACCCAAACGCCTTCTGAAACATCTGCCATATCCTTGGCATAAAATGACCATCTCGGTTGTATAAGATAGAAACAGACACTCCATAATGTGCCACAATCTCTCTAAGATAAATCTCTGCTAATTTCCTTGTGTTGTCTTCCTCACTGATCGGTAGGAAACGTGCAGACTTGGTGTGTTGATCAATAATCACCAAAATCATATCGAGACCTCTTGGGGTTCTTGGTAGCTTTATAATGAAGTCCATGGAGATTTGTTCCCACTTCCACATGGGAATCTCAAGTTGTTGCAGCAGCCCCGATGGTTTCTGGTATTCTACCTTAACTTTGGTACAAGTAAGGCAATTACCTACATGTGTTGCAATATCAACTTTGATCCTGGGTTGCCAATAAAAGTCTTGGTACATCCTGTCGAATCCAGGATGGATCGAGTACCTTGACTTCTAAATTTTGCCCAAAATAAACATACGTAGTTTGTCGTGAGTCGGAACCCAAAGTCGTCCCATGGAGTATAAGGTTCCGTCTTCCTTAGGCAATAACTGTACTTCCATTCTACGTAACGCTTCAGCTTGAAGGTTCTCTGGTTTGAGCGCTTCTTGCTCAGCTTCACGAATCCGAGTAGTGGGATTCGTCGGTATGGTCATCTCTAAGGCCCGCACCCATAGAGGCTTGCGCGTTCCTTGCAGCTCAAGGCGTCTGCTACAACGCTTGCCTTGTTCATGTGATTCTTAATCTCCCAATCATAACCATTCCACAGATCAACCCATCTTCGTTATCTCATGTTTACGTCCTTCTGATCAAAGCTGTGCTGCAAACCCTTGTGACCAGTAAAGATCGTGCAGCGTTTTCCATACAAGTAATGACACCAAATCTTCAACGCGCAATTATTGCACCTAGTTCAAGGTCTCTTCTCATGATCATTTAATCAACGCGACACATACGTGATGACTTGGTCTCGTTGCATCGACACGCAATCGAGACCTTGTCGAGAAGCGTCACAAGAACCACAATTCTATGTACTGTTAGGTAAAGGCAAGATGGGTACCGACTAGGTTAGGGTTGTCAGCGGTTGAGCATCCTTGAAAAGTTTTCTATGAGTCGTCTGATATAGCCTACAATCCCCAGAAATTGTCATATCGTAGTTGGCGTCCTTGGGGCTTCCCATTTTTTGATTACTTCCTTCTTAGCAGGGTCTACATGGATTCCATTCCTACTCACCACGTGACCTAAGAATTGCACCTCGCGAATCCAAAATTCGCACTTAAACGACTTTGCATATAACTGTTCTTTCTTCAAAAGCTCCAAGATAGCTAGCAGATGTTGCTCATGACCTTCTTTGGTCTTTGAGCATATAAGAATGTAGTCAATAAATAAAATCACGATCTTATCCAGTTACGGCTTACACTCCCAATTCATGAGGTCCATGAATACTGCCGGTGCATTTGTTAAGCGAAATGGCATGACAAGGAACTCGTAATGCTCAAAGCGAGTCCTAAAGGTCATTTTAGGGATAATTTCTTCTCGTGTCCTCAACTAGTGATATCCTGTCCTTAAGTCAATCTTGGAATAGTAGCTAGGACCTTGTAATTGGTCGAACAAGTCATCAACCCTCGGCAAAGGATACCGATTCGTGATGACTACCTTACTCAATTCCTTGAAGTCGATGCACAAACTATATCTGCCATCTTTCTTCTTAACGAATAGAGTTGGAGCTCCCAAAGGAGAGAAGCTTGGTCTGATGGATCCTTCATTCTAGCATTTCTTGTAGTCGAGTCGTTAGTCCTTGTCTCTCGAACGAAGCTATTCGGTAAGGTGTCTTCGCCACGGGTGCCACTCCTGGCACTAGGTTTATCCAAAACTCCACTCGTCGTTGTGGAGGTAACCCAGGCAAGTCTTCGGGGAAGACTTCTAGAAATTCCTTCACAACGGGGATGTCTTCTAGCTTTGGCTCTTTGGTCTCCTTTTCGACAATATGAGCAAAGGAGGCTATGCAATCCTATTCGGAGGCGCTTCTGTGTCTCTATGATCGATGTGGGATGTTGCAATCCACCGCCTTATGGGGCCCAACGTCCTTGCATCAACTTCTTAAAGGTCGTGTACTATAAGTGTTTCATAATTTGCAAGCGGGATGCGAATGATAACCAACCTCAGCTCTAGACTTGGATAGCCAACCCATGCCGACTACAACATTATGACTTCCCAAGTCAACAGGTAATAGAAGGTTCCTGCCTTCTAAGTTCCAGAATACAATCCTTAATCACCTCATTCGCTTTAACTAACCTTCCATTTGCCAATTCTAAAGATTACGGGGCGTCTATCCTACTTGAATCTAGGCCACGCAGGTTCTTAATTCCTAAGGATACAAGGTTAAAGTCGGCGCCAGTGTCAATCAAAATGAATGCATGGAGTTGGTCAGTAGGGAACGTACCCATAACCGCATTTGGATCCTTACGTGCTTCACGAGCTCCGATCGTGAAGACTCTTCCTCACTTGGTTCTTCCTAGGGCAATCTTTCCTAAAGTGCCCCACGTCACCATAACCTGGAACTCTACCATTATCGTTATCGTCTTGGTTGCAGTTATCATTTCCTCCTTGTTTTGGATATTTCACCCAACAAGCATCCTTGCTGTGTCCTTCTTTTCCACATCTGTCACACTTAGGTCTCAGACATCGACCTTCATGGTGAAACTTGCATTCATCACATCTCGGCTTAGTTCCCAAATAAGCCTTACCACCGGCCTTATTAGTGGCTCCATAGTGTCTGTGTCAGAGTTGTGAGATGCGCTCTTGTAGTTCGGCTTCTGTCCTTGGTAACGCATTAGTGTCTGTGTCACGCCTGGGTGGCATTTTCTTCTTGAAAAAGGTATGGGGTAGGTTAGACAACATTCAATAATTGTCTATGAGGCATATATCACCACAAGCAAACATGTAATCACCTAATATCACATGCATATATAATTCAACAATGTATAAGTGAGAAAACAACCACTGAGCTTTCATGTATGTTTGACAACTTGACACATTGTTTTTAACAAAGGAAAACAAAATGGACTCGAGGTTACATCACCTCGGTCATACAAGTTCCATAATATGAAAGTAGTAGTTACTCTCCTTCTACAATGGTCTTCTTAGGTATTTAGTTTCACAAAGACGGGTATACTTTCCAAGAGATGGGGGTTGTGCAATTTTACCACATATAGGGGTGATAGAGAGTGTAAAGTTGCTGACTCTTTCCCGAGTGTTAGCCATCCTCACTTGCTTAGATATCGGTTCCCAAATGACTCGTATAGGGGTAGAAGTGTTAGTCACGAAGTAGGCAAAGACAGATTTCCTACTTTGTGGAGTGCTATAGCAACTATCTAGGTGTTGCTCTACTAGATGAAGGTGTGAACACTTAGAAATTTGGATAGGTGGTGATTATTAGCTTGACCCGCAGAGTCCACCAGGATTTCCATGCACTACAAGTCGTTATTACGTGGGCCCCCATAATAATAAATTGTCTTGCATGGTCACCCTAATTTTCCCTCGTTCAAAGCAGATGATCAACCAAAGAGGGGACACTCCTGTCCTTATACCTCCTACATGAAAAGGACCATTGTGGTGGTCCACGCGCTAACATCCGTTATCGTTATGCGCGAATAGGCACGATGCTTAGGCGTAATAGGAATAAGGAGTATTCCTAGTAGTTGGAGGGGCACCTTCAAGATGAGTACCTCGTCTTCCTTGTCTGGACAAGAGTATCGTCAATCTTGTTTCGCAAAAGCCACAGGGACCTCGTCCTGCCGATAAGGTTGTTATCCAAGGTTGCCTCCTCCGCCTCGCCGTCACTACCGTAGTCAGGCACCTTCACATTCGAGAGGGAAGAACAACCATCTTCTACGGAAACCAACTCAGGATCTTGTTTGGTAATCACTCCAGCCATGAGCTTCGCAATAAATGCGAGGTCGATAGTCTCATCATGCGAGTCAAGAACAATAATGAAATTTGAAGTCAAAGGTTTCTCGTTTAAGTCAATAATTATTCCGTACACTTATATGCATATATATATTAATGAATAAATATGTTACTTAGTATAAACAGGCAAATAGATGCATCATGTCACATTTAACTCTCGTTTGTCCTTTCGGAGGAGGGGGTCATTTTTTCTTTGGCAAGTCTATCATACGTAGACTATACCTCAATTGGCAATTTTAACTTGGGGTATTCTCCTCCCTACTAATGTCCTTGCTTTGTCTTTTATTTGAAAAATATTTAACTCATGGATCTTGGCGCATTCGTAAATGCA
Organism: Helianthus tuberosus; assembly: GCA_030545235.1. NCBI lineage: Eukaryota > Viridiplantae > Streptophyta > Magnoliopsida > Asterales > Asteraceae > Helianthus > Helianthus tuberosus. Next base: position 23,408,289 of record CM060420.1, on the reverse strand, counting down.
ATGAAAAACCATTTTGTAAAAATGTTTTCGTGAGAGAGTCCTAGTCATTGTAGTCTAGACTCGAGAAGGAATTATAGTTCGCTACAATCGAAGCTCTGATACCAAATTGTCACACCCTAACTTTTGCGGAAGCGTATGTGTGTGATTTGATTTGATTTGTTCTCATTGCATTCGATTATAATAAACAACTATATGATCAAAATGATGTTCATCCATTCATAAAGTTTAAAATATTACAAACACCAGTCATTTAAGTTTCAAACAAACACAACCTCTGATTAAGTTGCAAACCAACAAAAGTGGATGACATCTAAACTTGTAGTTTTAATTCCTGAAATAACACCATCGCCCAAGATCCAACCTGTTTCCTGAAATACATGTAATTTTGAAAACATCAACAAAAGTTGAGCGAGTTCATGTGTTTTGTATCAGTACTGATAAACGTGTAAACATTTGAGAGACTCCTTTGAAAACAGGTATGACAAGCATCTATGAACATATCAATTAATGTTTTGCAAAGACATTAATGTATGCGAAGACATAGGGAGTACTCATTCCGAGTAGTTAATTATCAGTGTCGAATCCCCTCGACTATGTCGAATTCCCCTCGACTGTGTCAAATTCACCTTGACTGTGTCAAATCCCCTTGACCGTATCAAATCACCTTGATTGTGTCAAATCCCCTTGACCGGTTATCGAATCACCTCGACTGGGACACTAAAGCACTCTAAGTGGTCACATAAGGACCACGAGTGGGGCTCGGCCATACCCGTTAGATCTAACCTTTGTCCATGATACTTATGAGAGTTATTGGCATTTCAGTTTCAATCTATGCTCACATGATCTAACAGTTCATTTCATAGCCAAATCATACCATTGAAACATATGTAACATGTATTTTACCCCCGAGAGTTATAAATCCGAAAACAATTAAGAGAAAGGGGGAACTCACAAGTTTGCGTCCAGCTGTCTTGTATATTCAAAGGTCCTCCTACGAGTCGTACAACTACCTACACACGTGCCATGTTTTATTAGACGTTTAGGTCGTGTAACGACTCTTTGTATTAGTTTTTCATTAAGACTTGTTTTGGAAATCTTGGTATATTTTGAGTTACATCATTGATGTATATTATAATATTCAAAAGTATATAATTATTAGTTAAAATATTAATATTTTAACTTAAATTATATTCATCCATTTATTTGGAATATTGTCAAAATAATATATATTTTGCATTAGTTCATTTTGCAATTCTTTTCGTGAATATCTCCCAAGTATGGGTATAATTATCCTTGTGTATTTTGCCAAGTATTTGTGGTGTATTTCGGTGTGTATTTGTACGTACGAGAACACGTATTTTCTTGAATTTATTAAGTCTTCTTATACTTAATTTTCTGGAATATTACCTTTAACCAATAAAAATCACCAACTTATATTCTTAAAATATGTGTATTTTAAGAAAACTTTTATAGAAAATTATCTATAATTCTTCCTTGGCAAAAATAATTATATTTTCGTGTAAATCTCAAAAATAATATATTTTCAAGATTAACTTAGAAAATGTTTATAAATCCACTTTTCTTCCAAAATAATATATATTCCTAATTTGTTTAAGGAAATATTTATTTCCTTAAAAAATAATATATCTTCTAATTGTTCAAGAAAATATATATATTTTTCTCCACTCAAAATAATGTATTTTCCCTTGAAAAAATATATGGTATATTTTTGTTACACTTGTAAAATCATATTTTTCGTTTTTTTGGTTTCCAAAATACCGTTTATGTCACACCCCAACCACGTAAAACAACAAATCGTGGCGGAAACGTCGGGGAGTGTTGTAACAGAATTATTGTTTCACAACCATGGATACAAAAAGAGTTTCATTTTATTTATTTATTCATTAAGTAATTTACATTGTTTTAACACAAAACAAACGAGTTACATATCTACTATCGCTGTTATTAAGTCGCTAAGGCCTTGTCCAGATCCTATGTGACTCATGCATCCTAGCAATCAACATCAAGCAACAACACCTGAAACATATTTAAAAACAAAGTCAGCAAAGAAATGCTGGCGAGCACATAGGTTTTATAGGAGTGTCGGATTCATGGCTAGTTTACATGTTGCAATACCTTATTATAACTTTGTTTTGAAAAGAGTATAATATTGCAACATAATTAACCAACTCAAATCAAGCGGGTTATAATTTATAAAACCTCGTAGCCATGATTCTTAACCCAAAAACATTTGTTTTAATAAACCAAATTGTAAAACATCTCGTATTAACTCGTTAATAAATCTCGTATGATTATCCTTTCGAAAACATCATTATGTGACATCGTTTCAAAATCGTTTACCCAAGTGAACCAGATAACGCCACGGTATGTAATATGTTGAAAACACTTATATATAAGAAGTACCAGTGGCGTATCTACCATGTTTTCACCATATTACACCCGTCCCATTATCTAAACACTTAACCAAAAACCAATCGTTTATCCCATTTGTTTAAATTGTTCAAATCGTTTCCAAATCATTAACTCGTTTAAATCGTTTAAATCATCCTCGTTTTAATTGTGAAAACTATTTATGGTCGTCTCGCTAATAACATTCAAACCTTCGTGACTCGATTATCTCGCTTCTCGCATTAACAAACCACCAAAGGGTAAGTTAACAATCACAGATTCAGTCGTTACCCACCTAACCCACACATAACCATGGGTGCAGTCTGATAACGGGATTTGTCAGATCCTATGGTACCATAACCTAAAATTGATCAGTTCGGCCAAAATTAATGAATGTCATTCGTTATGTAACTACAACCAACAAGTTCGTTCACATTATCGAAATCGTTATTAGTTTAGTATAAACCACCTTAATCGTTTTTTAAACCGTCGTTAAAAATATCGAAATCGTTTTGATACATATGAATCACCCAAAACAAGTGAAAATAGTAAAATAGGGGAACTATGTACTCACGTGAAGTGCAAAGTATCCTCAATCAATAGAACTTCAACAAACTCAAGTAAACCAGAGAAATCAAGAAGCACCTAGTAATCGAATCACTAGTAAATAAATTGACACCTCAATCGAAAGATCAGATAGAATGAGGTCTTGTAAACCAAATGAGTGTTGGAACTCATGTGATATGGTTTAACAAAGTCTACATTCTAGATCGGAACCTAACCAAAGTGCTTTCGACCCGTTACGATCCATGAAGGTAGCTTACGCTACTTTAACGTGTCGTGCGCGCATAAGCACGTTCGAGACGTCTAACTAGTCCTATGACAAGTATTATATGCCTAAACGTGTTTAAATACGTTGCATAATCAGTTATGTGACAAAAGTTTATGTTACATATGCTTAAATGCCAGTTATACATGAAAAGAGCGTTTTGGTAATTTACCTAAGGCATATAAACTACCTATCATACAACTTAATTAAACCTAAGTGGCCATAAGGTATAACCTCAGAAGGTTATTCCCTACACAACTATGGTCACTAAACATGCTTGGTTGGATCCTAATGATCGACCAAACGGGTCTAGTTCGAAAGTCTAAGCGGGTGTTTAGTCCGCTTTGACTTACGACTCTACACAAGCACTAAACTAAAAGTGACGAGCTAAACATGCTAAAACATGTTTAGTTAAGTTAGAAAACAGGTTTTGGTATCAAAACAAACGGTTTTGATACCCAAGAGTAGTTTGGTTACAAAATACGCACAAATGCATATTTTGGCCGAAACTACGACTCGTCACTACGCCTAGTCAACGTGGTAATCAGTAGGTATATTCACAAGGGACTATAACCATCGTGAAAAAAGCATAAAAGAACGAAAGAGGAGTTACAAAAGGGTCCAAAGAGATTTGATTCCAAGAAATTCTCAGGTATGTAGTGAATAATCACAACAACTTAGAGAAATCTCAGATCAAATGTGGTTTGAGAGTGAAGTGGGGGTTGCTATTTATAGTTTTCATAAGACCGTTAGGATCGTTCCTTGTAAAACGAGCTTTAATCTCAGCCGTACACCTCATGCCCACTGATTTGTAATACCATGGGCATCCCAAAATAGCCCATAGTATGTTCAAAAACCGTTGGCAACTCATAAAACCCAGCTGCTGTTTCAAACAACTTGTTTTCTGATACTGGGGGTTCAGTTGTGGCCCGCGTAACAGACAGACAAGTCTTACGCGGCCCCCCTGGGCAAAGTTTGGCAGAATGTGCAGAAATGGTCCCTGCACTGTAAAACCTTGGTTTCTGACCTGTTTAAGCCCCGTTAAGCCAACTTTAAAGGCCTACAATGATGTTAAAGTATAGGGAACTCAAAACATGCTCTAAAATATCTCGGATGTCGGCTCGTTTGGTCGTACGGTTGAGTTGTTCGGTTAATTACGACGGAAGTCGTAACGGACGCAAAAAAGATCCAAATTAAGCGAAGAATGGAATTTTATCAAGCCAGTCACTAAAATAAAATATTTTAATGATTACATAAATTTTTGGATTTCCGGGTATATTCAGAACGTAAGATATGCGCGAAAATGCAAACTTGTGCACTTTTTGACGCTTTTAGTCCCTATTGATCAATAAAGTTTATTTTAGCATACCGAACCCCTCAAAGCCCATTTCTAGGCTATGTAAAGGATATTTAGGGTATGTTCAACTTGTGATCAAGTTCTGGAATGTTCGTTACTATACAAATCGGTATAGTTTTGCAGTTTGACACAACTAGTCCCTGCGATCGAACAAACTTGATTTCAACACACCAAACCATCCAAAGCTTATTTCTAAGTTATGTGGAGGTTATTTAAGGAATGTAAAACCTATGTCACTATTCTGGAGTGTTTGTCGCGTTAAACTGACTGCGTTTACGCACCAGTTTGCGTATAACCTTCCAGAAAGCGATTTAAAGCTTGAAATTGGAATCAAATTAAATTGTAAAATCATCAAACACAATTACACATATAATAACACCAAAACACATATAATAGCACCAAATCACATTGTTTTATTAATAATTGATATTGTTTTACATTATACAATGATTACAGAGCACAGTTGTCACAGTTTATCAAAATATACTTATGAATTTAATTCCGGAATATTTTTGTAGTTCATATTCATTGTTCGGTTTGTCCAAAATTTTGGGTATAAATTATATATTTATTTTCTTGGGATTTTGGTAAGTTATATTATTTTAAATCCTAAAATAATATAACTAATACACATAATATACAAGTAATCACACAAATTGTGACATCTAAATATATATTTTCCTAAATATATACTTAGTCACTTTTATTTATCAAAAACCAACCTCCAATATTTGTAATTTTTGTAACAAAAATTATGGCAAATTTTATATGAAAACCATGATTAAATATACTTGTAAACACTTGTTTAAAAATATTTTTCTAAGTGTTTAGATTCTAGAAAAATTTTGCCATAGTTTCCCCTTAAAAATGAAGGTTTCCATGCTTTCAAAGCATTTCATTTTCTTTTAAAATCATCACCAATCAACAACAAATTATTCAACACTTACCATGAGTCAAAATTATGAAATTACACTACATCATGAACTTAATATTTTTGTAAAAACTTGTAGTAACTTACCATGTTAATTAGTAGACTTAGTTACCCTTAAAAGTGTGGTCATTTGTTCATAAACATCATTCTTGAGAAATTCAGTCTTTCACAACTTATAACATGATTTTTCAAAAACATTTCTTCTTGATTTTTTCTTGTTAACAATGTGTTTCTAGCTTTGATTTATCACTAAAAATGTGATTAGTTTCTCTAAAAATCAGGTTTGTGTAAATCTTGTAAATAAACTTGGTTTCTTGAGAAAACTATCTTTGAAATCTTCCATTTATAAGCCTTATATCATTTATCCATCATCATCTTACATAAAAACAACTTCATCTTTCAAGTTCATGTTTACATAAAGGATGATCACTTTGATTTTTCACAAGATCATCCTCTCACTTGCTAGATCATGTGTTTAATCACAATCTAGCAAGCTTCTTATGATGATCAACATCATAATCACAAGAAATCAATCATCAAGATTCACACATACACTAAAACAACTTACATGGAAAAGTGCCAGTTGTTACACTCTGCATGTTATACGTGTTATTCGATGAATGCTAGTATGTTATGTTTACACAGTGATTGTTGCCTGACACCTTAGCAACGATAGTACTATAGTTTGGACTCAGCACCTGTCGTGGACGGGGGTTGTTTAGGGCATTTCTTCATGTGTCAAAGTGGTGATATGTGTTGTGCATTCTACAACTCGTAGTCACGTCTGTGCATATTTCATTGTCGATAACCTACCTGCTTCACATTATACATGTTACATGATGGTTATGTGTAAATCGCTTTCGCTACTGTATTGCTATTAAACTTGTATGCTCACCTTTACACTATGTGTATTGACCTCTATTTTAACGTATGTGGCAGGTGTGTAAGATGTTAGGATTGCTTGCTGTCATGGAATCAAGTCTAGGGGAGTCTAGAAACAAACAATTAATATTTTGAGTTGTCGGAACTATGATTTGTCTTTGAGATAACAATGTCTGTAATAACTGCTTTTATTTAATATATTATGGTATGGGATATAATGTTAAATATCCAATAATTTTAGTTGTTATGGATTTCTCTTGGACAATCTGTTTCGCTCAGTGCTGTGCCCCGATGTTTCCGCCATCGGTTGGGGTGTGACATACAAAACCACGAAATAACACGGACAGAGTTTCCCCACTCAGGTCCTCAAAGTTACAAAAGAACAAGACACTAGACACATATTTATAGGGACTGTCCATCCGCATCTAACTAATCACGGACGTGGTCTTGTGCGAATCAACTCTTATTGCGGATCAACATGTTTGGCGCGGATCTAATGCGCACAGATCAACTTAACATACAAACCCTAATTACACGCTCCGTTCGTGCGGATCAACTTGAGTTAATCTGTGCGGACCTACTTTGACTTATATGTGTTCTTCAGTTTAAACCCCGTTTTGTGCTTATTTGTTAGCTAAGATAAATGATTGACGGAAGCGATAGACATATGCACTCACAGACTCCCCATTGGATATTGCTGCAGTCAATCTCATAGCTAGTCTTTATCACCTCTGAGTCTTTAAGAATCTTTAACAGATCAAAACTACAGACTTCCCTTTGCGTCTGATTTATCAGCTCCCCCTTTCGACAGACTCCCTCTGCAAGCTCCCCCTTGCTTTGAGCTTCCAGGATTTCAACCAAGCTTTCTGAAAATTTGACAATTCAAACATTTGTAAGAATATCAATTTCAGGAATCAAGAACCTGGCTCTCTTTAACTTTATTTGACAATTAAAGGTTATTTCAGATTTCCAGGATTGATAACCTAGCACTTAACAAGATTCACTTGACAGTTAAAAGTAGTTAAGGTTTCCAGGATAACTCGATTCTAATTGCAAATATTTTACATTAAGATCAAAGAATTTATAAACCCAGAATCAAACCACCTGGCTCAGCTCCCCCTATCAAATAACTATATATATATTTGATTTTAAAGCATCCAACTTCACAAACCATTTTGTATCTGGGAGGGTTTTCGGAAGATTCACAGATAATCATATTTAATCTAATGACCTTGATTTATCTAATTATCTACCAAGTTCAAATTAATGACCTTGGAGACTTACAAACTATTTTTGGATTTTTTGTTCAAAAACCTCAAGTTTCAAATTAATAAACTTTCTATATTATCTGAGACATGTTCAACATACTTAGATTTTGAAATTCAACTTTCTAACATCAGTTGTCGAAACATAAAGTGAAACAAAATCTTTTTATATTTTACATAGTTTATGCTAAAATCTTTTTATATTTTACAAAGTTTATGCTAAAACATTCCGAAAATCTTTTTGTAATTTTTCTTTTAATGAAAAGCAAGAAAGAAATATTTACAGACATATTTTTGTTGAGTTTGTATCAAAGGATCATATCAGTTTATGACATATCACTAGCACTGTTGATCTTTATAAACTTTAAGCTTTAAACGATTCACTTAGATTGTCAGTATACTCATCCACTTAAATTCTCACACAAGGTTCAATTGTTTCAAGATACGAGATTAGTGTTTCAAAAACTTATCGTATTCGCGTGTCCCACCTCAGAAGATACTCCCATATCAAGATTCCCTAAGTTCAGTATTACAGGTGAATATACCTAAATGATATCCGTCTCTAGGTTAGTGCGAGGCCTTAAGAGCTCAGGTTAGAACTTCTGTTCAGCCAAAGAGATGAAGGCTCGACTTAAGGTATGTTCCACTTAGGAATCTTCTTTACAACTGCACTTGATATATATCTTTCGATACTTTCTCAATTTTTATGCAGAGGGAAAGCTTTAAGCGCAAAAGCATTATACGAGGTCTAGGCCATTGCTGACGCAAAATTAGAAGACCAAGTAGAATACCCCAGATATCAATAAGTATAAAGACCTAATATCTCAGAATCAGGCAATCTCTCAAACGAAATTTCGGAGTATTAAGTCCATATATCCGAGAGATGTTCCCCACGAGATAAGAAAGTTATTGATTTAGGTTTATATCTCGAAATCAATTTACTAACTGTGTAAAAACCTACTGGCACATCATCAGTGAGACCGTTTATCACCTTTTATTTTTCCATTTCTTTAGCATGCTGTGATTGTCTTACTGATGTACAATCATTTCCTCATTTTACACAAAACTCTTTTTGAATTTTTCATTTTTTTACATTTTCAAATTTTCAAATGTTTTTGTATTTTTAAAATTTTTACTCCCCCTAAAATCCAAAACATTGTAAAGAAAATTTGACAAACCTATGTGGATAGCTTCATCTCGCCATCCATTTTCTACTTCACATTCTCTGTTTTTCTTACATACACCCCCATGATTTACACACCACTGATTATAACATTTTGAAAACATTTTTCAATCTTATTTTATCATGTGTTTGTTTAGCCATGAGTGTTTTGGCGTATTCCTTCAACAGTTTTTCAAAATTTTTGATTTTAACAATTTAAAAACAAACAATTTTTCCAATTTTTATGTTTTTCTATTTTTTTCTTTTTCTTTTATTTTTGTTTTTTATTTATGTTTTATTTATTTTTAACCAAAAAACTTCCTGTACTCAATCACAGGAATCTTCCTCCTATGCCAGGCTGCTCCGCTGCTCATGTTGACATTTAGTTGACTTCTGGAACACCTGCACATTCAACAACTCAATCACTTGAATAATGCAACCCAGGCCTGTTTGGCCTTGGGTATTTTGCCACAATATGAATCATTCAGTTTCGGAAAATTTTTGTCGTTTTTCATAAGAACTTTTTCATTTTTATTTTCAACCTTCTTGGTCGAATTGATTTTCCGTTTTTCATTCACAGAAGTACTTTGTTTCTTTCCACCCAAATTTGTCTTATTGAAACATTCCTTTTATAAAATCTTGAATCATTTTGAACGTTTCGTTTTGACAAATCAATCTTTGGTTTCCAAATTGGTTTTGGTTCAAACTTGGATGTCTTTGGTTTCCAAATTTGTTTTGGCTTTGAAATATCAACCTTTCTGTTTCACAACCTCAGATTTCTTTTTGTTTTTCTCAACATCAACATGCTTCAAATTTGGACATTTGTGACCAACATGTCCAATTTGTTGACATCTAAAACATGTTTTCTTTGAAACATATTTAGCCTGTTGTTGTTTCTTTTTCTGAGCAAAGAATTTGTCATTAGTCTGTCGACTAAATTGAAATTCTTTCTCTTCTTCAGAACTTGTTCCATGAACAAAGTTTGTCTTTTCTGAAATTTTTTCTTTTCAACCCTTTTCTTTTGATTTTGTTTCTTTTTATAACCCAACCCAGCTTTTGTATTTTTCTTTTTGTAACTAGGTTTGTTTTAAAAAGTTTTCTTGCTCGCTTTACCAGCAAATTTATCAATTTCATATTTTTCGATTTCTATCAGTTTAAAACTTTGTCAATCTTTTCTACAATCACATTTTGAATCGAAACTTCAATATCTGAAAATAACTTGTCCGATCCAACCATATAACATGCCAAAATTATTGGATCATCATTTGCATTTGTCTCAGATTTTGAATTCTTCAAATAATTATTATGAAAACTTTCTTCATATTCTACCTGTGATTCAGACTTATCATTTTTGGTAGAATCTTCTTTCAGAACGGTTTCAACAACCTTACTTATCACCTCTGAATCACCAAGCTCATTAGATTTGGAGTAAGTCACATCAATGTTATCAGGCAATTGGTCAACCATGTTTATTCCCTTTGCCACATTTTCGTCATCATAGAATGTATAATTATTCTCCAACGGTGTTCTGTTAACAAATCAACCTAACACCATGATCCGCGCAAATGGAAGTTGTTGGTTCGCGCGGATGGACTGGTCTTGGTCCGTGCGAACCTAGAAACTAGAATTTTTGAAAAATTTGTTAACTTGATTCGTGCGGATCAATGTTTAACTTTCTATGATTTCTATGTTCCGTCACTTTACCGGCAAATTTATCAATTTCAGATTTTTCGATTTCTATCAGTTTAAAAACTTTGTCAATCTTTTCCGCAATCACATTTTGAATCGGAACTTAAATATCTGAAAATAACTTGTCCGATCCAACCATATAATATGCCAAAATTATTGGATCATCATTCGCAATTGTCTCAGATTTTGAATTCTTCAAATAATTATTATGAAAACGTTCTTCATCTTCAACCTGTGATTCAGACTTATCATTTTTGGTAGAATCTTCTTTCAGAACGCTTTCAACAACCTTACCTACCACCTCTGAATCACCAATCTCATCAGATTTGGAGTAAGTCACATCAATGTTATCAGGCAATTGGTCAACCATGTTTATTCCCTTTGCCACCTTTTCGTCATCATAGAATATATATTATTCTCCAACGGTGGTGGCACCTGATGATATTCTGATCCAATGCCCTTTTTGTTCTTTTCATAATCATTATCATTATCATCTGGTGTGATGTTGAAAATACGTTCGAGAATATACGAAGATCCGTTTGTTAATATATGGCATTGGCAATGAAAGGTATAACTAGGTGAAATTGTTTTTATATTTGTTTTCTTTTTTAATTAGATTTTATATTTTAGAATATATGGTTGACAATGAATGAGTGAATGTTCCAAATGCTAGAAATAATTGGATCAAGATATTGTTCAATCTAGGTGGTTTAAATTGGGTTTTATCCACAATAAACTAGTTACTCTTTGAGGTAAGTTCACTTTAACCACTCCCAAATGTTTCAATCAACTTAATAATCTTCTACTAAAATCATTCAAAATTCTTTTTTATTTTTTGTAGTTACTTATCCTTCATTAAGTGAATTTTGTTATAAATGTTACAAAACTTTAAAAGTTTAATGGGATGAATGGAATACTTATGAATATTTGTTACTATTAGTGATTTTTTTTTTTCTAATTTAATTTAAATTGAAAATTTATGAAACTTTGTACTTATTTAGTGAAATTTTTCTTCAATATTATCTCTTACTTAAAATTAGGATATATATATATATATATAGGATAAGGATCATGTGAGAAGTAGTAGTCTAATTGAGAAACTTGAGAAACATTTTGGAGCACACATTTTCCCTAAGCAAAAAAATGCAAAAAATAAAAATAAAAAATGCAATTTTTTTTAGAAAAATCTGAGCTTTATCTTTAAGTTTTTTTTTGTAGGGATTATACACATGTGTATATTATTAATCTTTAAACTATACATATGTGTATATTGTCAATTATACATATATGTATATACATGTTTAAAATTGAAAAATAAGTGTTATTTCGGGTTTAGCATTAGGGTTTAGGGTTTAGCATTAGTATTTAGGGTTTAGCTTTAGGGTTTAACATTATGGTTTAGCTTTTGGGTTTAGCATTAGGGTTTAACTTTAGCTTTAGGGTTTGCATTAGGGTTTAACTTTAGGGTTTAGCATTAGGGTGTAGCTTTAGCTCTAAGATTTAGTTTTAGGGTTTATCATTAGGATTTAGGTTTAGGGTTTAGCATCAGTGTTTATCTTTAGGGTTTAGGGTTTATAACACTTATTTTTCAATTTTAAACATGTATATACATATATGTATAATTGACAATATACACATACGTATAGTTAAAAGATTAAAAATATACACATGTGTATAAATCCCTAAAAAAATTAAAAAAAAAACTTAAAGAAAAACCTCTGATTTTTCCAAAAAAAAAAAACATTTTTTAACCTTTTTTTTTCATTTTTCGCTTAGGGAAAAGTGTGGTCCAGATTGCTTCTCAAGTTTCTCAAATAGGGTGGACTTCTCTTAGGATCCTTACCCTATATATATATATATATATATATATATATAGGGAGCCGCTAAAATAAGAACCACCTCCAGTTGTAAGAACCGCGAGAACTACTCTCAGCCAATCAGATTATGCCAACATAAAGGGTATTTTGGTCTTTTACCCCAAATGTCATATCTTCCATCTCTCTTCATTTAATATACCTCTCTCCTCTTTATATACCTCTCTCCTCTCTCCTCTTTCATCTTTCATTTTCATCTCTTCTTGTTCTAAATCTCTCTGCATAAATGAAGAAACCCCAAATCAAAAATCAAACCAACCCCAAATCATTATCATAATCAACAATCTCAAAAAAGTAAGAGGGAACAGGGGATTTTACCTTGACATTCGTCGGAAGAGCCAACATTGCCGTCGACTGAACCTCTACTGCCGCCGCCACCGTCGTCATCTCCGGCGGCTACATTTGTCATCGTCTTCTTCTATGAATCTCTATCTCTCTTCTGCGACACTCTCTCTTACTTTCTCCATTTTCTGTGTTCGTCGCTCACCACCACCCGATGGTGGTGGTTATCTTCTGAACTGTCGAAGGAGGGTGGTTGTCGGCTGGTTACCAGTGCCGGAAAGGTCTCACCGGAGAGGGAGCCGCAGCTGGGACGTCGCCGGCTCCGCCGGTATGTAAACAGGGGGGTTGTCGGCTGCACTTGAGGGAGGAACGAGGGAGTGGAGTCTAGTTGTAGTCGAGTGTGTGTGTTTGTAGGGGAAATCAGGATGGATGGAGTGTGCAGATGTAGGATTAGTGGGTGTGTAGGGTTTTTCTAAGAAAGAATGAAGAAGAAAGCGCATAGGGCAATCAGTTGGGGCGTGTTTGGTATCTGTGTTTTCAAAATGGGAAGGTTAGGGTTAATACTACAATTATATAAACGTAAAACGTAAAAAGTTTTACGTAAAACGTAAAATGTTAAACGTAAAAAGTTTTACGTAAAACGTAAAGCGTAAAAAATTTTAAGGTAATACGTAAAACTTTTTTAAGTTTTACGTAAAACGTAAAAAGTTTAATAAGTTTAACGTAAAACGTAAAAAGTGTAAAAAACGGCGCGTAAAAAAAACGTGAAAAAAACGGCGCGGCAAAACGACGTGTAAAAAACGGCGTGTAAAAACGTGTAAAAACGGCGCGTTAAAAAAACGCGTAAAAACGACGCTTGAAAAAACGGCGCGTAAAAAAATGACGCTTGAAAAAGCCCGGCATAAAAACGGCGCGTTAAAAAAATGACGCTTGAAAAAGTTCGGCGTGCAAAAACCGGCGCGCCAAAAAAAACGGTCCTGTTAAAAAAATTTGAATTTAAAAATTCTTTTAATAAAAAAATTCTTTTTAAAAAATAAAAAGTAATATGATAAAACAAAAAAGTATTAAAAAAATAATAAATATAAAAAGACAAAATAGAGTAATTTTACTAAATTACCCTTTTGAATTAAAATATTAAAAACATAATAAGACAAAATGTATTTAATATTCATTTTAGTTACTTTTAATCTCATCCATCCATATTTTTGATCTAATGGTTAGGAGCTGGTTCTCGTGGTTCTTACAACTGGAGGTGGTTTAATATATATATATAGTGTGAGGTTCATTGGGGAACACTAAAAAAGTGGGGAACCGGGGAACACTCTTAAAAATTTAACTTAACATGTTAAAAATTAATTTTTTAAACATCTTTTTCGGCGCTTCTCCTTATATATACTTGTAGAAGCATTTTTAATAAAAAAAATCAAAAACGAAAAATATTAAAAAAAGGCTAAAAAATTTTTTTTAGAAAAAATATTTTTTTTTATCCGAATAGTTTCTCCTCATTTTTATAAAGAAACGCGCTGAAAAATTTTTTAAAAAAAAATATTTTTAACATGTTAAGTTAATTCTATAAGATATAACTGTTTTTTAAACATTTTTTTATATTTTTAGTTTTTGATTTTTTTATTAAAAATGTTTCTACTTGTATTTATAAGAAAAAGCGCCGAAAAAAATTTAGAAAATGATATTTTTTAACATGTTAAGTATAATTTTTAAGAGTATTCCCCCGTTCCCCACTTTTTTAGTGTTCCCCATTGAACCCTCCCCTATATATATATATATATATATATATATATATATATATATATATATATATATATAGGGAGCCGCTAGAATGAGAACCAGCACGAGTTATGAGAACCGCGAGAACCAAGTACCACGGAGGGCCGTTGACCACGAAATTTTTTTTACACCTAGATCCGTATATTTTAAGACCGGGTGTAAATTTTGGGTTCAAACGGCGCGCCCGAGGGGGTAGTTTTTTACGCCCAAAGTTTGGTTAAAAAAAAAGAAAAATTAAAAAAACCCAAACTTTGGGCGTAAAAAACTACCCCCTCGGGCGCGCCGTTTGAACCCAAAATTTACACTCGGTCTTAAAATATACGGATCTAGGTGTAAAAAAAATTTCGTGGTCAACGGCCCTCCGTGGCACTTGGTTCTCGCGGTTCTCATAACTCGTGGTGGTTCTCATTCTAGCGGTCCCCTATATATATATATATGGGGTTCTAGAGTGAACACTAGTGTATTTGCGAACTGAGTGAACAAATCCTGGCCATTGATCTACACACGTGTGTGGCCAGGATCTCATCATCAAATCGTAAAATACACTAGTGTATTTTAACATCAAATCCTGGTCATTGATCTACACACGCGTATGGCCAGGATTAGTTCACTCAGTTCGCAAGCTACGTTAGTGTTCACTCTTGAACCTAATCCTATATATATATATATAGGGGAATGCTAAAATCAGAACCACCTCGAGTTGTAAGAACCGTGAGAACTACTAGATCCGGGGCGCGGTGGACCAATTTTTTTTTTCATAAACGTAGATCCGGATCAAGTAGTTCTCACGGTTCTTACAACTCGAGGTGGTTCTCATTTTAGCGGACACTTATATATATATATAAACGGGATCAGAAGAAAACGCCCTAAAGTGTGAGAACGGTTCTTGGTCGAAAACGTGGCGCACGATATTATCAGGGCAGAGGGGCTTTTTTTTGTCTTTTTATCTTCCATTTTTCCATTTTTCGTGTGTCACAATACAACTTTTTTTGGCGTATAAGATATGTTTTGCGTTTAGTTATATTCAATAACTATCTGGCGTTTTGTTGGTTTTTCTTAGGTCTGTCTCGTTCAATTAATCGTTCTTGTGTCACATAGATAACAGTTTGGCGTTTATGGCGTTCCCAAATTCAATAAAATTAATTAATAATTCTAACATCTAATAATTTAAACTATACATTTATTTTGCCGTTTTGTAGATTTTATCAGTTGAAATAATCCCATATATCTCGAACCTTTAGCCGACATTTTAACCGTTCTTGTTTTTTCATCCAAACTGCAACTGCTAACTTTTGGTAGACCAGTATTGTCAATATCATCATCATTATCGTCATCTGCTATAAATTTTCTCTTCAATCTTCTTATTACCTTTTGAGTTCTTTTACAATCGTCGGCCATTGGAACCCCAAGGGCCAAAATAGCCCTCTGAATGGCATCATCCATGCTTGATTGTCTTGATTTTCACCATTCTCCTGTCAGAGAACTTTAGGATGAAATGTTTCTCCGACCTATCAAACCTCCATGCAATAACTTGAGCCATTTTTTTATGTTTTTCTGACGTTTTAGTCAAGGTGTGGCGTGTTAGAGAATATGTGGAGTGTTAAGTTTTCTTTACCTGTTCTACTTATATAATGATTTTTTTTGCCGCCATGTAGGATGCAGTCCTATAACGTCAGGCAATTATGGCGTTTTTGAAAAGAAAAATAATTTTAAGTACCGATGTAGTGGGTTTTAATTATAATGTTAGTAATAAATTTTCCGTCGCTTCAGTTTACTGTTTGTTCAGCTTCATCTGTTTTATGGCTGTAAAACGTCCCATCTAAAAAATGCTTGTAAAACCCCAAGATGCCACAAATTTTATTATAATTGTAGAGTTTGCCTTTTGTTGCATCTTGGCATTTTACCAGCTTTTTTTTTTTAGAGAAATAATGTTTTTTATTAGAAAATTAGAAAACAAACAACAGAAAGAAAAAATTGAAGCGAAAAAAATAAATTAAAAATCCTAATCGAATTTCTCTTCAAAATCTTCACTGTCACCAGTCTCTTTCTTCTTTGAAACTACAAGAACCGTCACAAATATATGGCGTTTTTGACTTTGGTGTAATTTTTGTTGTTGAAGTGGCTTTTTTATGGATGTTTGAACACAAAATGACGTGGGTTTTTTGTTTGCTCTTCATCTTTATCTTCATCCCACTCTTTAGTGGCACCGGTCTCTTCATGCCATTCAAATATTCATCAAGAACAAAGCACACAAAATGACAAATGTCTGTCATCAGTCTCTTTTTCTTGAAGATTTGTCCATCTCATGCAGCAAAATGTTTTTGAGTTACACCCCTCAGCTAACAATCCATTCAGTGAAACTTCACGCAGAATAATACTGAATATCCAAGAAACGATGTTTGACATCTTTGATTTTTTAACTTTTTGGCGTTTTACAGTGAGTGGTATTTAGAAACAATGGCGTTTGTGTTTTGGTTTAATCAATGGAAGGTGTTGAGATGATTTTGTTTATAGGATGTCTTTGGCGCGTAGTTTAGGCGAGATATTATTAATAAATGTGCAATTATTAAAATATCCATCGATTTCAGTTACTGTTTGTATTTCCTGTTTTGCTCAGCTTTATCGGTGAAGTCTGTTACACGTCCCATCTTTAATGGCGTTTTATTTTTAATGGCGTTTTATTAGTTGGCGTTTTGTATTTAGTTGGCGATTGTATTTAATGGCGTTTTATCGGAGAAATGATGTTTACCCTTAATGAAGCACGTTACAAGTAATACAATTGATGTTATTTACGAAAACGCCACCACGCCAATCTTGTTCATAGATTTTTTTGATCTGACGATTCATAAGCGTTCTCACTGTTCTCACACTTTTCACCGTTTTCCCTAAATCCGGATCCTATATATATAGGGTTAGGTTCATTTATGAACACCCTCTTTGTTTGTGAACCTAGTAAACTAATCTTAGCCATTGATTTATTTTTTATATGAAAAGGGTAGGATTGTAATTATACATATAAACTTAATATGGTACTTATTAATTTTAATTAAAATTACTTAGTTTTCTCACTCCCACATTCATCCTACATCTCATAAACAGAAAACATGAATTGATTCCTCTATTTCTAATAAGCCAAGCCAAGAATCAATAAAAAACAAATGAGAGAGAAGATTACATATGGAGACCTAGGTGTGGAGGATGACAAAGATGAGTGGTGGATGATGAAGATCAGCAGCCCAGCCACCCTCTTCGGCCACAGCACCGTCGTCTGACGACAGCGTCCACGTGATTTGGTGTTTTAGCGAGCACGCCGATCAAATAGCACATAGATTGTTCCATTTGTTGTTTAGCGATTTACAAACAAAACGATTGGCATAACCATCGATTTATTAATATATATTTGCATATGTCTTATTTACTTTAGAGAATCTAAAATGGAACATGAAACCTTCATTTATCCTTTTCAGTTTTCTTATTCTCTTTTTTAATATTTAGTTTGTTTAATTGTTAATTGAATCCTTTCTATTGAATTAACTTTTCATTGAATATGTTTCTTTTATAGTTTTTACTTGAATCTCTAATATATTTATTTTTATTTAATTGCAGTTTTTGTAATTCAATATTTTTGTTTCAGGAGCTCATAAATTTTGAATTTGAAGGTCACATGTTATTTGTAGATTTAAATGGATTGGTCAAACTTATATCTTATATTTATGTATTTGGTTATTAAAGATGCTAAATGTTTAGATGAAACTTTTGTTCTCTTAATCACTAAAGGTGTTCCTATCAGTGGTGTACATCGGTGCATGTTGTGGTGGTTGGTGTTGCGAATGACGAAGGCTATGGTGGTCGAGTGGATGAAGATGAGGGCGTTGGTTACAATCGTATATTAAATGAACTTATAGCGCACGGGTGGGATGTTTTGTTTTTTGTTTTTAATTTGTTTATCATCAATAAATACTAATTCTCACTTTTTAATTCTTTTTGCATAAATAGTTCGAATATTTGACATCAAGTATGAAGATGGTTATATGCAATAATGTGTATTTTCCCTAAGTTTTTTTCATCTTTTGTTCAATACATTCGATTCATAGTGTTGTTATACATATATGTATTTTTTTTAATTTACATGTGTGCGTAGTGTATAAAAAGGATGTACATATGTGTATAAAAAAGTTTGGCTGAATAGAAACTGTGTATGAAATATACACAAACAGAACTAATAAATAGTTTGTACACATCTGTACTTGTATTGAATACTCAAAGTACACATATGTATTATTCAAACTACATATGTACGCATGTCACATCCGACCGCGTAAAACAACAAATTGCGGCGGAATCGTCGGGGAGTGTTGTAACAGAATCATTGTTTCAAAACACATGGAAATTTGAAGTTTCGTTTTATTTAAACATTAAATATTTACATCGTCTGGAAATCTAAATAAACAATTTAAACATAGTCTATCATTGTTATTAAGTCACTAAGGCCTCGTCTAGTCCTATGTGAGCATGCATCCTAGCAATCAACATCATTCAACAACACCTGAAACATATGTGAAAACAAAGTCAGCAAAGAAATGCTGGCGAGTACATAGGTTTTATAAGAGTATCGGATTCATGGCTAGTTTACATGTTGTAATACTTAATTAAAAACCTTGTTTTGAAAAGTATTGTATTGCGACATAATTAACCAACTCAAATCAAGTTGGTTATAATTTATAAAATCTCGTAGCCATGATTCTTAACTCGAAAACATTTTGTTTTAGAAAACCAATTTGTAAAACATCTCGTATTAAATCGGTAATAAAACTCGTTAATAAATCTCGTTAATAAAACTCGTTAATAAATCTCGTTAATAAAACTTGTTAATAAATCTCGTTAATAAAACTTGTTCATAAATCTCGTTAATAAAACTCGTTAATAAATCTTGTTAATAAAACTCGTATGATTTATATCATTTCGAAAACCTCGTTTGTGTGACATCGTTTCAAAATCGTTTACCCAAGTGAACTAAATAACGCCATGGTATGTAATACGATGAAACACTTATATATAGGAAGTACCAGCGGCGTTGATGCGTGTGAAGTGTCGTATTTTTAGGTGTATATTTTAAGCCCTTTTTAACACTTATTTTAGCCAAGTTTTAAATTTATAAAACACGATATTTCACTAACACTAAACACACATATGGGCAAGTGCACCCATCGTTGAGTGTAGTATAGCGTTGGTAAGATACCGAGGTCGTCCAAGGACACAAGAGCTTTTAGTACCGGTTTATCCTCAACGTCTAATCAAAATAAAAGTTTAGAAAAATGTTTTAAGCTAAGAAAAATAAAAACAAACTAAAATGCTGAAAATAAAAATAAAATAAAAACAGATAGACAAGATGAATCACTTGGTTCCGACTCGTATCTAGTATAACCTTTGATTATTTCCGCACTTTTGCACATAATTAAGAGATTATCTTAGTTATTGAAGTAGGCCCCTCTTTTGAAGGTGACGTTACCCTCACCCCAGTAGTTTGAGTCAGCAAGGATACAATCCTAAAAGGGTGGATTATTGGAAGATAATGAATTAAGTTATTAATGCAGTATTGTGGTAGGCCCCGCTTTTGGCGGTGACGTTACCCTCGGCTAATTAGTCTGAGTCAGCAGGGATACAGTCCTAAATAGCCGGGTTATAGTATTAATAGTAGTTAACTTATGAGGGGGTCAAAGAGTTTGGACCCCCGCCATCCAATATCGTGAAGTATTGAAGGAGGTCCTACTAAATTTGACCCAGGTCCATTGTAGGACCTCTAAACGCTGAACAATGGCAAGACCTTTACCAAACCGTTTCCTTAACCCCCGACCAGGTAGCCAACATACCTCCATATAGACCGTGGAGATATGAATGGTGAAAATCCTTTATTTTATATAGACAGTAAAATAATGCCAAGACACCACGGACAAACGATAAGGAAAAATCACCTTCAACATAAGTAACTAGTTATTAAAGTCATTAATACAAAACCAAATAAAAAGTGCAAAAGATTAGAAATAAAAAGTATTATACTAGACACTTTGTCTTCACCAAGTGATGTAAGAGACTTAGGCAAACATGGCCTTGATTGTCAAGAACTCTTACGATCAATCTTGGATCCCGAGACGACTCACACACTCTACGATGGACAATGGATGATGGTGGTGGATGATGGTGTTGTGATGGTGGTGGGTGGTGGATGAAGTGTGAGAGAGGTGGTGTGCCAAGGGATGAGATGAAATGAATCCAAGCACTCCTATTTATAGGCTGAACAGAGAGCTGGACACGGCCCCGTGTCCGCTGGACACGGCCCCGTGTCTGTCTGACACTCTCTCTCCTCATTAATTGTAATTCGCAATTACAATAAATGCGCCTGCTGTACTTTCGACACGCCCCCGTGTCCGCTGAGCACTGCCCGTGATGGGCAATAGGAGCTTCTATAGATTTGTCTTTTCTGCTGCTTCTTGGGCACGGCCCCGTGCTGGCTGAGCACGGGGCGTGTTCAGTCTTCTGACTTCTCTAATTTGCTTTGGAAGGTGCCGTTGAGGGGTCGGGCAGTCCACTAGTGTTCCTTTCCTTGTATTTATGTTGGAATTAGCTGTCTTTTTGCTTCTTTTGTGTTTTTTAGCTCATTTAATCCTGAAAATACAAAAGGAAGACAAAAACACTCTTTTTCCAATATTAGTACTTAAAAAGGGTTACTTTTATGCCTTGTTTGATGTAATTTATATGTTGCATTTTGCACACATCAAATACCCCCACACTTGAACTTTTGCTTGTCCTCAAGCAAAACTCTTTAATATGTGGCTTACACTCCCAAATGGAATAGGTAGAAGAGAAGGTTTTGGGCTTGTCGTAGAGTGTCGGGATATCCAAGGTCTTTTTGGGTTTTATTTTTATTTATTTACACTCCTATTCGTAATGATTTATTTAGAACGTTTCATAGGAGAAATTACTTATTTGGGCATAACATGCCTTTTTTAAAATTCCATTTATATACAAGTTCACATACCTTACGGGAGAAATCACTCACACTCGGCCGAAGGTGTATTTTTAGTGAATCACTCGAGAGCGGCATGGAACTTATTCCTACCATAGGCTTGCCAAGCAATCAATCCTCCTCCTTTTTAACTTTTATACCGTTGTAAATATCAATAGGACTTTGTGGGTTAAGGGTTAGGCTTGGGTTAAAGGTAGGTGGTTGGGAAAGTGGTTAGTGGTTAGAAAAATGGCGAAAAGCGTAACAAGTGTCGGTTTTCGTAAGATTTTTTTTTTTTATTTTGATGAAGCTTTTATTCAAACAAAGTTATTTTTGATAAACTTGTTTGTTTATTTTCTTTTTGCTTCATCATCAAAAATATTTTTATTCTTTTTTTTTTTTTTTTTTTTTACGAGAAACCGAACTTGTTACTAAAACAAAGGGTTAAAAATAAAATGGTTTTGGTGGGTAAAAGGGTTTTTGGTTTGGGTGATGAAATGAAACGGTTTAGGCTCAAAGGGGCTAACTAGGGGGATTTTTTGGGTAGGTGGTAAAAGAAAAAGAAAAATAATGGTGTAGAAAAAAGGGTTAGTCCTAATGCCTCCATCATTTACTTACTCGGGTTTAAGTTGATAAGGACCGGGAATGTATCGTCATGGCAAGTTCTAGAGTCGTAAGAACCAAGCGGCTATTCACACAAGAAACGAAAAATGAGCATTTAGTTTTAATGATATGTAATTGTTGCTCAATAAAGGCTCAAAACTCACTTTTGTGGGAATGGGTTTTTATGTGATCAAGTATATATAATCAAATTTTAACTAAGTTTGTCATGCCTTTTCATAATTTTCTTATGTTGGTTCTTTTTATCACTACGCTATTGGTTGTAAATTTGTAAAAATATAACCTTTTTGAGAACTTGAATTTCCCGAGTTAAACCTAGACAAGTAAAAAAAATGAAATTTTTGAAAAAATTTGGGGTGATTAGCGGTTCCAATAGAGTTTTGTGTAAGGCTTGTATTTAGGACTTGCAAAATTCAAGGTTTTAGCATTCCCCCCACACTTAAATTACACATTGTCCTCAATGTGTCCCAAAAATAAATTTTTAGGTTGATTAGATGTGTAAAATAGTGTTTAAAAAGCAAAAATTTGTGTTACTGGGCACTGAACACGGCCCCGTGTTATCCGGGCACGGCCCCGTGTTCAAGTGCCAGTAACAAAATTAAAATAAGAGAGACAGAAGTCTGGACACGGGGGCGTGTTGGCTGAACACGGCCCGTGTCCAGGTACCTGAACTGGGCGTTTTTCTGCAGGTGGTTCGGCATGGGGCCGTGTTGGTTGTGCACGGCCCGTGTTGAACCTTCTGAACTGGAGAGAATTGTCGGGTTGCCTTGTTCTTGTGCATGAGTTCATTTTTCTCGTTCCCCTTTTCATCCTTTACCACCATGAGTGTGTTTTATTCATTACAAACCATCCAAACCTTAAAACCATCATTTCATTTCATCATAGAGAGAACTTACATAATCCTAAATTAAAATTAGAACTAAAACTTAACTAAATAGGTCAGCAGGTACACGAGGTTATCATAATGAGTTCTACTATTTTAAGAAAATTTCGAGAATAGTTTCCCGATATAGTAGGACTTTTAGCCGAATGAATTCTTCCCTAAACGTTGTTTAAAGCCATTCTTCGATCTCCCTAGGAAGGAAGAATGCGGCTTCATTTTCCTCCGCTGCTGGTGGTTGAGGGGGAACATTCACCGGGACTCCTTGCACCACTCTTCGCGGAAGCTCTTAGTGCATGGCATACCATTCAGCTGGAATGACAACTTCGGGCACCATGTTCCACGCCCTTTGGGTTATTATAGGTACCAAAGGCGGGGAAGCGAGAAGGTTCAACCTCTGGTGCAAGAGGTTTACTTCATGGAGACAGCCCTCCAGCCCTACTGTAAGATGGTTGATACGGTCGACCAATGCTTCTTCCACTCCTGTCATTTCATCAATAGCCTCCCTTAGAGCGTAAACATAGTTTACAAGAGAGTTTTCTGCCGTTGAAGATCTCCTCCCTTGTCAGTTATTCCTTGAAGATGATCCGCTTGTTCTGCTTGCCATTTTCTGTGAAGGAAACCGAAGAAAGCTAAATTTTTACAAAACAGAGCCCCTGGACACGGCCCCGTGCTCGTTGAGCACGACCCCGTGTCCATTTGTCTGCATGATTTTTGGCTAAAGAATCTTGGAGTTTTAAATTATTTTTATGATTTTTATCTGGGTTTTAAGCTCAGATAATTTAAAACAAAGTTATACAACTAACTTTAAGCAAGAATCTTTAGCAAATAAGTTTACAAACTTCACATAGAGGGTTGGAATCAAGGGATTTCCAAGCTTCCATGGAGGAAATTTTGAAAAAATTTTGAAAGAGGAGGAAATGAATAAAAGTGGAAGGGACAAGAGGGTCATTTGGAACCTTCTTTTAACACTTACCTAGGATGGTATGAGTGAAAATCCCAGGGATCTCTGTCAATTGAAGTGGTCAAAATGAGCAGGAATCAGGCTGCATTTAAAGATAACGACAGTGCACTGAGCACGGCCCCGTGTTGACTGGACACGGCCCCGTGTCCAGAGGAAATCCTGACACATTTTGTCCGTATTCTGACCAAATCAGCAGAGAATCTTTTTAGTGAGCACGGGGGCGTGTTGACCTGGACACGGCCCCGTGTCTGGAGGCTTCTTTATGGAGTTTCGCTACTTCAAGGATCTTGTCGAAATCGGGTGGTTCCTTACTGGTTGGAACAACCCCAAAGTGCCTAAGATACCTTAATTGTCCTAGACTAAGGCGAGAACGCAAGAGGTTGTCGGTGAGGGTAATTCCTATTTTCATTCTAGGTGGACAAGTCCAACCCTTTCCCGGACTCTTGTTAAAGAAGGTGTATGCCGAATCGCTCAGGTCTATGTATGCACCGAACGAAGTCGATGGAGAGTCCTTCACGGCACAATCGACACAGGGACGACTATCGTCCAAGTCTTTGCTAGGTACTAAGGCATTTTCGGGAGCAACGAGGTTGTTGGAATGCGGCTCCAGCATTTCGTCATGGTTATCGTCTTGGGGTGGATCAATGAAATCCTTCCTAAGCTCTTCTAACCAATTCTGAATTAGCTTTTCTAGTTGAAATAACTCATCAAGGAGCATTTCCCCTAGAATATCTGGCTGGGCGCATTCGAGGGAGAAATAGTGCTTATTTTTACTTTCGCCCCTCTTAAGGTTGTAAGAAGTCGGTGGGTCTATGTAGTGGGGCCTATAATTTAGAAAGTAGCATTCTACTTCTTTATGTTTGCCACCACATAATTGACACCACGTACCATAAGAGTGTCGAAAGTAAAAACAATTACTATCACTCATGTTTATGTCAGAAATTACCAACCGCCGGGATCTAACGGTTCTGTTTTCAGTAACTGAAACTTGGGCACGGGGGCGTGTTGAGTGGGCACGGCCCCGTGTTCAGCTTACTGTCTGACGTAAAACAGGATTGCTAGTTCCAATGATTGAGCACGGGGGCGTGTTCAGCGGGCACGACCCGTGCTGAGCTCTGCAGAAGCTGAAAAACTAAGAAAATCCTAAAAAATAAAAAGAAAAACAAAAAAAATGATTAGGCCGTTGATTCCTAACTTTCTTAAAATCCTTGTGTCCCCGGCAGCGGCGCCAAAAACTTGATGCGTGTGAAGTGTCGTATTTTTAGGTGTATATTTTAAGCCCTTTTTAACACTTATTTTAGCCAAGTTTTAAATTTATAAAACACGATATTTCACTAACACTAAACACACATATGGGCAAGTGCACCCATCGTTGAGTGTAGTATAGCGTTGGTAAGATACCGAGGTCGTCCAAGGACACAAGAGCTTTTAGTACCGGTTTATCCTCAACGTCTAATCAAAATAAAAGTTTAGAAAAATGTTTTAAGCTAAGAAAAATAAAAACTAACTAAAATGCTGAAAATAAAAATAAAATAAAAACAGATAGACAAGATGAATCACTTGGTTCCGACTCGTATCTAGTATAACCTTTGATTATTTCCGCACTTTTGCACATAATTAAGAGATTATCTTAGTTATTGTAGTAGGCCCCTCTTTTGAAGGTGACGTTACCCTCACCCCAGTAGTTTGAGTCAGCAAGGATACAATCCTAAAAGGGTGGATTATTGGAAGATAATGAATTAAGTTATTAATGCAGTATTGTGGTAGGCCCCGCTTTTGGCGGTGACGTTACCCTCGGCTAAGTAGTCTGAGTTAGCAGGGATACAGTCCTAAATAGCCGGGTTATAGTATTAATAGTAGTTAACTTATGAGGGGGTCAAAGAGTTTGGACCCCCGCCATCCAATACCGTGAAGTATTGAAGGAGGTCCTACTAAATTTGACCCAGGTCCATTGCAGGACCTCTAAACGCTGAACAATGGCAAGACCTTTACCAAACCGTTCCCTTAACCCCCGACCAGGTAGCCAACATACCTCCATATAGACCGTGGAGATATGAATGGTGAAAATCCTTTATTTTATAGAGACAGTAAAATAATGCCAAGACACCACGGACAAACGATAAGGAAAAATCACCTTCAACATAAGTAACTAGTTATTAAAGTCATTAATACAAAACCAAATAAAAAGTGCAAAAGATTAGAAATAAAAAGTATTATACTAGACACTTTGTCTTCACCAAGTGATGTAAGAGACTTAGGCAAACATGGCCTTGATTGTCAAGAACTCTTACGATCAATCTTGGATCCCGAGGCGACTCACACACTCTACGATGGACAATGGATGATGGTGGTGGATGATGGTGTTGTGATGGTGGTGGGTGGTGGATGAAGTGTGAGAGAGGTGGTGTGCCAAGGGATGAGATGAAATGAATCCAAGCACTCTTATTTATAGGCTGAACAGAGAGCTGGACACGGCCCCGTGTCCGCTGGACACGGCCCCGTGTCTGTCTGACACTCTCTCTCCTCATTAATTGTAATTCGCAATTACAATAAATGCGCCTGCTGTACTTTCGACATGCCCCCGTGTCCGCTGAGCACGGCCCGTGATGGGCAATAGAAGCTTCTATAGATTTGTCTTTTCTGCTGCTTCTTGGGCACGGCCCCGTGCTGGCTGAGCACGGGGCGTGTTCAGTCTTCTGACTTCTCTAATTTGCTTTGGAAGGTGCCGTTGAGGGGTCGGGCAGTCCACTAGTGTTCCTTTCCTTGTATTTATGTTGGAATTAGCTTTCTTTTTGCTTCTTTTGTGTTTTTGAGCTCATTTAATCCTGAAAATACAAAAGGAAGACAAAAACACTCTTTTTCCAATATTAGTACTTAAAAAGGGTTAGTTTTATGCCTTGTTTGATGTAATTTATATGTTGCATTTTGCACACATCAGGCGTATCCACCATGATTTCATAACATTACACCCGTCCCGTTATCTAAACACTAACCGAAAATCAATCGTTTACCCAAATCGTTTAATTCGTTAAAAATCGCTTTAGTCGTTTAAATCATTCTCGTCTTAAATCGTGAAAACTACTTTTGATTGTCTCGTTAATAACATCCAAACCTTCGTGACTCGACTATCTCGCCTATCGCTTCTCGCATTAATAAACCACCAAAGGGTAAATTAACAATCACAGATTCAGTCGTTACCCACCTAACCCACACATAACCATGGGTGCAGTCTGATAACGGGATTTGTCAGATCCTATGGTACCATAACCTAATACTGGTCGGTTCGGCCAAAACTAATGGATATTATTCGTTATGTAAATACAACCAACAAGTTTGTTTACTATATCGAAATCGTTATTAATTTAATATAAACCATTTTAATCGTTTTTGAAACCATTGTTATAATATCGAAAATCGTTTTGAAAACCATTGTTAAAACCTTGAAAACATTTAGCACATATGAATCACCCCAAAACAATTGAAAACAGTAAAATAGGGGAACTACGTACTCACCTGAGAATGCTTAGAGGTCTTGAACAACAACCAAGCAAAGCTAGAGGGAGCACGGAATCAATCGGCAATCTAATAACTATATAAATAAACCGGACCTAAGTCGGAAGATCGGATAGGATGAGGTTTTGTAAACCAAATGAGTATTGGAACTCATATGACATGGTTTAACAAAGCCTACATTCTAAATCAAAACCTAACCTAAGTGCTTTCGACCCATTGCGACCCATTAAGGTAGCTTACGCTACTTTAACGTGTCGTTCACGCAAAAGCGCGTTCGAGACGTCTAACTAGTCCTATGACAAGTATTATATGCCAAAACATGTTTAAATATGTTACATAATCAGTTATGTGACAAAAGTTTGTGTTACATATGCTTAATTACCAATTATGCATGAAAAGGGCATTTTGGTCATTTACCTAAGGCATATAAACTGCCTATCATACAACTAATTAAACCTAAGTGATCATAAGGTATAACCTCGGAAGGTTATTCCCTATGCAACTATGGTCACTAAACATGTTTGGTCGGATCCTAATGATCGACCAAATGGGTCGTGTTCGAAAGTCTAAGCGGGTGTTTAGTCCGCTTGACTTACGACTCTACACAAGCACTAATCTAAAAAGTGACGAGTTAAACATGTTAAAACATGTTTAACAAATTTAGAAAATAGATTTGGTATCAAAACAAACGGTTTTGATACCTATAAGTAGTTTGGTTACAAAACACGCAAGAATGGGCATTTTGGCCGAAACTACGACTCGTCACTACACCTAGATAACGTGGTAATCAGTAGGTATAGTCACTAGGGACTATAACCATCGTGATTACGCTCATGTTATGAAGTTCAAATTCGCATTGACCATAAACTGGTCAATGCAGAAAGTCAAACGCAGTTTGACTTTCAGACTCGAAAAGCGATAAAAGAACGAAAGAATACTTACAAAAGGTCCCCGCAAGCTTTGATCCGATTTACTCTCAGGTATGAAGCATAAACTTCAACTTAGAGAGCCAAAATCAGATCAATGTGGGTTTTGCAAGTGAAAGGGGATAGCTATTTATAGGAAAACTAGAACCGTTAGGATCGTTCATCGTAAAACGAGCTTCGATCTCATCCGTACACATGTGCCCTTGGTTTTGTGAAACCATAGGAGCCCATAGTTTCATTAAAACCATGTGCAAATGAGGGGAACAGCTGGAACAAGCTGGAATTTAGATTTTTCATTTTGGTCCCTTCCTAAGATAACTATGGCAGAATGACAATTTTGGTCCCTGAACTTCAGAATCTTACATTTCGGCTCATTTTTGACACGTTTAAGCCCCGTTAACCTCATTTCAAGGCTCTAAAATGAAGTTAAAGTATAGGGAACTCAAAACATTCTCAAAAATATCTCGGATGTCAGTTCGTTTGGTCGTACGGTTGCGTTGTTCGGTTAATTACGATGGAAGTCGTAACGAACGCAAAAACGATCCAAATTACGCGACGAATGGAATTTTATCATGCCAATCACTAAAATAAAATGTTTTAATGATTACATAAAGTTTTGGATGTCCGGATGTATTCAGAACGTAAGATATGCGCGAAAATGCAAAATTATGCACTTTTGACGCTTTTAGTCCCTGAATGACCAAAAAGTTTATTTTAGCACACCGAACCCCTCAAATCCTATTTCTAAGCTATTTAAAGGATATTTAGGGTATGTTTAACTTATGGTCATGTTTCGGAATGTTCGTTACAGTACAAATCGGCATACTTTCGCAGTTTATCGAAATTAGTCCCTGTATGCGAATAAACTTGATTTCGCCACACCAAACCCTCCAAAACTTATTTCTAAGTTGTGTAAAGGTTATTTAAGGTATGTTAAGCCTATGTCACTATTCCGGAGTGTTTTTGTTTGCATTAAACTGGTTATATTTACACATCAGTGCGCGTATAACCTTCCAGAAAGCGATTTAGAGCCCGAAATCGAACAAGAGTTGATATGTGCAAACGATACACATATTTATACAAATCCCAAGTATGAAACACAACATTTCATTGATTTGGTATTTGTTTGATGGTCGTGGATGCACAGATGTCACAACGCATGTGTATAAAACGGATATACGTATGTGTATAAAACAGTTTGGTTGAATAGTAATTGTGTATATTTTTAAATTAATAAATTAGGTAATTGGTGAGATAAATAAAGAGAGAGAATGTAATTAAATATTTAATGGGAAAGAGAATTAGTTAATAATTTACCCTTATACCCTTTTCATTTATTTTCTACACATAAATAATTAGAAAATTGTCATTATTATACATCTCAAGATCTCCTAAATCAATGGACAAGTTATGTTCATTTTGTTCACAAAAACCAACGCCATGGTTCCCTCAAAACCACTCACTGTAAAACGCTAAAAAGTTAAAAGATAAAAAATGGCAAACATCGTTTCTTGGATATTCAATATTGTTCTACGCGAAGTTTCGCCGAATGGATTGTTAGCTGAGGGGTGTAACTCAATAACATTTTTGCTACATGAGTTGGAAAAAATTTCAAGAAAAAGAGACTGATGACAGACCTATGTCATTTTCTGTGCTTTGTTCTTGATGATTATTTGAATGGCATCAGGAGATAGATGACACTGAAGAGTGGGATGAAGATAAAGATGAAGATAAACATGAACTTCAAACAAAAAACCCACGTCATTTTGTGTTCCAAACATCCACAAAAAAGCTACTTCAACAACAAAATAGCCATATATTTGTGACGGTTCTTGTAGTTTCAAAGAAGAAAGAGACTGGTGATAGTGGATATTTGGAATAGAAATTCGATTAGGATTTTTAATTTATTTTTTTTGCTTCTATTTTTTTTCTTTCTGTGGTTTGTTTTCTAATTTTATAATAATGAAAATACATTGTTTCTCTAAAAATACAACTTGTAAAACGCCAAGATGCCACAAACGCCAAACTCTACGAATATAATAAAATTTGTAGCATCTTCGGATTTTACAAAGCATTTTTTTAGATGTGACGTGTTACAGCCATAAAAACAGATGAAGCTGAAACAAAACAGTAAACTGAAGCGACGGAATTTTTTTTTATTAACATTATAATTAAAACCCACTACATCGGTACTTGAATTTATTTTTCTTTTCAAAAAATGCCATAATTACCTGATGTTATAGGACTGCATCCTACATGACGGCAAAAAAATCATTATATAAGTAGAACAGGTAAACAAAATTTAACACTCCACATATTCTCTAACACGCCACACCTTCATTAAAACACCAAAATAACTAAAAAAATGGCTCAAGTCATTGCATGGAGGTTTGATGGGTCGGAGAAATGTTTCGTCCTAAAGTTCTCTGACAAGAGAAGGGTGAAAATCAAGACAGTCAAGGCCATACTTAACATGGATGAAAGGGTTCATAGGGATATTCTGGCCCTTAGGGTTCTAATGGCAAACGATTGTGAAAGAACTCGAAAGGTAATAAGAAGATTGGAAAGAAAAATTCCAGCAGAAGATGATAATGATGATGATGATATTAAGGATACTCCTCTACCAACAGTTAGCAGTTGGAGTTTGGATGAAAAAAAGAATGGTTAAAGTGTCTTATCAACACGGGTTCGAATATTCATTGTCGATGGAAGAAATAATGAAGACAGAGAGACTACATCTTCTTGAACAACTCTGTGATTTAGCACCTTCGAACGATGCAAGATCCAGGGTTGCTATGATATTTAAGTATAGGTTGCAGCAGAGACGAGACGACATAATTGCGTTATACGCCAATGCACAACATGATGATGATGAATCTGAAGAAAGCAATGAACAAAGCAATGGGTACATCTCTGATGTAATCCCATACACAAAAGGCTATTAGTTTGTTTTGATCTCGTGTTATTGTAATCTTTTGAATTATTAAGAACGCCACGAACTTCAAAAAATAACATTTATCAGATATACGGGATTATTTCAGTTGGTAAAATATACAAATGTGACAACTGTCAAATTTGCGGGTATCCGTACAATTAATTAATATTTAATTTGTGCTTAATGACTGTGCTTGATTACAACTGCTGAGTTAACTGCTTTCTGATTTCTGTTATATACATACATATGCATCACATTCATACTGTCACTCCATTTATTTCACACAAACTCTAGTGACAAACTTGATGCACAAAGCACAGTTAGCACACTAAACAGATAACCCAGAAAACATGCTAACAATGCCAGCACCTAGACAGACAATGTTTTTTAGGCCAGTATGAGCCAGAGACAGGATACTACACTAGTAGGGAGTGTAGGGAAGTGAGGACCATAAAACAGCGTCAGTAGGTGATAGTTATAGTGCCGAGAAGTGCCTAAAACATAATTTAACAGCAAAATTCTGCACTTTTAAATAAAATTCAGCATTTAGATATGCTAGTAATGTGCAAAAACTTGACAAAATGATCCTAGATACTTTCCAAAGTGTTGGGAATTAAATGTGTCACAAAAAGTAATATCAAAGATACTTTACGGATTAATTAAACACTTTAACGGAACAACGCCAAACCGAACAACCGGACATTACCCGGAACACAAAAATATTGCCAAACACATTGTTTTTATTTTTCTAAGCTAGTTAGGGTCCCCGAACACCCTAACACACTATATATTAAATTATACACATAAACCACTAACTATAATATTTAATTCTAACCAACCACTAACTACCTAGTTGCAAACCAAATAAACCAACCCCCCCCCCCCCCCAAGCGGTTATGAAACATGGGGAATCCTCCTTGATTTTTCTTGATTAATTTAATGGGTTTGTGTTGTACTTGGGAAGCACTTAATCTAATGGTTAATAACATGTTGGGAATTTATCTATAAAATCCACTAGACACTCATAACATTCATATCACCTTCACACCAACAACCAAACCTCCTTCCTTTCCCCCATTGTCTACGGCTCAAACCACACACCACCATATCACCACCTTCAACTCTCTTACATACAATCCACATACATCTAGAGGTGCAAGAGATCATACAAGCAAGCTTGGAGTGCTCGGAAGCTCAAGGACCGCTCTCATTTTCTTTTATCCACCACTTTTACACTCTTGAACTCCCCTAGCTTTATGCTAGTGGTAAGCACTTAGATCCTTGTATTTTACTTGTTATTTAAGTGGTTAATGATGTTTAAAGATAAAAAAACATAAGAACTCTAAAGAACCTTAAACAAGTCTTGAACATAAACTAGTCTAGTCTAGTGATGAAGTATTGTTAAAATGATGAAGTAATCATGATAAATCTGAGTAATACAAACAATAATCTACTGTAAATAACTTGTGTTATGAGATAAATCGTTATTAGAATAAATGGTAATCGTAGGTGTGCGTTTTAGTAACATTTAACCTATAAACAGCTTGCTGATTAGCATTTTCAGCCACCTTCAACTGGCTGTAAACAGGTCAATACTTAACGAAAAACAAATTTTCTCGAGTTTATAACGTGTTATTATGAAATACGGTTCTAATGGCACTGGAATCATAATTTTTGGATTTCGTTTACTATTTTTAAAGTGTCGTTTTGTAACAGCAGCTCAAGCTGCATTTTTCTGCTGAAAATAGGTATTATGTTTTTCGTCATAACTTGAAATCTGTGTAGGATTAGGTCATGAAATTTGTACTATAGATGACCACCGATATATTTGTAATTCTCTCACTGAAATTTCATAAATCGGACTCTCGATGAATTTTAAATAAATTATTCCGCGGACTGCAGTCAGAAAAAGATAAATCTGATTTCAGTCCGGAAAATGATTTTCTATAAAATATTGGTGATGATTTGGACCCCGATATTTTTACACAATAATATTTGGATCGTTTAAGACATTCTGTAAAAATTTGGAATAAGATAACTATTTTATTAAAATGCCCGAAAACAGCCCAGTTTTGTATATTAAAACTGAAATGATATAAGTAGTATTTTGCATGTCTAAATGTCGGGTTGGTTATTTAAGAACGATCTAACGTGTTATATGTTAAAGAAAATGATATGCTATTTAGCATGGGCACCTCCATTTACAAAGGAGACCATGGCGAAATTTTCCGAAAATCCTAACACTTAGTAAATATTTTTCTGAACGAGTGTTACAAGTATATTTTATAACTTGTGTTTCAAATATAAACTTCGCCATAAATTTTGTTACTAAATACAAAGTATCGGAGGTTGGTTTTTCACGAATAAAAATGGGTAAATATGTATTTAGAATATGTATTTCATACTAAGACACTTGTGTGATCATTTGTATATTTTGTGAACTAGTGATATTTTTTTAGGGTAAAAAAATATAACTTACAAAATAACATGGAAATTATAACTCCAAAATAATACCAAATTGCAAGGAATAAAATACTGAAGTTACACACGTAATATTATGAAACCGAACAAGAAAACGTAACTTATGAAATATTCCGAGATATACCATTACACTATATTTTTGGGTAAAATATTATTTTGGAAACAAAGGAAGTAAAAATATATTATTTTTGGGAAAAATATATATATTTTGGCATACGTTATTTTTGACAAATAAGTTATATATTTTCTAAGTAAGACTTGAAAATATATTGTTTTTGAAAATATATATTGGGAATATATTGGTATATTTTAATGGGAATAATGCACCGAAATACGACGCCATTACTTGGCAAGATATACAAATACGAATACGAAAATACACAAAGTATGAGATACCCCCCATCCTTGGGAGGGGAATGCGAATACAAATACATGAGAAGTATTACTACAAAAATATTGTTTAACAAATTATTCCAAAAGAAAATGCATGTTAAAATATTTATCGTATGACTATTAATCCTTGTATAAGGACCGAGAGGCATGAGTGATAGATCTATTGGGTGTTGCGAGCCCCACACATGGGCCAGTGTGTGGCTGCATGTGATGACTATGTCGTTCCGCCGGAAGGATTGGTATGAAATACGCGTTACAGGTTTGAGTGCTTCCTAGGCCATATCACTTATTAATGTATTAGCTACACATTAATTGATCTGTTTTTTTTCCTTATTGCTACATACCAAGGACATACATTTATACAGACATATTTTACAATTTATATAGACACACATTAACGATTTATACAGACTCACATACACATGAACTCGCTCAACTTTTGTTGATGTTTTTCAAACTACTTGTATTTCAGGAAATTAAGTATGGATCTGGCGGGCGTTGGAATTTCAAGTCATGATAAGTATAAAGATGTCATCCATGGTCTTTGGATTGGGCCAGCGTGTCTTAATCCTGGACGAGACACGTCTTCCAAACTTTGATTACAACTATTATCTTTTGACGAGTCCTTAGCGAACTTTTTCACAATTCGTATGGTTTGTAAAACTTAAATTTGAAATCCATGTTTTAGACAATGTTATTATGTTTTAAACTCATTTTATGGATGACAAACATTTGGTTTTATCATATAGATGTTTGATATGATTGAATGCAATGATAACAAGTAAGTCACACCATAATCACGCTTCCGCAAAAGTCAGGGTGTGACAGCTTGGTATCAGAGCTTCGATCGTAGCGAACTAGGATTCCTTCTCGAGTCTAGACTACGATCATTAGGGCTCTCACGAAAATGTTTTCACGACTTGTTTTACATTGCATACACAAAACGTCCAGATCCAGGGAACGAACATTTTTACAAATAAAAGGCACACATACACATTTCAAAAATCTATATTTATAGTTCAGTCTTAGAGGCTGAGGGAGGATCAGTCTTAGAGGCTGAGGGAGGATCAGTCTTAGAGGCTGAGGGAGGATCAGTTTTAGAGGCTGAGGGAGGATCAGTCTTAGAGGCCGTGGGAGGATTAGTCTTATAGACTTGGGGAAATTTAGTCTTAGAGACTGGGAGGTTGGTCTTAGAGACCAGGAATTTAGTCTTAGAGACTGGGAGGTTGGTCTTAGAGACCAGGGATTTAGTCTTAGAGACTGGGAGGTTGGTCTTAGAGACCAGAGATTTAGTCTTAGAGACTGGGAGGTTGGTCTTAGAGACCAGGGATTTAGTCTTAGAGGCTGGGAAAGTTGGTCTTAGAGACCAGGGAGTTGGCCTTAGAGACCAGGGAGTTGGTCTTAGAGACCAGGGAGTTAGTCTGAGAGACCAGGGAATTGGTCTTAGGGAGTTAGTCTGAGAGACCAGGGAGTTAGTCTGAGAGGCTAGGGAGTTTAGTCTGAGAGACTGGGTGGGATAGTCTGGGAATACTAGGACGAATATGTGGATACATGATTACGTTATTATTGTCTTTATTTGCAATACACAAGTGTTAAAGATTACTGTAAATATGCATGCTATGACTATTATGTACCGGCACACACACGTCACTTTCCTCAGGGAACGAATTGTCAGATGATGACGACTCTACGACCACCGCCACAGATGATGAGACTGTACCTGCGCCGGAGTTATTTACGTCAGACACTGGGAGTGACCCTGACATATTGACCAAGAATGAGGACGACTGCCAACCATCCGCGCTGCCAGACTCTAGTGACGAATTACCCTTGCTGATAGCTTCCTTCACAAGAAACTTCCTGTCATTCTTGATTCGGTCCACGACCACCTCATCATTTGGACACTTCGATGACGAGCACATCGTGGCTCCTATTCTCGACGCCGTACCTCTCGTGGTTATTTTCCCTGAGAATCTGCCTCTTTGATAAATTGTTTGATGACGACGTTAATTTGCTTATTGATGGTCCTTCCGTTGACACCCAGGATGATGGAAAGTTAGATGAGGACGTTGTTACTGACTTTGCGTTTTGAGATCCCTATTATCAAACTATCCTCTGATTCTAGTATACACTCGATTTCAGACTCCTTTGAGTCTGCGACATTTACGACTTTACAAACAGGTAGGTTACCGCTTTTTGTTCCAGACACGGACGACGACGCCGCTTTGACTACTGCACTAACACCTGCTCAAGATCACATACCCTCACACGCCCCAGGACCTGCCCCTGAGGCAGCTCCAGTTCCTTACGGGCCAGCTTGATGTTGTACCTGCTGAACCTGCTTAAACGTGACCTTATTTCCTTTGGACTACTATACCTTGCACTCCTCTTACCAGACCCAGGACCTGCACCTATTGAATCTCCTTTTGTTGAGACATTTCTACCGCACCTGCACCCGCTGATGTTGCACCTATGAAGACCGACGTCCATTGCACCGACATGCCTACCACTTTCTTTCAAGACATACCCGCACCCCGGGAAGGCGCTCCAGGTCAGCAACCGCATAACGATTCCTCTGCTACGGAAACATTTTTCCTAACTTTACAAGTCGCACTGTTTGCTACATTCACCTCTACAACGCTGGACAAGTCATTTCGATGGTTCCTATGCTACACTATGTTGATTTTAGACCCTTGTCATCCCTCACATTATGGAGGCTACACACGGGATGAGTACACCTGTCACATCAGCTACAGTTTGAGGATATAAGTCGCAAAATGTTGGAGCTTGAGTTGACACCACAACCTCCACCCTGTTTAATGCCAGTATACTTTGATCCTCCACAATTATCAAAGTCTTCTTTTGCGCTCTCATCTGCTGCTATGATTCCTTTTCCAGGTTTTTGATGCTCTTTTCTTTTACTATCGAGCGGCAGATCAGTTAACTACTTTGATGTATATACAAGCTCGAGGAGGAGTTTACGTGTGCCAGCAATTACTTTTCTTTCCTCCTCCACCTCAGTCACCAGTGTAGTTGATTTTTGGATTTATGCGGATTGCATTACACTTGGGTAAAGAAACCAATGATAAGCCGGGATTGCGGAGACTTTTGAAGACCGCTTCTGACTACGTAATTTTGATACACTAATATACGTGTTGGACAAGGGTAGGGTGACCCTGTGTCCTTTCTGATGTGATACATTATGTAAGACATAGTGATTGTGGCCGGAGGATAACGAAAGCCCAATCATCTTTAAACATGCGACAATACTTATGACTAATAACTAATGAAAAACTTAGTCACTATGTTCCCACTAAGCACGCTGTTGATCAGCATATTTGTGCTATAACTATAATGCTACATGCTTACTTGCTATGTTCCTATTTACAAGTTGTGCAATAATTGTGATGATACATGATTGAATGTTATAACGACTGTGTATATACATATATGTAATATACCTCTGAGGTCTTATTCGTTAAATAGAGACTTGTGTGCTCGTGTCCTTAACAAGACCTGACCTAACCGACTTTCTTCTAGGAAGATGTCGACTCAAGGGAACACCGATACCAACAACCCTCTGCCAACGACAGAGGCGGAATTTCAAGAACGCCTCTTACAGGTCATCGCACAGTACGAGGCCCTTCGCTCTGAGCGCAGCGGAGGTACCTCAGGAAATAACCCACCCAACGGTAATGTTTAGTCCTTTAAGACACATTACAAAACGTTTGGACATTTCCACAAGTGCTTTGCTAATACCTTACACAAATAATGTTGCTAGTATCGCAGGCTGCACCTACAAGCAGTTCTTCGGCTGCCAGCCCCTACATTTCGACGGCACTGGGGGTACCGTAGCCTTCGTGCGCTGGGTTGAGAAGACGGACACTGTTTTGCGTGCGAGCAAATGCGCCCCAGAGCACCAGGTCACGTACATTTCCGGACTGTTCCAAGATGGGGCTCTGTCATGGTGGTAACTCCAGGTTCAGACGATGGGCGAGGCTGCTGCGTATGCTTTATCATGGGACGAGCTGAAAGAGCTAATGCATAAAAAGTACTGTTCGAGAACAGAAAGCCAGAAGGTGGAAACTGAGTTCTGGAACTTGAAGATGGAAGGTCCAAAAATAGATGAGTATGTGGAGAAGTTCCAAGTTTTGTCGCGTATCGTTCCTTACATTGTAGATCCATAGTTTATAAAGATTAAGCGTTTCATTTGGGGATTGGCACCCCAAATCATGAGCATGGTGACTACATCAAAGCCTGCAACGATCACTGAGGCCATCAATCTAAGTGTAGCCTTGACTGAAGAGGCAATCAGGATGAACAAATTTTCAACCTCTGAGGGGAAGAAGGAGACTCATGTAGAGTCATCTGGAGACAACAAGAGAAAGTTAGCAAATTTCAAACAGGGTACCCAGACGAGTAGCAACAACAAGGCCAAAAAGAGAAAAGAGTACATGGGTAAACTACCTAAATGCGATAGGTGCCGACGTCATCATACCGGGCGATGTAAAAATGGAAAGTGTGACAACTGTGGCAAAGTGGGACACAACAGGGAAACGTGTTGGCGTGAGACGAAGCGTGGAAAGAAAGGAAAGGGGAAAGGTAAGGGATGTTATAACTGCGGTGATATGGGGCACTTTAGGAAAGATTGCCCAAGGGAGATTAAACAAAATCATGGGAAACATGTCTAACACCGGAGCTAGGGAAGCACGCCAGGATCCAAACATGGCCATCGGTACGTCTCATAGTAGTCAATGTTATGCGTCTATGCTATTTGACATTATTATCAGATTTTAGCTTCAGAATATACCTGTTTTAGCAGTACGTAAGATAGATGTCTAGTACTTGATAAGAACCAGTCAAGGAGAAGTCTTGACGTGGTAACGGGAATGGACCAGTTGTCAAGCAATCAAGCGGAAGTTGGTATCCGCATCCCGATGGCGAACGAATGATCGTGGTTCATGGAGCAAGATACGCCTCTACAGATTACTAGTTTCTTGACGGCACAAAATTGTTGCGTAAAGGATGTGTTGCTTTCTTCGCTCATGTCGTGGACAAGGGAGCCGAAGAACCAAAACTCAAAGATATTCCCGTGACAGAGAAATATCCCGAAGTCTTTCCCAAAGACTTGCCAAAAAACTACCTCCTCAACGACAAGTTGAATTTCGCATCAGATTGATTCCAGGCGTCGCGCCTGTAGTCAATACACCTTAACGACTTACACCTTCGGAGATGCAAGGATTGTCAGTGTAACCTCAGAAGTCGATAGAGAAGGAAGATAACAGACCAAAATTTCTGTTTTGGGTAACCCCAGTTCTGCTCATCAAGGGAAAGGGCGATGATTTTCAAATGAACATCAAACTACCAGGAGCCGAACGAGCTAGCCAACAAGGGTCAGCGACACTTGCTAAGAACTGACGACTCACTTATTTAATTAACTGCGAAGATCCAACCAGTATTTCCCGATTTATCGATGATCGAGTAGCTGTAAATTCAGGAAGAAAGTATACCGGGAGAAAATTGTGGGACAATAACTTGTTTTAACATACACACGAATGGCGTTTCCTACACATTGCACAGAACGACTCCACACCGAATACGAAACTCTAAGAATCTAGGAAACATGTACTTAGGGCCTTTGGGAACCTAAGTCTAAACTCGTAAAGGTCGTTACTTAGGAACCACATCCGTTAACTCGAGCAGACACCATCAACCTGACATATATGCCAGTTCCGTTAACCAAACTGAAAGTACTTGAATCACTTTTACTTCTAGCAAGTAGACGTTTGCATCTCTACTCCCCTTAATGGTAGTTGCATCACGTTAATTTTCTTCCCTGAGAGCGAACACACATTTGCGTTGATATCTGGTCATTTCTTCACTTTAGCAGATATTCATTATTTCTTTTCTTGGAAACTTATCTGACATACATGCATCTTTTGCTACGTATGTGGTTTCATTTCGAACAAACACTTCATTGAAATTTAAATATCATTTTGCTAAACCTAATTACTGATTCATGTTTCGAGTGACCTACATTATTGTTATTGTTGGCTCTTTTGTTACCAAGTCGACACACTGTCTTGAGACTTCTCTTCTTTCAAGTTACGCTCATGGCTTATTTTCGTAACCATGATGAGATTCCTTTGTTGATACATACGTTTATTGCCGGATTACGCTAAAATCATGTTCAATTGCTTGAACTTATTCATTTCGCACATTCAGTTAAGACGTCATATGATGTATTGAGAGCATCATATTCAAATCATTTGGCAAAGATTCTTTTGTTTTGAGTCGTAGTAGATTTGTTTGGTCTACGACTTCACTAAATCATTTGTTGGTTACGACACCTTGTGGGGATCCTTTCACAAAATTGAAGCTTGTGCTTATTTGGTTACCCACTTCATACACGAATTTAATTGCCTATTTATTTGTTAACAATCCATTTTGATATTCACAATCAAAGCAGTCTCAACACAAGTTGTGTGTTAAGGCAATGGTACATAGATTCATTTCATAAGCACAATGTACCTCCCAACGATTCTTTCGTTTTCAATCGAATGCCTTACGGTACTTAATACTTTTTCATCTTCGAGCAAAAACAGTGGATCTTTGATGTTCTGTACTCAACTAAAAACTTTATGACATTGTGTAAATCAAATCTTCAGGCTAAAAGCACATACCTTTTAACCATAGGATTCGGGTTGCTATATATTCTTGGACTCACCTGATGTGAGTAAGGTTTGATTAGGTTTGATGATTATCTACCTCCATATTAGTCATATACATACTCGTGTGACGTAACCATAAGGAGTTAAGATAGTACAAATTTCGAGGACGGAATTTTCTTAACAGGGGGAGAATGTGACAACTGTCAAATTTGTGGGTATCCGTACAATTAATTA
The DNA here is from genome assembly GCA_030545235.1 of Helianthus tuberosus. Taxonomy (NCBI): domain Eukaryota; kingdom Viridiplantae; phylum Streptophyta; class Magnoliopsida; order Asterales; family Asteraceae; genus Helianthus; species Helianthus tuberosus. Next base: position 23,367,203 of record CM060420.1, on the reverse strand, counting down.
ATATTTAATTTGTGCTTAATGACTGTGCTTGATTACAACTGCTGAGTTAACTGCTTTCTGATTTATGTTATATACATACATATGCATCACATTCATACTGTCACTCCATTTATTTCACACAAACTCTAGTGACAAACTTGATGCACAAAGCACAGTTAGCACACTAAATGGATAACCCAGAAAACATGCTGACAACGCCAGCACTTAGACATACAATGTTTTTTAGGCCAGTATGAGCCAGAGACAGGATACTATACTAGTAGGGAGTGTAGGGAAGTGAGGACCATAAAACCACGTCACAAGGTGATAGTTATAGTGCCGGGAAGTGCCTAAAACATAATTTAATTGCAAAATTCTGCACTTTTAAATAAAATTCAGCATTTATATATCCTAGTAATGTGCAAAAACTTGACAAAATGATCCTAGATACTTTCCAAAGTGTTGGGAATTAAATGTGTCACAAAAAGTAATATCAAAGATACTTTACGGATTAATTAAACACTTTAACGGAACAACGCCAAACCGAACAACCGGACATTACCCGGAACACAATAATATTGCCAAACACATTGTTTTTATTTTTCTGAGCTAGTTAGGGTCCCCGAACACCTTAACACACTATATATTAAATTATACACATAAACCACTAACTATAATATTTAATTCTAACCAACCACTAACTACCTAGTTACAAACCAAATAAACCAACCCCCCCCCCCTAACCGGTTATGAAACATGGGGAATCCTCCTTGATTTTTCTTGATTAATTTAATGGGTTTGTGTTGTACTTGGGAAGCACTTAATCTAATGGTTAATAACATGTTGGGAATTTATCTATAAAATCCACTAGACACTCGTAACATTCATATCACCTTCACCCCAACAACCAAACCTCCTTCCTTTCCCCCATTGTCTACGGCTCAAATCACACACCACCATATCACCACCTTCAAGTCTCTTACATACAATCCACATACATCTAGAAGTGCAAGAGATCATACAAGCAAGCTTGGAGTGCTCGGAAGCTCAAGGACCGCTCTCATTTTCTTTTATCCACCACTTTTACACTCTTGAACTCCCCTAGCTTTATGCTAGTGGTAAGCACTTAGATCCTTGTATTTTACTTGTTATTTAAGTGGTTAATGATGTTTAAAGATAAAAAACATAAGAACTCTAAAGAACCTTAAACAAGTCTTGAACATAAACTAGTCTAGTGATGAAGTATTGTTAAAATGATGAAGTAATCATGATAAATCTGATTAATACAAACAATAATCTGCTGTAAATAACTTGTGTTTTGAGATAAATCGTTATTAGAATAAATGGTAATCGTAGGTGTGCGTTTTAGTAACATTTAACCTATAAACAGCTTGCTGATTAGCATTTTCAGCCACCTTCAACTGGCTGTAAACAGGTCAATACTTAATGAAAAACTGATTTTCTCAAGTTTATAACGTGTTATTATGAAATACAGTTCTAATGGCACTGGAATCATAATTTTTGGATTTCGTTTACTATTTTTAAAGTGTCGTTTTGTAACAGCAGCTCAAGCTGCATTTTTCTGCTGAAAATAGGTGTTATGTTTTTCGTCATAACTTGAAATTTGTGTAGGATTAGGTCATGAAATTTGTACTGTAGATGACCACCGATGTATTTGTAATTCTCTCACTGAAATTTTGTAAATCGGACTCTCGATGAATTTTAAATAAATTATTCCACGGACTGTAGTCAGAAAAAGATAAATCTGAGTTCAGTCCGGAAAATGATTTTCTATAAAATATTGGTGATGATTTGGACCCCGATATTTTTACACAATAATATTTAGATCGTTTAAGACATTGTGTAAAAATTTGGGAATTTTTGGAATAAGATAACTATTTTATTAAAATGCCCGAAAACAGCCCAGTTTTGTATATTAAAACTGAAATGATATAAGTAGTATTTTGCATGTCTAAATGTCGGGTTGGTTATTTGAGAACGATCTAACGTGTTATATGTTAAAGAAAATGATATGCTATTTAGCATGGGTACCTCCATTTACAAAGGAGACCATGGCGAAATTTTCCGAAAATCCTAACACTTAGTAAATATTTTTCTGAACGAGTGTTACAAGTATATTTTATAACTTGTGTTTCAAATATAAACTTCGCCATAAATTTTGTTACTAAATACAAAGTATCGGAGGTTGGTTTTTCGCGAATAAAAATGGGTAAATATGTATTTAGAATATGTATTTCATACTAAGACACTTGTGTGATCATTTGTATATTTTGTGAACTATTTATATTATTTTAGGGTAAAATAATAAAACTTACAAAATAACATGGAAATTATAACCCCAAAATAATACCAAATTGCAAGGAATAAAATACTGAAGTTGCACACGTAATATTATGAAACCAAACAAGAAAACGTAACTTATGAAATATTCCGAGATATACCATTACACTATATTTTTGGGTAAAATATTATTTTGGAAACAAAGGAAGTAAAAATATTTTATTTGGGAAATATATATATATTTTGGCATACGTTATTTTTGACAAATAAGTTATATATTTTCTAAGTAAGACTTGAAAATATATATTGGGAATATATTGGTATATTTTAATGGGAATAATGCACCGAAATACGACGCCGTTACTTGGCAAGATATACAAATACAAATACGAAAATACACAAAGTATGAGATACCCCCATCCTTGGGAGGGGAATGCGAATACAAATACATGAGAAGTATTACTACAAAAAATATTGTTTAACAAATTATTCCAAAAGAAAATGCAAGTTAAAATATTTAATATTTAATATTTTTAACAACCAATTATATAACTTGGAATACTACCAAAGACACTTTTAAACGTAACTCAAAGGCACCAATCAATATTAAGACAAGGCACGACCCGTTCGTCTAATAGACGTTAGTACACATGTAGGTAGTCATGCGTTCTAGTGGAAGCTTCGAGTTACATTGGATACGAAGACGCAAAACAGTGAGTTCATGTTCCCCTTTTCTTTTAACTGTTTTCAGTTTTATATTTCGGGGGTGAAATACATGTTACATTTACTACAAACGTTTTATACACGGTATGATTAGCTAAGGAATTTACTGCTAGATCACGTGAATGGATAGGCTATTATCGTAAGACCATTAATCCTTGTATAAGGATCGAGAGGCATGAGTGATAGATTTATTGGGTGTTGCGAGCCCCACACATGGGCCAGCGTGTGGCTGCATGTGGTGACTATGTCGTTCCGCCGGAAGGACCGGTATGAAATACGCGTTACAGGTTTGAGTGCTTCCTAGGCCATATCACTTATTAATGTATTAGCTACACATTAATTGATCTGTTTTTTTTCCTTGTTGCTACATACCAAGGACATACATTTATACAGACATATTTTGCAATTTATACAGACACACATTAATGATTTATACAGACTTACATACACATGAACTTGCTCAACTTTTGTTGATGTTTTTCAAACTACATGTATTTCAGTAAATTAAGTATGGATCTGGCGGGCGTTGGAATTTCAAGTCATGATAAGTATAAAGATGTCATCCATGGTCTTTGGATTGGGCCAGCGTGTCTTAATCCTGGACGAGACACGTCTTCCAAACTTTGATTACAACTATTATCTTTTGACGAGTCCTTAGCGAACTTTTTCACAATTCGTATGGTTTGTAAAACTTAAATTTGAAATCCATGTTTTAGACAATGTTATTATGTTTTAAACTCATTTTATGGATGACAAACCTTTGGTTTTATCATATAGATGTTTGATATGATTGAATGCAATGATAACAAGTAAGTCACACCATAATCACGCTTCCGCAAAAGTCAGGGTGTGACAAGAAAAACGCCAAAAAATGTATAATTTGAATTTTTAAATGTATATAATGATTGTGGTAACACCATGGATGCCATAGATGTTAAAATTAATAATTAATTTTATTGAATTTGGGAAAGCCATAAACGCCAAACTGTTATCTATGTGACACAAGAACAATTAATTGAACGAGACAAATCTAAGAAAGACTAGTCAAACGCCAGATATTTATTGAATATAAATAAACGCCAAACAAATCTTACACGCCAAAAAATAAAGCTGTATTATAACACACGAAAAAATGAAAAAAAAGGGAAGATAAAAAGACAAAAAAGCCCCTCCGCCCTGATAATATCACGCACCACGTGTCCCATCAGGATGCGTTCTCGCCGTTCTCATACTTTAGAGTGTTTTCTCCTAATCTCGTTTCTATATATATATATATATTTAATATAAACACTAATTGTCAATATAACTTATATAATTACTAGTATGCAAATGTTAAAATTAGCGTAACTTAGACCTAAATTGGCTTAAACAATTAGTCCAATGACCATAGGCTTAGGCCCTTTACCCTTTGGCACATTTGTTTCAAAGGTTTAAAACTTATTACAAAATGCAATTGCAATGAAAAGAACGAGTAGCGAAACACGTCATGATCCACTACCAATCATCCTTCATCACCGCTGTATACATTACCCAATCGAATTTCGTCAAGAATTCCAAACTTTAGGTATGTGTCACACCCCCAAAATCCACAAGCGGAGTATCACCGCATGGAGGCGTGACTGCCCAGGATCAAGCCACCAATCATATTGAAAAATGTATTTAAAATAGATAAAATCCAACCACGCAATATAATTGGTGTTCAAAAACTAGTTAACCAAGTTCAAATTAAACAGCGGAAGCATAAGACGTAAAACCAAAACATAAGTTCAATAAGTTCATAAAGTTTAAATGTTTAGCATGGCACACCACTGTCCATGCCCTACAACGATCACGTCTCCTCATGCAAGCTCCATAAATACTTAACGACCTGCAAGGCATGTAACAAGGAGTCAACAACAAAGTTGAGTGAGTTCAATGTTAAAAGTTTGTTTTGAAAACAATAAGTTGTTTCATAAACCACGAGTTAACCAGTATCTTTGTTTTTCCCCAAACCATATCTATAATTAGTGGGGCTTCCCCATTTGAACCACTAGACCGTTACCATATCGACAACTGACGAAAGTAAGTTGTGCCCTAAGTCAATGTCTATAATCATTGACTGAGTGCCCAGATCCACTAGTACACGCCCGTCCTACCGGCACGGTGTGAGGCTTGTCAACCCAAATAGCGCTATTAACTAATGACCCGCTCGCCATTGGCCCGACGATTAAGTCGATTTAAAAATGAGGGACTTAATGATAGAGTTTTGTCTAGTAAGTTTAAGGTTGTTGTCCTACCCAAGGAGGATGAACGTACGTATTCTAACCAAGGAGAATACGCAGGATTAATATTGACATCCTACCCATGGAGGATGGCGGTACATATCCTACCCAAGGAGGATATGCAGGTTCCGTTTTAGTTCTTTAACCCATTCCCAACCACCGGGAATCCCATGCCTTAGAAAGAGTGTGAACTCACCTTGGTTTGCTCGATTAGATTAGTTACTCTAATAATCAGGAATTAAGCACGTCCTAACATTGTACAAATAACAATCAGTTTTCACGTGTATGCATAATACGTATCCTACATACGGTTTATCTACTCATTACTTCTATCACGTACCACACAATTCTAATGTCACACCCTAACTTTTGCGGAAGATCATAGTTAAAAATACACTTGTTAGAAAATATTTTCTATGTGTTGGAATTTTTAGAAAATTTCTCCATAGTTTCCTTTGTAAATGGTGGTGTGTATGCTATTTAGCATATCATTTTCTTTTCAAAATAATCACAATAACCATCAACAAACACATTACATCACCAAGAGCAAAAACTATATGCTTTATATAACAATCATGAACTTGATATTTCACAAAAACGCGTAGTAACTTGATAAAGTGTTTAGTGGATTTAGTTACCCTCCAAAGTGTGTTTACTTTTGTTAAAATCTCATTCTCAGGATTTCTAGATGTTCACAACTTGTGAATAATTTTTACAAAAAATTTTATTTACCACATCTTCTTGTTTCAAAAGTATTTCTATACTTATTGTGTCACCAACAATAGTGTAGGTTTATTAAAAAAAATCATGATCTTTCAAGAATCATCTTTTTAAACTTGGTTCCTTTAGAAAAATCTTTCACAAGTCTTGGATCTACAAGATTACTAGTTCACTTTGTTTACTAAATTTCAAGAAATCATTTTGTTATCATGTTCATGTCTTAAATATGAAGGTGATCACTTTATGTAAACCCCTAATCACCTCCTAACTTGTTAACTCATGTTTTTAATCATAATTTAACAAGTTGCATATGATGATTATCATCATACTACCAAGAATTCAACAACCAATCATCAACATAACCAAGACAATATCATTCTAGTAACATTTCATTATGTTTCATACATTTCACCTTATGTAAAGCTATATGTTCATGATTTATGTTTATGTTCCTTTAGTGTTCATATGATTTCAACATAATATAATCTTTAACCACTAAAATAGGAAGTATCAAGAGTTTAAAGAAGTCTTACAACTAGCTTAAAGCTAGGGAAGAACACTAGTGAAAATGTGATGGATAAAAGCACACTAGAGAGGTCCTTCAAGTTCCGAGTGTTCCACACCTTCTTAATCACCTTCTAGCACCTTGTAAGAAGCTTGGATTTGATGATCTTGAAACAAAAGAGTGGTGGTGCCAAGGGGGTTGTTGGGCCGTAGCTTAAGTGAAGGGAGAGAAGAGAGTGTGATGGTGATGATAATGAAGAGTTTAAGGTTTCTTATAATCCACTAAGTTTTATTAATCATTGGTTATAGTGTCCACCAAGTACACAACAATATCTACATAATCCCAAGGAAAATATCATTAGGAAGATATGGAAGATTTAAGCAATCTTTGGGTGGGGTCCCTTAAGTGGACGGTTATAAGGGGGAAAGGGGATTAAATTGTAATTTGATGGTAACTAATTTAATTAGTGGAAGGTTATGTGGTAAAAGTCTAGTGTTATCTGTAGGATGCTTTATGTAGATGGTTTAAGTGTTCGGGAACCATAACTAGCTCAGAAAAAGTGAAACAATGTTTCTAGCAATATTTTAGTGTTACGGGTAATGTCCGGTTGTTCGGTTAGATACCGTTCCGTTAAAGTGCTAAGTTATTCCGTATAGTGTCTTTTATGTAACTTTTTGTAGCACTTTTAATTCCCAACACTTAGGAAAGCATACAGGACCATTTAGTCAATTTTCTGCACAAGACTAGTATGTTAAAAAGCACATGTAAGTATGAAGAAGTAATCAGAAAGTAGTTAAGTAATTCGGCATGGTCATTAAGCACTTAATAAATATTAATTAATCGTACGGATACATGTAATTATGAGGGTTGTCACATTCTCCCCCTGTTAAGAAAATTTCGTCCCGAAATTTAGCACGTGTTTACTGAGGAAGCTAGTTAAGTTTTTGTGTTTTCCTGGTTTTCCTGGGGTGTCACATCATCCCCCCGTTGGTTTGGAATTTCGTCCCGAAATTCTGCAGTAGCTTCAGCCTCAGTAGTGGTTGCACTTTTCCTAAATAACTGGGGATACTTGAGTTTTATTTGGTCTTCTCGTTCTCAGGTATACTCTGGGCCACGAAGGGAATTCCAACGAACTCGAACAAGAGGTATCCTAGTATGCTTGAGAACCTTAACATCTCGATCAGTAATCTCTACTGGTTCCTCGATGAATCGCAGCTGATCGTCGATAGTGAGCACCTTGAGAGGAACTATGAGGGTCTCATCCGACAGACACTTCTTCAGATTCGACACATGGAAAACATTGTGAACTCCGCTGAGTTCTGCCGGTAGATTCAGCTTGTAGGCCACCTTGCCAATTTTCTCAATGATTTCGAAGGGTCCAACATATCGCGGGTTGAGTTTGCCTCGTTTGCCAAAACGAACTACACCTTTCCAAGGTGAGACTTTAAGTAGCACTCGATCCCCAACCTGGAACTCGAGTGGTTTCCTTCGCTTATCAGCATAGCTTTTCTGACGGTCACGAGCCGCCGCCATTCGTTGTCGTATCTGAGCAATCTTCTCGGTTGTATCTACTACAAGTTCTGGGCCAGTGATTTGACTGTCGCCAACCTCTGCCCAACAAAGAGGTGATCGGCACTTCCGTCCGTACAATGCCTCCAACGGAGCGGCCTGGATACTGGTGTGGTAATTGTTGTTAAACGAAAACTCCACTTGCGGGAGGTGTTTTTCCCAGCCATTACCAAAGTCGATTACACATGCCCTAAGCATGTCTTCAAGGATTTGGATGGTGCGTTCAGATTGCCCATTCGTCTGTGGATGATATGCCGTGCTCATGTCTAATCGAGAGCCAAAGGACTTGTGCATACCTTGCCACAATTCAGATGTAAAACGTGAGTCACGATCAGAAATGATGGAGGTTGGCACTCCGTGCCTTGATACTACTTCCTTTAGGTAGACGTCTGCTAGAGTAGAAAACTTATCCGTTTCCTTGATAGCCAGAAAATGTGTAGACTTGGTCAGTCGATCCACGATCACCCAAATGGTATCATTTCCGCGTTGAGATCTAGGCAAGCCAGTGACGAAATCCATGGAAATTTGCTCCCATTTCCATTTCGGGATCTCTGGTTGTTGGAGGAGGCCTGATGGTTTCTAATATTCAATCTTGACTCTCGCACAAGTCAAACATTTACTGACGTAGGTTGCTATGTTGGCTTTCATGCTAGGCCACCAGTATATAGTCTTGAGATCGTGGTACATCTTATCCGAACCAGGATGTACCGAATAACGAGACTTGTGTGCCTCATCCATCACAAGCTCGCCTAAGTTTCCATAAAGTAGAACCCAGATGCGCCCTGTTACATAGTAAGCGCCGTCTTCCTTTTGTTCTAACCGTTTCCTAGATCCTCGTAAGGACTCAGCCCTAATGTTCTCTGCTTTCAACGCTTCGACCTGAGCTTCTCGTATCTGGGTAGGAAGACTAGATTGGATGGTAAGTTGTAACGCTCGCACACGTTTAGGTGTAGTATCCTTTCGACTGAGGGTGTCGGCCACAACGTTGGCTTTGACCGGATGGTACTTAATCGCACATTCGTAATCATTCAAGAGCTCGACCATCGACGTTGTCGCATGTTTAACTCCTTTTGCTTGAAGATATGCTCGAGACTCCTGTGATCGGTATAAATGGTGCACTTGGTACCGTACAGGTAATGTCTCCATATCTTAAGTGCGAAAACAACTGCTCCCAATTCCAAGTCGTGCGTAGTGTAGTTCCTTTCGTGAACTTTAAGTTGGCGCGATGCGTAGGCAATGACCTTTTCACGTTGCATCAACACGCAACCAAGTCCTTGGATGGAAGCGTCGCAATAAACCACAAAATCATTTGTGCCTTCAGGCAATGAGAGGATAGGTGCGCTACAAAGTCTATCTTTTAAGTGCTGAAATGCGGACTCCTGTACATCACCCCAACGATAGGTGACACGCTTCTGAGTCAGTGAAGTGAGAGGTTGCGCAATCTTTGAGAAATCCTTGATAAACCTTCTGTAATATCCTACCAAACCCAAGAATTGGCGGATTTCTGTTGGTGTACGGGGTTCAGGCCAGTTCTTGATCGAGTCAACCTTGGATGGATCCACATGAATTTCATCCTTGTTTACCACGTGGCCTAGGAAATGTACTTCACGAAGCCAAAAGTCGCATTTCGAAAACTTGGCGTAAAGCTGCTATGCTCGAAGAAGTTCTAGAATAAGTCGTAGATGCTGCTCGTGTTCCTCCTGGCTCTTAGAATAGATCAGAATGTCGTCGGTGAAAACAATAACGAACTTATCCAGGTAAGGTTTGCACACTCAATTCATGAGATCCATGAAGACCGCAGGTGCATTCGTTAATCCAAAAGGCATAACCAGAAACTCGTAATGTCCATACCGAGTCCTGAATGCTGTCTTAGAGATATCCTCATCTCGGACTCTCAGTTGATGGTAGCCTGACCTCAGGTCAATCTTTGAGTAGAAACTCGACCCTTGTAACTGGTCGAATAAGTCATCAATGAGTGGGAGAGGATAACGATTCTTCACGGTCACCTTGTTGAGTTCGCGGTAGTCAATACACATTCTGAAGGTACCGTCTTTCTTCTTCACGAATAACACTGGAGCTCCCCAAGGCGAAGAGCTAGGATGTATGAAACCCATTTCCAAGAGTTCTTGTAGTTGCGTGGACAGTTCTTCAAGTTCTGATGGAGCTAGACGATAAGGTGCTCGAGCTATGGGCGCTGCTCCAGGAGCTAGCTCGATTTGAAATTCAACTTGACGATGAGGCGGAAGACCAGGTAATTTCTCAGGAAATACCTCAGGAAAATCACGTACAATAGGTATGTCTTCTATCTTCCTTTCTTTCGAGGATGTATCAGAAATGAGGGCTAGGATAGCAGTGTGGCCCTTTCGCAAACACTTCTGGGCCTTAAGGAAAGAGATGATGCCCACAACAGCACCACTATTGTCGCCATGAATCATGAGAGGTTCTTCACCAGAACGAGGAATACGGACGGTTTTCTCCTTGCAAATAATATCCGCTTGATGTTGAGATAGCCAATCAATCCCAATAACGACGTCGAAACTACCAAGAACGATAGGAATGAGGTCGATAGAAAAGGTCTGATCAGCAAGAACAAGATTACAACCCTTAACTATGTGTGTGGCCTCTAAGCTTTTACCATTTGCTAGCTCTACCATGTGTTTGGTGGTCAAAAGTGTTGGGGTGCGCTTAAGCATTTGACTAACTTTTAAGGACACATAACTAGTATCGGCACCCGAATCGAATAAAACAGTAAAAAAGAAATCATCCAGAAGAAACTTACCCATCACAACGTTGGGATCGTTCCTCGCGTCACCCTGACCCAGCACGAAAACACGTCCCCTGGCACCATTTCCATCATTGTTTCCCCCATTATTGTTTCCGTTCCCCTGATTGTTGTTGTTCTGTTTCTGGTTCAACTAGGGACAGTTTCTCTTGAAGTGACCTTCGGCACCACACTGATAGCATCCCCTGTTACCCTGTTGTTGCTGCTGCTGATTCTGTGGAGCTTGTGGCTGCTGTTGACGATTCTGATTCGCAGGACGTGTGCTCCTGCAATCCTTGGCTTCATGACCCAGCTTGTTACATCTCTGACAACGACCCTTGTTGCATGGCCCGCTGTGGTGCAAATTACATCGATTGCACTTAGGGTGATTTCCCTTGTATCCACCCTGACCTTGATTCCCAGAAGACTGCTGACTGGGGCTCTGGTACTCATCTGTCTTTCGCTGCTGGGACTGAGACTGAACTGAAGTAAAACCCTTGCCCGAATTTCCATCCCACTTGCGCTTGTTATCACTGGGAGCATCAGAAGTAGTAGTAGCGCTAATACGCTTGGGCAGCTTGTTCTGCTCAACTGCCTGATCAGTGAGACGATGAGCCAACCGGATGATTTGCTGAATGGTGCCAAGATTAGCTGAGGTCACGTGGCTCTGAATTTCTGGCACTAAACCCTTAAGGTACAACTCGATACGCTTGATAGGAGGATCCACCATAGTAGGACACAAGATAGCTAATTCGTTCGATCTCTTTGTGTAAGCCTCGATTTCAGACCCCGTCATCTTCAAGTTGAAAAATTCCACCTCTAGCTTGTGGATGTCGTCACGACTACAGTACTCTTCTTTGATCAAATCTTTGAAGTCGTTCCATGGGGTGGCATTAGCAACTGCCAGCCCTAGCAGTTGAACCTGTGTTTTCCCCCAAGTTAACGCAACAACTTCGAGTGTTCTAGTAGCAAATTTCACCCTATGAGCTTCAGGGCATTCACACATCTCAAAAACGGACTCAATCTTCTCAAACTAGTGAAGAAGACCTACAACTCCTTCTGTGCCGCTGAAAGTACTAGGTCGGCAATCCATGAATGTTTTGAACGTACATATGGGAGGCTGAGCATGTTGACCTGTGGCGCAAGAATAAAAGACAAGTTTAAGCACAAGAGTTGGTTCGCGAAGGTAGGATCTAAACGTCCTAATGGGTTGATATGGCAGGTTATACCTCCTGCAGGGACAGCTGCGAGTGCCTCAGCCACTCATTCGTTGATTAGAGCCATCAGCTGGGCTTGAGTCAAGTTCAAACGTCCACTCATGATCTTTACAACGAAGCAAACGTAAGTGAGAAAAGTGTCGCGAAGGTGCGTAAGCGTGGGATGATAGAAGAGAGTAAGCACACAATGAGAGTCTAACAGTAGTTGCTACGTTAACCAAAGCATACCATGAACAATGTACTATGTAACTAACAGGTAGGTAATATAAACATAAACCATATCACCTAGAATGTTGAGCCTTGCACGTGGAGCGAAGCGTCGTTGTGGATCGTTGAGCACTATACAGGTTATAGTCTGGTTTTGTCAAAAAAAGCTTTTCCCTTTTTAAAACCAAGTTCACTATAACCAATGGCTCTGATATCAATCTGTCACACCCCCAAAATCCACAAGCGGAGTATCACCGCATGGAGGCGTGACTGCCCAGGATCAAGCCACCAATCATATTGAACAATGTATTTAAAATAGATAAAATCCAACCATGCAATATAATTGGTGTTCAAAAACTAGTTAACCAAGTTCAAATTAAACAGCGGAAACATAAGACGTAAAACCAAAACATAAGTTCAATAAGTTCATAAAGTTTAAATGTTTAGCATGGCACACCACTGTCCATGCCCCACAACGATCATGTCTCCTCATGCAAGCTCCATAAATACTTAACGACCTGCAAGGCATGTAACAAGGAGTCAACAACAAAGTTGAGCGAGTTCACAGTTGGTTGTTTAGTTTTAAAAGTTTGTTTTGAAAACAATATGTTGTTTCGTAAACCACGAGTTAACCAGTATCTTTGTTTTTCCCCAAACCATATCCATAATCAGTGGGACTTCCCCATGTCAACCACTAGACCGTTACCATATCGACAACTGACGAAAGTAAGTTGTGACCTAAGTCAATGTCTATCATTATTGACTGAGTGCCCAGATCCATTAGTACACGCCCGTCCTACCGACACGGTGTGAGGCTTGTCAACCCTGATAGCGCTATTAACTAATGACCCGCTCGCCATTGGCCCAGCGATTAAGTCGATATAAAAACGAGGGCCTTAATGATAGAGTTTTGTCTAGTAAGTTTAAGGTTGTTGTCCTACCCAAGGAGGACGAACGAACGTACGTATTCTACCCAAGGAGAATACGCAGGATTAATATTGGCATCCTACCCATGGAGGATGGCGGTACATATCCTACCCAAGGAGGATATGCAGGTTCCGTTTTAGTTCTTTAACCCATTCCCAACCACCGGGAATCCCATGTCTTAGAAAGAGTGTGAACTCACCTTGGTTTGCTCGGTTAGATTAGTTACTCTAATAATCAGGAATTAAGCACGTCCTAACATGGTACAGATAACAATCAGTTTTCACGTGCATGCATAATACGTATCCTATATACGGTTTATCTACTCATTACTTCTATCACGTACCACATCATTCTAATGTCACACCCTAACTTTTGCGGAAGATCATAGTTAAAAATACACTTGTAACACTTGTTAGAAAATATTTTCTATGTGTTGGAATTTTTAGAAAATTTCGCCATAGTTTCCTTTGTAAATGGATGTGTCCATGCTATTTAGCATATCATTTTCTTTTCAAAATAATCACAATAACCATCAACAAACACTTTACATCACCATGGGCAAAAACTATATGCTTTATATAATAATCATGAACTTGATATTTCACAAAAAACGCGTAGTAACTTGATAAAGTGTTTAGTGGGTTTAGTTACCCTCCAAAGTGTGTTTACTTTTGTTAAAATCTCATTACCAGGATTTCTAGATGTTCACAACTTGTGAATACTTTTTACAAAAATATTTATTTACCACATCTTCTTGTTTCAAAAGTATTTCTATACTTATTGTGTCACCAACAATAGTGTAGGTTTATTAAAAAAATCATGATCTTTCAAGAAACATCTTTTTAAACTTGGTTCCTTTAGAAAAATCTTCCACAAGTCTTGGATCTACAAGATTACTAGTTCACTTTGTTTACTAAATTTCAAGAAATCATTTTGTTATCATGTTCATGTCTTAAATATGAAGGTGATCACTTTATGTAAACCCCTAATCACCTCCTAACTTGTTAACTCATGTTTTTAATCATAATTTAACAAGTTGCATATGATGATTATCATCATACTAACAAGAATTCAACAACCAATCATCAACATAACCAAGACAATATCATTCTAGTAACATTTCATTATGTTTCATCCATTTCACATTATGTAAAGCTTTATGTTCATGATTTATGTTTATGTTCCTTTAGTGTTCATATGATTTCAACATAATATAATTTTTAACCACTAAAATAGGAAGTATCAAGAGTTTAAAGAAGTCTTACAACTAGCTTAAAGCTAGGGAAGAACACTATTGAAAATGTGATGGATAAAAGCACACTAGAGAGGTCCTTCAAGTTCCGAGTGTTCCACACCTTCTTAATCACCTTCTAGCACCTTGTAAGAAGCTTGGATTGGATGATCTTGAAACAAAAGAGTGGTGGTGCCAAGGGGGTTGTTCGGCTGTAGCTTAAGTGAAGGGAGAGAAGAGAGTGTGATGGTGATGATAATGAAGAGTTTAAGGTTTCTTATAATCACTAAGTTTTATTAACCATTGGTTATAGTGTCCACCAAGTACACAACAATATCTACATAATCCCAAGGAAAATATCATTAGGAAGATATGGAAGATTTAAGCAATCTTTGGGTGGGGTCCCTTAAGTGGACGGTTATAAGGGGGGCAAAGGGGGTTAAATTGTAATTTGATGGTAACTAATTTAATTAGTGGAAGGTTATGTGGTAAAAGTCTAGTGTATGTGTATGATGCTTTATGTAGATGGTTTAAGTGTTCGGGGACCATAACTAGCTCAGAAAAAGTGAAACAATGTTTCTAGCAATATTTTAGTGTTCCGGGTAATGTCCGGTTGTTCGGTTAGATACCGTTCCGTTAAAGGGCTAAGTTATTCCGTATAGTGTCTTTTATGTAACTTTTTGTAACACTTTTAATTCCCAACACTTAGGAAAGCATACAGGACTATTTAGTCAATTTTCTGCACAAGACTAGTATGTTAAAAAGCACATGTAAGTATGAAGCAGTAATCAGAAAGCAGTTAAATAATTCAGCACAGTCATTAAGCACTTAATAAATATTAATTAATCGTACGGATACATGTAATTTTGAGGGTTGTCACAGTATGTGATTAAGTGAATCACTCATTTGATGGTCAATTTTATTGTGTTAATTTATTTGATTAGGGAATACGAACGAGGGTTTGAAAAACTATACAAGTAATGAACTTTAGATATAAAACATTGCTTGTATTAGTAGATGAATAGTTAATGTGGATTAGAACGTTGATTACTTATGAGTTATGATCAAGTCTAAAAATGAAAACCCGTAGAGAACTACTTTAGATATATTATATTTTAATTTTTCAATATGAACTTGTAATGAATTTTGACATACTTTTGTTAATTATATAAAATTTTTGTTCGATTATCTTATTTACATGACCCGTCCTGACCCAGGCTGAAAAAAATTATTATATAGTGAGACACAAACAATCCTTATAATTTTCTTGGCCATGAAAAATTTTTCTGAGTCACCCCCTGTGTCACACCTTGACTTTTGCGGAAGCGTGGGTTTATTGGTGTGACTTCTTAATATCATAGCAACAATCTTAACAATGCTATATGATAAAAACATGAGATATTCATCCATTAATAAAGTTTAGAAAAATACCATATTATACTTGTCTTAAAACAAAATTCACAAAATAAGTTACAACCTTGGCTTGGTTTAACTGAGTTCATAAAAACTTAGCAAAAGACTTTAAACAATACTAGGTTTAGAGATATGTAACCCGTCCAGGAAGAGGTTACACCTTCTAAACCCTACAACTCTGGATGACTTCTTTATTCAAACGCAGCTTGAAAAATATGCATACCGTGCCAGATCCATTAGTTTTTTGAAATGCATGTAGTTTGAAAAATCAACATAAAGTTGAGCGAGTTCATGTGTAAGTGAGTATGTATAAACCTTTGTAATATGTTTGTATGTATGAAAATCCTTGGTATGTAGCAATTAAGGAAAAAGAGATCACCATTGGGTTGCAAAGCCAATGATATGTGTGAAGTGATGCAGGAAGACTCAAACCTAGCGGATTTGTGCGTCGGGCACTTAGTCACCACTTGGTTCACTCAGCGGACTCAGGAGTGGGGCTCGCTACACCCAAATAGATCTATCACTAATGTCCCTCGGTCCTACGACTAGGATTAATGGCCTCTAGTTTCTGCCTACCCACTCACATGATCTAAGTAGTAACCCTCCTTAAGCTAACCATACCATGTATAAAAGTATCCGTAATCATTGTAACATGTATTTCACCCCCGAAGTATAAAAACTGAAAACAGTTAAGAGAAAAGGGGTGTTGGTGCACAAGAATGTCTGTTGACTGCATCTTCATCAAGTCTTAAGTCAAGAAAGTCAAGATATTCAAGATTAGGGTTTTTAATGTTATTTCGCTTATGTGAACAATGTTTAGATGGGATTTCGCTTTTAGGGACATGGTGATTTCGCTCATGTGGTCTTGAGATAAAAGCGAAATCAGTTACATGTGATTTCGCTTATATGGTATGTCATATGAGCGGAATCAGCTCAACTATATATACCTCACATGTGTCATTAGGTAAGGACATTGGAGCGAAATCAGGTCATGTGATAGGTGCTGAAACTCTGTCAATTTTGTATCAGAAAGGATTAATAAAGAAGGAATTGAAAGGAATAGCTGTTGTTACGTTGCGTATACTGATTCCGCCTTTATACGTGATGTTGAACTGCCTTGACTGATCGTTTAGGGTCACGACACGGTCCAACAAGTGGTATCAGAGCTTCAGGACGAGGAGTTCATACTACTTCAGCTGATTCGACATTATTCTCTCATTTCTACTCAATTTCTCTTTTATTTTTTCGGATTAAACAAGTTCCTACGGACAAAATGAGTTGAATCTCAAGTATATTGAGCGAAATTGTCTTTTAAACAATCCGTAATAGTATCAGTTCTTAAAACAAAGTAAAAATCAATCAATTTTAACAAAATTTTAATCGGTTCACGAACAGAAATTTCAAACTCAGATCTGGAACGAATTTGTGGTCGAAATTGAACATATTACATATCATTGTGATCGGAATTAAGTGTAGTACTACCCTTGAAAGTATCAGATTGAAATTTGGCTTAAAAATGGATAAAAAAGCGATTCTGCTTTTGTGAACATCGAGTGTTAAAACTGATTTCGCTCATCCAGACACTACTGATTTCGCTCATCCGGACAAGTAGTGATTTCGCTCATACGAACATAGTGATTTCGCTCTTGTGGACTTAGTGATTTCGCTTATAAGGACAGTCTCCTGATTTCGCTTATACGGACATAAGTGATTTCGCTCAAAGGGACATCAAGTGATTTCGCTTATACGGACAAAAGTGATTTCGCTTTTGTGTCACATATTGTGATTTCGCTTATCATTCAATCTGACTGATTTCGCTTATTTGTCAAGGTTTTCAAAAATTTTGAAAAATTTTACTAAGTGATTTCTGATTTTCAGGTACACTCAAAATGGATGATCTTTTCATGAACCCGTTTAACGATATGTACGCGTTCGCTGGAAATTCTGGAAACGATGATTCTTCGTCAAGCAATGTGAATGATAACAAGTCAAAAGAGAAGAAAAAGGAAGCTTGGGAATTGGAAAGTGCTTTTGGAACATTCAATAAACCCCCAAAGCTAATGGCTATTGAGGAATACAGTCGGTGGTCCAGAAAGTTTGAAGATTGGATGATGGCATTTGCATTTCCAAGTTGGAAGAGTTTGAAAAATGGTTATGAACATGGAAAGAAATATGGTGAAGTCTTAACAGCTACTGATGAGGTTGAATCTTTTGTAGCCGAACAAAAGTGTGTGGCATTGTTATTTCAGTCTGTTCGGGAGGATATCATCTCATTGATAGATTATTCAAACGCTAAAGACCTCTGGACAAAGTTAGAAAAGAAATGTTTAGGAAGTACTGAAATCGTGAAAAACAAAAAGAAACTTCTTAGGAAAGAGTTTGATATGTTTGGTTGTCTTAAGAATGAGTCAGTTTGTAAAATGATAGAAAGGTTCGGTCATCTGAAGCTGGAATTAGCAAGACATGATATCAGATATTCTGATGAACAACTTGTTGACAAACTGTTCGATTCATTACCAGACGAAATGGATTGGAGGTGTTATGCGCTGATGCTGAAGAATACAATCAAAGCACCAGAAGTGTTGACTGTGGATTTGCTGATTGAGAAACTCGAGAGTCATGAGCTGGAGTTGAAGAAGACGTACAAAGTTAATCACTCATCCTACCAGCAGAATTTGGATTTGTATTATCCAAAAAGCATGATGCCGAAAGCTACTTCTCCAAAGACTGCGTTTTCTGTTGAAAATGTGTCGACAGCCGGCAAAGAAAATCAAAGTGGTCAAAGCAGTGGAAGTCATAGTGGTTATCACAGTGGATCTTCATCCTCTGGAAATCATCCAGATGCAAAGAATCGTTTTCAATGTAACATCGCAATAGATTTGAAGAATGCTCAGAACTTTGATGAGGAATCGGCCAAGCAGCAAATGATCTTCCTAGCATCGGTGTTGGAATCGTATGAAGGATTGGTAGCTGGGAAGATTGGCAATACAAATCTGACGAAAGAAGATTACGATCAGATTGATCCGGAGGAAATGGAACTGATCGATATTCGTTGGGCTATGGCAAGTGCTGTTCGTCGTGCACAAAGATTCATGGAAATTACTGGCAGAAAAACAATTGGTGGTGCTTCTACCAAGCTGGGGTTCGATAAATCGAAGGTGACTTGTTTCAAGTGTTAGCAAAAGGGTCACTTCAAACGAGAATGCCGAAACGCTTATGCTGATGAATCGGAGAATCCTTTCAGAGATGATTACTACAAGAAGGCAATTTATCACCAGAATAAATACGAGCCGCCTATATTGAAGCAGGTTGAAGACAACAAAGATAAATCTAGAGCTCTTGCAGTAATTTACGATGATGAGGGGTATGATTGGAGTCAAGAGGTTTTACCAGAAGAAGATGCGGTTGGTTACGCATTCATGGCGAAAAATGAACCTATTCCATGGAAAGATGATAGAACTGAAGAGCAGAAGTATAGATACAGAAAGATGATTTCGGAAAACAAGATTACTAGACTTTCTGGTATCTATTTGGAAGCAAAGAGAGCCAAAAGATGGGATCCAGACAGGGAGTGTTATCTTGATGAGTATGGTAATATTGCAATCGATCACAAAACTCTCGATCTGGAAGTCTTAATCAAGGAAATGAAAGATAATGATGAGTATTGGCAACACAAATGGTGGGGAACTCCAACAGAGAAAATGAAAGAGGAAGCGAAGAAAGAAAAAGAAGAAAAGGAGATGAAAGAGAAAGAAGAGATCGAAAAATCAAAGAAGATTGATACTGGAGTTATCGATACTACGCAGGAGTTGACTGCAGAGAACCTGGGAAAAATGGCTGACAAAGTGCTGGCTGCTAAAGCACTTGAGGTAGATTCTAACTCCGTGTCTGAGTCAAAAGGCCAGGTCAGTCCAAACTCGTCAACAAATGCGTCAGGTAAAAAGATCGAAGGAAATGCTGATTGCAAAAATTGCAACAAAGAGTGCAAATTTTGTAATACTGTCACGTATCTCAACGGTGAGAAAATTAAAGATCTGACAGCAAAGGTCAGAAGCGTTGAGAATCAGATTCTTGGTCGTGACAAAACAGTTAAAGCTTCAACTGAACGGATAAGAGAATTAACTGCTCAAATTGAAACTGATAAAATTGATCATGACAAAGTTAAAAATGAAAATGAAAAGTTGATTCTTGAAAACCGTCAAATTTCTGAAAAATTTGAAAAATTCAAAAGCACAATGAAAGATTGTGATGATCGAAATGGTAAAACTTTTAAAGAAAATGAACATTTAAAAGCAGTGCTTAGAGTCAAAGAAGAATCAATCAACCAACAACTGGATGAAATCGCTAAATTGAAACTTAAAGTTCAAGAGGCTGTAATCGAAAACGAGCGAATCCAGTTGAAGCTTAATAGTTACAACTCCGCAAGCTTTGTATTGCAACATATTATTCCCAAACCCATCGGGAAAGACAAAGCGGGCGAAGATGTGTATTGTGATGGAACTGGGGTGGGGTTTCATTAAGTTCCACCACCTGTTCTTGATAACTACACTAAAAAGCAGTCTGGGTTGGTTGAAATTGAGGAAGAAAGTGAAGTTAAACTTCCGGAGAACATTGATGTTACTTTTTCTACATCATCTGATGATAGTGTTCAGACAGAGATTGTTAAGAGCACAGCTGAAAGTGTTTTGTTATCTGATTCAGCTGAAGATGATGAATGTTCTTGGACAAATACATTCAGAAATCAAAATCCAAAAACAACTTAAATGATGAACCGGGTCTTGTGATGTACAAGATGGCTGGATCTGATAAGTTGTATTCGGATTCTGAGTTTCCTATTGAGAATGTTAATGTGAAAAAGTTGACAAAAGTGTTCAAATTGGTTGAAGTTGAGTTGTCAGAAGTGAACAGTTTGAAACAAATAAAAAGGCAAATGAATTTTGAGAAAGATAAAGCTTATTAAAAAAAGCATGTTGTTCCACCATGTTTTTATAACAACAATCGAAACAATTGGTTGGGTGGTTATCGGGGTGGTAATAGATATCAGAAGAAGAGTTTTCAAAACAAAAGGTTTGCTGAAAAGAAGGTGTTTGTGAACAGTTCAAGTTCACTTGCTGATGAAGAAAATGAAATTTTTTCAAAATCAAATAAAGAGTTCTTTGAGAAGAAGATCTCACAACCTCAGTCTGAAGGCACAAGTCGAGTTGTTGATACTCGTACATGTTTTAAATGTAACAAAGTTGGTCACATTGCAAGAAAGTGCACCAATTTCAAGCCTAAGACTGAAGTTGTTGAGAGACAAAAGAAGAAAGTTGATGTGAAGGGTAAAGCATCAATTGTTGTTAAGAAAAAGAATGAGAAAAATGACAACATTCAAGTGAAAAATATACACATAACGAAAATGGTAACTAAAAATGACAAATTTTACAAACGGGTTACATTATCTCAACAAGTTTGGAAACCAAAAATAGAAATGAAAATTTCAACTTCTGAAGTGAAAAAGGCTGAAGAATCAATTTCGGTTGATTATGATGCAAAATTTCCACCTTTGAAGGCTGAAAATTTCAAAATTCAAGTTGCGAGAGTCAAGGTTACACCTAAGGCTGATGAGGCCTGGGTGGACACCATGTTTGAATAAGCAGTTTGAATTGCCGGAGCTTCCTGGATCGCGAAGCATGAATCGGCATCTTTATTATAGTTGGTTAAATTGAAGTTTGTTTTGTGCAGGATCTTCCACAACTTGTATCCAGATGGATCATGGATAGTGGCGTATCTCGACATATGACAGGAAAAACCGCATTGCTGTATGATGTGAGAAATATTAATGGTGGTTATGTGGGATTTGCTGGTCATGAAGGTGGTCGAATTGTTGGTGAAGGAACGTTATCCAATGGGATTTTGACGTTTGAGAGAGTTAACTACATCACTGAGCTGGAGAACAATCTGCTTAGTATCTCACAGATTTGTGACAATAAGTATACTACTCACTTCACTGATAAAGAATGTTTGATTTTGAAACCTGGTTTTGTTATCCCTGAAGAATGGATTATCATGAGGGCACCTAGAGTGAATGATTTATATGTGCTAGATATGAGTGTAGCAACTACAACTACTGGTCAAGCACATTGTTTTGTGTCTAGAGCAACTGAGAAAGAATCAAGATTGTGGCACCGAAAGATGGGGCATATTCACCTAAGGAAGATGAATCACTTGGTGCACAATGATTTGGTATTGGGTGTTAATATCAAAGGTTTTCATCTGGAAGGGGAGTGCATTAGCTGCATCAAAGGTAAGCAGAAGAAAAAGTCACATCCTACAAAGCAAGTCAATTCAGTTTCGAGACCGCTGGAAAGACTTCACATGGATTTGTTTGGTCCGGTGAATGTCAAAAGTCTTACAGGAGATTACTATTGTTTGGTTGTTACTGATGATTATTCCAGATTTTCGTGGGTTTCTTTCTTGAAGACGAAAGATGAAACATTTGACAGTTTGATGAGGCTGTTCAGGAAGATTGAGAATTTGTACCAAAGGCGTATAAAGAGAATTCGAAGTGATAATGGTACTGAATTCAAGAACAGCAAGATGGAAGAATTTTGTGATGAAAGAGGTATTTTGCATGAGTTTAGTGCTCCGTACACTCCGCAGCAGAATGGAGTCGCAGAACGTAAAAACCGGACGCTAATAGAGACGGCTAGAACTATGCTCGCAGATTCAAAGTTACCAATAAATTTTTGGGCTGAAGCTGTTTCCGCCGCATGCTATACGCTCAACACGGTTCTAACTGTCAAGAAGTTCAACAAAACATGCTTTGAGCTAATCAATAACCGCAAACCGAATTTAAAGTATCTAGAACCGTTCGGGTCACCATGTACGGTTATAGAGCCTTTTGGAAAGTTTGGTCCGAAGTGCATTGAGGGAATATTTGTTGGTTATGCAAATCCAATGCGACGTGTTTTCGTTCCAAGTGAGAAGCGGATTATTGAAGCTGCAAATGTTGAATGTCAAGTTTATACTATGCCGCCGCAGAATCCTGGTGATTCATGGCGTTATCATTATGACAAACTATGGGATTCGTTTGACATGAGAGAAGAATCAAAGGATGATGAAGATTTCTTTGATGAGTTGGATATTTTGCGTGAATATGAGTCGCAACTAAGGTTCCCAGCTGAGTATTCAAGGAGACCATGGGAAAATTCAAATGACGATGAAGCAGGTCCAAGTAATGCTGGTGAACATGATGATATCCAACAGAATGAAGTTGCTCAGGATAATCAGTCGGTTCAGAATGATAATCTAGAAGCTGAAAACATGCCAGTATTTGATCATGGTGATTCAGATTCTGAGGGGGAGCAAATTCATATTTCAAGTCAAACAAACCAAGTTGGTGAACAAGATGCAGAGCAGAATGTTACTAATCTGGAGGGAAATGTAGATGTTCCAAGCGAAGTGATGCCGCGAACTTTTTCATATCATCCAGAGGAGTTGATCATAGGAGAATTGCAGACAGGCGTTCGCACTCGAAATCAGATTGATAAAGGGCTTACATGTTTCTATACAAAAGTTGCTCCTTTGCAAACTGAATTCTCATTGACTTGTTTTATATCGCAGGTTGAGCCAAGAACTTACAAAGAGGTGCTTACTGAAGACTCTTGGGTCAATGCTATGCAGGAGGAACTTAGTCAATTCGAGAAATTGGGAGTGTGGAAGTTAGTTGATTTGCCGGATGGTCAGAGAAAGATTAACACCAAGTGGGTGTTCAAGTGTAAGAGGGACGATAGAGGAGTTGTTTTAAGGAACAAAGCTCGACTCGTTGTTCAGGGATTTAGTCAACAAGAGGGAATTGATTTTACCGAAGTCTATGCTCCTATAGCACGACTAGAGGCAATCAGAATTTTCCTAGCATTTGCGTCTTGGAAGAACTTCAAAGTATATCAGTTAGATGTTAAATCGGCTTTTCTCTACGGGAAGGTTAAAGAGGAGGTTTATGTCGGTCAGCCGCCGGGCTTCACCGATCCAATCCACAAAAACAAGGTCTACTTATTGGACAAAGCGTTGTATGGTTTACACCAGGCCCCGAGAGCTTGGTACGAGACTTTGTCTCAACACCTACTAGCCAAAAAGTTTATTCGTGGAAAAGTGGATGCCACTCTCTTCACTAAGGAGGTCGATGGTCATCTTCTGATAGTTTAGATTTATTTGGACGATATAATCTTTGGGTCGACAAATGAAAATCTATGCAAAGATTTTGAATCAGTGATGAAGAAAAAGTTTGAAATTTCATCAATGGGGGAGATGAAATTCTTTCTGGGATTACAAGTTGAACAACTTCCTGAGGGAATTTCCATTCATCAGTCAAAGTATGTTCATGATATTCTAGAGAAATTTGGGATGTCAAGTTCTACTCCAGCTGCTACCCCACTTGCAACAAATCATGGGATTCACCCAGATCTCACCGGAGACAGGGATAATGAAACGTTTTACCGATCCATGATAGGTTCTTTAATGTACCTAACTGCTTCACGTCCTGATATAATGTACCCAACGTGCCTCGCAGCAAGATTTCAATCTAACCCGAGAGCTTCGCATATGATTATTGTGAAGAGGATATTGCGCTATCTGAAAGGAACTCCTTCATTGGGGTTGTGGTATCCTAGGAAAGGCGACTTTACGCTCGAAGGGTATTCCGATTCGGATTTCGGATGCTGCAAAGTCAATTCAAAATCAACAACTGCAGGATGCCAGTTCTTTGGTTCTAGATTGGTTACCTGGCAGTGTAAGAAACAAACGTCTGTGGCGTTATCTACATGTGAAGCGGAGTATGTTTCTGCTAGCAGTTGCTGCTCTCAGATCTTGTGGATACAGCAACAGATGCGCGACTACGGTTTGCAGTTTCTTAACACACCTCTTTTTGTTGATAATGAGGCCGCAATAAATATAACAAAAAATCCAGTACATCACGCTAAAACTAAACACATAGAAATTTGTCATCACTTTATTCGTGATTGCTTTGAGAAAAAGTTGATACGAATTGAGAAAATCCACACTGACGAACAGAAAGCTGATTTACATACCAAAGCTTTTGATAAAAATCGGTTTAAATATTTGTTAAAACTAAATGGTATGAAGCTTCTTTCAGTGTCGGATGGCATAATTGGCGTTGATGAGAGTACTATTGCGGATGAAGACGAGAAACAATCTGCAATGGTTTGTCGAATTTTTACTTGTTTTGGTATTTAGGGGGAGTAGATGTTTGTACATAGTTATATTTTCAGAAAATACAAAAACAGTAAAAAATGCAAAAATACAAAAACATGATAAAATTTGAAAAAGAGCTTGTGTATATAGGGAAAATGATAGTACATCGGCTAGACGATTACAGTATGCTAAAGATTTGTAAAGTATATATGAGTTAAACAGTCTTACTGATGATGTGTCGATAGGTTTTCGCACATTTAGTAGATTTATTCGGGATATAAACCTAAATTCAAACTTGTGAATTCGTGGGGAACACTACTTGGATATATAGGTAACCCCTGAAATCTCGTTTGAAAGGTTTCTTAATCTGATATACTAGGTCTTTATACTCAATGATGTCTGGGGTATTATTCCGGGACTTCTGCTGAACGGTGGTTCTGACCTAGTCCCTGGCTAATACTTGCTGCAACGCTTGAAACACGGAATTAAACCCTCAGCATGCTGAAACAATAAAATTGATAGTCGCTGCTGTTGTAAGCAAAAAGATCCTCTAAAGGGGACACACCGAAAAGTCGAAGCTGATATCTCTCTGCGTATACGGAAGTATCGACCTGAGATCCCTCGGCCCTCGCATACCTAATTTATATACAGATATCATTGTAGTATATTCACCTGTAAGACTGATTATTGGGATTCTGGATACGAGAGTATATTCAAGAGGTGGGACACATGAATGATCTAAGTTCTTAATTCATCTAAATCGTATCCTGAGTAAATTGAAATTTGTGTGAGAATTTAAGATGGATCAGTATATCGACAATCGAGGTGAATTGTTTAAGTCTGAGTATGAAATGAAGCTTAACAGTATTTGTGATTTGTCTGAAAAGCTGATATGATTCCCTGACACGCTCACCAAAAATATGTTTGTAAATAGTTTACTTAGTTTACTTTCTGCAATTTTAAGTTTTCTGTATTTCATTTCTTAGTTTAGAACACTTTGATAAAATCCAAAAAGATTTTATTTCTGCTTTATTTTCCGACAAACCAAAGTGGAGAGTTGATTGTTGGATTCTCAGATGTTTGAAGCAGATGCAGGAGGTTCTGGACTGTAGAATGAGGAGAGCTTACTTTGATGAAATTTGAATTGTTTGAAAAGACAAAAACAAGTTCATTAATTTGATACTTGTTATTTTCAGAAAATGTTTGAAATTGTTGTTTTAAAATCAGTATTGATTCGTCAAAAGATCAACCAAGGTCATTAATTTGGACTTGGTAGATTAATCAAGTGATCAGGGTCATTAACTTGGACCTGAATACTTGAGTGGATTTCTAAAACTGATTAAGTTTGTGAGTTATGTTGGAAAGATAGAATTGTAATGTTTATTGGTTGAGTAACAGGTTTTGGACTTCATAATTCCCAATGGAAGCTAATTGTCAAAGCTTGAACCAGATATCTCAAATTCTAGCATATCGAGAGGGGGAGTCTGTGAAAGGGGGAGTCTGGATCAACAGTCAAAGGGAAGATAGAAGTTATAGATAGGTTGTGTTTCTGAAGTTTGTAAAGACAGAGAGTTAGAGAAAAGACTAAGACTGAAGACTCAGGAGCTGAAGACTACGTCAAACATCCAAGGGGGAGTCTGTTGGTGCACAAGAATGTCTGTTGACTGCATCTTCATCAAGTCTTAAGTCAAGAAAGTCAAGATATTCAAGATTAGGGTTTTTAATGTTATTTCGCTTATGTGAACAATGTTTAGATGGGATTTCGCTTTTAGGGACATGGTGATTTCGCTCATGTGGTCTTGACATAAAAGCGAAATCAGTTACATGTGATTTTGCTTATATGGTATGTCATATGAGCGGAATCAGCTCAACTATATATACCTCACATGTGTCATTAGGTAAGGACATTGGAGCGAAATCAGGTCATGTGATAGGTGCTGAAACTCTGTCAATTTTGTATCAGAAAGGATTAATAAAGAAGGAATTGAAAGGAATAGCTGTTGTTACGTTGCGTATACTGATTCCGCGTTTATTCGTGATGTTGAACTGCCTTGACTGATCGTTTAGGGTCACGACACGGTCCAACAAGGGGGAAGCATGAACTCACTGTATTGCGTCTTCGTACTCGTAACCCAAATCTCCGCGGCAAACACGACTACCTACAATGGTCTAATGTCTATTAGACGAACGGGTCGTGCCTTTTTTTAGTATATATGTTTTTTAGTTACGATTTTGGTATTATTCCAAGTTATAATAATTGTATTTAGTTTTGGAATAATTGTTTATGCAGTGTTTCTGTATTAATATCTTTCAGGTATTTCAACTTCGGATTTCCTTCCCAAGGGTGGAGGTATCTCATACATGTATTTTCGTACTTGTGTTTGTATATCTTGCCAAGTGTTGGCGTCGTATTTCGGTGTATTGTTCCAGTTAAATATATGTTATTATATTCCCAACATATAATTCCAAAACCATATATTTCAAGTCTCACTTATGAAATATATAACTTATTTGTCAAAAATAACGTATTCCAAAATATATATATTTTTCCCAAAAATATTATATTTTACTTCATACTTTATCCCAAAAATAATACCTTTCAAAATATACGTATGAGAGTGTTTTTTCCGAAATATACATAAGTTACGTTTTAAAGTTTGCGTTATAATAACAGTACCGGTGTAACTTAAATATTTATTAGTGAGAGCGTTGGTATTATTTTGGAGTCGTACTTTCGTGGTATTCGTTAAGTTATAATACTTTACCCTAAATAATATAACTAATTCACAAAATATGCAAATATTCACACAAGCGTCTTGATACTAAAATATATATATTAAATATATATTTATCCACTTTTATTTACGAAAATCAACCTCCGATACTTTGTATTTCGTAGCAAAATCTATGGCGAAGTTTATATTTGAAACACAAGTTATAAAATATACTTGTAATAATTGTTAGAACAATATTTTCTAAGTGTTGGGTTTTTAGGAAAATTTCGCCAGAGTTTCCTTTGTAAATGGAGGCGTCCACGCTTACTAGCGTATCATTTTCTTTAACATATAACACGTTAGATCGCTTTCAAATAACCAACCCGACATTTAGGCATGCAAAATACTACTTTCATCATTTCAGTTTTATTATACAAAATCGGCTGTTTTCGGGGATTTTAATAAAATAGTTATCTTATTCCAAAAATTTCCAAATTTTTACAGGAAGTCTTATACGATCCAAATATTATTGTGTAAAAATATCGGGGTCCAAATCATCACCAATATTTTATAGAAAATCATTTTCCGGACTGAAACGAAATTTATCTTTTTCTGATTCTAGTCCGCGGAATAATTTATTTAAAATTCATCGTATGTCCGATTTACGAAATTCCAGTGGGAGAATTACAAATACATCGGTGGTCATCTACAGTACAATTTTCATGAGTTAATTCTTCACAGAACTCGAGTTATGACGAAAAATACAACACATATTTTCAGCAGAAAAATGCAGCTTGAACTGCTGTTACAAAACGACACTTTAAAAATAGTAAACGAAGTCCAAAAATTATGATTCTAGTGCCATTAGAACCGTATTTCATAATAACACGTTATAGACTCAAGAAAGTCAGTTTTTCGTTAAGTTAAGATCTTTTTACAGCCAGTTAAAGTCGGCTGAACGTGCAAATCAGCATGCTGTTTAAAGGTTAAATGTTACTAAAACGCACTCATACGTTCGCCATCCTTTTTAATACGATTAAAATCAGATCATAAGTCTGTTACAGCAGATTATGGTTTGTTTATTTCAGATTTATCATGATTTCAACATTATTTAACCATACGTCTTCTCTAGTTAGCTTAAACTTCAAGACTTTGATGATGTTCTTTAGGGTTCTTAATATTTTATCTTTCTTTCAACTATTAACCACTAAAAATAAGAACAAGAGGAAGATTTAAAACACTTACTACTAGCACAAGGCTAGGGAAGTTTCAAAGCATAAAAGTGGTGGATAAAAGAAAACGAGAGCGGTCCTTGAGCTTCCGAGTGCACCAAGCTTACTTGTATGATCTCTTACACCAGTTTATACTCTTGAAATGGTTGAAGATGGCCGAATGATGATGATGGTGGTGTGCCTTTGGTTCAGCCAAGAGCATGGAGGGAGAGAGTGAGGAAGAAGGTGTTGATTGGAATGAGCTCTCCTACTTACATGTAACTCTTATATCCAACTTTAGGGATTAGTCCATGGGATATTATGTCTCATAAGTACTTAGCATATATCTTTGCAAATCCTACAAGATCAAGTATGATCAAGGGAGATCTCTAAAATAGGCCATGTGGGCCGTAAGGTAGGTGGGGGGGGGTCTAGTATAGGTTTCCACCAATTAGTTGCAATCTAGTTCAAAACCAAGTGTAAGTTAGGTGTTTTAGTTATTAGGTATATTGTATGGGGTGTTATGATGTTCGGGGACCCTAACTAGTTCAGAAAAGCAAAAACAATGTCTTTGACAATATTTTTATGTTCCGGGTAAAGTCCGGTTGTTCGGTTGGATATTGATCCGTTAAAGTGTCAAGTAAATCCTTAAAGTGTCTTTAATATTATTTTTAGTGACACAGTAAATTCCCGACACTTTGGAAAGTGTCTAGTATTATTTTACCAAGTTTTTACACTTTACTAGTTATGTTAAATGCTGAATTTTTGTTTAAAGTGCAGAATTTTGTAATTAAAGCATGTTTTAGGCACTTCCCGGCACTATAACTTTCACCTAGTGACGCAGTTTAATGATCCTCTCCTCCCTACACTCCCTACTGGTGTAGTAATCTACTCCCGTCTCATACTGGCCTCAGAACAATGTCTGTTTTGGTGCTGGTAATGTCAGCATGTTTACTGGGTTATCCGTTTAGTGTGCTAACTGTGCTTTTGTGCATCAATGTTGTCACTAATGTTCGTGCATAAGTAATAGAGTGACAGTATAAATGTGATGCATGAGTATGTATGTATCAGAAATCAAGAAGCAGTTTAACCACAATTGTAAGCAAGCACAGTAATTAAGCATTAATTAAATATTAATTAATTGTACGGATACCTGGTTTTGTGAGGGGTGTCACATTCTCCCCCCGTTAAAGAAATTTCATCCTCGAAATTTGTGTTACCTTAACTCCTTATGGTCAAGTCACACATGTATGTATATGAATAATATCGAAGTAGATAATCATCAAACCGAAACAAACATTATTCACATTAGGTGAGTCCCAGAACATGTAACAACTCGAACCCTATGGTTAAAAGGTATGTGCTTTTAGCATTTGTTGTCAAAGGTACAAGACGTACTTGACGTATAGTCTAGTGTAATCCAACTAGCAGGGGGGGTTCCACAAAAGAGAGGTTTTGACTAAAGATTCTCAAACGATCGATCGCAATATGCAAACGAGTTTTCACGAACCCTAGCATCTGTTATATGAATTCAAAATCAACAACTCAAATGTAATAGTAAGTTAATCTGTCAACTCCCGAGTAAATGATTGGTAAGGTTTAGTGTGTTGACATTTTTAAATTTTGAAGGTACACGGAATGAAATACAAGCGAACCTGGTGTATTATTGTCGTGATTCGTAGTTGCATCAGAAGCGTTTAAATAACAAGTTGAACGAAAGTACATGCGGTTTTGTGTGAAACGTTTGACCCTGATTAGCACAAGCTACAAGTTTGTAACGACACCACAAGGTGTCGTACTGACTTAATTCAAGTATAATGGTGACTGAACAAGTTCACCGCGTTTGGAATCCAAAGAAAGTGTACTGAGTCAATCTGAAGGTTTGATTTACAGAATGTCATAGAGTTTTCAGTTGAATATGGAATATCAAAGAGCCACTGTTTTTTATTGCAGGTGAAGAGTAATAAGTATCGCAAGGCATTCGAATGATTATGAAAGAATCGTTAAGAGGTACATTGCGGTATGAAATGAATATATGTACCATTGCCTTAACACACAATTGTGTTGAGACTGCTTTGATTGTGAATTTCAAAATAGATTGTTAACAAATAAATAGGCAATTAAATCCGTGTATTAGGTGAGTAACCCAATTAGCACAAGCTTCAATTTGGTGAAAGTATCACCGCAAGGTATCGAAACGAATCAAACGATTTAGTGGAGTCGTGGACCAACCGAACCTGCTATGACTCGAAATGAAAGAATCTTTGCAAAAATATTTGAATATGATGCTCCCAATACATCATATAACGTCTGAAACTGAATATGTGAAGTGGATAAGTTCAAGCAATCGAACTTAATCTCAGTGTAGCCCGGCAATAAACATATGTTATCAACAAAGGAAATATCGGCATGGTAACAAAATAAACCATGAATGTAATTTGTAATAAAAGAAGTTTCAAGAGAGTGTGTTGACTTGATAGCAAAAGAGCCAATAACTTCAATAACGTGGGTTACTCGAGTCGCAAACCAGTAATTAGATTTAGCAACATAAAATTTGAACTTTAATGAAGCGTTTATTCGAAATGAAACCGCATGCGTAGCAAAAGGTGCATGGGTTATATATAAGTTTCCAAGTGATGAAGCAATGTGTTTCTACCAAAAGGGAGAAGTGACCAAGTATACGAAGCAAACGTGTGTTCGCTCTCAGCGAAGGAAATCAACGTGATGCAACTACTTTGAGGGGAGTAGAAATGCAAATATCTACTCGTTAGAAGTAACAGTGAAGACTTCACCGGAAGAAAACTTAAGTACTTTCGGTTTTGTTAACTGCAATGACAAGTTTGTCAACTTAATGATGTTTGATTGAGTTGACAGATATGGTTCCTAAGTAAACCATTACGAGTTTGGTCCTGGGTTCCCAAAGGTCCTAGATATAAGTTTTCTAGATTCTCCAGATTTCGTATCCCGTGTGGATCCGGTTTGTACATTGTGTAGGAAGCACCATTTTGTCTAAGAACAAGTCATTGTCCCACAATTTCTCCCTGGTATACCTTCTTCCTGAATTTCACCCTAATGACGCTCGATCGTCGATCAGTCGCGTACTAGTAGTTAGGTCCTCACAGTCAGTTATGTAAGAAGTTTGTTAATCCTCAGCAAGAGTCACCGACTCTTGTGGGTTAACTCGTTCGGCTCTTAGTAGATGGTGCTCATTTGAAAATCATCATCCTTCTTTTGACGAGCAGAAATGGGGTTACCCAAAAGGGAATTTTGGTCTGTTATCTTCCTTCTCTATCAACTTCAGAAGCTTCACTGTCAATCCTTGCACCTCCGAAGGTGTAAGTCGTTAAGGGGGTACTGACTGCACGTGCGACGCCTGGAATCAATCTGATGCGAAATTCGACTAGTCGTTGAGGAGATAATTCTGGCAAGTCTTTGAGGAAGACTTCAGGATATTCTCCGATCACGGGGGTATCTTCAAGTTTTAGTTCTTCGACTCCCTTGTCCCCGACATGAGCCAGAAAACAACACATTCTTCCCACAATAACTTTCGTGCCTTAAGCAATTCGTGATCTGTGGTGGCATATCCCGCTTCGTGAGTCACAGTCGTTCCTTCATTCGTCATCGAGGTGCGGATAGCAACCTCCGCTTAACCGCTTGGCAACTAATCCACCCCAATTACCTCGCCGAAGCTTCCCAGCTCAACTGGCAGTAGATCTATCGTAAACTTGCGCTCTCCGGTTTTTATTTGGTCGCCTCCAGTTACTGCGTTGGCTTCCACTAGCTTCCCCCTAAGCTAGTTCTAATGGGTACTGGAACATCTACTTACTCGCTACTTAAACTAATTATACTCTTGAACTCTAGCGCTGCGAATCGTAAAATTTGCAACAGTATTTGGCAATACAGATGCATAACATTGAGTAATTCGGGACGTACCGATATCCATGCTTGAATCCCTGGCGTGTCTCCCTAGCTCCGGTGGGGAGCTTTCATCCTTGTGCCTGATTGTTTTTAGGGCAATATTTTCTTAAATGCCTTTTGCTTCCACAGTTAAAACATCCTTGTGCACGTTTCTGTTTGTCACTCGCTCTGCCCTGATATTCGTCATAGTCGTTGTTTCCTCCGTGCTTCTCACTATCATCTTGGCCTCCATTACCACGTTCCGTATCTTGCCAACAAGTTTCTTTAGGATGCCCCCTCTTTCCACAGTTAGCACATTTTCCATATCTACATCGCCCGACATGATAACGTAAACAATTGTCGCACTTAGGTAGGATACCCATGTAGTCTTTTCCCTTTTTGGCCTTCTTCTTGCTACTCCCCCGAGTAACCGTCTTGAAATTTGCGAGCTTTCTCTTGTTATCCCAGATGCCTCTATAGCAGTCTCCTTTTTCTCCTCCGCAGTGGAAAATTCTCCTCGTCTAACTGCTTCTTCCGTGAGTGCCATGCTTATGTTGATAGCCTCGGTGATCGTTGAAGGTTTAGATGTTGTTACCAGGCTTAGAATCTGAGGTGCCAATCCCCTTATAAACTGTTCAATTCTCTTAAACTCTGGTCCCCCAGGAGTAAGGAAACTTGTGATAATACGTTAAATCTCTGCACATACTCCGCTATCTTTGGTCATTCCATTTTCAAGTTCCACAGTTCTGTTTCCAACTTCTGGACTTCTGCCCTCGAGCAATATCTCTTACGCATCAGATCTTTCAGTTCGTCCCACGTCATAGCATACGCAGCGGTCTCGCTCATTGTCCAAACTTGATGGTTCCACCATGACAGAGCCTCATCCACCAATAGTCCAGCTATATACGTGACTTGATGTTCGGGGTCACATTTGCTCAATCGTAAAACAGAATCTGTCTTTTCAACCCAACGCACGAAGGCTAAGGCACCCCCAGTGCCGTCGAACTCTCGAGGTTTGTGGTCCAAGAACTGCTTGTAGGTGCAGCCTGCGATGTAAGCAACATTATTCGCGTAAGGCCTTAGCAAGGCACTAGTGGAAATGTCCAAACGTTTTGTAATGTGTCTTAAAGGACTAGTCATTACCGTTGGCGGGGTTATTTCCTGAGGTACCTCTGTTGCAATCGGAGCGACGGGCCTCGTACCGTGCGATGGCCTGTAAGAGGCGCTCTTGCATTTCTGCCTCTGTTGTAGGTAGAGGGTGGTTGATATCGGTGTTCCCTTGAGTCGACATCTTCCTTGAAGAAAGTCGGTTAGGTCAGGTCTTGTGAAGGACGCGAGCACACAAGTCTCTATTCAACGAATAAGACCTCAGGGGTGTATTACATATATGCACATACGCAGTCGTTATAACATTGAATCACATATTATCATAAGTATTGCACAACTAGTAAATAGGAATGTAGCAAGTACGCATGTAGCATTATAGTTATAGCACAAATATGTAGATCAACAGCGTGCTTAGTGGGGACATAGCGACGGAGTTTTTCGTTAGTCATTAGTCATAAGTGTTGTCGTGTGTTTAAAGATGATCGGGCTTTCATTATCCTCCGGCCACAATCACTGTGTCTTACAATATGCATCACATCAGAAGGGACACAGGGTCACCCTACCCTTGTCTAACAAGTATATTAGTGCATCAAAATTACGTAGTCAGAAGTGGTCCTCAAAATTCTCCGCAATCTCGGCTTGTCATTAGTGTCTTTACCCAAGCGTAATGCAATCCACATAATCCAGAAACCAACTATACTGGTGACTGAGGTGGAGGAGGAAAGAAAAGTAACTGTTAACATGCGTGAGTCCCTCCTCGAGCTTGTATATACGTTGAAGTAATTATCTGTTCTACCTCTCGATAGTAAAGAAATGAGCATCAGAATCCCGCAAATGGTGAAATAGCAAAGATCAAGAGCACAAAGGAATCTTGATGTATGTGGCGGATCAAAGCATGCTGGTGATAGACAGGGTGGAGGACATGGTGTTTTACATAAACTTTTCAGACAATATGTTGTCTTGTGATGTAGACGCTCAAATCATGTTTTCGGTTATGTAATGTTTTGCATTTGAAGTTACCAAATGCAGCGTCAGCTCAAGCTCCAACATTCTGCGACTCGTATCCTCAAACTGTAGTTGATGTTTCAGGAGTAACTCATCTCGTGTGTAGCCTCCATAATGTAAGGGTCTAACTTCAACATAGAGTACAATAGGAATCATTGAAATGGCTCGTCCAGCTGTGTTGAGGTGGAGAGAGCAACGGTGCGGCCGGTGAGATCGGGGGAAAGTGCTGTTGTAGCAAAAAGGATCGTTATACGGGTGCCGACCTGGAGCATCTCTCTGGGGTGCGGGCATGTCCTGAAAGAAAGTGATAGGCATGATGGCGCAATGGGCGTCGGTCTTCACAGGGGAAAGGAGCAACATCAGCGGTGCAGGTGCGGTAAAAGTGTCTCAACGAGAAGGAGATTCAATAGGTGCAGGTACTGGGTCGGGTATAAGGGATGCATAGCCTGGTAAGTCAAAAGGAACATCGTCATGATCAACTAGAGGTGCAAATTCAGCAGGTGCAACGTCAAGAGGACACAAAAGGTGCAGAAGCTAGCTCAGGAGCAGGCTCTGGGGCGTCTAACGGTGTGGTGCCTCGAGCAGGTGATAGCGCAGCAGTCATGTCATCGTTGTCTGCGTCAGTAGTAGAAAGCTGCAATCCGGCTGTCTGTAAGGCTGCAGGTGTCACACCCCGACCACGTAAAACAACAAAACGTGGCGGAAACATCGGGGAGTGTTGTAACAGAATCATTGTTTCATAACACATGGAAATTTAAATATTGTTTTATTAAGTACACGAGTTACAATGTCTTGACAATCAAAGAAGCATAACATAAATAACTAGTCTTGCATCTTTTATTGTCACTAAGGCCCATGTCCGCCTAAGTGTATCTTGATCAATCCTATGCTTCATTTCCTGAAACACATGTGAAAATAGGTACGTCAGCATAAAAATGCCGGCGAGTACATAGGTTTTGTGAAAATAAGATTCATGACTTCTGTTTAAGAAAATGTTTAGTCATGAACCTTGTAATTTGCTTTGTCTTTGTAAATCATTTGAAAAACAATAAGTTCAGATGATACGTATAAATAAGAGAATAATGCATGGTTAAATGAATAACCATGTAAAATGAGTTTGTATAAGTTAAGTTGTTTGTAAAACAATGTATTGTGAA
Organism: Helianthus tuberosus; assembly: GCA_030545235.1. Lineage (NCBI taxonomy): Eukaryota > Viridiplantae > Streptophyta > Magnoliopsida > Asterales > Asteraceae > Helianthus > Helianthus tuberosus. Next base: position 23,331,106 of record CM060420.1, on the reverse strand, counting down.
AAGTATGTTATTTGTATAAAATGTTATATGTCTAAATTGAAATGATTTCAAATAACGCAACGATATGTAATACCATACAATCATTTATATATAGGAAGTACCAGTGACGTATCCACCATGCTTGTATCGTATTACACACGCCTCGTTAATTAAATCACTTACTCAAACCAAACCAACAATGTAAGATGTCTATGTTTAAACCAACTTCCAAATGTATTGAAATAATATGTTAAAATGTTTATGTCCATATGTAAATCATGTAATGTATAACCAATGTCAAAAGTGTTTATGTGTCAAATGTAAACCATGTAATGTGTAACCAAAAATGATATGTATGGCTAGTGAAATGCATCAACTAAACAATATGCACAAGAACATAGTATTGAAGTAAAACTTGGTTTAAATCAAAGTTATGTTATGTGGAAATGCATGCTATACTGATATAAACATTTATGCGGTATTGTGAAAATTCATACATCCAAGCCTTGCGACAGTCGGATAACTATGTAATAATGAGTTATCAAAAGAATATGTATTCGGATTCGGTCATTCCTTACGTCCAAACAAACCCGAGATTTCAGGAATGGGATTTGTCAAGTCCTATGGTACCACTACCTACTACCGAGCGGCATGATCGGTGTTAATGAATGTACATTGTCTCATTTAAACAAACCAAATGTCATAACAAAATGTAAGCATGTGATGAAAACAAATGTACTAAGTATGCAAATAAATGAACATACATAGCATGTGATGTGAAACGATGTACTAAGTATGAACTAAATGGACATACATAGCATAAAATGTAATGTAAAACGATGTACTAATAGTGTACTAATGAACATAGCAAGCATATGATATGAAAACATGGAAAAGTATGAAAGTAACAGGTAGGCACATGTGTTTCACCCCAAAACGTTTGGAAAACAGTAAAAGAGGGGTCTATGTACTCACTTGAGATTGCTCAGAAGTCCTAAGATAACCACCAAGCAATGCTAGAGATCACGGATATCAAACGACACCTAATATAGGTAACTACATTAATAAACCGGACCTAAATCGGAAGATCGGATAGAATGAGGGTTCGTAAACCAAATGAGTATGGGAACTCATGTAGTATGGTTTAACAAAGCCTACATACTAAATGAAACCTAACCTAAGTGCTTACGACCCATTACGACCCGTTTAGGTAGCTTATGCCACGTTAACGCGTCGTTCGTGTGAAACGCGTTCGGAACGCCTAACCAGTCCTATGACAAGTAAAATATGCCTTAACATATCTAATATTGTTATCAAATCAGTTTAGATGTCAAAAGTTATGTTACATATGCTTAAAATGAATTTTGGCGTCAAAAGGGCATTTTGGTAATTTACCTAAGGCATATATACTACCTATCATACAACTACTTAAACGAAGCGACCATAAGGTATAACCTCGGAAGGTTATTCCCTATATACTATGGTCACCTAATGTGCTTGGTCGGATCCTAATGATCGACCAAACGGGTCGGGTTCGAAAGTATAAGCGATTGTTTAGATCGCTTACCTAACGACCCTATATAAGCACTAAAACTAAAAGTGACGAGCTAAGCATGTTAAAACATGCTTAACTAAGTTTAGAAAACAGGTTTGGTATCACAACAAACGGTTGTGATACCTAAGAGTAGTTTGGTTACAAAATACGCAAGAATACGTATTATGACCGAAACTACGGCTCGTCACTGAGCCTAGATAACGTGGTAATCAGTAGGTATAGTCACTAGGGACTATAACCATCGTGATCACGCTCACGTTATGAAGTTCAAACGAACTTCGCATCGACCATAAACTGGTCAATGCAGAAAGTCAAACAAAGTTTGACTTTCGGACTCGAAAAGCAATAAAAGAACGAAAGAACACTTACGAAGGGTCCCCGAATGCTAATCTAGATCAAAATAGCTCAGGTATGAAACAAAGGTTTCAACTTAGATCACAAATGATCAGATTCTTGTGAGAAATGAAGTGAAATGTGATGGGTATTTATAGATTTCGGTCCACCGTTAGGATCGTTTCTTGGAGAAGAGGGAATGATCTAGCCCGTACACTTGTCACAATGTTGTGGTACTGATTTTTTGGCCACCATAAGAGTTTAACAAGTGGCACTTGACCTTTGGAGGGTGTTTAAAAGCTTAAATCAGCTGAAACTTGACCTTTGGGTGATCTGAAGGGCTGATGCGGCCCTCTTCAGAATCAGGCAAACCTCAGGCGAGCCGCCTGGGGCTTCTGATCAGAACATAAGTTTCAAAAGTGACAGTTTCAGCCCCTGCACGTGTTTAAGGCCATTTCGGACACTTCTAAGGCCCGTAAAGCCAACTTTAAGGCCCTAAAATGATGCCTAAACATTGTGGACATGAAACATGCTCAAAAATATGTCGGATGTTGGTTCGTTTGGCCGTACGAACGCGATGTTCGCTTAATTACGACGGAATGCGCATAAGCGCGAAAAACGATCCAAATGACGCGACGAATGGATTTTTCTTATGCCAAACACTAAATTAAAATATTATAGTGCATACATAAATTTTTGGATGTCCGGATGTATTCAGAACGTAAGATATGCGCGAAAATGCAAACTTGTGCACTTTTTGACACTTTTAGTCCCTGAATGGCCCAAAGGTTTATTTTAGCACACCGAACCCCTCAAAGCCTATTTCTAAGCTATGTGAAGGATATTTAGGGTATGTTTAACTTATGGTCATGTTCCGGAATGTTCGTTCCAGTTCAAATTGGCATACTTTCGCAGTTTGTCAATTTTAGTCCCTGTAAGCGAATTAACTTGTTTTTGCCATACCAAAGCCTTCAAAACTTATTTCTAAGTTATGTAAAGGTTATTTAAGGTATGTTAAGCCTATGTCACTATTCCGGAGTGTTTGTTGCATTAAACTGGTTATATTTACGCATCGGTGCGCGTATAACCTTCCAGAAAGCGATTTAGAGTTTGGAATTGAACAAAAATTGATGTGTGCAAATGATACACATATTTTTACAAATCCAAAGTATGAAATATAATATTTCATTGGTTCGGTATTTGTTTGATGGCCGTGGAGGCACAGGTGTTACAGTCTCCCCTACTTTAGGAAATTTCGTCCCGAAATTTATTTAGAGGAAACTTGTGAGAGTTTAAAACATGAAGTTGAAAAGATCGAACAACATTGGTTAGGGCTCTGAACTTCTAGTAACTTTAATAACATCATGATCGTAATGTAAGAGGGATACTTATATACGAGTATATAAAGCGTCATTGGTGCGTCCACCGTACCTCCATTGCATCGTTCTCGTTTTGTTATTGTTGTCACTATCGGTTCTTACACATAATAAATCTTACTGTGGTTACCGTGCACTGAATCTCATAATTATGTACGCGTCCATAATTAGACAATTCCTTGCATAGTTCACACAGTCTATTTTATAATGTGTAGGGAAAACCAAATGAACAAACCTGTGATGAGTGTGACTAGACCACCATAGGGTCCCTTTTATTAAATCAATAAATGATTTTAATAGACAACCAAGGAGTCTTTTCAGCTTATATCATCGCATGTCATTCTTAACCAGATTTTTGAATCAATCTTTTTGACTAGACCACTAAAAGGGTCTCTTATGAATCAAGGAGTGGTACTATATAATCCAAGGGTCTTAATTCTTACATAGAAGCCCATTAAGGATTTAAGGTAGTACCTTTTTTGAATATCCTACTACGAATCCCTCATATGAAGATATGAAAGATTCTACGAGGATTTGGATAACGGATATCCAGAGTATACGAAAACACAAAATGCATAAAAGAAAACACAAGATGCATGAACACATAGTCATATAACCACAAAGATTGTTTATCTAGATCTTTAATTTGTTTTGCTACTGAGCGCAAGTATTTAAAGCACACTAGGAATCCATCTCGTGGATTTCATTTGGTACTTTAAACATTATCAAGAATCTAACTATAAAGATAGAAAGAAATTTTTTTTTTAAAAAGAAAAATTCGATTTCGATTATAAGGAACCGAAATGTTCGAATTTAGGTACATAAGGAATCCAATTAAGGACTCTGATTAGTATGACGATTATCCACAAGGATCTAATTGTGAAGATAAAAAGATCCCATATGGATTTTAGAAGTTGAAGATGTTTTGAAACCTTGCACTGGACGTGCTTATGTCGAAACATGAAGTAAGAATGCTTATGAAGTTGAGATGCTTGATATGTCAAGGCGACATATGAAGCAGAATTTGAAGGTTAAGTCAATGTATGAAGAAAATATTTTTGAAAACTATGCATGAGGTTCTAAAAAAAATGTGTTCAATGTTTCTGAAACCTGATATATAATACATTTGAAATTATAAAGTAGGTGTACTAGGTAAGTATATTTATAAAAATGTTTTAGAATCATGCGAGATGAATTTTGAAATTATGTATAAGGTTTTTGAAAGACATGAATGATGCTTTTCGAAATCGTGCACTTGATAAGAAAATGTACTGTGTTAATATTGTTTTCAGACTATATGAAACATTTTGAAATTAGGAAGGTTGGTTTTGATAACATGGCCAATGTTTTTGAAATAACATAGACAATGCATTTAGAAAAAATGTTTTAAAACTATATGAAATGTTTTGAGATCATGAAGATTGTTTTTGAAATACTTGTACTGTATATGTTGAAGAATCAAAACGTAATGGGTATGAGATTTGGAAATACCCTTAGTTATTTAACCAAGGATTCAAAGGCACAGATGTGCAGAAGCATGATTACTCATAATGTCACTTTATTTTCTGTACTTTGTTTCTTAGAGTGAAACGAGTACTTAAAATTTTCGAGGGAATCATGAGTGATCATTTGAAAGAGAGAAATCACAAAAGTAGTTTGTAAGGAACATAGTTCCTTAATGTAGGTATCATAGGAAAAGTCATACACACATGTAACTACACTTGTATATCAGAATTTGTGAACAATAATTTATTTATGAACAAAACAGATTGTTTCACATTACAAGAAAATAAAAGAAACAAAGGCATAAGACAACAACATCCTTTGTTCAGCCAATTGCTCATCCACGGGTTGGATTTGCACTGACAATCTTCGGGTAGTTGTTCCTGTAATGGCTCGTCTCGCCACAGTTGTAGCAAGTACCACGCGGAAAACGAGCTTGAGTAGGGTTGACTTGGGGTTGATTTAGACCACCTTGGTTTGGGTTACATCGACAAGTACTTGCCAGGTGACCAATTCGTCCACATGATACACACTGACGACACTGTAAGTGAGCTAGGTGATGCCCCTTACATTTGTTGCATAATGGTGTCGTTCCCTTGTATTGCTTCTTAGCAGGTGGTGTTGCCTTCTGGCTAGGTCCTGCTTGGTTTGGTATAACTGTTGCGGGCTTCCTTGAAGCCTTACTCTTCCTTGATCTTGGTGCAGGCTTGACTTCTGCTTCCTTCAGTGGCTCTTGAGTGACTTCATTGTCGAGACGAGAGGCTTCATTGTTGAGACGAGCCATGGCAATGCCTAAATCCACAGTCTTCTGAATCACTTCGCCTATTTGCTGGGCAAATTTGGCTGTTCGCTCGGACATTTGACCAGTGCTGAGAGGAATAGACATTCTAGAAGAAAATGAAAGACAAAGGAAGAAACAAGTGAAAGGTTTATTGGATAATCAATACAGAATGGTATCGAATGAAAATTGTGATCATTTGTTTGTTACCTAAGGCAAACAAATAAGATGGTGACAAATCAAATTAAATGGGTCAAAAATAATGTATCGCGAAGACATGCTCGCCTATAAGTGAACACTCATCCCAAGAATTCCCAGGTAAGCACAACTGGTCTCGCGTCTGATGAGATGTATACGAAGTGCTTGCCTAGACAGAAAACCCAGAATACAGGCATTCACCCTTCCAGTTTGCATGTGTTCACATTATTTAAAACCCAAAACCTTGACGAGGTTTTGAAAATTCAAAGGGGTTCAAAACCATATAATAGAGAGTTCAAAACCTTACAATAGAGGGTTCAAAACCTAGTAATCAATCATCCTAGAACAGATGATTAGTTTTCAAAGCGGTTTTGAAGTTTATGTTCTTGTTGTGGTTGTCGCCTAAGGATAGGTGACAGTATTGTTTTATGACTAAACGCATGTAAACTCGCGTTAGGGTCCTAGAAAGGTTATAGACTAGGTCAAAGTATTACTAATAACCTAATTCCCTATAACCATGAGCTCTGATACCATCTTTTCTGTCACACCCCGACCACGTAAAACAACAAAACGTGGCGGAAACATCGGGGAGTGTTGTAACAGAATCATTGTTTCATAACACATGGAAATTTAAATATTGTTTTATTAAGTACACGAGTTACAATGTCTTGACAATCAAAGAAGCATAACATAAATAACTAGTCTTGCATCTTTTATTGTCACTAAGGCCCATGTCCGCCTAAGTGTATCTTGATCAATCCTATGCTTCATTTCCTGAAACACATGTGAAAATAGGTACGTCAGCATAAAAATGCCGGCGAGTACATAGGTTTTGTGAAAATAAGATTCATGACTTCTGTTTAAGAAAATGTTTAGTCATGAACCTTGTAATTTGCTTTGTCTTTGTAAATCATTTGAAAAACAATAAGTTCAGATGATACGTATAAATAAGAGAATAATGCATGGTTAAATGAATAACCATGTAAAATGAGTTTGTATAAGTTAAGTTGTTTGTAAAACAATGTATTGTGAAAAGTATGTTATTTGTATAAAATGTTATATTTCTAAATTGAAATGATTTCAAATAACGCAACGATATGTAATACCATACAATCATTTATATATAGGAAGTACCAGCGGCGTATCCACCATGCTTGTATCGTATTACACACGCCTCGTTAATTAAATCACTTACTCAAACCAAACCAACAATGTAAGATGTCTATGTTTAAACCAACTTCCAAATGTATTGAAATAATATGTTAAAATGTTTATGTCCATATGTAAATCATGTAATGTATAACCAATGTCAAAAGTGTTTATGTGTCAAATGTAAACCATGTAATGTGTAACCAAAAATGATATGTATGGCTAGTGAAATGCATCAACTAAACCATATGCACAAGAACATAGTATTGAAGTAAAACTTGGTTTAAATCAAAGTTATGTTCTGTGGAAATGCATGCTATACTGATATAAACATTTATGCGGTATTGTGAAAATTCATACATCCAAGCCTTGCGACAGTCGGATAACTATGTAATAATGAGTTATCAAAAGAATATGTATTCGGATTCGGTCATTCCTTACGTCCAAACAAACCCGAGATTTCAGGAATGGGATTTGTCAAGTCCTATGGTACCACTACCTACTACCGAGCGGCATGATCGGTGTTAATGAATGTACATTGTCTCATTTAAACAAACCAAATGTCATAACAAAATGTAAGCATGTGATGAAAACAAATGTACTAAGTATGCAAATAAATGAACATACATAGCATGTGATGTGATGTGAAACGATGTACTAAGTATGAACTAAATGGACATACATAGCATAAAATGTAATGTAAAACGATGTACTAATAGTGTACTAATGAACATAGCAAGCATATGATATGAAAACATGGAAAAGCATGAAAGTAACAGGTAGGCACATGTGTTTCACCCCAAAACGTTTGGAAAACAGTAAAAGAGGGGTCTATGTACTCACTTGAGATTGCTCAGAAGTCCTAAGATAACCACCAAGCAATGCTAGAGATCACGGATATCAAACGGCACCTAATATAGGTAACTACATTAATAAACCGGACCTAAATCGGAAGATCGGATAGAATGAGGGTTCGTAAACCAAATGAGTATGGGAACTCATGTAGTATGGTTTAACAAAGCCTACATACTAAATGAAACCTAACCTAAGTGCTTACGACCCATTACGACCCGTTTAGGTAGCTTATGCCACGTTAACGCGTCGTTCGTGTGAAACGCGTTCGGAACGCCTAACCAGTCCTATGACAAGTAAAATATGCCTTAACATATCTAATATTGTTATCAAATCAGTTTAGATGTCAAAAGTTATGTTACATATGCTTAAAATGAATTTTGGCGTCAAAAGGGCATTTTGGTAATTTACCTAAGGCATATATACTACCTATCATACAACTACTTAAACGAAGCGACCATAAGGTATAACCTCGGAAGGTTATTCCCTATATACTATGGTCACCTAATGTGCTTGGTCGGATCCTAATGATCGACCAAACGGGTCGGGTTCGAAAGTATAAGCGATTGTTTAGATCGCTTACCTGACGACCCTATATAAGCACTAAAACTAAAAGTGACGAGCTAAGCATGTTAAAACATGCTTAACTAAGTTTAGAAAACAGGTTTGGTATCACAACAAACGGTTGTGATACCTAAGAGTAGTTTGGTTACAAAATACGCAAGAATAGGTATTCTGACCGAAACTACGGCTCGTCACTGAGCCTAGATAACGTGGTAATCAGTAGGTATAGTCACTAGGGACTATAACCATCGTGATCACGCTCACGTTATGAAGTTCAAACGAAATTCGCATCGACCATAAACTGGTCAATGCAGAAAGTCAAACAAAGTTTGACTTTCGGACTCGAAAAGCAATAAAAGAACGAAAGAACACTTACGAAGGGTCCCTGAATGCTAATCTAGATCAAAATAGCTCAGGTATGAAACAAAGGTTTCAACTTAGAGCACAAATGATCAGATTCTTGTGAGAAATGAAGTGAAATGTGATGGGTATTTATAGATTTCGGTCCACCGTTAGGATCGTTTCTTGGAGAAGAGGGAATGATCTAGCCCGTACACTTGTCACAATGTTGTGGTACTGATTTTTTGGCCACCATAAGAGTTTAACAAGTGGCACTTGACCTTTGGAGGGTGTTTAAAAGCTTAAATCAGCTGAAACTTGACCTTTGGGTGATCTGAAGGGCTGATGCGGCCCGCTTCAGAATCAGGCAAACCTCAGGCGGGGCCGCCTGGGGCTTCTGATCAGATCATAAGTTTCAAAAGTGACAGTTTCAGCCCCTGCACGTGTTTAAGCCCATTTACGACACTTCTAAGGCCTGTAAAGCCAACTTTAAGGCCCTAAAATGATGCCTAAACATTGTGGACATGAAACATGCTCAAAAATATGTCGGATGTTGGTTCGTTTGGCCGTACGAACGCGATGTTCGCTTAATTACGACGGAATGCGCATAAGCGCGAAAAACGATCCAAATGACGCGACGAATGGATTTTTCTTATGCCAAACACTAAATTAAAATATTATAGTGCATACATAAATTTTTGGATGTCCGGATGTATTCAGAACGTAAGATATGCGCGAAAATGCAAACTTGTGCACTTTTTGACACTTTTAGTCCCTGAATGGCCCAAAAGTTTATTTTAGCACACCGAACCCCTCAAAGCCTATTTCTAAGCTATGTGAAGGATATTTAGGGTATGTTTAACTTATGGTCATGTTCCGGAATGTTCGTTCCAGTTCAAATTGGCATACTTTCGCAGTTTGTCAATGTTAGTCCCTGTAAGCGAATTAACTTGTTTTTGCCATACCAAAGCCTTCAAAACTTATTTCTAAGTTATGTAAAGGTTATTTAAGGTATGTTAAGCCTATGTCACTATTCCGGAGTGTTTGTTGCATTAAACTGGTTATATTTACGCATCGGTGCGCGTATAACCTTCCAGAAAGCGATTTAGAGTTTGGAATTGAACAAAAATTGATATGTGCAAATGATACACATATTTTTACAAATCCAAAGTATGAAATATAATATTTCATTGGTTCGGTATTTGTTTGATGGCCGTGGAGGCACAGGTGTTACAGCAGGTGTCACCGACTCAAAGGAGTCTGGAATCGAATGCACGCTCGAATCAAAAGATAGCTTGTTAACAGGGGCCTCAAGAAATGAAATTAGTAACGCGTTCTCGTCTAACTTTCCATCATCATGGGCGTTATTGGAAGGACCATCAATATCACGTCGATATCGTTATCATTTGTTCGCCGAGTAATCAACCTTCGGAAGGAATGTCCACAAGAGGGGCATTGTCAAGGATCGGAGCCATGGTGTTGTCATCATCGGGATGTCCAGTGACGAAGGGGTCATGGACTGAAATAAGAGTGACAGAAGGATTCTTGTCAGAGAACCCACCCGCAATGGTAAAGTATCACCAAAATCTGGGGGCGCGGTCTGTTGGAAGTCGTCCTCGTCCTTTGTCAGCATATCTGGGTCACTCTCATGGTCTGACGTAAATGTCTCTGGCGCAGATGCAGTCTCATCATTTGTGACAGCGGCCGTGGGGTTATCAATGCCTGATAACTCGCCTTCTAAATAGTGTGACGTGTGCGCCGGTTCATAATAGTCATCGCATGTATACCCATATTAATTATTAACAATTAGTGTATGCAAATATTCATCATATATGCACGTATATCAATAATCAGCAATTAAGCGTGTAAGTAATAACAATGTAAGCATGTAATCCTCCTAGTCTTCCCCAGACTATCCTCCCAGTCTCTCAGACTAAACTCCCTAGTCTCTCAGACTAACTCCCTGGTCTCTCAGACTAACTCCCTGGTCTCTAAGACCAACTCCCCCAGTCTCTCTGACTGGACTCCCTCAGTCTCCCTGACTGAACTCCCTCATTCTCCCTGACTGAACTCCCTCAGTCTCCCCGACTGAATTATAAATCTTAAATTCGGAAATGTGTATTTGTGCCCTTTTTGTTTGTAAAAATGTTTGTTCCCTGGATCTGGACGTTTTGTGTATGCAATGAAAACATGTTGTGAAAACATTTTCGTGAGAGCCCTAATGATCGTAGTCTAGACTCAAGAAAGAATCCTAGTTCGCTACGACCGAAGCTCTGATACCAAGCTATCACACCCTGACTTTTGCGGAAGCGTGTGTTTATTGGTGTGACTTCTTAATATCATAGCAACAATTATAACAATGCTATATGATAAAAACATGAGATAATCATCCATTAATAAAGTTTATAAAAATACCATATTATACTTGTCTTAAAACAACATTCACAAAATAAGTTACAACCTTGGCTTGGTTTAACTGAGTTCATAAAAACTTTGCAAAAGACTTTAAACAATACTAGGTTTAGAGATATGTAACCCGTCCAGGAAGAGGTTACACCTTCTAAACCCTACAACTCTGGATGACTTCTTTATTCAAACGCAGCTTGAAAAATATGCATACCGTGCCAGATCCATTAGTTTCCTGAAATACATGTAGTTTGAAAAATCAACATAAAGTTGAGCGAGTTCATGTGTAAGTGAGTATGTATAAACCTTTGTAATATGTTTGTATGTATGAAAATCCCTGGTATGTAGAAATTAAGGAAAAAGAGATCACCATTGGGTTGCAAAGCCAATGATATGTGTGAAGTGGTGCAGGAAGACTCAAACCTAGCGGATTTGTGCGTCGGGCACTTAGTCACCACCTGGTTCACTCAGCGGACTCAGGAGTGGGGCTCGCTACACCCAAATAGATCTATCACTAATGTCCCTCGGTCCTATGACGAGGATTAATGGCCTCTAGTTTTTGCCTACCCACTCACATGATCTAAGTAGTAACCCTCCTTAAGCTAACCATACCATCTATAAAAGTATCCGTAATCATTGTAACATGTATTTCATCCCCGAAGTATAAAAACTGAAAACAGTTAAGAGAAAATGGGGAAGCATGAACTCACTGTATTGCGTCTTCATACTCGTAACCCAAATCTCCGCGGCAAACACGACTACCTACAATGGTCTAATGTCTATTAGACGAACGGGTCGTGCCTTGTTTTAGTATATATGTTTTTGAGTTACGATTTTGGTATTATTACAAGTTATAATAATTGTATTTAGTTTTGGAATAATTGTTTATGCAGTGTTTCTGTATTAATACCTTTCAGGTATTTCAACTTCGGATTTCCTTCCCAATGGTGGGGGTATCTCATACATGTATTTTCGTACTTGTGTTTGTATATCTTGCCAAGTGTTGGCGTCGTATTTCGGTGTATTGTTCCAGTTAAATATATGTTATTATATTCCCAACATGTAATTCCAAAACCATATATTTCAAGTCTCACTTATGAAATATATAACTTATTTGTCAAAAATAACGTATTCCAAAATATATATATTTTTCCCAAAAATATTATATTTTACTTCATACTTTATCCCAAAAATAATACCTTTCAAAATATACGTACGACAGTGTTTTTCCGAAATATACATAAGTTACGTTTTAAAGTTTGCGTTATAATAACAGTACCGGTGTAACTTAAATATTTATTAGTGAGAGCGTTGGTATTATTTTGGAGTCGTACTTTCATGGTATTCGTTAAGTTATATTACTTTACCCTAAATAATATAACTAATTCACAAAATATGCAAATATTCACACAAGCGTCTTGATACTAAAATATATATATTAAATATATATTTATCCACTTTTATTTATGAAAATCAACCTCCGATACTTTGTATTTCGTAGCAAAATCTATGGCGAAGTTTATATTTGAAACACAAGTTATAAAATATACTTGTAATAATTGTTAGAACAATATTTTCTAAGTGTTGGGTTTTTAGGAAAATTTCGCCAGAGTTTCCTTTGTAAATGGAGGCGTCCACGCTTAGTAGAGTACCATTTTCTTTAACATATAACACGTTAGATCGCTTTCAAATAACCAACCCAGCATTTAGGCATGCAAAATACTACTTTCATCATTTCAGTTTTATTATACAAAATCGGCTATGTTCGGGGATTTTAATAAAATAGTTATCTTATTCCAAAAATTTCCAAATTTTTACAGGATGTCTTATACGATCCAAATATTATTGTGTAAAAATATCGGGGTCCAAATCATCACCAATATTTTATAGAAAATCATTTTCCGGACTGAACCCAGATTTATCTTTTTCTGACTGTAGTCCGCGGAATAATTTATTTAAAATTCATCGTATGTCTGATTTACGAAATTCCAGTGGGAGAATTACAAATACATCGGTGGTCATCTACAGTACAATTTTCATGAGTTAATTCTTCATAGAACTCGAGTTATGACGAAAAATACAACACATATTTTCAGCAGAAAAATGCAGCTTGAGCTGCTGTTACAAAACGACACTTTAAAAATAGTAAACGAAGTCCAAAAATTATGATTCTAGTGCCATTAGAACCGTATTTCATAATAACACGTTATAGACTCAAGAAAGTCAGCTTTTCGTTAAGTTAAGATCTGTTTACAGCCAGTTAAAGTCGGCTGAAAGTGCAAATCAGCATGTTGTTTAAAGGTTAAATGTTACTAAAACGCACTCATACGTTCGCCATCCTTTCTAATACAATTAAAAGCAGATCATAAGTCTGTTACAGCAGATTATGGTTTGTTTATTTCAGATTCATCATGATTTCAACATTATTTAACCATACATCTTCTCTAGTTATCTTAAACTTCAAGACTTTGATGATGTTCTTTAGGGTTCTTAATATTTTATCCTTCTTTCAACTATTAACCACTAAAAATAAGAACAAGAGGAAGATTTAAAACACTTACTACTAGCACAAGGCTAGGGAAGTTTCAAAGCATAAAAGTGGTGGATAAAAGAAAACGAGAGCGGTCCTTGAGCTTCCGAGTGCACCAAGCTTACTTGTATGATCTCTTACACCAGTTTATGCTCTTGAAATGGTTGAAGATGGTTGAATGATGATGATGGTGGTGTGCCTTTGGTTCAGCCAAGAGCATAGAGGGAGAGAGTGAGGAAGAAGGTGTTGATTGGAATGAGCTCTCCTACTTACATGTAACTCTTATATCCAACTTTAGGGATTAGTCCATGGGATATTATGTCTCATAAGTACTTAGCATATATCTTAGCAAATCCTACAAGATCAAGTATGATCAAGGGAGATCTCTAAAATAGGCCATGTGGACCGTAAGGTAGGTGGGGGGGTCTAGTATAGGTTTCCACCAATTAGTTGCAATCTAGTTCAAAACCAAGTGTAAGTTAGGTGTTTTAGTTATTAGGTATATTGTATGGGGTGTTATGATGTTCGGGGACCCTAACTAGTTCAAAAAAGCAAAAACAATGTCTTTGACAATATTTTTATGTTCCGGGTAAAGTTCGGTTGTTCGGTTGGATATTGATCCGTTAAAGTGTCAAGTAAAGCCTTAAAGTGTCTTTAATATTATTTTTAGTGACACAGTAAATTCCCGACACTTTGGAAAGTGTCTAGTATTATTTTACCAAGTTTTTACACTTTACTAGTTATGTTAAATGCTGAATTTTTGTTTAAAGTGCAGAATTTTGTAATTAAAGCATGTTTTAGGCACTTCCCGGCACTATAACTTTCACCAAGTGACGCAGTTTAATGATCCTCTCCTCCCTACACTCCCTACTGGTGTAGTAATCTACTCCCGTCTCATACTGGCCTCAAAACAATGTCTGTTTTGGTGCTGGTAATGTCAGCATGTTTACTGGGTTATCCGTTTAGTGTGCTAACTGTGCTTTTGTGCATCAAGGTTGTCACTAATGTTCGTGCGTAAGTAATAGAGTGACAGTATAAATGTGATGCATGAGTATGTATGTATCAGAAATCAAGAAGCAGTTTAACCAGAATTGTAAGCAAGCACAGTAATTAAGCATTAATTAAATGTTAATTAATTGTACGGATACCTAGTTTTGTGAGGGGTGTCACACTCTGCTCCTTTGGTGTCCAATTTTTTTTAATTTTATATATATATATATATATATATATATATATATATATATATATATAAAACTAGGTTATCATCAGCGATTGCTTCCCGGGCTCAAGAAAACTACTTTTATTAAAAACTATTTATGATTAATACATAATTAAAATCAAACAAAAATATGGCATATTAAATGTTTTGGCTATAGAAGAGTTAAAAACTTAATCACGGGTTGTGAACGTGTAATAAAAGTTATAAACTTATTGAATGCTAATGATTCGTATTTATAAATTACTTAGGTTATCACCCGAGAGCTTCCCGGACTCGAGCAAGGTACTTATATTAAATATTTTTTAGAGTTAATTGCTCGGATGGTCCCTGTGGTTTCAAGTTTTTTCACGTTTAGTCCCCACCTTTTGAAAATAGCAGGTATGCTCCCTATGGTATGTCATTTTGTTACTCGGATAGTCCCTGAGTAGATGTGAGTTACTTTGAAAATAGCAGGTATGCTCCCTATGGTTTGTCATTTTGTTACTCGGATAGTCCCCAGAGTAAATGTTGGGGGACTATCCGAGTAACAAAATGACAAACTATAGGGAGCATACATGTTATTTTCAAAAGGTGTGGACTAAACGTGAAAAAACGTGAAACCGCAGGAACCATCCGAGCAATTAACTCTATTTTTTTATGATTAATATACTTAAACACTTATATTAAATATTGTTTATGATTAATATACTTAAACTCGTACAAAAAGTTTGACATACTAAATTATTACTTGGAAATCATCCCACTTGTAGTAAGCTTTAGTTTTCATTATGAATCAAATCACATGCAAAGTAGCTCTTTTTAAGGCACATGAAATACCACCACTTGACACTTAGGAAGTCTGTAATTTAGATATGAATAGTTAGCCCATAGATCAGCAACACAACTTTTGCCAAATAACACTTCTTTAGATTAATTTGTACTCCCTTTGTTTTTCACAAGAAAAAAATGTTACATCAAAGCCACTCATAAACTAATGATTTAGTTGAAATTGATTCATTAATAGATTTTATTTAAACAAAACATATTATTAATTTTAAAGGTTGAAACACATTATGTTTTTAAATCCATTAATTTTAACCTATATATTTTAGGGTTATTGGATTTTAATAATCTTAAGTTTCACCAGTTGGCCGATAATAATCTCAACTTTAAAAATTCTCTCCAATAATCCCAACTTGTAAAAGTTTGGCCGCCATTGATCCTTTTCTAAGATATGTGCACTTAAATCAATTAAGGAGTCTCTAGGTGTAATTGAATCTATTGAGGAGACCAAATTCTTATATGTTTAAAAAGGATCAATGGCAGCCAAACTTTTACAAATTGAGATTATTTGAGGGAATTTTTAAAGTTGGGATTATTATCGGCCAACTGGAGAAACTTAGGATTATTAAAATCCAATAACCCTATATTTTAAGCCGATATAAATAGATAAACTTAATTTTCATTTAACCCAACTAAACTCAATAATATTTTAAAATTTAATCTCATTATAAACTATTAAGGCTGAAAGTTTGAAAGTTAAAGGGGCGGCAAATTAACAAAGGGCAATAATCGCCTAACGACCCATATTTAGAGGTCCAGATTTTATACTCGCCGAGGCTCCTAAATTCTCTTAAACGACCCTCTAGTTCGTCCACATTTACTGTCAAATATGTCAATAATGTTATGATTAATGATACACTATCATCAAGCTTGAGATTTTGCTTTGATTAATGTTTTAAAATCATAAAATGGCCTTAAAAATCAGGAATAATCTCTACAAAATGAGTATACATTGCTTGTCGAAGAATTTCAAAATTATATCCAAGTCAAAAACGATACTTCGATAGATTAGATCAGGAAATTTGAACTTAGAAACTCATTTTTTTAACAAGGTGTAAAATATACTTCGGATTATTTTTATGTTTACAATGTTTGAATATTTGCAGGCAAACATCGGCAAACCCAAGACTTTTTTTGATAGGGTTGGAAATTTTTAAGGATCAGTTGTCTATTGTTATATTAAAGATTTTTCAAGCACCATAATAAATAGATAAAACCAAATTAAGATACAACAATTATCATTAGAAACACATAATAGCGATACGTCATGTCTACAATTGCTTTATATGTGTTTTCACCTTTTGAAACCTAACCATTTATAAATATAATTCACTAATTAATAATTCATTAATATAGCAAATCATCAAATTATAAAGTAAAATACATAGATAAAGCTTTAGAAAGTAACTAAATTGAAGATTTGGGGTTGCTTAGAATATGATTTAAGAGAGTGGGGGGAGTGGGATCCAAGGAAGGAGGGGCGATCTGAGACTGGCAATTTTGACAGTTGTTGATCAGTTCTGTTTAAACATAATGGAAAACATGAAAACATACATTTGATTGCATCAGCACAGGCCAGCAGAGAATCCAGATGTAGATGTAGCAATAAGGTTTGACATTATTGTCAGCTTGGTCTGGTTCCTCCATAGGGTGCAATCTAATGATGGTGATGAAGAAAACCGATAAAGGGTAACCGGTATAGGAGAGGAGGCGATTTGATGTTATGAGAGTAATTAGGTTATGTGTCTAACCTTTGAACCTCTACATAAGTCTCCTAATATATGCACCCAAGAGGAAACCCTAATTAGTTAATAAGGGTAATTTGGCCCATCAACAATTACCAACTAATTATTTAATAGGATTTTTATATATTTTGATCCATATAATGTAAATGATTATAATGGCTACTAGATTAAATATAACATAAAATATATTTAATCTTACATTCTCTCACTTAGCCGAGTAATCATTTACTATGAGTATTAGATAAGCCTGATTGGGAGTTAACACTCATTTTAGCCTTAAACAAGTACTATAGCAGAGAAATACAGCCATTGAATCATTATGCGACTCAGGACCCCCATTAGTCATACTATAGCCTTAATTTAAAACCTAATCGTCATGATCAAAATACACATAAGCCCTTTGTTTGATTTGTAACTTTATTTGTCTATATGCCATTATGTCAACTTGACATATTCTTAGAGACATACAAAATCAAACTGATGAGGAAAATTAACTAGTACTTAGTCATTCATAGTACGATATGCAATTGCGCACGACCATTAATTAATACCCGTCTATGAGCTCTCTTAATAAGACTTATTGGTAATAGCCCTTCAGTTATAGGATCCTTAAGCATATCATGAATGTATTCGATACAAAACTTAGTTTCATCAATTCGTTCATAAACGAATATTTATTTGTGTATCGAAATTTAATGCAACACCTCTTGAACTGTTACTGTTCAAGGAGTCATGGTAGCTGACTTTATCACATTAAGTCTTCAAAACATTAATTATATGGAGTTAATAAACTTATGAGTCCACTGATAAATTTCCAACAACAATTAGTGACTATATTATGTCGTTATAACTTAGGTTATTAATATCAGTGCATTATGACTCCTCCATGAGATAGGTTTCGTCTGCTGACATAAAGATATACCCGCAATTACATTTTGTCATCTTTGAATATTACAAAATTAAAGTAATAAACCGGTTTTAATTCTCACTTCTTCTTTAAATTGTAGTCTCTCGTTTCTTTTAAAGATATTGTAATACTCCATTAGATGCTTCACATTAATCTAGACATATCTAGTGTGTTGCAATGTGAGTAATATCTAAACGAGTATAGACTTAAACTTACATAAGGCTTCCAATTAATGAAGCGTAAATAAATAATCTCATTTATCCTATTATCCTCTAAAGGAAGAGCAGTATTGTTTGTTACATATGTAAGGACCCATTTAATGTTAAATTTATGGAACGGAACTAATGTCCCATTGGGTCTATCTCGGCTTGTTATGATATCTATTACGTAAGAGATATCTATGAGATCTATTATATCAAAGTTTGTGTTAACAATGCTTTGACTTATGTAAAATATACTTATCAAAAGAATATCATCTATATAGACAAGTTTATCTTAGTTGCTCCCACTTATTTTGAGGTAGGTACATTAATCCACTTGGTTGTTGGTGAAAATAATTACGTTAAGATTTCATCACATTATGATGTTTGCATTAACCCATACATGGATTTTATTGGCTTAGAAATAAAATGTTCTTTAACCTTCAGTTTGGAACTTTCAGGTTGTTTTATGAACATGTAAATATGCTAGCCATTTGTTAGGGAAAATTGTTTTTAATGTTCATCTAATGTAGCTTTAAACTATTATAAGCTACTAGAACAGTGATGATCCTCAAAGAAAACTTTGATAATTTATCTCTTCCTAAGTATAACCTTTGACAATCAATCATGCTTTTTCGTGTCTTAACGCTTGATTTGATTTAGTTATGAACACTCTTAGGTAATTCAATCAAAACCTAAACGTTATACGAACACCTAAAATCAGTTTTACTAGAAAACAGTTTTATTCCATTCAGAAGATTGATTGACAATAATGGCTTAATTTGAAGAGATAGGACCAGTAAACTTTTCCAAAATCCATTTCAACTTCAGTTAGGGAGGTTATGTAATCATCAAAAGTTAGTAGGATTTTAAACCTAGATGACCTCCTGAGTTGATTATTGGGTTCATTAGAAGTTTCAGTTTTATGGATTAGCTCTTGGTTAGGTTGCTATCATTTTCAGGATTCTAAGTCTGTAAGAGTTGGTGCAGTATGGTGTACAAGAGGTGTAATCGGAGTGAAATTTAATGACACTCTTCCCCCCGCCTCTTGTATTCCTTACAAGTCATGATAAGGACTTTGACTACTCCCACTGACCTTAGAAATCTTTAGGAACTCAGCATGCTTAGGGTCAATATTTAACGACCAACAAATTCTAATAGAGAAACAAGTTAATGATGTCAGTCGTTGTAGTTTCTCTTGTTGAGGATTATGTTAGTCTAGGTAATAAATTTAAGTGTGCCCACAATTAAGAACAGTGAAACTTTTGTAAGAGTAGCATAAGATTTTAAGGAGACAAGTTATGATAGAACAGTGTCAAGATGGAGCAGTGTCTTGTACAAGAGGTGTAAATTTAGGTAATGTAAAATTTTCACTCCCCCACCTCTTGCAACTATTGCAAGTTATTATTAAGACACTTAATGCTCCCACTGATCTTTAATATCTCTAGAATGCTACAAGAGTAGTTTCAATGAGCTACGTGATGTGGGAACCTATCACATATACGTTAGACTTTATTTGGTTTCTTTAATGTCCAGATATCATAAGAAACTTTTGGGACATATCTAATAGAAATCTTATTAAGTATATATATATATATATATATATATATATATATATATATGAATAGATTTCTTCTAAGACTGTGGGCCATATGCGACAAATTTAGATACAAGTTGATAGTCTTTTAAATGATAAATGAATTATGTCTGAATATTCCATTTGGAATAAGTTCCACGAATGTCAATGAATGACTTATGATGGACCCATACTTATTCCTGAAGCCAAGTAATATTTTGGGCTTTAACGTCATGATTTAAATCACTTAGAATGAGATTAGTTGAATAATCATCCTCATTAACCATGTCGAATTTTGGTTATAATGGATGAAATTCATAAGTCTCATATTCCTTTTGTCAAATTCTCATTTGCATGATGACAAAAAGTTGTGAAAGTTTAAGGTATCATCTAGTTTCATCTTAGTAATGTTCCTATCCAGATATTGAGAACAAATAAGATGAGAGTTTAAGGTAAGTGTGACTTTATGTTGACAATGCAAACCTCACAACCTTCATAACATAGCTTAATTATGATAATATATTCTGATTAATCTTCAGAATATATGTAACACCCGTCTTAATTACTACTTGAAATTAGGAATATTTCACAATAGTTTATATAATTGATGTCTAGGTTAAAACATAAGTTCCAAAAAAACCAAGTTCTAGGGTAACAACATTTATCAACTACTAACTAATTTAAGCATTTAAAGTTATTTAGCAAACCGATTCATCATAACATTGTCTAAACATAATTAATCAACGCGGAAGCTTCAAAAGTTTGTGTTCGGTTCTTCAAAAGCTAGCTTGACCGTCATCCGTAATCCTTGGATAGCTAAGAACTGAAATTTTTACATTAAACATTAGTATTAGAATACTTAGAAATAATACATATTCGAAACTACATATAAAACGGATTCGATTTAACAAAGAAATACAAAATTTATCAAAAATTCTAAAGCTCTACCGTAGCTTACGGTAGATACCGTAAGTTACGGTAGCTTCTGGGAAATTCTGGTTCCACCGTAACACAGGGGAAATCCACCGTAACCTTTTGGTCTCTACCGTAAATTACGGTATATTCCGTAATTTACGGTAGACGCTGGAATGTTATGTTTGGTTTGATTTGTTTGTTTACTTGAATCAAGTTCTCGGATTTCAATCCTACAAACCAGCATGTTTAATCCTCGTATTCTAATATGATATTTGTCAATAATAACAAGAGACCGAGTAACCATACTACAATGTATTACCTTGCCTTACTTGGTTATTCGACCCGTTTGGCTCATCTAAGGAATCCTCCATTTTGATTACTACCAACGAGGTCTAACCAGATTCTTGGCCTATTATTCGACATATCGGATATCATCTCTTTAATCCAACTCAACTTTTAATACACAATCCAACTACATATGTGCTAAATATCAAAATTTACCCAAATGTAACGAATCAAGTTACATACCTTCAAAGTAAGCCCTTCAAACGCGATTCGCCACCTGCTTGCCCGCTTGACGCTCCTGCGTCCTTTCCTATAGAGTCCATTTATATATGTTTAGAACTCCCTTTTAAACCATATATCGTGTAATTTACTGAAACATCAAAATTATGCGTTTCAAACTTTGAATTTCAGTTTTAAGCCTTCTTTGAGGCATTTCCACAAACACTATAAGGGCAGAATTTTATATCATTCATATTCAAGTTCATAGCTTGCTATTTAGCTAAACTTAACATCAATAAAGCTTTCATATAGCATTTAAACATCATACTTTTCTGAAATCACTTTCTATGATCAAATTACACTAGAATAATCATTCTAAACCCTAGTGTTCATCATTATCTTGTAAAACCCATAACCCACCTTCAATGTATTCATGGAATTTCCTGAATTTGGACATGATTTCACATGTAGCTGTCTAGGTTTTACTTCTAGACACTATATCATCCCTAATCTAACCAAATCACAAACATGCATCATCAAATTTTGAATCTCCCAAATTCATAAGAATTTCAAACAGAGAATTTTCATAGAATTTTACATACCTTACAACCCCCTTGTGATGGGGATCATGAATCTATGCTCGATTTTCGTTTTGGACTGAGTTTGATCCTTCAATTTAGGGATTTTGTGAAACTTAGGGTTTTGGAGAAACTTGGTCGCCCCCCTTGTTCCTGGTCGATCACCGTACTCAATTTTGAGTAGGTGTTTTAATGAAAATGTTTTTATTAAAATTATTTTCAAGTTTAACACTTTTGGTCCCTCTAGTTTCTTTTACTTTCTTTATATGTCTTAAACTATTCATAAGTAATAAACTAACTAGGTTAGTGTCATTACTAATTAGATTATTTTGCTAATTTATTCACAACTTAATTGCAAATTTAAAAATTTGTATTTTTGGGATGTTACAAGTCCACCCCCCTTAAAAAGGGTTTCATCCCCGAAACCAAAGTACGTATCGAATAGTGTAGGGTAGAGACGTCGCATCTCTTCTTCGGACTCCCATGTAGTGTCCGAACCCTTCCTGTGCTCCCACTTGATCTTGACTTGATCGATTTGTTTGTTTCGTAAGTGCTTAGTCTTTCGATCTAAAACTTCTATGGGCCTTACGATATAATTCAAGCGATCATCCACTTCGATATCATTGTGGTGAATATAAGTTGTCTCATCCGCTAGACACTTCCGAAGATGTGACACATGAAATGTGCTATGAATCCCGCTTAGTTCCTCCGGTAGTTAAAGGCGGTAAGCTACCTTTCCTACCCGTTCTATGATCGCAAACGGCCCTATAAACCTCGGGCTTAATTTTCCTCTTTTTCTAAACCTGATAACCCCTTCCATGGGGATACTTTGAGCATGACTTTGTCGCCAACCTGGAATTCGATTGGCCTATTCCTTTTGTCGGCATACGCCTTTTGTCTATCTTGAGCCGCTTTCAAGTGTGCCCAAACCACATCAATCTTTTCATTAGTGGCTCGTACTATATCTTGGTGGGCGAGTTCACGTGGACCCACTTCACCCCAACATACCGGGGTTCGGCATTTCCTACCATAGAGCATTTCGTACGGTGCCATCTTAATACTAGCATGGTAGCTGTTGTTATACGAAAACTCGACCAATGGTAGGTAAACATCCCAACTTCCTCCAAGGTCGATTATACACACCCGTAGCATGTCCTCCAATGTTTGTATTGTTCTTTCACTCTGTCCATCTGTTTGAGGATGGTACGCAGTGCTAATGAACAATTTGGTTCCCATGTGCTCTTTGAAATCTCGCCAGAAATTTGAAGTGAACCGAGTATCCGATACCGGTACTCCATGACGTGCTATTATCTCATTAGTGTAAACTTATGACATCTTTTCTGACGTATAAGTCTCACGAATCGGAATGAAGTGAGCACTTTTCGTCAATCTATCCACCACTACCCATATGGCATCGAAACCGCGGTTTGTCTTTGGTAGTTTGGTTAATAGGTCCATTGTAATATGTTCCCATTTCCAAACCGGAATTTCCAACGGTTGAAGTTTACCGTATGGTTTTTGGTGTTCTGCCTTGACTTGTAAACATGTCAAGCATTTTTCCACGTACTTCACCACATCTCTTTTCATTCCGGGCCACCAATAGTTTTGCTTTAAGTCGTTATACATTTTGGTCGCTCCCGGATGAATGGAATAACGGGACTTATGAGCTTCATCGAGTAGAAGCTTTTTAACTCCACATGTGTTAGGAACCCAAATTCTATTGAAACGTGTTTTCAAACCGTGGTTTCCTACTTCAAGATCTTTAACTTGGCCAACAATCCTTTCTTTTCTCCAGTTTTCCGTCTTTACTGCTTCATCTTGTGCTTCTCGGATTCGTTCGAGTAAGCCTGAGGTCACAATGAGTTGTAATGATCGTACTCATATCGGGACATAATCTGCCTTTCTGCTTAGGGCATCTGCCACCACGTTTGCCCTTCCGGGGTGATAGTGTATTTCACAGTCAAAATCTTTCACCGTTTCTAACCATTGCCTTTGTCGCATATTTAACTCCTTCTGATCGAAGAAGTATTTTAAGCTTTTATGATCGGTGAATATGGTGCACTTTGCTCCATATAAATAGTGCCTCCATATTTTTAATGCAAATACCAGCGCAGCCAACTCGAGATCGTGCGTGGGATATTTCTTCTCGTGTATCTTCAATTGCCTCGAGGCATAAGCTATAACTTTGCCCCGTTGCATCAAAACTCATCCGAGCCCCGATAGTGAAGTATCCGAGTAAACCACCAAGTCTTCGTCCCCGTCCGGCAATGTTAGTACCGGAGCTTGAGTTAACTTCTCTTTTAGCGTTTGAAACGCTCTTTCTTGATCAACACCCCAAATGAACTTTTCTTCCTTCCGGGTTAGTTTTGTTAGTGGTGACGCAATCTTGGATAAATCTTGAATGAATCTCCTATAGTATCCCGCAAGTCCCAAAAAGCTTCTAATTTCCGAAGGGTTCTTCGGGGAATTCCATTTCGACACAGCCTCGATCTTTGACGGATCTACCAATACTCCATCGGCACTTATGATGTGGCCGAGAAATTGCACTTCTCGTAGCCAAAAGGCACACTTAGAGAATTTCGCATACAACCTCTCTCGTCTAAGTGTCTCTAACACCTCTCGTAAGTGGTGTGCATGTTCAGCTTCGCTTTTTGAGTACACCAAAATATCATCGATAAACACGATGACTGATTTATCCAACATCGGTTTGCAAACCCGGTTCATGAGGTCCATGAAAGCCGCGGGTGCATTTGTCAGCCCAAATGACATCACGAGGAATTCGTAATGTCCATATCGCGTGCGGAAAGCCGTCTTCGGCACATCTTCTTCCTTGACCTTTAATTGGTGATACCCCGATCTAAGGTCAATTTTCGAAAAGCAGTTCGCACCTTGTAATTGGTCGAATAAATCATCTATCCTCGGAAGCGGGTATCGGTTCTTTACGGTGAGCTTGTTTAACTCCCGGTAATCGATACACATATGCATGCTTCCGTCTTTCTTTTTCACGAACAGTACCGGTGCGCCCCAAGGAGACACACTCGGCCTTATGAATCCTTTGTCAAGCAGGTCTTGAATTTGGGACATCAACTCTTGTAATTCCGACGGTGCGAGTCGGTACGGTGCTTTTGCTACGGGTTTTGCGCCCGGAATCAATTCGATCCCGAAATCTACTTCCCGTTCAGGCGGTATCCCCGGTAAATCCTCCGGAAACACATCTTCATAGTCTCGTACTACCGGTACATCTTCAATCTTCCGTGATTCTTTCTCGGGCTCATTTGCGTATATCATGAATGCCTTGCATCCTCGCTTCATAAGCTTGTGAGCTTTCAACATTGAGCATACTATGGGGTTGCCTCCTTTTTCGCCATAGATAGTGACGTGTTTCCCGCTCGGAGATATTAACTTTATCTCCTTGCGAAAACACACGACCTTCGCGTGGTGCTGAGATAGCCAATCCATCCCAACGACTACTTGAAATTCCCCCCATTGACATCGGGATTAGATCTATCAAGTATTCCTCATCGTCTATGCCTAATTTGCAGCTTCGACAAACGTCACAAACTATAAAACTTTTGTTGTCCCCTATTTCTACTTCTAAGGGCACAGATAACTTCGTCAATACAAATGAAGGATGTCGAATAAATCCATGCAAAATGAAGGATTTATTCGCACCCGTATCAAACAATACACGTGCTGGAATTGAGTTAATTGTGAATATACCTGAGACCACATCGGGTTCTGTTTTTGCTTCAGTCGCGGTAAGTTGGAAGGACCTAGCCTTCGCTTTGAGAGCTTCTGCTGGAGACTCTTTTGTGTCTCTCTTTCCAACCAACTCGGGGCATTCAGACTTTTTGTGGCCGGGTTGATAACATTTGTAACAAACAGAAACTTTTCCGGGACATAACGATGCAGTGTGCCCCGTCTTCCCACATACCGGACACGGCTTGTCTTTGAAGCGGCACTCACCTTTGTGCCCCTTTCCACATACTTTGCAACTTGGCGACCCGCCTTTAGCCTCCACTTTCTTCCCTGATTCAGCAATTCTAGCTTTCTTTGTAGGGCTTGGATTCACATCTTGTGCCCTTCTCTCACCCCTTTCAACTTGTTTCTTTAACTCTATTTCCCGCTCACGGGCAGTGTTGATGATTTCTGTGAGAGTTTCATATTTTGAGGGAGTCATAAACTCCCGGTATTCAGCACTCAGCATATTGTAATAGTAATATATCTTTTGCTCTTCAGTGGTGACTAACTCGTCACAAAATCTCAGCTTATCCATGAAGATGCCCGTGATCTTATCAATTGTTTCACCCTTTTGCCTTAACTGGATGAATTCTTCCTTAATCTTGTTGATAACCGCTTTGGGACTATGGTGTTTAAGGAATGGCACCTTAAACTCATCCCAAGTCATGACCCTTGCCGCTTTGGCTCCTATTTCCTTCTTTTTATTGTCCCACCAATCCTTGGCTTGGCCCCTCAATTGACCGGTTCCGTAAGCAACAAAGTCGCCTACTTCACAATGGGTCCGTTCAAACACCCCTTCGACATCACTTAACCATTTTTGGCATATTATCGGGTCAACCTCCCCGTTATAGATTGGCGGTTTACACGCCATGAATTCCTTGTACGAACACCCTTTACGTTCTCCTGACTTTTCCTTCATAAGGTTGACACTATCCTCCAACCTTTTAACTCGATCTTCGACAAGCGACAACACTGTGCTTTGAATTTTGTCTATAAACCCGGATAGACTACCTTCAATTGCCTTCCATACTTCTTCGGCAATTATCTCTTTCATTTGTTCGGTGCTTTTTTGCACCGGATTATCATCGTTGCCATCAGACATCTTGAAACTGAAATGTTTACATTTAAACGTTAAACATTTCATTTATAACATTACTTCATTTGTTTCGGTTTAGCCAAGTTCCCAACTTGCTTTAGCCGTTCACATTTGGTGCACTTTTCGGGTTTGAGTGTGTTAGTACGCTCTTCCCATGCACATCAATTCATTTCTCATTTCTTACATAAATATAATTTGTTAAAATAATAAGTTAATTCTTACCGGACGATCGATCAAGCTTGAACCGAACACTTGTTGACAACCTTAAGCTCTGATACCAACTTGTAACACCCGTCTTAATTACTACTTGAAATTAGGAATATTTCACAATAGTTTATATAATTGATGTCTAGGTTAAAACATAAGTTCCAAAAAAAAACAAGTTCTAGGGTAACAACATTTATCAACTTCTAACTAATTTAAGCATTTAAAGATATTTAGCAAACTGATTCATCATAACATTGTCTAAACAGAATTAATCAACGCGGAAGCTTCAAAAGTTTGTGTTCGGTTCTTCAAAAGCTAGCTTGACCGTCATCCGTAATCCTTGGATACCTAAAAACTGAAATGTTTAAATTAAACATTAGTATTAGAATACTTAGAAATAATACATATTCGAAACTACGTTTAAAACGGATTCGATTTAACAAGGAAATACAAAATTTATCGTAAATTCTAAAGCTCTACCGTAGCTTACGGTAGATACCGTAAGTTACGGTAGCTTCTAGGAAATTCTGGTTCCACCGTAACACAGGGGAAATCCACCGTAACCTTTTGGTCTCTACCGTAAATTATGGTATATACCGTAATTTACGGTAGACGCTGGAATGTTATGTTTGGTTTGATTTGTTTGTTTACTTGAATCAAGTTCTCGGATTTCAATCCTACAAACCAGCATGTTTAATCCTCGTATTCTAATATGTCATTTGTCAATAATAACAAGAGACCGAGTAACCATACTACAATGTATTACCATGCCTTACTTGGTTATTCGACCCGTTTGGCTCATCTAAGGAATCCTCCAATTTATGACTACCAACGAGGTCTATCCAGATTCTTGGCCTATTATTCGACATAGCGAATATCATCGCTTTAATCCAACTCAACTTTTAATACACAATCCAACTACATATGTGCTAAATATCAAAATTTACCCAAATGTAACGAATCAAGTTACATACCTTCAAAGTAAGCCCTTCAAACGCGATTCGCCACCTGCTTGCCCGGTTGACGCTCCTGCGTCCTTTCCTATAGAGTCCATTTATATATGTTTAGAACTCCCTTTTAAACCATATATCGTGTAATTTACTGAAACATCAAAATTATGCGTTTCAAACTTTGAATTTCAGTTTTAAGCCTTCTTTGAGGCATTTCCACAAACACTATAAGGGCAGAATTTTATATCATTCATATTCAAGTTCATAGCTTGCTATTTAGCTAAACTTAACATCAATAAAGCTTTCATATAGCATTTAAACATCATACTTTTCTGAAATCACTTTCTATGATCAAATTACACTAGAATAATCATTCTAAACCCTAGTGTTCATCATTATCTTGTAAAACCCATAACCCACCTTCAATGTATTCATGGAATTTCCTGAATTTGGACATGAATTCACATGTAGTTGTCTAGGTTTTACTTCTAGACACTATATCATCCCTAATCTAACCAAATCACAAACATGCATCATCAAATTTTGAATCTCCCAAATTCATAAGAATTTCAAACAGAGAATTTTCATAGAATTTTACATACCTTACAACCCCCTTGTGATGGGGATCATGAATCTATGCTCGATTTTCGTTTTGGACTGAGTTTGATCCTTCAATTTAGGGATTTTGTGAAACTTAGGGTTTTGGAGAAGCTTGGTCGCCCCCCCTTGTTCCTGGTCGATCATCGTACTCAATTTTGAGTAAGTGTTTTAATGAAAATGTTTTTATTAAAATTATTTTCAGGTTTAACACTTTTGGTCCCTCTAGTTTCTTTTACTTTCTTTCTATGTCTTAAACTATTCATAAGTAATAAACTAACTAGGTTAGTGTCATTACTAATTAGATTATTTTGCTAATTTATTCACAACTTAATTGCAAATTTAAAAATTTATATTTTCGGGATGTTACAATATATAAGGTATCGAAAAGGCGTTGTTAGAAGACTAATTATTATGGTTCTTATAGCCTTAACATTTAATTTTTGTCACTAACTCTCATGTTACATATTTGTTGACTTTTGGTAAGGAAACGTTTAGAACTAGAGTCAACTAATCATGTGTTAATTAAAATATTAAAAAATTATCAGACTTAAATATCATTAGCAAGTGACTAGCTAATTAGTTTATCCAACGGTTCTTCTGAATAATGAATAGTCTCGTTGTTTATGCCTAGTCTAATGACATAATTATGCAGTGAGATTTTCCCTTAAAGAACCTTAGAGGTGGAATTAACACTTGTAATTTGTATATGGACCTTAGAACAATCCTCTTTTAAAGTTTAAGTGGCTGTAAGGTGAGTAACAACTTATTTTCCAGCTTCAAATATTTATTTCTTTGTACATATGTTGCTTATCAACACACTCATTATACTTTGGTACTTTTGAGTGTTATAGTTGATTTATAAGGCATTAAATTGTACAACTGAAAATCTTAGTATGTAATGTACTGGAAAATGAACTTATTTCCATGCGTAAGCCCTTAACTTTATGGGTCATGGTATTGTACATTATAATGTATTCACATATACCATTTAGCTTTATAGCTTAGAATTTTAAATGAAGGCATGCATCTTAGGAATTCTGGTGATTATTCCATAATTATAGATTAGTCTTAGGAAAGACTTAATCTGGAATAACCTTTTAGTGACAGCACTTATTGTAGAGAGTTCTTGATTATCATAAGAGACATCATGTTCGATTTATCCTAATCATCATGCTCTACTTTTCTTCTGTAGTACCTTTATCAGAAGAGAGCAGTAGGATCATCGTGTCTTAAGAGATAATCAAGGATTTAATTTAAGAGCTAATTCTTATAGAAACTTTAAGTAAAGCAAAATCATTTTAGGCTTAAGAATTAGAGTGGATGAGATATATATAGAAGAAAATTATAGTGAGTAAAGTTATGGGTACTAAAAAAAAATAAGACAGACGAAATGATCATAAAAAAATAATGAAGGATCATTAATTTAAGGATCATTATGTGAAGAGGTTGTGATATGTCTATTACTAACATCAAAATAATAGACTTATTTAAAGTTATACTTAAACGAAGACAAATCAGCTTAGGCCAGAAGTGTAATCATTTAAGCATGTGTGCAAAACATTGTAATAAATCAGCTTTGGCCAGAAATTGAGACAATCACTTCAGTTATGCACTTGTTAAGTATGCTATCTATGAAGGAATTAAATCAGCTTTGGCAAGATATTAAGACATTCATGTTTATGATGCACACTTAACATAGCTTTCGTAATACTTGAATGTAACACCTCGAAAATTCACGTCCTATAAGGTGTTGACATGTGTCATAAATTCTGAACGTGTGAAAGAATGTTATGAAAGAACTAAAGTTGACAAACATGTAAAGTATGTGAATTTACGTATTCTAAGTGTCAACTGTGAATAAATATAATGTACATTAACCCTACACGATGCTCATACCTTCAAACGAATAAATCATGGATCATACGAAGCTAAAAGTGGGAGATTTCAAACTACAGGGACCAAATGTGTCAACATGTTTAATTTATACCTCTGAGTGACCTTTTGACAAACCCGAAGCTTTGTAAATATTAATTATGCTCATGAGGATGCACCATAAAAATTTCATAAAGTTTCGTTAACGTATGAGAAAGTTATGATCAAATTCGTGTGCGAAGTGTTAAAGCGTAAACGTTGGAAGTTAGGACTTTTCGGGTGATAATAAAGTTACCCGGGGACTTAGCAAAGTGGGTATATGTTTTAAAGCCTTACTAGATTAATTATAAGGGTTTACCATGCAAGAATCAAGTGCCTATTCGAGTTTTGAAGAGACAAGGACTAAATCGCAAAATAAATCAAAAGCTGATCCTACATGTCCTCGCGCCACGCGAGGGGTCCCTCGCGCCACGCGAGGGACTCCTAGTTCCTGAATTGCGGCTGTTGGCTGAAATGGCCTTTATACGCGATTTCATCCGAGTTTCCACACTCCTCTTGACCCCTAGACACCCCCTAAACACATAGGGACATGTGTTGAAGGATTGTCGTCAGTTGTAGACCCAAGTGTCACCCAATTGTGGTGTGTAATTCACTATAAAAGGCCACCTTATGCAACACAACTCCTCACACCTTCATCTGCATTCTTGGATCATTTCTGGAGCTCTCAAGCAGGTCCAACTGATCTTAAGTCGTGCATAGGACTCTTGTAAGTCTATTAGTCCTTCTTTATTTGAGTTTAGCTTGTTTAATTAGCTAAAAGTCAAACCGTCGTAATTACGGTTTGACTTCGAGATTAGTCAATAATGGCTCAGTCATATCACGAATTAAAAGTAGTTATAGATTGGTATTTATGTGGGTAATAAAACCTCAAAAGGGTTTCCCCTGATCACCACTCTAACCAGGTCAAAAGTCGGGTCAAACTTTTAAGTAAAAAGTCAACAGGAAGCTTAAAATGTCATTTATGCATAATTAGCTATCTAGAACATATATAACCTGTTTGATCATTGTTATAACTTATTAATAAGTGTAAGAACATGTATGAACATGTTCAACCCGACTATTTCCTGTTTAGACCCGGTTCGGAACCGAAAGTCACATAGTTTGACTTTCACTTTGACTTTCAGTTCTGACCCGTTTAGGTATGTTTTAGAAATGCCTCAGAGCTTAAATTGGATTAGGTTACTTGTTAGAACAACCCTCTGTGATTACACACCTTGGTTCACTAGATATCCAATTAATATGCATATTTCCGTTAATTGCACATATGTTGACCGTTATGCCCTTATTACCTTAAAACGTGATTTATGAAAATGTAAAAGAGTAGAAACTTAAATTACTAATATATAAACTTGTATGCAAAGTTTGACATCAGTTTGAATTGTAGATTAAGAGTTATGCTCATTATCGCTAAACGAATGCTTTATGTTAATAAAATGGCGGAATTAGCGTATAGCCTAGTTAAACATACTTTTTAAATATCAAATCTTTTACCCACTGATGTAATATATTATTTTGGGATTTTTAAAGATTTTTAATTAATTTTAGGCTGAGCATAACTCATAGTCGTAGGCTTAATCCGGTAATTGTCGGTTTTGCCCTTACGGGCCATAAAATGAGTTTTACATATCTAAACGACTCCAAACCTTTTGCTACTGATTAGTTATGATAAATAAATTATTTTACACCTTCTGGAATAATAAAAATATCAGCTTTAGGTATTGAACCCGTAAACGGCTCCTAATCGCCTTATTTAGCGTTTTAGCGCATAGTATGTTTTAAAATCATATTGAACATACACGGGTTGATACCTACTGATATATAAGGCAAATTAGGATATTTTAACAGTAAGAAAAGGTTGATTAACTCAGACTTCGTTTTTGAGCTTTTCGGCTTATGTGAAATTACCAAAATACCCCTACGGGGCATAGTTTGGTTAAAAATGATAAATTTCACATATATGCTTTAGCCTACTGTTATAACTCATCAAATTGAGTATGTTTATTGTTTACATCAGACCTGTAACTCAGTTAAACATCTAAACGCTTTTACAAACTTTAAAATGACCAAACTACCCCTACGGGGCATAGTTTGTGTTTAAATTAGCTCGGGGCATAATGAAAGACATCCTACTGATGTCCCAACATATTTGAAGCATATTAACTTAGGAAACCTGTATATGGCTCTTACGGATACCCGTTATGCTTATTACGCGTTCGGTTCGGTTTATGTAACAAGTTTACATAAATTAGCCGAAACGGGTCAAACCTTATCGGTTTTATCTCAAAATCCAGAATGTGTTTAGTTTACCCATATTATACAAGTCTCCAGACTTGTCGGGTCTAAATCACATCCTATTCCGGTCTTCGCTTAATCATGCGTTTTGAACCGTAAACCTTTCCTTAAAACTAACCGGTCTAAGTTACGACTTAAATAAGACCCGTTAGGAATTTAATAGGTTAATAAAACCTTCGTTCCAGATTAAGAGCCCCAGTAGAAGTACTTGTGCTTGCTGATTAAGATATACGACTGAGTGTAAATTGCATTGCTAGCTCAGGTAAATACTTTTAACTTATTTTCCCTTATACGGGCTTGAGATACGGTATTATAAAAATACCGCTTGGTCGGGTGTAGAAACCTTTTAATCGGAGATGATTAAATTGCATAATCCTGTTTTAATCTGTATTGATTGATAACAAATAACATTGGGGGTTAATGACCGTGTCCTGGATATCCTTGGCTCATTTTAAAAAGTGAATGGCCACGACGTAAGCACAAGGTGTAGGCAAAACACCTCCTGTTGCATATGTATAACGTATACTCACTCGTAAGGGTATCTTCTTGTGAGATTATATTTGTGGTGTGTCGATTAATCTTGTCCGGCTTGTATTGTATAATCACCGGCCCTAAATGTTGGACAACCATGTAAATCGGATACAAGATTTTTATTAATAAAATTGTCCCAAGTATAAAAGATTAATTTTGCCTCTGTGCATTTTAATCAATGTGTTAAGATATTTTGTGCCGTTTGCACTCGAATCACTTTTCAAACTCTTTTTCCAAAATGAGTCAGTTAATTGTATTTACCAGTGTAAACTGACGTATTTTCCAAAAGGTTAAGTGACAGGTACTATGCGTAATCGGCTGGGAGCTCAGGGCGTCACTAGGGAATCTTGCAAGTTCTAGATGCCTAAAGTCTGTTGAACAGTTTTCTTTTATTGATCCGCCTGTGGATCCTTTACCTTCCGTTGTAATACTTTGACATTACTTATATTCGGAATGTAATATATTTATCTTTTGCTTCCGCTGTGCATTATTATATTGTGTTGTTTGACCATGATGTTGCCAACCACGTCACGATACTCCCCCACCGGGCCCACCGTGACACGTGGAAAATCGGGGTGTGACAGGTTGGTATCAGAGCCAACACTGAGTGAATTAAACACTAGCCTTTTGTGTTTAATCTCAGTTACACAATTGCACAATTCTAAACTTCTGAGTCTAGACTTAACATAGGAATGTTCTCAATCCTAATCTGGGAATCTTTTCTTCCAAAAATTTTTTTATATATATTGGATACGTCGCCAAGCGAAGAAGCCGTAATAGGAGTTCTCCACACCCGGAGCCTTGAGATGCTGAGCTTCGTACCGCGGCCAGGATGAAACGTGCAACCAAGGAGAAAGCATACAGACATAAAATGAAGAGGAAACTCCTTTTGCTACAGATCGTTTCTTTGATAGTCCTTATAAGGACATATTTATCTTTCAGTCCCTTCGAGGACACATTATCCCTTCAAAGACCCGCTTAGGGCAACTGTGTACTTTTATTTTCATATAATGGATTGATTAAATTAAGTTTTCATTCTAAACATGAAATATGAAATGAATGGGAAATAACATCCCTTAGAAGGGAAGTGCCTACGGGCTATAATTAACGTCCTCTGAGACTAAAGACGGTGGTAGCCTACAGCTCCCTGTCAAGAAAAGGTAATGAACCTTGATTCACACCTAAATGCCTCGATCCCAAACGATCATGGTTTATAAATTAAACTTGTCCACGTGACTAAGCCTTTTGTGTTATTACTAAACGCCTCGATCCCAGACGATCATGGCTTATAAATTAAACTTGTCCACGTGACTAAGCCTTTTGTGCTATTACTAAATGCCTCGATCCCAGACGATCATGGCATATAAATTAAACTTGTCCACGTGACTAAGCCTTTTGTGCTATTACTAAATGCCTCGATCCCAGACGATCATGGCTTATAAATTAAACTTGTCCACGTGACTAAGCCTTTTGTGCTATTACTAAATGCCTCGATCCCAGACGATCATGGCTTATAAATTAAACTTGTCCACGTGACTAGGCCTTTTGTGCCATTACTAATTCATAAATTGCCCTGATTCTCTGAAATCTTGGCTTATAAATTAAACTTGTCTACGTGACTAGGCCATTTGTGCTATTATTAAATTATAAATTAGGATTTATGATAAAAAAATCCTGAATAAAATAAATATCCTTCCTTCCCTGCTAGTAGGCATTTTAAAAAGAATCTTAAAGGTGAAATCTAGCCTACGTGGCCAAGATGGTGAAACCTACCCAAGGGATTCAGATCCTTGTTAACACCTAAGAACGTGTTAGCACTCCTGACAAATGTGATTCGATAAAATCACAACAGTCATCCTTATATTAGATTCTTCCAATTTTCTTATCTAGCCTAGTGATTTAGAAATAATGGCTTGTGTCATCCTATAAGATGATCACATTATAAACATCCAGTAGTGATGAAGTGCCTATGGGCTAAACTTGTTGTCCGATAAGACGACGACAGTGGTGGTCTTTGACCTCCTGTCTAAAAATGTTGGACCAGGTCCAAGCATAATAGTCGGTAGGATCCATACGACCTCGACTAATAGCATCTAAGAAGATGATCATATTATAACCATCCCTCAGAAGGGAAATGCCCACGGGCTATATCTATTGTCCTAAAAGACAAAAGACAGTTGAAGTCTACAACTCCCTGTCAAGGTAATGAACGTGATTCAAACCCTAATGCCTCGATTCTCTGAAATCATGGCTTATAAAATTTAGAACTGTCCTTGAGACTAGGCCTTTTTACGCCACTTTAATATCCTTAATGTTTCATAACTAGGATAAATTATAATGGAAAATACTAATTAAATATAACTAACAAGTTAACCAAATATGGTTTATATTACCATGGTTGATAAATCGTCAAAGATGATGATTCCATAATAATCTCTGAATAAATCATTGTTAATATTTATGTAGCAATCAAGCTACATGGCTGGATTAGATGAAGTTAACAGTCACTTGAAGGAGAGCAATGATACTACCAGAATTAATGTAACTGGAGCAGAACTACAGGCAATAATAGATTATGCTGTTGCTCGAGCACTTGATCGGCAGTATGATGAGTCAAATGATACCCACTCTAAGACTCTATCTGCGGCTAGTTGTAAGCCCCCTCTTAAAACACATGAGTCAAGGGAGGACGATGTTCATGACTTGTCAAATCAAAGGAGTATTCCGTCTAGACAAGTTGTGTTTCATCAAGAGGCACCAGTTAAGACCTGTTCATATAAATATTTTGTCTCCTGCAAGCCCAGAGACTTTACAGGAGAAAAAGGAGCCATCGATTGCATGACATGGCTCGATGAGATGGACGCTGTTGTCGACATCAGCGGTTGTGCGGAGCAAGATGTTGTGAAATTTGTTTCACAATCATTCAAAGGGGAAGCGTTGGCATGGTGGAGATCATTGCTCCAAGCCACGGGAAAGGTTCTACTCTACAACGTATCTTGGGAGCAATTTGTTGCATTAGTCAAGGAAAACTATTGCCCCCAGCATGAAGTAGAAAAGATAGAATCAGACTTCTTGACTCTGGTCATGGAGAATTTGGATTGTCAGGCATATGTGACAAGTTTCAACACTATGTCCCGCCTGGTTCCTTATCTAGTCACCCCTGAACCTAAACGCATAGCGCGTTTCATTGGAGGCCTAGCACCAGAGATAAAAGGGAATGTTAAAGCATCTAGGCCAACAACATATAGGTCCGCGGTGGACTTATCCTTATCTCTCACCTTAGACGCAATCAGAATTAAGTCTGTTAAAGCTTCTGGCGAGAGAAGAAGTGAAAGAGAGGAGGAAAACTCTCATCAAACTAACAAGAAGAAGAAGGGAAGCTCGGAGCGCGGGAAGGATTCCGATTTTAGGAAGAACTCGAGTCAGTCTGATAACAGACCCAAATGCAATAACTGCAAAAAGCAACATTTTGGAAAATGTACAATAGACCCACGCGCTAAATTGTGTGGAATTTGCAAGACCAAGGGTCACAAAACCTTAGATTGCAAGGGGTTAAAGAACGCCACATGCTACAATTGTAACGAGGGAGGGCACATCAAAACCAACTGCCCAAAGCTTATAAAGAAGCCGGGAAAGGCCAGGGAAATAAACGCATGAGTCTTCCGGGTGAACGCCAGGAGATGGTGCAGAAGGATGACTATATAGCAGGTACCTTTCCTTATCAAGCAGTTTATGCAGAAATTTACTTGATACTGGCACATATGATTCAATATTGAACAATAACTATAAAGAACTGTTGTCTCCTCCTGATTAAGACTTCGGTCATTTAATTCGAGGTAGAAATTGGCCGATGATACTTTAGAAAATGCTCCAACAAACCTTAGATGGATATTTTATATCTAAATAGGAATCACTCTTTTCTGATATTCCTATGGCAAGCTTTCAAGCTACCTAAATTCTTTAATATAATAAAGACAGATGTGACGTTTTGATCCTCTGTCAGAAAAGTGATGGACTAGGTCCAAATCTTTAATGCCATTGATGGTCTTTTGCGACCTAGGCTAAGTAATATTAATATATTTTAAATAACGTTCATTAAGAATGTTAGTGCTATAATAGCCTGTATAGGTTATTGACACCATGGTCAGTATATATTAAGGCCATCAGAACGAAAAATAGCAGTTGTTGGATTTCAACTAAGAAATTGTTTTATTGGTATTAGGAACCAATATCGAGTATGGCAAACTCGGATAAGACAACAGTCAAACGCGCCATTGATGATGCGACGCATGCTAAGGATGCTGAAATTGTAAACCTTAGAATTTCCAAAGATGTTCTTCAAACTATGATAGACGCAGCCGTTGGAAAAGCTGTGAAGAGAGCTGTGAAAAAGTTAAAGGAGCCCCATGCTGCTCGGTCCAAATTTTATCTAGGACCACATTTCCTCACTCGTAAGAAGGATCTCGTTCATGCCTCTGATGCAAAGGATGAACTAAAAAGGAAAAGGGAGGTAGATAACTCCCAGAGTTCTAAGAAAAAGAACAAACAAAAGTCCGACCAGAAACCAGTATGTGAGACCTGCAAGAAGCACCATTATGGGAAATGCAGGTTCGAATCAAAATCCAAATCGCAGCCCAGGGCTTGTGGGATCTGCAAGTCTAAGGGACATAAAACGTTGGACTGTAAGGACATGAAGAATGCAGTCTGTTTCGACTGTAAGGAGAAAGGCCACATCAAGACTACGTGCCCTAAATATGTCAAAGGAAATACGGCGGAGGAAGTAAAGCCTAAAATTGAAAGCGCCTAAAATGCCTAAGCTAGCCCATAAATAATGACATCAGGTACATTCCTTGGCATTTTATCAGTAATTTAAATGCTAAGAGTTTTATTTTGGTTCGGATACCAGTAAATCCTTCATAAACTATAAGTTTAACAAGTTAAAAAAAATGGTGGAATTGGCCGTCCCCGGAATCGAACCTGGGTCTAGGCCGCACCCTTTCGCGCGCCTAGCCAACTGAGCTAGGTGCCTAGTTTGTGAAACTTCCATTATTAATTAAATATAAGCACTTGTACAATAAACTTCCTTATCATTTATCAATGATAATTTCTGCTAAGTGCCCTGTTTTTAATACAGGCAATAATAAATCTTCATGAACCATAAACTTAGCAAAATTTTTTTTTCCATCCACAAGGTATAACTACCAAGGAAACCATAGTAACCGATTCTTATAAATCGGCAAGGAATCCTTCCGAAAATCTAAGAGCACTCTTTCTTTGCATAGAGTACAACAACATATGTTATTTTAATTATTTTTCTCATTTGTTTTTATCGCCTGCGAACGCCAAACTATGTTTGATAAAAGTGCCATATGAGGATTGGCGTATCCTAGTGTGTCCCATAGATTATTTCCATGTCTGATCAGCATGGAGGTTTAATACATGGAACCCCTAAGATATCCCAATGATCATATTGTACTAAAGTCGACTAGTAGTATTCAAGGAAGATATCCAAAAATGGAAAAAAAAAAATTCCAAGTAAATGTTCCCGATTAAGGAATTCGAGGACTTATAACATAAAGGTGTCACTCATTTGACACGGACAATGACAGATGAACTGGAGCCTAAGATATGGAAATCTTTGTAACCTCCTTGTACCTTGATTATTTTCTCATAAGATTACCCTGTTTACCCTAGGAGGCAGGAAAGATCAAGATTTATATCTCTTTCAAAGGCTGTATTATTATGAGATCTCCAAGACGGCTAGTACTGTCATTGGAAGAATCGAAACCTTAATATCTAAGTTTTTAAAATAGAGGGTTCACATAGCCTAGCTCGATACTTCGATAGTTTAATAAGAAAGACGGTTCATTTTGCTTATGCATTATTTACCGCAACCCTAACTAGGCAACGATTAAGAATTTGCCATCAGCTAACCAGGATCGTCGAATTGTTCGACTAACGACAAGGATTAGCTATTCCTTAATAATAGTTAAATGATGGTTGGAATAACCATCTCACCTTAAGATAAGCTTCTCTATAATATTTGATATATAAGTATCAAGACTACTCCCTTGAAGACCTTGTATAGATAGAATGTTAAACGTCCATTGATAGGACAATAGTTTGGTAAGTCCAAACATTAAGATCTGAAAGTTGCATTATAGACAATCAATAAGATCACGCAAATTCATAATCATCAGTAAGATGCCAGTATTCGGCAGAAAATTAAGGATTATGAAAATAGCAAACCTCCTAAATTCTTGTTAAGGAATAAGGTTCAACAATAGAAATCACCCTGGAAAGGAGTGATGCGATTTGGTAAGAAAGGCAAGCTAAGCCGAGATACATAGGACCTTTCGAGGTTATCGAACGTATCGGGTCAGTTGCCTATACTTTAAACTTACCAGAAGAGCTCATTGGAATTCACCATGTGTTCCACATCTGCAATCGGAAGAAGTGCTTCGCTGATGAATCACTGGTTATACCGCATACAGATGCGCATATAGATGAGAGCTTAGAGTTTGTGGAAAAACCTTTGTCGATTGAAGATCGACAGGTAAAGAAGCTTCGAAGGAAGCGTGTACCTATTGTAAAGGTCAAATGGGGTGCCCGTAGAGGTCCCGAATTCACGAGGGAGGTTGAATCCACAATGAAAGAAAAGTACCCTTATTTATTTCAGTAAATCTCGGGTCGAGATTTATTTTAAGGGGGTG
The DNA here is from genome assembly GCA_030545235.1 of Helianthus tuberosus. Taxonomy (NCBI): domain Eukaryota; kingdom Viridiplantae; phylum Streptophyta; class Magnoliopsida; order Asterales; family Asteraceae; genus Helianthus; species Helianthus tuberosus. The sequence goes on along the minus strand of CM060420.1, from coordinate 23,291,016 downwards.
AGGATGTAACACCTCGAAAATTCACGTCCTATAAGGTGTTGACACGTGTCATAAATTCTGAACGTGTGAAAGAATGTTATGAAAGAACTAAAGTTGACAAACATGGAAAGTATGTGAATTTACGTATTCTAAGTGTCAACTGTGAATAAATATAATGTACATTAACCCTACACGATGCTCATACCTTCAAACGAATAAATCATGGATCATACGAAGCTAAAAGTGGGAGATTTCAAACTACAGGGACCAAATGTGTCAACATGTTTAATTTATACCTCTGAGTGACCTTTTGACAAACCCGAAGCTTTGTAAATATTAATTATGCTCATGAGGATGCACCATAAAAATTTCATAAAGTTTCGTTAACGTATGAGAAAGTTATGATCAAATTCGTGTGCGAAGTGTTAAAGCGTAAACGTTGGAAGTTAGGACTTTTCGGGTGATAATAAAGTTACCCGGGGACTTAGCAAAGTGGGTATATGTTTTAAAGCCTTACTAGATTAATTATAAGGGTTTACCATGCAAGAATCAAGTGCCTATTCGAGTTTTGAAGAGACAAGGACTAAATCGCAAAACAAATCAAAAGCTGATCCTACATGTCCTCGCGCCACGCGAGGGGTCCCTCGCGCCACGCGAGGGACTCCCAGTTCCTGAATTGCGGCTGTTGGCTGAAATGGCCTTTATGCACGATTTCATCCGAGTTTCCACACTCCTCTTGACCCCTAGATACCCCCTAAACACTTAGGGACATGTGTTGAAGGATTGTGGTCAGTTGTAGACCCAAGTGTCACCCAATTGTGGTGTGTAATTCACTATAAAAGGCCACCTTATGCAACACAACTCCTCACACCTTCATCTGCATTCTTGGATCATTTCTGGAGCTCTCAAGCAGGTCCAACTGATCTTAAGTCGTGCATAGGACTCTTGTAAGTCTACTAGTCCTTCTTTATTTGAGTTTAGCTTGTTTAATTAGCTAAAAGTCAAACCGTCGTAATTACGGTTTGACTTCGAGATTAGTCAATAATGGCTCAGTCATATCTCGAATTAAAAGTAGTTATAGATTGGTATTTATGTGGGTAATAAAACCTCAAAAGGGTTTCCCCTGATCACCACTCTAACCAGGTCAAAAGTCGGGTCAAACTTTTAAGTAAAAAGTCAACAGGAAGCTTAAAATGTCATTTATGCATAATTAGCTATCTAGAACATATATAACCTGTTTGATCATTGTTATAACTTAGTAATAAGTGTAAGAACATGTACGAACATGTTCAACCCGACTATTTCCTGTTTAGACCCGGTTCGGAACCGAAAGTCACATAGTTTGACTTTCACTTTGACTTTCAGTTCTGACCCGTTTAGGTATGTTTTAGAAATGCCTCAGAGCTTAAATTGGATTAGGTTACTTGTTAGAACAACCCTCTGTGATTACACACCTTGGTTCACTAGATATCCAATTAATATGCATATTTCCGTTAATTGCTCATATGTTGACCGTTATGCCCTTATTACCTTAAAACGTGATTTATGAAAATGTAAAAGAGTAGAAACTTAAATTACTGATATATAAACTTGTATGCAAAGTTTGACATCAGTTTGAATTGTAGATTAAGAGTTATGCTCATTATCGCTAAACGAATGCTTTATGTTAATAAAATGGCGGAATTAGCGTATAGCCTAGTTAAACATACTTTTTAAATATCAAATCTTTTACCCACTGATGTAATATATTATTTTGGGATTTTTAAAGATTTTTAATTAATTTTAGGCTGAGCATAACTCATAGTCGTAGGCTTAATCCGGTAATTGTCGGTTTTGCCCTTACGGGCCATAAAATGAGTTTTACATATCTAAACGACTCCAAACCTTTTGCTACTGATTAGTTATGATAAATAAATTATTTTAGACCTTCTGGAATAATAAAAATATCAGCTTTAGGTATTGAACCCGTAAACGGCTCCTAATCGCCTTATTTAGCGTTTTAGCGCATAGTATGTTTTAAAATCATATTGAACATACACGGGTTGATACCTACTGATATATAAGGAAAATTAGGATATTTTAACAGTAAGAAAAGGTTGATTAACTCAGACTTCGTTTTTGAGCTTTTCGGCTTATGTGAAATTACCAAAATACCCCTACGGGCATAGTTTGGTTAAAAATGATAAATTTCACATATATTCTTTAGCCTACTATTATAACTCATCAAATTGAGTATGTTTATTGTTTACATCAGACCTGTAACTCAATTAAACATCTAAACGCTTTTACAAACTTTAAAATGACCAAACTACCCCTACGGGGCATAGTTTGTGTTTAAATTAGCTCGGGGCATAATGAAAGACATCCTACTGATGTCCCAACATATTTGAAGCATATTAACTTAGGAAACCTGTATATGGCTCTTACGGATACCCGTTATGCTTATTACGCGTTCGGTTCGGTTTATGTAACAAGTTTACATAAATTAGCCGAAACGGGTCAAACCTTATCGGTTTTATCTCAAAATCCAGAATGTGTTTAGTTTACCCATATTATACAAGTCTCCAGACTTGTCGGGTCTAAATCACATCCTATTCCGGTCTTCGCTTAATCATGCGTTTTGAACCGTAAACCTTTCCTTAAAACTAACCGGTCTAAGTTACGACTTAAATAAGACCCGTTAGGAATTTAATAGGTTAATAAAACCTTCGTTCCAGATTAAGAGCCCCAGTAGAAGTACTTGTGCTTGCTGATTAAGATATACGACTGAGTGTAAATTGCATTGCTAGCTCAGGTAAATACTTTTAACTTATTTTCCCTTATACGGGCTTGAGATACGGTATTATAAAAATACCGCTTGGTCGGGTGTAGAAACCTTTTAATCGGAGATGATTAAATTGCATAATCCTGTTTTAATCTGTATTGATTGATAACAAATAACATTGGGGGTTAATGACCGTGTCCTGGATATCCTTGGCTCATTTTAAAAAGTGAATGGCCACGACGTAAGCACAAGGTGTAGGCAAAACACCTCCTGTTGCATATGTATAACGTATACTCACTCGTAAGGGTATCTTCTTGTGAGATTATATTTGTGGTGTGTCGATTAATCTTGTCCGGCTTGTATTGTATAATCACCGGCCCTAAATGTTGGACAACCATGTAAATCGGATACAAGATTTTTATTAATAAAATTGTCCCAAGTATAAAAGATTAATTTTGCCTCTGTGCATTTTAATCAATGTGTCAAGATATTTTGTGCCGTTTGCACTCGAATCACTTTTCAAACTCTTTTTCCAAAATGAGTCAGTTAATTGTATTTACCAGTGTAAACTGACGTATTTTCCAAAAGGTTAAGTGACAGGTACTATGCGTAATCGGCTGGGAGCTCAGGGCGTCACTAGGGAATCTTGCAAGTTCTAGATGCCTAAAGTCTGTTGAACAGTTTTCTTTTATTGATCCGCCTGTGGATCCTTTACCTTCCGTTGTAATACTTTGACATTACTTATATTCGGAATGTAATATATTTATCTTTTGCTTCCGCTGTGCATTATTATATTGTGTTTTTTGACCATGATGTTGCCAACCACGTCACGATACTCCCCACCGGGCCCACCGGTGACACGTGGAAAATCGGGGTGTGACATTGAACGATAAGTAGATGTATTAAATCAGCTTTGGCCAGAAATGATACATCAGAAGCTCATTCAAGTAAAGCCATTTTGGTTTTGCAAAACATTATTTGATCCTTATTAATTAACTAGGTATTTACAAAACCAATCATTTAATTATCACATCAAACAGCCTAAAGTAATGAGGTTGAGATTTCGAGTTAGTCTTAGGTCTCAAGTGAGATCTCGACTCAGTTATGAGATCTAGAGTGAGGTCTCGAGTCCAGTCTCGACTCATCTTGTAACATTATGAGGTTTCGACTCATTAATGGTCTCGAGTCGCAACCTCGGTGTCTCGAGTCGTAATCATGGTCTCGACTACTGTGTTTTATGAGATCTCGAGTGCTTGATGAGATCTCGAGTCGCAACCATGGTCTCGAGTTGTGAAGATTGAAGCCCTTAGTCGAAACTTCAGTATTCTCGAGTCGAAACCTTATGGTCTTGAGTCGAAATTGTTGTCTCGAGTTGTAAACATTTGAGAACACTTATGATTTCGAGTTGAGGCCTTGTGGTCTCGATGTTACAAATGTACTTGAAACTATAGGGCTAGATTCTAGAACAGTAGAAAGAATGTATAGATAGATTGTGTATGTGCAGAACTGTCAAAGAAAGAAACAAGAGCATTTTAATCTTATTGCTACTGTGTACACAAACCATACACAGAATACCTCGTAACACTTGCGTTTGTCAGGCCTGCTAACATAGAACATCCTAAAACAACCCCGACCTATTAACAACGAACAACGTAAAACAGCTTGTTAACACAAAACAACCTAAAACAGCCCTGAATGGGTCGGGGGTAGGGCCAGTGTATTGTCCATAAACTGCCTAAAACAGCGTGTTAACACAGAACAGCCTAAAACAGTCCTGAACTCGTCAGTGGGTGAACGAGTGTGATTGTATTCGGGTTAAATAATCAGCGGATGAACGGGTCAGCGGGTGATTAGTTGTACTTCTATATACGTGGTTAAACTTTAAAGTGTTAAATTGTTGATATTCAAGTAATACAAATTATCATTATGTATGATCAAAAAGTTGGAATATGCTTTGATATATTTCTAATTTTTTTATAGGGTAATGGCCGTGTATGCTACATGAAGTTGTACTAACATGAGGGTTAAACTCAATTGGGTCAAACCTAAGGTAAACACTTAATTCCTTATTTTAATATTGTAGTTGGAGTGATACTGTAAATATAGGAACCCTTTAATCTTAAATCGCAATGGTTTTACACTTGATATTTTTAATTGACTAGTGTCCATGTGAGTCGGGAAATACTGAATGTGGCTACTATGTGATGAAGTTTATAAAGGAGATAGCTTACAAAGGAGTTGAAATACTGGACAATGACAATGTAAGTTTAGGCAAATTTTAGTATGTATGTTAGAGAAATATGGCCTTTATGTCCAAACCAATGCTTAAATTCATAGATTAATATTTGAAATTTTCTGATTTTTAAGATTTGTTTTATTTAATTGTTGTTTCAGGTCGTGGGGAAGGGTAGAAGAATACTCAACTATGGATATGGATGGCATTCACAAAGAATGGTCGAGTTATGCGGCTAACTTTATTTTTAAGTGACAAACCGTATTTTAGGTGTCGAGGAATGTATTGACAAACAATATTTTTTGTTAACGTTAAAATGTTTGTAGTATACTTGACAATTGATTATGCAATGGTTTGTTTCGTTTTATATATATATATATATATATATATATATATATATATATATATAGGGGAATGCTAAAATGAGAACCACCTCGAGTTGTAAGAACCGTGAGAACTACACCGTAGGGGGCGCGGTGGACCAAATTTTTTTTCATAGACGTAGATGCATGTATATAAACACCATTTGTAAAAAAAAATTCAAAAAAAAAATGTCGTGTGTGTAGTTTTGAGCGCCACAAGTTTGTGTTTACGGGACCCGTAAATCTGGTAGGAAAATTTACGGGTCCCGTAAACACAAACTTGTGTTGCTCAAAACTACACCCACGACATTT